>CM076574.1:164445140-165045140 GCA_034641835.2 Pinus albicaulis | reverse complement strand
ACCCTCAAATACAACTCATCAAAATTCAATGTTGGTCAACCAAAGTCAACGCAGAAAGTCAACGCTGTAGATTTAGGGCTTCGATCAAACTATTCTTTTTTCCTCGATTTGTGTGCCCAACTGTACGACCTACAAAAATTGGATTTTCAGCAAATATTGGAGGTCAAACGGTCAAGGGTTGACCACAGTCAACGTTGGTCAACCCACAACAAACAGCCCTAAAACAGATCTGCAGATTTTCCCCAGATTCAGCGCTGCACTTATGAAAGAAAGAGGCCTCCAAAGGCTATCAAACCAATCAGATCACAATGAGAGAATGTGTGATGAGTTGATGAGCAAATGACCTCCAAGTCTCTCCAATTTATATCCATCAGTGAGGGTGTGTGACACATGTATTAGGCTTGTGAGCCTGCTTTACAAATCTGGCCAACCTTGCACATGTGTGGAAAATAAAATCAAAATATATATTCAGCTCAACCAAATAAGATGATCTTTAGATTAGTGTTGCACCTCTCCAAAAGAGGAATCCAACAAAAATATGATCATCATCATATGAGCAGTGCAACATGGAGTTTAGACCTAGTTGCCCAAAATTAACACTCCCTCTCAACTAGGGAGAACTCCATCTATCCACCTGTGTCATCCAGAGATCAGTACCATCGTGTACCATCATATAGCATCGTGCGTAACCTGCCGTAACTTGCTTTTCTGGCTTTTCTTCACAAATAGAACAAAAAAGGTGAGTCACAAAGACATCACGCTGAGCTGACCCAAAGTCAACTTACAAGTTGAAACCTCTCTTGGACTCAAAAAGAGTCTCATACTAACCCGACGTTAGTTTACTAACCCGAAGTCAGTTTCGAGGAAAGAGCCTCATCATACTTGATCCGAGATCAAGGTGTTGGACACGTGCCATCCTAGACATATAGGGTACGCAATCTCCAATGCATCCATCAGTCTTGTTATTGGTCTCTATCCACATTTCCCACCTCATTGGCCAAATGAGAGGTACATCCCATGAGTCTAAAACTCCATGGGTAGGATGCATGCGGGGCATAGATCAAAGAGAGGTGAACCAACTCAATATCATAACAGTGGGGTAGAAGCACAACAAGGTTCGGCAAAGCTAGCCCCGTCTATGCTTATAGCTCAAGAAGTTATCCCCAAACCCCCTGGAGCTCCCGAGGCTCATAGACCAACTCAAGCAGGACCCTCAGAATAAAGTCTTTCCACGATTCCAAGCTTCTCATGGAAGGTTAGGAACTTGACCTTCCCTAGGGGCTTCATGAGAATATCTGCGACCTGCACATCAGTTCCTATATGATCGAGCCTGACGGCGCCTCGCTGTACCATATCCCAGATAAAGTGGTACCTTATATCAATATGCTTGGATCAATCATGGAATGCGGGATTCTCAAAAAGACGAATCCCACTCTGGTTATCACAAAGGATAACGGTCGTTGATTCAAGATTAGATCACAGCTGTTGGTTTCCCAATGAGAAAAGTATAAAAGAAAGGCTTGAGATCAGTTGGAGGACACACACAGAGGCAGAGCACTGAAACTAAGCTAGAATTCTAGGGTGTGGTTTGCTAAGAAATTCCAGAAGTGTTTCAGCTGCAGCGAAGGGTAGTATTGGCAGAAGGGATGATCTGATCGCAGGCCAAGGGTGCAACAAGAGGCAGAGAAGCAGTAGACTAAGCAGCACAAAGAGGGCAGCAACTATGCAGTGTAGTGTAATATTCCCAATTAGCGATAGCTAATTGGAAATATTAATTTTGACCAATTTTGCCTTATTATAGTTGGAGCATGAATAAAGTGAGTGAAATATTAAATAACTCACTTAGGATAAAATGTTTCCCTAAAGTCCACATCGTATTTGAGGAAGTGGGGCCTAGTGGCTAAGTGGACAGCGCAGGGAGAGGGGGACGTAGACCACATGGGTAGCGTGGGGCCTACCTCACGCAGTTGAGAGGGGCAGCGTGGACCAAGGGGCACGTAGGAGATGGTGGGGCCTAGGGTTGAGAGAGGCCCATCGTGATAAAAGGGAGGAGAGCCTCTTCATTTCATCATTCATGTTTATGCATCTTGAGCTTGTCATTTCGACTTGGAGCACGCTGGTTGTTTAGCTTGTCTGCAATACTGTTTAGTACACCGGGTGTCTCCGTTCAGAGATCCCACCCTCAGCCCTGGGAGACTTCGAGTGCTTGCTCGGGTGAGGTATTCTACCATCATTTTTGCAGGAGGATTTGTGGTTGCCTTCGTTGTGGAGCAGAGCATCTAGGGACTGTGCAGTCGTGAGAGAGAGGACGCAGTTCATCTTGGGGGAGCTCTGGATTGGTGACATTTTGGAGGATTCGGGCCGGAGAATTGAGCTAGGGGCCAGCCCTTGCCTATTGGAGATATTTGAGAGAGAGGGAGTCCCTATTTTGGAGATAGTCATTCAGCACCAGCATGGCCCTTGGGAGGATAACGTAGATCCTCAAGGAAGGCATTTTCGGGGGTCGAGCATTTCAGAAACGCTCTCTGGGCTTTTCTGGGTATTGTGACTAGAGGCCGATTCCAGAGTATCAGCATTTTCTGAGTAGGGGAGCAGCCCCAAATACTCATTTTGGTTCCAGCAGTTGCAGCAGCACGGCAGTATTTCAGCAGTTGGAGTTACAGCAGAGAGCAGCCATTTCCCTTAACATTCTGAGAGTATTCCTACATTTGCCTGGTGCAAGTCAAGGTGCCATCATTCTGATCACCTCCTGTACTTCTTTATATTTCTCAGTATAATAAAATGGCTTAGCATTCTCTCTATTTCATGTGTATCTGCTTCATGGTTTGTTTCTAGCACTATATGTCTTGTTATATGCTTTGTATTACTCTCTATTTCCCCTTCGGGATATTACAGTGGTATCAGAGCTCATAGACCTGGCTCAGCCTGTGGAGCGAGTTGTCTATGACACCAGAAGAGAAGCCGTATATTTTCTACAAAGGTAGCAAGTACCGTGACCGAGAGCGTAGGTTGCAAATCACCTACGGAGAGGGTGACTGCACTCCAGTAGTGGACGCAAAGCAGGAGGAACCGATGGCAGATGATAGTGACGCGAAGAAGTTTGGGGAAATGCTCCTCAAGTCAGTACAGAATCTGTCAAGGCTGATTGAGGTGATGGGACAGAGATTCACTGCTGTAGAGGCTAGGCAGCGTGAAACCCCAAGGGGTTTCTATATTGGTGAGGGATTAGGCACATCCCACCATTTGCAGAAGCACGATGCCACTCAGCACATGGCATCTCATGCACCCACACGTTCCACTATGCCCACTTTTCTAGCTGCAAACATAGGGGCAGGAGCATAGCAAGAGCAGGAACCTGGCCACATGGGTGATTACTTTGCTGAGTACCAGGCATACGAGCAGGAGTTCAGGGATGCTCTCTCATTTCGTGATTTTGTCAAACTCAAGCGGGACAGCAAACCTCGTGACCATCATAGGGGACACCGGCATTATCACGACGGAGACACTCAGCGTACGATGAGCAGGTTTCATTTGCCTATGTTTGATGGTTCATCAAACAGTTCGGCAAAGGCTTGGGTGGAGAAGCTGGACATATACTTCTAGCTCAACCAGATGGCAGATACGGAGGCCATCAAGGTGGCAGCGCTGCATCTGGATGGCGAGGCCCAATATTGGTGGTTCCACGGGATGGTTACACTCGGGCACTCAACAGTGACAGCTTATGCCGAGTTCAACCGGAGGTTGATAGAGAGGTTTGATCGGAGGGATCCAGAGGAGCACTTTTTTGAGCTGATGAAGCTCAAGAAGACCGGGAGTCTGGATACATACATCTTAGATTTCCTGAGACTCTCGGTGATGGTACCAAATCTATCCGCGGCACGGATGATCTACATGTTCATTGATGGGCTAGCAGAGCCGCTTCGGGGATTGTTCAGATCCACTAGACCGACCACACTCCATGACGCAGTTGGCAGGACACAGGACTTGCAGGATGCTTTACCCAGGACCAGGACGCCTTACCCCCAGAGACATGCCTTCCAGCCTAAGGGGAAGGATGTGAGGATTCTGCCTCCAAGGGGGAATCAGGGTAGAGGACAGTTGAATGATGATGCCAGGAGGGAGTTGAAGAAGAAGAGATTGTGTTTCACCTGTCAGGAGTCGTGGGCACCAGGACACAGATGTGCTGCTGGCAAAGCACATTATATCGAGGTCTTCTCTGAGAGCAGTGGGGAAGAAGATGAGTATGATGACGTGGGGACAAGGGGCAGCCATGCAGCGCAGGATCATTTTGCACCTCCACCACTAGGAGTAGGAGGTGCAGCCTTTGCACCTACCGGAGGGACCCTTGCAGCATTATGAGGAATTCCCAAGTATCTGATGCTGCGCGTCCGAGGTACAATTCGGGGGCAGCGAGTATCAGTACTGGTGGACAGTGGGGCAACCCACAACTTCATCGATGCACAAATGTTAGAGCAGAGAGGCATACAGACAGAGAGCTTTGATGGGTTTTCAGTGTTGGTCCCAGGAGATCAGACTATGCAGTGTGCTAGTTATGTCCCAGCGCTGACAGTGACGATGGGCACCTACACAGTGACTGACCACTTTTTCGTGGTTAACATACCGGATACCAATGTGGTATTACGTGTACAGTGGCTGATCACTCTAGGGAAGGTCACCACAGATTGGGAGGCCTTGGAGATGGAGTGGGATGACAAGAAGACTAGGAAGCACGAGAAGATACGAGGCATGTATACTTACCCACCTCAGACAGTTTCAGCTCACCGGATGGAGGTAGACTTCTGGAAGGGAGACATTGAGTGGGTAGTAGAGCTGCGTGCATCAAAGGCAGAGACTACCGGGCAGACAGTTCATCCATAGGTACAGACCATCCTTGACAGATGTGTCGTGGTGTTTGGGGAGATACCACCAGGACAGCGACCGGATCGGGGATTTGAGCATACGATTGAGCTAGAGCAGGGCATACAGGCCGTCATTACCACACCCTATAGGCACCCCAAGGCCTATCGGGACGAGATCGAGCGGGCTATCCACAAGCTGTTAGCTCTTGGACACATTCGACCTAGCACCAGTCCTTTCGTTTCTTCGGTAGTGTTGGTGAAGAAGAAGGACGGCACATTGAAGATGTGCATTGATTACAGGGCCCTGAACAAAAAGACCATGAAGAACAGGTACTCTATTCAACGGATTGACGAGATGATGAATGAGTTGAGAGGGGCACGGTTCTTCTCAAAGATTGATTTGAGATCCGGGTACCATCAGATTCGCGTGAGGGAACAGTACATTCCGAAGACCGCTTTCAAGTGCCACTATGGCCATTTTGAGTTCTTGGTGATGCCCTTTGGGCTAACTAATGCACCAGCCACCTTCCAGTCATGTATGAACCACATTTTCCGCAGCCACCTGAGAAAGTGTGTGTTGGTCTTCTTTGATGACATATTGATATATAGCAGGATATGGGAGGAGCATCTCCAGCACATAGAGGTAGTGTTGCGTATTTTGGAGGAGCAACAGTTTTATGCTAAGCTCTCCAAGTGTGAGTTTGGGTTGACGGAGATGCTATACTTGGGACACATCATAGGGGTGGACGGAGTGAGGGTCCACGAGGAGAAGATCAAGGCCATCAGGGATTGGCCAAAGCCGAGAAACGTGATGGAACTTCGGGGGTTTGTGGGTATGTGCACCTACTACAAGAATTTCTTTGAGAGTTTCTCTCATCTCGCTGCACCCCTTATAGATCTGACGAAGAAGGGGGCATTCAGTTGGACAGACACAGCGCAACGAGCCTTTGACAGGCTCAAGGAGGTGATGAGCAGCTGTCCAATGTTAGCATTACCAGACTTTATGCAGCCATTCATTCTGGAGTGTGATGCATCAGGAGAGGGGATAGGCGCAGTGTTGATGCAGGGAGGCCACCGTATAGCTTTTGAGAGCCGGAAGCTCCTACCACATGAGCGGTTGTATGCCATATACGACAAGGAGATGCTGGCCATCATGCATGCATTGGCCAAATTCCGGCAGTACCTGGTAGGTAACAGGTTTAGGGTGAGGACTGACCACAACAGCCTCAAGTTTTTCTTAGAGCAGAAACAGCTACAGGAGAGGCAGCAGAAGTGGGTCAGCAAGATCCAAGCCTATGACTTTGACATCGAGTATGTCAAAGGGAAGAACAACGTGGTGGCTGATGCACTTTCATGCAGACCAGCCACATTGTCTCTGATGAGTTTGGACGCAGATTGGAGGGCTCGACTATTGGTGTACTCCAAGGACAGGTTTTCTTGTGAGGTTTTGGATGGACAGGTGACAGATGAAAGATATAGGGTGATGGATGAGATCATCTACTACAGGGACAGGATCTTCTTGACTGAGGGCTCTCAGCTCAAGAAGAAGATATTGCAGGCTTCTCATGATTCACCATTGTCTGGCTATCAAGGGTTTACCAAAACCTACAGGGCCATTAGGGAGAGATTCTCATGGAAGGGCCTCAAGGAGAACGTACTCCAGCATGTCAGGGAGTGCGAGGTTTGTCAGCGCAACAAGTGGGAGATGAACCATCCGGCAGGTTTATTGCAGCCTCTTCCCATTCCAGAGGGGAAATGGGAGAGTATCTTGATGGATTTCAACACAGGGTTGCCCATGGTGCAGGGCAAGGACTGTATATTCGTCGTCGTTGATCGACTGACGAAATATGCATATTTTTTCGCCATATCCGCACATTATATAGCAGCACAGGTGGCAGAGTTGTTCTTCAGGGACATCATCAGGCTACATGGTCTCCCCAAGACCATTGTCAGTGACAGGGACAGCCGCTTCATGGGCGGGTTTTGGCAGGAGCTTTTTCGGTTGGTGGAGACAGAGTTGACACCGAGCACTAGCTACCACCCACAGACAGATGGGCAGACAGAGATAGTTAACAAGTGGTTGGAGGGCTACTTGCGTAACTATGTCAGTGGGCAGTAGAGAGCGTGGCTGAAGTGGCTGCACCTAAGAGAGTACTGCTACAACAACACACATCACATGACCATCGGTATGTCTCCGTTTTACGCATTATATGGTTGTCATGCTTTATCTTTTGTTGATGTGATGTTTGGTGCCAGCAAGGCTCCGAGAGCCAAGTACTGGATCCAAGAGATCCTCCGAGCTCTCAAGGATAACATGGCTACAGCGCAGAACCAGCAGAAGCTGTATGCCGACAGGGGCCGGGTGGAGAGACATTTTGAGGTAGGGGACTTGGTCTACCTACGTTTGCAGCCATACCGACAGTCTACTCTAAAGCAAAAGGGAGCTGAGAAGCTCAAGGCCCGTTTTTATGGGCCTTACAGGGTGATACGTAGAGTTGGGCAGGTTGCTTATGAGTTGGAGCTACCCCAGGGCAGCGAGATTCATAACATCTTTCACGTATCGTGCCTGAAGAAGGCACTAGGACAGCAGGTGATAGTGATAGAGGAGCTTCCGCCTACGGATGATGAGGGGCACTTAGTGCTATAGCCAGAGGCCATTATTGATACCCGGGAGAGACAGTTGCAGAGCAGGACAGTCCGGGAATTCTTAGTGAAGTGGAAGAATTTGCCGGATGAGAATGCCACTTGGGAGAGTGAGAAGATCTTGCAGCATCCATCACTACAGTTGCTTGAGGTCAAGCAACATTTTGCCGAGGGAGACTGTAATATTCCCAATTAGCGATAGCTAATTGGAAATATTAATTTTGACCAATTTTGCCTTACTATAGTTGGAGCATGAATAAAGTGAGTGAAATATTAAATAACTCACTTAGGATAAAGTGTTTCCCTAAAGTCCACATCGTATTTGAGGAAGTGGGGCCTAGTGGCCAAGTGGACAGCGCAGGGAGGGGGACGTAGACCACGTGGGACAGAGGTATTGTTGCAATTTTATTTCTCTATCGGGTTAACCAGTTGGTGCCCAGATTTGTTGTACATAGACTCTACTTAATAATAAAACCCTCTAGCAGCCAGAATACCGGTTTTCTCGCATTAGGTTTCTCTGGGGATAGTTGTCCAGAAAATCCTTGTGTCAATTTGTCATTGTGCATGTATTCAGTTTAGATCTGTATGTGTAGGTTGTTAATGTGTTTACTTCGATGTTAATACTGAATATTTCAGATTAATAACTTGTCTAAGTAGGAGAAGTAAATCATGATTTAACAGTAGGGTTTTTGTTTAAGCATATTCAGAAATTTTCACAGTGTGCAGCCTACATAATCTTCTCCCTCAGTTGGGAGCCTGGTGTTAGAAAATCGGAAAGGCAGAAACATTTCCTTATGTTGATAATTACTGTGATATTATTATGGTCTTATTAACTTCTTTATGTTCTTCCTTTATCTTCTTCTCATTAAGCAATTATCAAAACAAAAAAACATGAAGATCCAGGACACTCATCCATGGCTAAAACCCCTATATAGGGGAAAACCCAGTCAGAAACTCTTCCTTCAATAGATTCAAAATGAGATAGACCAAGACCTTCCTATAACAGACTGTGAAAATTTCTAAATCTACACCAGAAATCCTATTGTAGTAAATCTGATTTGCATTACCTACTTGCCTTATTTAAATTACAAGTTCTTTTTCTGAAATATTCAGTAAAAATACTAATGCAAACACACTGCAGCGTACACAATTATACAGATCAAGTACTCAAAAATAAGTAGAACAATCAAACAAAGGACACAATTTTCGAACAAATTTTCCCAGAAAAACCCAATGCGGGAAAACCAGTGCATTAGTTCTAAGGGTTTATTTGATTATGCAGATTTCTGAATACAATCTAGGGTGCCAAATCCAACTCACGCAACAAATAAAATCCTTGGCAGAAGTACCTCTATCCGGAGGCAGATATTTTGGCGGATCCAGCAGTAGAATAAAGAAACCCCACAAGTCACTGTGATGTCCCTAGTGTTGCGCAGCAATGGCTGCAACTAGCTCTGCGTTGAGACTGCGTCACCTCTCCTAGTTGTTGCGTCATCCTCTCCGTGAGCCTTCTCGGCTCAGAAATCGATTTGCTGGATGGATGCCCGATCTGCGCCGCAGAACCCGCAACGTAATTGCTCAAGTCACTGTGTCACCTCTCCTAGCTCTGCGTCACTCCTACGTGATCCCTGTTGGCTCAGCATCACCCTCTTTGAGCTGCGTTTTCCCTCCTGGTGTTGATCTGCCTCTCTGCAATTGTATTCTCGGCCTTTGATGAAAATCCCACTGTTGAACTGCTCCTCACTACACTGAATTACTCAGATCTGATCTTTGTCTGAGCTTCCATCCGAAGAATTCAATCCCTAAATTCAGTCTCTGTGTGTGTTCTCCAACTGAACCCAAGCCTTTCCTTTATACTTTTCCTATTGATGAATCAACGGTTGTGATCTAATCTCTAATCGACGGGTAAGATTAGAAAAGACTTGATCTTTGTCACTTAGAACATTCTCACCAACATGTTAAATTAATTCACTTTAATTATTTAATTTCCCTAAGTTTAGACTTAGGGTTCCCATTAAAATAATTAATTATTTGAATAACTTAAGCTCCAGGTGGAATTTCTACAAACGATTTCTGGGTCTTGGAAATCTCATGTGTCCTAGCCCCTCCACACAATTTTGGACCTAGAACACATCTGATGCTACCCAAAAATCAACACTCCCTCTTAGCAAGTAATGTGCTCTAGCAATACTTCAACCAGAAGCATCACCCTGATCCACGGCATCGGTCCTCCTGCAATACTGATGCTCGGCTCTTGCCACTCATCCACTGCGTTGTTGCCTTCTGTACTGCTGCCCATGACACTGCCACTTGGTACTGCCTCATCTGTACTGCAGCTCCCTATCAAATGATGCATCACACTACTGCCACTGCTAACACCTGCACTGCAACTCAATTGCTGAGAGTTAAGCAACTGAAAATCCACCCAAAAACTTGACATACAAGTCAGTCTAGATGCATCTCAATGTTGAAGCTCCCTCTGCTGCTAATTTTGCGTTAACCCTATGATGCTTTGTGCTCTGCGCTGTTGCTTCTTTGCACTGCATTGTTGAAGTCCATCAACCACTGTGCTGCTACTGCTATGTTGTTGCTGCCTCTACTTTGCGTTGCTTCAGACTTCAGCGTCGTAGCTCTGCCATTGTTGCTCCATCCTCCTCGCACCAATTGACTCCAGTCATCTTGCTTCTATCATTAAGGGCTCTCGTAGCTCGTATGTGATCCAAGAGTTTGGGCACCTCAAGGATCCTGCCCCCTCACTGCAGTTCAAAAGAACTACTGATCAAATTTCCCCACCTCTTCTCTTGAGGCACATGAGCACTCATGGCAACATCGTCATCATCCCCATCATCGTCCTTTGCTGTAGTAGCCTTCGAATCAAAATCTTCTTTGAACTTCTTCTTTTGAGGGCGTTGTGTGGTGAAATGTCCAATTCACCACGCTTGAAGCATCTGACCTTTGAGAGGTCCTTCTTCTTCCTTCTCTGCTGCCCATGTTGTCCCTTAGATGCAAGAGCCGCATCTTCCTCTTCCTCCTTGATCTTGATCGTCGTACTCAACCTTCTGCTCTCTTCTAGTCGAAGAGTTGCCCACATATCCTCCCAGTTTGGAAGAACTTCTCTCCCCAAAATACCTTGGACAAATGTTTCCCAATCTTCCATGACTACATTTAGAGCAGTCCTTGTTGAGATTTTGGGGTAGCATCAGATGTGCTCAAGCTCCGAAACATTTTGGAGGGACTAGAACACATAAGATTTTCAAGACCCAAAAAGCGTTTGGAGAAATTCCATCTGGTATAAAAGTTATTCAAATAATTAAATTTTTTAATGGAGACCCTAAGTCTAACTTAGGTAAATTGAAAAATTAAAGTGAATTAATTTACACATGTGATCAAAACATTCCAAGTGACGTGGATCAAGCTACTTCTAATCTTAGTCATTGATTAGTGATTAAATCATGGCCATTGATGTGTCAAGGAGAAAAGTATAAAAGAAGGGCTTGGGGTCAGTTGGAGAACACACACAGAATCTAAGAGATCGAATTCTTCTGACAGAGAAGTGCTCGTACGAAGATCAAATCTGAGTGATTCAGAGAAGCAATGAGGGACGGATGCAATGATTGGTCGAAGGGCTAAGAGTACAACGCAAAGCAAGGGCAGCAAAGATGCAGTGGAGGCAGTGTAGCCATCAGAGGGTGTGACGCAGACCCTAGAGAGGGTGACGCAGGCCCACGTAGGGGCAGCGCAGAGCCTCCAAGGAAAAGTCTGAAATTCATTGGAGACTAGGGTTTCTAAGTCAGCAAGCATGAAACTAGAATCCAGGAGAAGTTGATCAGCGCAGAGCTAGGGTGACACTATTCCTCAGCCAGGGCCACGCAACCTTATGCAGTGGCAGCGTAGAGACTGTGCAGAGTTAGCTGTGGTTTCACCAGTGGCTCATCTGGATCAGCTGAGACTTGCGAGAGTGAGGTAAAACTCATAACTTTCTCTGTACCCGAGGTTTTCTCTGTTGGGTGAGCTAGATTATGGCCCCCTAGATGTACTCAGAATATTATTGCTTAATAATAATAAACCCTCAGATTTGCCGCACCTGTTTTCCTGCATTGGGTTTTTCCGGGGACATTTGTCCGAAAAATCTGTCCTTTGTCATATGTGCGTGATCTTCAGTAAATGATCTGTATTTGTGTAGACTACTAGTTGTGTTTACTTTGGAGTTTTTCTAAATATTTTCAGTTAAATAACTTGTGCATAATAAAACAAGTAGGAGAAGTAAATCAATATTTCGCAGTAGGATTTTTATGCTCAAAAATTTTCACATGGTATAAGAGCATTGCAGATCAAGTTGAACTATCAGCAAAGGGGCTGAAGCTTTTTGCTATAGGAAGGGCAGCTAAAGCAGCATAGATCAAGGAGAAGGCAACGCAGCACCAGGAGGGATGCAGACCAAGTAGAAGGGACGCAGGCCCTAGTGGGTGACTCAGAGCATGTCAGGCTCATGCTAGGCTGACGCAGTCCAAGTTGGAGAGACGTTGTGCAGTTTGTTGGGGCTGGAAGTGCAGCTTCTAATCTTCAAAAGTTGTTGGTGAGGCATCGGTTTTGTCGGTGTAGAACAGTGCTTAGCAGAGGTGACAAAGTGAGGGGAAACGGTGCCTCAGCAGACTTTTGCCAAGAAGTCTAAGATTCGATCAAGAGGGTGATCGTACAGGGCTGATTCAGTAGAATTGGTGGAGGATTTCCACGAGGGAAATCAGTTGTCAGAGGGAGCAGTATCTCTAGAGAGTTTCTAGCGCCAAGAAACCTAGATCTGGTCTTTTGTTGAGTG
The DNA here is from genome assembly GCA_034641835.2 of Pinus albicaulis. Classification (NCBI taxonomy): domain Eukaryota; kingdom Viridiplantae; phylum Streptophyta; class Pinopsida; order Pinales; family Pinaceae; genus Pinus; species Pinus albicaulis. Next base: position 165,032,822 of record CM076574.1, on the reverse strand, counting down.
CAGTAGCAATAGAAGGGAGAAGAGTACCTATTTCGACTGTTTGAGTAGATATGGCCCTGTACGGACTGAGAGATCAGGATAGGTTGGACAGTGTGTCCAACTTTGCAATCTGGAAGGCCAAAATCCTAACAGTCCTAGAGGAGTATGTAGCAAGCTCTGATACCATTGTAGCAACGAAACTTGTAGATTTGTTGGCTTAATAGCAAAAATGGCTTTAATTATAAAAATACACAAGAGGTATTTATAATAATAATATTTTATTAATATGATATGAATAAGATGATTGAAAGTTACAATGAGGCCCTGCTTTTATACCTATGTAGGTGACCTTTCATGAACAGGCATGTCTTTTAGACATGCCTTTTCAGTTAACTAATGACTACTTAACATAATCCTAATTGAGGTGTCATCAGTATATTTATTTTGTATTTACTCCATTTTATACAAATTATATTAATTCTACATTGCCTCTTCCTTTGAAGCTTTGTCCTCGAAAGCTTAATCTTTAACAATAATTTTCTTCAGGGATTATACGCACAGGCATGTCATTCATCACCGGTACCTTCCCTTTAATATTTTTCATTTGTACTTTGTCCTTAAATCCTTTTTTTTTTTTTTTAATAATAATATTTATTACTATTTTTAAAATATATAATTACAATTGATATAAAATATATAATTACAAATTATATATAATATATAGTTGTAAATTATATAAATTTTAAATAACTTTTAACCTCGTCCGTAACTTGGTTACACCGTTTGAATCGACCCGGGCATCGTTTCGACCCACGTTAAACCACCGCAATGGGAGTGGGTCAATGTAACTAGAACTGAGATCTAAAATCAGTGTCGATTATGATGCGAATTACAAAGCTCGATACAGAAATGGGGGCCTTCAGTATAACGTCGATATATCTGTATTCACCTCCGGGCACTCTGTCGCAGCTCTGCCATTTAACTTTACAGATCGTGGCATTGTATCCAGCATGCTTCAAGCGTTTCACCAGGAGCCGACGAATGCAGCCACCGTCGCAGTTTTCGTGAGCGCAAACCAGTCTCAAATCCGTCTCTTCCATAACCAGTCTCAAATCTGTCTCTTCCATAACCAAAAAAACCCCATTAACATAATGCTGAATATCTCTCCCCTCTGCAGAAATTTCTGATATCAGATCTTCAGGAGTCCTATGTCTCATCCTACTGTGTACATGTACAGGATCTGGATTCTTGTCATCTACAGACAAATCCCCTTCAAAGCCTAGAGAAGATCTGCTCGAATGCTTGTCCTCCATGTCTCCCACATTAATATGTGCATCAGGATGACAATTGTGCTTCCTTTTTCCATTGGCAAACAATGGATGGTTGCTAACATTCAGCTTTGATTGTTCCTTGTAATCAGACAGTGAAACAGTATTTTTATTTTCCAGAGGTCCGCCACTTGAAAAACCACATTTTTTTTTGCTAAAATTTTGATGTGGGGATTCAAGCTTCGATTCAAATGGATCTGTAAATAATTGCCATTGCCATTCCCTCGTAACCGCCTCCAGGATATCTGAAGCAGAATGGGGAAGTGCAGATTCTGACGGAAATTGCAGAACATTTCAAGTATGGCAGCATAACCAGCATTAACATCTCGAGCCATTACATTCTTCACATGTAATCTGCCAGCTAAAGCAATTACATTAGCCAAGGGAGACAATCTACCATTGACATTCCCAGATTCACCTTCCTCCATTTCAGTAACATTTTTAGAATCTTGTACTTTGCTTTTTCCCATACCAATCTCTGACCGTTGGCCTGGTGAATCATAGAGAGCAATCCTAGATGTAACACATGAATACGTTAATTTTTCTGTGGAGCTCAAATAGATATCTGAAGGACCGGGAGTGTATTTTGATTTAAAGTTGATCTTCTCTGTTTTACACGTTTTATGTGAACTTGAAACCTCTTCATTTTTTCCTGAATCGACTGTCTTTCCACTTCCGTCTTCTTGGATGCTCTTACTCTTATTTTCAGCAAATCCAGCAATTTTTGCAGAAGCATGGTTATTTTCAACCAATGGTGGTGTGCGGCCATTAAGAGGGCTGGATACACGAGCATCTTTTTCTGTTTCCTTACTGTTGTTGTCATCTGTGATCTCAAGGTTATCTGGGTGTTCATTATTCTCTTTATTTTTAACTATATTAGATGAGCTTCCTAAACTTGTTATTGAATTATATGCACTATCAAGACTAACACGATGTCCAGAATGACAAACATCACTAATGGCAATCTCATTTCTTGTATAAAAGACACATTTATGTCCTGTGAAATATTTGTCTCCACATTTCCAACATTTCCCTTCTTTACTTTCAATATTAGTTGGTTGTTTCCTTTATTACGCATTGGTGGGGGAATGTATTTACTTGAATTTTCCATGGATGTTCTACTTGATTTTCCCTTGGCATAACTAACTGCCTTCTCATTATTAAGTTGTTCATAACCTTCTCCTTGCTTCAGGATTTTCTTCCGCACTTTCTTATCATCAGTAACTTCATAATTATGGATTACTGCAGAAATTTTTTTAAAACGTGTTGTGACTTTTGCACATGAATTCTCTAATTGTTGAAGCTTTCCTAGAATTTTATTAATTTTTTTACTTTCTTCACATGACCTTGCTCATGATCTCCATGCACTGGCACATAGTGTGGTAAACTATGTCCATAGGCTTGTAAACTACGTTCGTAGGTTTGTAGAACGATGTTGTGTGCCATAGCTTTAACTTGGCTTCAATATGGATCTGATATAGCTCTGATACCACTGTAGCAGCGGAACTTGTAGATTTGTTGGCTTAATAGCAAAAATGGCTTTAATTATAAAAATACACAAGAGGTATTTATAATAATAATATTTTATTAATATGATATGAATAAGATGATTGAAAGTTACAATGAGGCCCTGCTTTTATATCTATGCAGGTGACCTTTCATGAACAGGCATGTCTTTTAGACATGCCTTTTCAGTTAACTAATGACTACTTAACATAATCCTAATTGATTAGCTAGTAATTATATTTATTTGTATTTACTCCATTTTATACAAATTATATTCGTTACATTGCCTCTTCCTTTAGAAGCTTTGTCCTCAAAGCTTAATGTTTCGACAATTTTCTTCACTGGGGATTATCTACTAGGCATGTCATTCATCACCAGTACCTCCTTTGTATTTTTCACTTGTACTCTGTCCTTAAATCCTTTTTTTTTTTTTAAATAATAATATTTATTACTATTTTTAAAATATATAATTACAATTGATATAAAATATATAATTACAAATTATATATAATATACGGTTGTAAATTATATAAATTTTAAATAACTTTTAACCCCGTTCGTAACTTGGTTACACCGTTTGAATCGACCCGGGCATCGTTTCGACCCACGTTAAACCACCGCAATGGGAGTGGGTCAATGTAACTGGAACTGAGATCTAAAATCGGTGTCGATTATGATACGAATTACAGAGCTCGATACAGAAATGGGGGCCTTCAGTATAACGTCGATATATTTGTATTCACCTCCGGGCACTCTGCCATTTAACTTTACAGATCGCGACATTGTATCCAGCATGCTTCAAGCGTTTCACCAGGAGCCGACGAATGCAGCCACCGTCGCAGTTTTCGTGAGCGCAAACCAATCTCAAATCCGTCTCTTCCATAACCAAAAAAACCCCATTAACATAACGCTGAATATCTCTCCCCTCTGCAGAAATTTCTGATACCAGATCTTCAGGAGTCCTATGTCTCGTCCTACTATGTACATGTACAGGATCTGGATTCTTGTCATCTACAGACAAATCCCCTTCAAAGCCTGGAGAAGATCTGCTCGAATGCTTGTCCTCCATGTCTCCCACATTAATATGTGCATCAGGATGACAATTGTGCTTCCTTTTTCCATTGGCAAACAATGGATGGTTGCTAACATTCAGCTTTGATTGTTCCTTGTAATCAGACAGTGAAGCAGTCTTTTTATTTTCCAGAGGTCCGCCACTTGAAAAACCACAGTTTTTTTTGCTAAAATTTTGATGTGGAGATTCAAGCTTCGATTCAAATGGATCTGTAAATAATTGCCATTGCCATTCCCTCGTAACCGCCTCCGGGATATCTGAAGCAGAATGGGGCAGTGTTGATTCTGACGGCAATTGCAGAACATTTCAAGTATGGCAGCATAACCAGCATTAACATCTTGAGCCATTACATTCTTCGCATGTAATCTGCCAGCTAAAGCAATTTCATTAGCCAAGGGAGACAATCTACCATTGACATTCCCAGATTCACCTTCCTCCATTTCAGTAACATTTTTAGAATCTTGTGCTACGCACTGTACAATCTGCGGCGGTTGGCACACAGTGGAATCACGAAGAGAAATCCTGAATGTAACCCTTGAATGCGTTAATTTTTACGCGGAGCTCAAATAGATATACGAAGGACGGGGAGTGTATTACGATTTAAAAGTTGATCTTCTCTTGTTTACACGTTTATGTGAACTTGAAACCTCTTCATTTTTTTCTGTAGATAAATTTTGTCTTTCCACTTAGTCTTCTTGGATACTCTTACTCTTATTTTCGGCAAATCAATGACGGTTTTGTGAGAAGCATGGTTATTTTCAACCAATGGTGGTGTGCGGCCATTAAGAGGGCTGGATACACGAGCATCTTTTTCTGTTTCCTTACTGTTGTTGTCATCCGTGATCTCAAGGTTATCTGGGTGTCCATTATTCTCTTTATTTTTAACTATATTAGATTGAATTCCTAAACTTCTTGTTGAATTATATGCACTATCAAGACTAACACGATGTCCAGAATGACAAACATCACTAATGGCAATCTCATTTCTTGTATAAAAGACACATTTATGCCCTGTGAAATATTTGTCTCCACATTTCCAACATTTCCCTTCTTCTTTACTTTCAATATTAGTTGGTTGTTTTCCTTTATTACGCATTGGTGGGGGAATGTATTTGCTTGAATTTTCCATGGATGTTCTACTTGATTTTCCCTTGGCATAACTAACTGCCTTCTCATTATTAGGTTGTTCATAACCTTCTCCTTGCTTCAGGATTTTCTTCCGCACTTTCTTATCATTAGTAACTTCATAATTATGGATTACTGCAGAAATTTTTTTAAAACGTGCAGAAATTTTTTTAAAACGTGTTGTGACTTCTGCACATGAATTCTCTAATTGTTGAAGCTTTCCTAGAATTTTATTAATTTTTTTACTTTCTTCACATGACCTTTCTAATTGCTCATGATCGCCATGTACTGGCACATAGTGTGGTAAACTATGTCCATGGGCTTGTAAACTACGTTCGTAGGCTTGTAGAACGATGTTGTGTGCCATAGCTTCAACTTGGCTTCAATATGGATCTGATATAGCTCTGATACCATTGTAGCAGCGGAACTTGTAGATTTGTTGGCTTAATAGCAAAAGTGGCTTTAATTATAATAATACACAAGAGGTATTTATAATAATAATATTTTATTAATATGATATGAATAAGATGATTGAAAGTTACAATGAGGCCCTGCTTTTATACCTATGCAGGTGACCTTTCATGAACAGGCATGTCTTTTAGACATGCCTTTTCAATTAACTAATAACTACTTAACATAATCCTAATTGATTAGCTAGTAATTATATTTATTTGTATTTACTCCATTTTATACAAATTGTATTTACTGTCAAAGGGAGCAGTATCTCTAGAGAGTTTCTAGCACCAAGAAACCTAGATCTAGTCTTTTGTTGAGTGCAGTAGCAATAGAAGGGAGAAGAGTACCTATTTCGACTGTTTGAGCAGATATGGCCCTGTACGGACTGAGAGATCAGGATAGGTTGGACAGTGTGTCCAACTTTGCAATCTGGAAGGCCAGAATCCTGATAGTCCTAGAGGAGTACGGTATCAGAGATCAAGAGGAAAATGTCCTAGTTGTGTTGATCGATGTGGATGCTCTGCAGAAGTTCAACAAAAATCAGGCACGAGTTAATCGCTTGATCATGGGTGGAGTGAAGGATCACATGGTCCCACACATTGCCAAAAAGAAAACGGCAAATTAGGTGTGGACAACCTTGACCACGCTGTATCAAGGAAGCTCCGTCCAACGGAAGATACTTCTAGAGAACCAGATGTGGATGTTCCAGATGCATAAGGGAGAGGAGATCGATCCCTTCCTCTTCAAATTGCAGACTATCCAGGAATAGTTGATTTCCATGGGGGAAACTCCGGATGATGGGCTCATGGTAAGGACTGCTCTGAATGCAGTCACCGATGAATGGGAGACTTTTGTCCAAGGCATCCTGGGCAAAGCAAAACTTCCAAATTGGGGTGACATGTGGGAAATCCTTCAACGAGAGGAAATCTGGAGGGTGACCAAGAGGGAATTCAGCAGCGGAGGTGTCAAGGTGGAGGAGGAGGAAGATGCAGCCCTAGCATCTAAGGGATAGCGGCAGCAAGGGAAGAATAAGGACCTATCCAAGTTTCGGTGCTTCAGATGTGGCGATGGACACTTCGCCAACACTTTTCCTAAGCAGAAGGACAAGGAAGCTTCAAATTCCAAGGCAATAGTAGCGAAAGGGGACAATGGTAGTGAGGATGATGTGGCCATGAGTGCTCATGTGCCTCGGGAGAAGAGGTGGGGCGATATAGATCTGTAAAGCAGCTACAGATGGTGGTGGCGGGATCCTTGAGGTGCCCAAACTCTTGCATCACATACGAGCTACAGGAACCTTAAGTTAGTAGCAGGATGACTGGAGCAATGGGTGCAGAAGATCATGGAGAAGCAGAGGCAAACCTGGGACGTTGAAGTTTGGAGCAACGCAGAGGAGTGGCAGCAACAGTGCAAAGGCTGATGGGATTTCAGCAGTGCAGAGACAATGCTTATGCAGTGCAGTGCAGCAGACAATGAGTGCTTCAGAGAGACAGCGCAGAGCAACAGTAGACGATGTTCAGTGATGAGATGCAACCCGACTGACTTGTCTGTCAATGATTGGGAGATGGTCCTTCATGTTGAGATTTTGGTGTAGCATCGAGTGTGCTCTAGCTCTGAAACTTTGTGGAGGGGCTAAGACACACGAGATGTCCAAGACCTGGAAAGTGTTTGGAGAAATTTCATTCGGTGTAATAGTTATTCAAATAATTAATTTTTTTAATTGTGACCCTAAGTCTAACTTAGGGAAATTGAAAAATTAAAGTGAATTAAATTACACATGTGATGAAATGTTCTAAGTAACGTGGATCAAGCTTTCTTTTAATCTCATTTGTTGATCAGAGATTAGATCACGGTTGTTGGTTTCCCAACGAGAAAAGTATAAAGGAAGGGCTTGGGGTCAGTTGGAGAACACACACACACATTGCAGAGCACTGAAGCTAAGTCGAATTTCTGGGGTGGGGTTTGCTGAGGAACTTGAAGTGAGTTTGCAGTGCAGTGAGGGGCAGAGATCGGCAAGGGATGATCTGATCAGAGGCCGAGAATACAGCAGCAAAGAGGCAGCACCATACCAGGGCAGCGCAGAGGGTGATGCAGAGGCAGCGTAGAGCCTTCCAGAGTGACGCAAGGGCAGCTTACGCTGCGCAGAGGCTGTGTTGGGCTAGAGGGCTAACGCAGAGGCTGGAGAAGATTACGTTGAGGGTTCCAGTGGGCCAAAAAGGGCTCGTTATCTGTAAATCTCGATTGAAGGTGTGATTCAGCCCTCCAAGTAAAAGGTACAACTGTCGTGTAATTTCTCTGTAGGGAAGACCGTTTTTGGTGCCCAGGTTGTTGTATTTAGATTCTGCATAATAATAAAACCCTCTAGAGCTGTTACACTGGTTTTCCCACATTGGGTTTTTCCGGGGACATTTGTCCGAAAAATCTGTGTAATTTTGTCACATGTGTGTGTTGTTTAGTAAATGATCTGTAGATGTGTAGGCTACAGTTTGTATTTGCTTTAATGTTTTTCTAAATACTTCAATTAAATAAATTGTTAAGGTAATTAAACAAGTATTCGAACTAGATCAAGACACTGCAGTAGGTTTATGTTTTGAAACTTTCACACTTCAGTTGCTTACTTATTAGCAACTGGGTTGCAGTGCAGCAGTGGGCAGTGGCAGTGCTATAGCAGCATGATGCAACAATTTGAGAGGGAGCTGCAGTACAGATGTAGCAGTGTCAATGGTCGTGACATGGGCAGCAGTACACAAAGCAGCAACGTAGTGGATAGAGGGCAGCAGGCCAAGCATCAGCAGTGCGGAAACCGATGCCAAAGATCAGGGTGATGCTTTAGTGGGAAATCATTGCTAGAGCACACTCCTCGCTAAGAGGGAGTGTTGAGATTTTGGGGTAGCATCGGATGTGCTCTAGCTCCGAAACTTTGTGGACGGGCTAGAACACATGAGATCTCCAAGACTTAGAAAGCGTTTGGAGAAATTCCATCTAGTGTAAAAGTTATTCAAATAATAATTAGGGACCCTAAGTCTAACTTAGGGAAATTGAAAAATTAAAGTGAATTAATTTACACATGTGATGAGAACATTCTAAATGATGTGGATCAAGCTACTGCTAATCTTAGTCGTTGATTAGTGATTAGATCACGGTCGTTGATGTGTCAACGAAAAAAGTATAAAGGAAGGGCTTGGGGTTAGTTGCAGAACACACACAGAATCTAAGAGATCGAATTCTTTTGACGGAGCAGTGCTCAGACGAAGATCAGATCTGAGTGATTTAGAGAAGTAGTGAGGGGTGGATGCAGTGATTGGTCGGAGGACCAAGAGTGCAACACAAAACAAGGGCAACAAAAACGCAGTGTAGGCAGCGCAGCCATTAGAGGGTGTGACACAAGCCCACGCAGGGGCAGCGCAGAGCCTCCAAGGAAAAGTCTGAAATTCACTGGAGACTAGGGTTTCTAAGCCGAAAAGGCTGAAACCAGAATCCGAGAGAAGCTGATCAGCGCAGAGTTAGGGTGACACAGTTCCTCAGCCAAGGCCATGCAGCCTTATGTTGTGGTAGTGTAGAGACTGCGCAGAGCTAGCTAGGGTTTCACCAGTGGCTCATATGGATTAGCTGGGACTTGCGGGAGTGAGGTAAAACTCACAAGTTTCTATGTAGCCAAGGTTTTCTTTGTTGGGTGAGTCGGATTATGGCACCCTAGATGTACTCAGAATATTGCTGCTTAATAATAATAAACCCTCAGATATGTTGCACCAGTCTTCCCGCATAGGGTTTTTCCGGGGACATTCATCTGAAAAATTTGTCCTTTGTCATATGTGCGTGATGTTTAGTAAATGATCTATATTTGTGTAGGCTTCTAGTTGTGTTTACTTCGGAGTTTTTCTGAATATTTTCAGTTGAATAACCTATGCATAATAAAACAAGTAGGAGAAGTACAATATTAGCAGTAGGATTTCTGTGTTCGGAAATTTTCACTGTCCTAACCATAAGTCCATCATCTAGTGTAGCCCCTATGGAATCCAGCTGATCTCGAATATCTCTCAATTTGATAAGGAAGGGTTCAATTTCTTCTCCCTTCTACATTTGAAACAGTATCAGCTAATTCTCAAGAAACATCCTCCGTTGGACGGAGGTTCCTTGGTACATCTAGGTCAAGGAAGTTCACATTTCCCTTGCCGTGTTCTTCTCGGCATATGTGGGATCACATGATCCTTGACTCCATCGATGATCAAGCGTTTTTCCTTTGCTTGAGCCTCCTAGTACTTCTTGAGTGGATCAGCAGCAACTGCATGCAAGACACGATCCTTGATGCAATGGTCATCCAAAACTGACAGGATCCTGGCCTTCCAGATGACAAAGTTGGATGCTCCATCCAACCTGTCGTGATCCCTCAGTCCATGTGCATCCATCTCTGCTCAAAAAATGTCGAACTGGTTCTCTTCTCCCTCTTTTTTGCTACCCCAACAAAACTCGGATCTGGGTTTCTTTGGCACTAGAAACCCTCTAAGGAACAAGCTCCCTCTGAAACTCGATTTCCTTCACGGAAATCCTTCTGCCAACTGATGTCGAATCAGTCCTCTGCAATCACTCTTTGCTGTTGATCAGCACTGGTTCTAGACTTCTTGGAAAGAAGTTGTAATATTCCTAATTTGCGACAGCAAATTGGAATATTCTATTTTGTTTATTTTGCCACCTATAGTTTGTAAATAAATAAAAAGTGAGTAAAAGGGGTCTAAACTCACTTACATGAAATAAGACATCCACCTAGTAGCACAACGTTGTGACTTAAGTGGGAGTCAAGGGGGGACCCAACACCACGTGGAGAAGGGGGCCTATGTACACTCTAGAAGTTTCTCCAAGCTTCTGCGCAGATAAGGATGAGAATGTGGATAAGGATGAGGATGTGGAGGAGAGAGAGAGGCTACATTAGGTTTTGGAGGGAAACCAACACTATAAAAGATGGAGGAGCCTTCTCATTTGGGGTATGCTTGGATTCTTGGATTATTGATTATTGAGTGAGACATTTGTCTTTCTTTGGCACGCTGGCTGTTTAGCCCGTCTGCTGCACTGTTTAGTGCAACCGAGTGTCTCCGTGCGGAGATCTCACCCTTAGCCCCGGGGGACTTCGAGTGCCTACTCGGGCAAGGTTATTTTCTTAGCATCATCCTCCAGGACAACGTTATTGCTGCAGCAGCGTAATACTGTGTTGTAGGGTGTTGTCGTGGTGACTTCACGACACCACTTCCTTCTCTTGTTTTTCAGAGGGAGAGCCTCTCTTTCCTTTGGAGGATCGGATTGGAGGACTTGGAGCTGATTTGCAGATCTTGGCACTTGGCCAAAGAGTTTTATCCCACTACTGCGTAGTCCCTCTCAGTATCTGCGTTATTTTCATGGAGGGTTTGCGGGTTGATTTGTGGGGAAGATCTCAAGTGTAAGGATCAGCCTTCCACGTGGAGATCCATTGGAGGAGGTCTACTTCAGTTTGTGCATCATCTTCAGCCTTCTCTATTGTGTTCCAGATTGAGTTGCATCTACTGCCCAGCAACTCCGGCGTTTTTGCCATTTTGTGTGTTTCAGCCAATCCCTTGGAGGATTGAGGTATGTTTGCTTGTAAGGGTTAGAGCTTGCTCCCCTATTGTATTTGAGCCATATATTGTCATATCCATGTGTTGAAATCAGTTTGCAGCAGTATTCTATCATATACAACATTTTTCTTAGTCTGGGGTTTATGCAGAAATAGCAGTACTTTTCATGTTTATGTACATGTGTTGTGGAGGCTTGCATTTCTTCTCTTGAGAGGTTGTTTCCTCAAGATTTGTACTCTCTTCTGCTGATATACATTATTATTGGCTATATATGCATCTTCTGTCTCACAGCTACTGCAGAAAACGCTGTAGGGTTTCTGGATTATTTTCTTGTCTTGCGGCACCTCTATCTTGAGGGGTTTTCTATATAAAATTGTTGTTTAACCTTGCTGAAAGCCTATGCCTTGTACCCAAACTCATTATCTGATTATTCATAGTGTTATACATCATATTCCTTCAGAAAATATGCTGCCCTTGCTTCAGCAAATTTTTGCATACTCAAAGTCTTGGGAAATCAGGGTTTTTCTTGACTAGTCGGGAAGGAGGAATTGTTTAACATAGAAAAACGCCTTTGTTTGAGCTGAAATTCGACATGGAAGTCCCTCTTGACCTATTCTAACATATTCCAGAACCTTGACCCGTCATTTTACGCAGATTTTCTTATTCACTCATTTTAGGGCCAAAATCCTCACTTTTCCCCACCTTTTTGCCCTTAAAAGCTGAGAAAAGGTTTCTGCTGATATTTATTTTGGTTGTTGAACATTTTCAGAAGATATGATATGATAGCTGAAGCCCTCATACCTGAAGAATGCGTTTTTCAAGCATGATCTGCTGAAGAATCCATTTTTGGGATATTATAGTGGTATCAGAGCATAGTTCTGGCTCAGCCTGTGGAGCTGGCTATCTATGGCAAATATGAGGATCACAATGCCTACATTCTTACCTGAAGTACCGAGGCAACATGGTCGTATACCTCTTGAAGATTATTTCAGAGAATGGAAGTCCATGGGGGAAGACTTCAAAGCAATTTTGCCCTTCAAAGATTACTGTCAGCTCAGAGAGGATGGAGTTTCTAGCATACAGAGTTCAGATTTGCAGCGTACTACTGGGAGATCACCTCTTCCCATGCATGAGGGATCCACTAGTCCCTGTGAGTCTAAGCCCAAGAGGACCGGAACGGTGAAAAAGGATAGTTTATTCTTTTTCAGATCCAGAAAAGATGCATCCACTGTTGAGGAAGTCAAGAAGGTTGAAGAAAAAGAAGAGGAAGTACCATGCGCTTCCAATTCTCATCAAGAAGAAGAGATCACATCACCTCTTGAGGAGGCTTGTGAAAACGCTGTCACAGTCATGGAGGAGCAGCCACATGCATCAACAGTTGGGGCAGCCAACACTTTTGAGGATGGGACTCTTGCAGCTCTACAAGAAGTTCCAAATGCAGATCGAGAGAAGCTTGGTTGCACTGCGCTGTGCAACATGGATGAAGGGGAGGTCTCAAGGAGAGATCTCACGAGAGATGCACTTCCACATACCATGGGATGCAATGACTCTCTTCCCTTCTCACAAGAGCAGATAGTAGATGGAGGACATCTTAGGATGGATAACATCTCTCATGCTTGTGTTGGACATCCCTTGAGCCCCACACATCATGACGGGAGGTTTTTGCCTACCACCTATTTGATTCTTGATAGGGTCTCATTGATCCTTGAGAAGTTTATATTTCAAAATCCCATGAAGTGCAAAATCAGCAATTTGATTTGGGAGGATGGTAGCCCTCATGGGAGGAGTACCAGGATGAGGAGAAGAAGGAGGCATCCACAAGTGATTGAGTGGATGGGGATGATGAGCAAGGAGGCTACTTGAAGATCTGCGATACCAGGCAGCAGGAGGCTTGGCTGCGCTGGTTACTCTTGAGGGAGTTTGGCCATCACTTGTACTTGCAGATCTATGATACTGGGCAGCAGGAGGCTTGGCTGCGCTGGTTACTCTTGAAAGAGTTGGGCCACCACTTGGCAAACACTCTTCCTAAGAGTCGGAGGATGAAGGAAAGATGGCGGGATACTTGCATCATTGAGCAGCATAGAGTATGGATGCATGGTGTTGATATGATACTCATATCATTCATTGTGTCTTCATCACATGATTGGTATGATGGAAGTATGGGGAGGCAGCAAAATGTCTTGTTGCTTTGCTTGGGAGAGCAAGGGAAGATTTGCTCTCACACTTTGTATGATGTTGCAGGAGGAGGAGATGGCATTATCTCCTTGATCTTTGATGATGATTGGGAAGCACTTCCATCTTGGGAGGTATTCCATATTTGCTGCAGCATTATTAGAGGAGTCTTTGACAAGGAGCATGTCAAAGAACAGAGCTTTGTATTGACAGGAGCTTACTTGCATGAGCTCACAGCGTTGTCACCTTGGAGCAGAGATTTATGGATGAAGTGTGTCCAGCAGAGATATGGTGGATCTATAACCCATAGGTCCCAGGATCACTTCATATTTGTTGCACTTGATGAAAAAAGAGGAGGTAATGATGATAGAGATATCTATGGCATGTTTTTCTTGACTTGGTGTTCCAAGCATCTTCTTGCAGCAGATGGTTCAGTCTTCTTCATAGCATGCCAACACATTACGCAGAACTCATTCATGGATCCATGTACCATCTTACTTCCAGCATATGGTGAGGGATTTGTCTATACATTCATTGATTTGCACACTCTTGCCATTCCTATGCAGTGCATTGCTTCACAAGGGGGCAAGCTTGTCATATTGCTCCATGAGTTTTATTGGGCCAATCTACATGATGGAGGCAACCATCTCTTTTGTGGCTTTGGGAAAATGTTTTATCACCTCATGTATGTTCATTTGCAGCACTATATCATGTATCATATGAAGACATGCATGTTTAACATAAACATTTTGCCTTGTACTCTTATCAAGCAGCAACTTGTAAAACTGCGTTGTACTTGTTGGGGAAGCTGTTGGTACCTCTTTTCATCACATGTAACCTTCAGTGTTTCCTTCATTTTGCTGCTGATCATGTCTCCATTTGCTGATATAGATCAGATTTGTATGGGAGGCTTGATTATGAGGGAGACACATGAGTTGGATGTGTCTTTGAGTGGGAAGAATTCTCACAATTTCTGCACTACATGTTCTAATGGGAGCATGGGAGGAGGCATGGCCACCACTACTACATATGCGTTCTCTTTTGAGGTGGGCCATGAGATTGATAGTCATCCATTGTACAGCCATGAGCAAGTGTTTGATCATGCATTATTGTTGTTACATTCAGCCATTTACTATCCTTTAGTAGATGTGATGAAATATGGATATTGCTTGCCATGTGATTTTCTGAAGTTGCAGTGGATGAGACTGCATTGTATCCTTGTGAGAGATTGTTTGCATCATGTATCATCATGTAAAACCTTCAGCAAACCTCTCATTAGGATGTTCCATGATGATCATGTCCTATTCTTCATGGATATATTGTTTTGGGCCAGCTTGTTCTTCATTGATGGAGGAACCTTCTTTGGAGGATCGTTCTTCACTTTGCCATTGGAGGGCAATGATTTTGTAGCCCAGAATCAGCATACACTCTACATTTGTCATGAGTGGAGAGAAGCACAGCATGGGGTAAGCTATGATGCTTGCCAAGATCATATTTTCAGCCCACCTTCATTACCGGAGCTTGAGGTGGAAGGAGATTTTCAGGAGTTGCCTTGTTGGGAGGTGGCTCATTTTGTTTGGATGATTGCTTGGGGATGGAGGATCCACATGAGGGAGATGTACCTCATTACATTGCAGACTCCATGCCTCGAGCATTGGAGAGGAGATGAGTTGGTACACGATCGATGGGACAACACACGTGGCAGTCTGTACGAGCGGGGAGTCATGGTCTTCATTGGCTGGTACCATGAGAGATCAGTTTGGGATCCTGGCATTGAGAGATCCCTTCATATCAGGATGATGCAGAGTACAGGGGAGATTCAGTGGCGCATCTGGGACCCAGGCATATTTTGCAGTATCGGTGGAGAGCATCCGCTAGGAGGAGACTTTCTCAGGCAGTTGCTTGAGGGGAAGCAACATTTTGCCGAAGAGGATTGTAATATTCCTAATTTGCGACAGCAAATTGGAATATTCTATTTTGTTTATTTTGCCACCTATAGTTTGTAAGTAAATAAAAAGTGAGTAAAGAGGGTCTAAACTCACTTAAATGAAATAAGACATCCACCTAGTAGCACAAAGTTGTGACTTAAGTGGGAGTCAAGGGGGGACCCAACACCACGTGGAGGAGGGGGCCTATGTACACTCTAGAAGTTTCTCCAAGCTTCTGTGGAGATAAGGATGAGGATGTGGAGGAGAGAGAGAGGCTACATTGGGTTTTGAAGGGAAACCAACACTATAAAAGATGAAGGAGCCTCTTCATTTCATTCATGCTTGGATTCTTGGATTATTGATTATTGAGTGAGACATTTGTCTTTCTTTGGCACGCTGGCTGTTTAGCCCGTCTGCTGCACTGTTTAATGCAACCGAGTGTCTCCGTGCGGAGATCTCACCCTTAGCCCCGGGGAACTTCGAGTGCCTACTCGGGCAAGGTTATTTTCTTAGCATCATCCTTCAGGACAGCGTTATTGCTGCAGCAGCGTAATACTGTGTTGTAGGGTGTTGCTGTGGTGACTTCACGACACCACTTCCTTCTCTTGTTTTTCAGAGGGAGAGCCTCTCTTTCCTTTGGAGGATCGGATTGGAGGACTTGGAGCTGATTTGCAGATCTTGGCACTTGGCCAAGGAGTTTTATCCCACTACTGCGCAGTCCCTCTCAGTATCTGCATTATTTTCATGGAGGGTTTGCGGGTTGATTTGTGGGGAAGATCTCAAGTGTAAGGATCAGCCTTCCACTTGGAGGTCCATTGGAGGAGGTCTACTTCAGTTGGTGCATTATCTTCAGCCTTCTCTATTGTGTTCCAGATTGAGTTGCAGCTGCTGCCCAGCAACTCCGGCGTTTTTGCCATTTTGTGTGTTTTAGCCAATCCCTTGGAGGATTGAGGTATTTTTGCTTGTAAGGGTTAGAGCTTGCTCCCCTATTGTATTTGAGCCATATATTGTCATATCCATGTGTTGAAATCAGTTTGCAGCAGTATTCTATCATATACAACATTTTTCTTAGTCTGGGGTTTATGCAGAAATAGCAGTACTTTTCATGTTTATGTACATGTGTTGTGGAGGCTTGCATTTCTTCTCTTGAGAGGTTGTTTCCTCAATATTTGTACTCTCTTCTGCTGCTATACATTATTATTGGCTATATATGCATCTTCTGTCTCACAGCTACTGCAGAAAACGCTGTAGGGTTTCTGGATTATTTTCTTGTCTTGCGGCACCTCTATCTTGAGGGGTTTTCTATATAAAATTGATGTTTAACCTTGCTGAAAGCCTATGCCTTGTACTCAAACTCATTCTCTGATTATTCATAGTGTTATACATCATATTCCTTCAGAAAATACGCTGCCCTTGCTTCAGCAAATTTCTGCATACTCAAAGTCTTGGGAAATCAGGGTTTTTCTTGACTAGTCGGGAAGGAGGAACTGTTTAACATAGCAAAACGCCTTTGTTTGAGCTGAAATTCGACATGGAAGTCCCTATTGACCTATTCTAACATATTCCAGAACCTTGACCCGTCATTTTACGCAGATTTCCTTATTCACTCATTTTAGGGCCAAAATCCTCACTTTTCCCCACCTTTTTGCCCTTAAAAGCTGAGTAAAGGTTGCTGCTGATATTTATTTTGGTTGCTGAACATTTTCAGAGATATGATATGATCTGCTAAAAATTCCATTTTTGGGATATTACAGAAGTCTTTTAAGGAACTGCTTCCCTCTACTTTGCCATAGCCCCACTAGACATTGTTCTGCACCAACAGAAACAATGCCCCACCAACAACTCCTAAAGAAAAACGAACTGCTCTTCCAGCCACGACAACTGCTCTTCCAGCCACGACAACTGCAAAGACAGAGGCTCAAAACCTTTGCGCTTGCCCAGCAAACACTACGTTGCCTCTGCAAAGCTACAATGTCACCCTAGCTGGCTAACACAGGCTCTACGTGAGCCCCTCTGGTGACTGCGTCACCCTTCCTTGTTGCTTTCCTGCAGCAAAATTTTCCCTTCATCTCTTTGTTGATGGCTACAGCTCTACTTGATCTGCAACAACTCTGATACCGTGTGAAAATTTTTGAATCTACACCAGAAATCCTACTTTAGTAAATCTGATTTGCATTACCTACTTGCCTTATTTAAATTACAAGTTATTTTTCTGAAATATTCAGTAAAAATACTAATGCAAACACATTGTAGCCTACACAATTATACAGATCAAGTGCTGAAAAAAAAGTAGAACAATCAGACAAAGGACACAAATTTTTCGGAAAAATGTCCCTGGAAAAACCCAATGCGGGAAAACCGGTGCAGCAGTTCTGAGGGTTTATATTATTATGCAAATTTCTAAATACAATCTAGGGTGCCAAATCTGGCTCACCCAACAGAGAAAATCCTCGGCAGAAGTACCTTATCCGGAGACAGATATTTGGGCGGATCCAGAGGCAGAATGGAGAAACCCCACAGGTGACTGCACAGTTCCCAGTGTTGCGCAGCAATGGCTGCAGCTAGCTCTGCGCTCAGACTGTGTCACTCTCTCTATGAGCCTTCCTAGCTTAGAAATCGATCTGCTGGATGGCTGCTCGATCTTCCCCACAGAAACCCCAGTGCAACTGCTCGAGTGTTTGCGTCACCTCTCCTAGCTCTGCTTCACTCCTACGTGAGCCTTGCTGGCTCTACGTCACCCTCTCTGAGCTACGTTGTCCCTCCTGGTGTTGATCTGCCTCTCTACAATTGTATTCTCAACCTTGGATGAAAATCCTGCTGTCGAACTGCCCCTCGCTGCACTGAATTACTCATATCTGATCTTTGTCCGAGCATTGCTTCGTTAGAACAATTCGATCTCTAAATTCAGTCTGTGTGTGTGTTCTCCAACTGACCCCAAGCCTTTCCTTCATACTTTTCCTGTTGATGAATCAACGGTCATGATCTAATCTTTAATCGACGGCTAAGATTAGAAACGACTTGATCTTTGTCACTTAGAACATTCTCACCCACATGTTAAATTAATTCACTTTAATTATTTAATTTCCCTAAGTTTAGACTTAGGGTCCCCATTAAAATATTTAATTATTTGAATAACTGAAGCTTCGGGTGGAATTTCTCCAAATGATTTCTAGGTCATGGAGATCTCATGTGTCCTAGCCCCTCCACACAATTTTGGAGCTAGAGCAAATCCGATGCTACCCAAAAATCAATACAAACCTTCCTTCTCCACCAAGTCAACCCTCCAATATGATTTAGTAAACTTCTTGTTCAATAGCTTCAGCCCAGCAACAACCCAAAAATTCCAGCGCTAGCTTCTCTAGAATTTCAGCCCAACTTCTCCAAAATTTTGGCCCCTTGCAATCCTCCAGAACTTCGCACATGTGGGATAACAGAGAAAATTTCTACTTTGTTAGGCAAATAAAGTCCTTTGCTAGCCCTTTCCTCTTTTTCCCTTGAATTTAGCTCTTTCTCTAGCCCCAAAAGTTGCAGATCGAATTTGATGAGTGAGAGTGTCAAATGAGGTCGAGTTGCTGCTTTTATATAGGTTTTTCTGCCCCTCAGTTTAGACCGACTTGGTGGAGGAGGCCTAATTGACGTATTTTTACAATAAAATCAATTTCTTCTTTGAGAAATAAAGCCCAAGAAGGGTCGTTTACATTATGACATGGACAAGGACACTTGACATAAACCCTAGAAGCCTTCAATGGAGGCTTTGACCTAAAAAAAATTGACCCAAGCATGAAACCCATGCTTTAATAAGTCAATTTCTTTAATAAGAAGGAAAAAAAACTTTCTTTTGACAAATACATTACATCATGACTCAAATATAATTATGAAGAGTTGCATTCTTCAACATGTGGCACCAAATAGATCTGATTCTTCTAATAGATCACCTCGTCCATCACCCTGTACCGATCATCCTGTATCCTACCATGAAGGATCTCTCATGCATGACGATCCTTAGAGTACTCAACTAGTAGTTGTGTTGTCCAATCTGGGGTAATGCTCATGAGTGAGATGGTAGCATGCCTCCTAGACATTATATCTGCCACCACATTCTGTCGACCCTTGACATACTCTATGTCAAAGTCATATGCCTGAATCTTGCTCACCCACTTTTTCTACCTCTCTTGCAGCGGCTTCTGCTCCAAAAAGAATCAGAAACTATTATGGTCCATCTTTACCTTGAACCTGTTTCCTACTAGATACTGTCGAAACTTGGCCAACAGATGCATGATGGCAAACATCTTTTTGTCATCAATGGAATACAACCTCTCATGGGGCAGCAACTTCCAACTCTCGAAAGCCCTGCATCAAAACCACCCTGATGTCCTCCCTAGAGGCATTACACTCCAGTACAAAGGGTTGTGTGAAATCTGGTAGTGCCAACATTGGACAGCTGCTCATTACCTTCTTGAGGCACTCAAAAGCCTCCTGCGCCTCCTTTCTTCATCCAAACACCCCCTTTTTCGCCAAATCGGTCAAGGGGGCAACCAACTAGGAGAATCTCTGCACAAATCTCTTGTAGTAAGTGAAAATACCCAGGAATCCTCGCAACTCCGTCACATTCTTGGGTGTAGGCCAGTCCAAGATGGCCCTGATCTTCTCCTAGTGAACTCGCACCTCATCCTTACCAATATTGTGGCCAAGATACATCTATGTAAGTCCAAACTCACACTTGGACATCTTAGCGTATAGTTGTGGCTCCTCTACGGTGCGCAACACCTGGAGGTGCTCCTCCCATGTCCTGTTATAGATCATAATATCGTCGAAGAAAACCAAGACATACCTGCGTAGTTGTTTGCAGAACACATGGTTCATATAAGACTGGAATGTGACAGGTGTGTTGGTTAGCCCAAAGGGCATCACCAAAAACTCAATGTGGTTGTAATAACACTTGAAGGTCGTCCAAGGGATATCCTGCTCCCTCACCTGAATCTGATAATACCACGATTGCAAATATATCTTAGAGAAGTACTTGGCTCCTCTAAGCTCGTCCATCAACTCATCTATGTGTGGTATCAGGTATTGGTTCTTCGGGGTCTTCTTATTCAGGGTCCTGGTGCAGTCCCGTCCTTCTTCTTCACCAGTACCATTGATGAAGAGAAGGGGCTGAAGCTAGGCCTGATGTGTCCCAAGGCAAGCAACTATTGTATTTCCGTCTCAATCCCATCCCAATAATCCTTGGGATGTTGGTATGGTGTGGCAATCACTACGTATACACCCTCCTCTAGCTCAATGGTGTGCTCAAAGCCCCCGTCAAGTGGTCGACCTAGTGGAATATCCCCAAGCACTATTGGGTACCTATCTAAAATGGTTTGAATGTCTGGGTGTGGTGGTTGAGGCCTGTCCCCTGCATTTGATATCCTGAGCTCCACCACCCACTCTATATCTCCATGTCTCCATGTCTCAAATCTTCCTCCCTCTTGTGTGTCAACATTGTCTGTGGGGGATACAAGTGCATGCCCTTCAAAAAAACCAGCTTCCCATCTGGCACTATGAACTCCATCTCCAACTTCTGCCAGTTGGTGGTGACATGCCCAAGAGAGTATAGCCATTGAACACCAAGCACGACGTTGGTGTCTGGTACGTCAAGTACAAAAAAATGGTTCGTCATCGAATAGTTCCCCAACATCATTGTCATCTCGAGAACATATCTAGTACATTGCATGGTACGGTCTCTAGGCACCAAGGCTGAGAAGCCCCAAAATCCTTTGTGTGTGTACCTCTTCTCTCCACCATTTGGGCATCTACAAAATTGTGGGTTGCCCCACTGTCTACTAGCATTGATACACGATGTCCCTGCATCGAGCCTCTAATCCTCAGTGCAAGGTACTTCGACACTCCTCGAAGTGAAGCAATAACTCCCCCTATAGGCAAGAAAGTGTTGATTTTTGGTAGCATTGGATGTGCTCTAAGTCTCAAATATTGCATAGAGGCTTGGACACATGTATTCTAGAATACCCATAAATCGTTTTGGGAAATTCCACTCGGATAACGTTTTATTAAAATAATTAATTATTTTTAATGGAAGCCTAAGTCTAAACTTAGGTAATTAAAATAATTAAAGTGTATTAGTAGAACTGTGTGTGAATCTTCTAGAAAAAGACGAAAAACAAGTAAAGTTAATCTTAGCCCTTGATTATGTTTTAATTTGAGCCATTGATTTCTCAACGAGAAGATTATAAGGACTTTGATGGCCATTTGGAAAACACATGGGGAGAGGATCTAGAGATCGATTTCTCAAGTGAGCAGTGCAGAGTAGCCAGAGAGATCATCGAAGTGATTCTTGCAGTGAGGGGCAGAGATAATTTCCGATTGGAGAGATTTTTCCAGAGCCGGGAATACATCACAGAGAAGTCAAAGAGAGAACCAGAAGAGGCAATGTAAGGGCTATGCTGGGCAACGCAGAGTCACATAGAGGCAGCGCTAAAGCCTTGCGTAGATCAGCTAGTTTGCTGAGGGTCGGATCAGTTTCAGTGTCGGGAGACGGGGTGTGAGAGACCGGAGGGGCAGAGGATCGAGCATCCAGCCAGCATAAAGATCAGTCGAGGGGAGTGACGCAGTCCCCAACTATTGTGACGCAAAGTTGTGCAGAGGCTACGCAAAGACAGCACAAAGGCAGCGTGGGGCTTATTAGTTCAGGGTTGTGTCAGTGTCGGATCTCCAGTGTTAGTGTGAGGGAATCCTCACTATTTTTCTACCAGACAGATTCTTTGTTGGATAGCCAAATTCGAGCATCCAGATTGTATTCAGAAATTACTGTATAATAATACAAACCCTCAGTTGTCGCACTCGTTTTCCTGCATTGGGTTTTCCTGGGACATTAGTCCAAACATAATGATGTCATATGTGTGTTTAATTCTTCTTGCTCTGTACTTGTCTTCTGCATTTTATTTATTGAGTGACGGTTGCGGTTGTATTTGCTTCGATATTTACTTGTAGAACACAGTAAATAACTTGTAGAATTTAACTAGGAGAAGTAATATCAATTTGTTGTAGTAGGAATTCGGGTCATCGAATTTTCACAGAAAGGGCTCCTCTTGGTGGGGGAGGTAGACCTGCTCCTCCTCCTGTCACCGGTGACTCACCCTCGCCAGCATCTATCTCCTGCTCTGCACCATCTTCCAGCTCACTGTCAGAAAACACCTCTATGTAGTGGCCTTGCCCTTGGTGCACCTATGTCTCAATGCCCATGGCTCTTGGC
Source organism: Pinus albicaulis (assembly GCA_034641835.2). Classification (NCBI taxonomy): domain Eukaryota; kingdom Viridiplantae; phylum Streptophyta; class Pinopsida; order Pinales; family Pinaceae; genus Pinus; species Pinus albicaulis. The sequence continues at coordinate 165,010,428 of CM076574.1, read as the reverse complement.
ATGTGAATTAAAGCGTCCTCCACCTGAGATCTCTCTGATTCACATCATCCAGCTGGCCACGTCCTATTACCTCTTTTTTTTATTAGGGCCTGAAGTCTTCCCCCTTCTGTGGGAAAGTGGGTTGAGTAGGCACTAGCACTCTAGTCTTGGGGATTAACCCCTGCAGATCTCGAGCCTGGCTCACCGCATCCTGTAGCGTGGTGGGTCTATTAGACCTCACAAGTCTATGCAGAGGCTCAGCTAGCCCCTCTTAAACATGAAAACCCTCTTGGACTCTGATAGGTTTGGCAGCATCACGGACAATCTCAGAAACTCCACTATGTATTGATATGCATTCTTTGTCTGCCTAAGTTGCGCCAGCTCCCGAAAATGTACCTCGGGGTCTCTAATATCAAATCACTCCAGCAGCCTCTAAGTGAACTCCTCATATGAAGTCACACCAGCATGCCCCAGCATGGTCAGCCCATGAAACCACCAGTAATGTGCATCTCCTTCCAAATGCAGCTTGGCCATCGTAATCGCTTCCACCTCCGACATCTCTTTAAGGTGGAAATAGGTATCAAGTTTATCCACCCATGTTGTAGCAGTGCACTTAGAAGTGCCATCAAAAGTGGGAAGATACACTCTCCCAACCGTACACTTAAATCAGAGTTCTGGGTGAATGAGCCACTCATCCCTTTGCCCCTATCTCCCTGCTTAAGCTGGCAAAAATCTCTGAAGGTCAAAGCAGCTTGGAACTCCTCTCCTAGGGACTGGTACGCACGGAAGGAATCCCCCATAGGCATGTCTTCTGCGTCCATGTGCTCCCCAGCTCCTGCTGGTGCAAACTTGGGCATAGTCGATCTAGGGGTTGTGTTATAAATGTGTGGGTGACTCCCAGGGGTGGTACGCTCTGTGTGGTGTGAAGCCCCTGAACTTTCTCCCCCCATGAACTCCCTGTGTCTTTCTCCAATGCGCTGTTGTCTCAGCTCCTCCAACATCTCCTTTTGCCCTCTAGCTAGATAATTTAGAGCCTTCAAGAGACTGTTGAAGGCTGCATTCTTCTTACTAACCTCCCTCGTCTTTTCTGCCTCTTCTTCCTGCTCTGAGTCCTTAGAACCAACAGTAATCTGTAACACCCTCTCTCTATTTCTGTATCTCTGACTTTTGTAATGATGTTTTGCTGATCTCCTGGGGTCATAGGCACAAGGGTTTTTCCCCACAGCTGGCCAGATCACTAGCTTTGATACCACTGTAATGTTCTAAATAAAAAATTTAGAGTGTAATAATAGCATGCACAACGGAAAAACAACAAAAATTTGACATTTACATCTTCATGCCAAATGACAGAAAAATGACCAAAGACAGCAATTTCGTTTATATTATATAAGAAAGAAAGTACAATGAATAAGAAAATGGAACCTCGGCTTGCTACAGCAAGCTAGGCCATGCCCAGGTCTCAAAAATGCTGCCCAACCACTAAGAACTCAGCCCCAAATTATCTTCTGTGCTTCCCTGGCAAATCTGTGTGTTGCTGCTGGAAATAATTGGCTGTACAGGCCTCAATACTGCTCCAATAGGGATGAAACTTCAACTGGTGCCTTTTCTCACCCTGCTCCACCAAACCTAGAAAGGATTTGACCACCCAACCAGCCACCAAAAAGTGTGAAATTCCCAGTGACACCAGTTATATGCAATGCTGGAATAATTTCTGAAATGGCACTGAATCCACTAGTAAACCCCAGCAAAAACTCCCTCCAATTAACTCTGGAAATTCCAGCCCTTTCCCGAACCAAGTCCACTAGCCCCAAGCTCCCACGAATTTGCCCAATTTGGCCCCTGTGCAGGCCCACACAGGCCCTAGGTAACAAATGTTGTCTCTGCTGGTTAACCACAGAAGTAGGCCCTGCTATCACTCCAATCCACCTGCAAAATGTGAACAACAACTCCCGTCAAAAGCTCGGCAAGAGGTCTGATTTATGACAGCCGCTCCAAGAAGTGTGAGTTCTACTATTGTGCCCAGTTTGCTCCAGAATTTCGTCAAAATCACTTGCAATGTCTCCCAGAACAGCCCTCCAAAGTTGCAAGAGAATCCTCCTAGGGATGGCACTTGTGGTCCACCGAAGGTAGGGTGAGATTTCCGCGTGGAAACCCCGTGTGCTAAACAACACTCTGTTGACCCAGCTAAACAGCTTGAGCAAACAATGGTTTAGATGTCAAATGAGACAAAAGTCCCAAAATTTCTTGTGGGCTCCACCCAATGAATCCCCTTCTTCCTCCTTTTCCCTCCAAATCGAACTCTCCAAGGGGTGTGTATTTCTTCATGGAGTGGCCTGCACCTTCCACTAGCTCCATGATTTTCCCCTTTTTCTCCAAAGTGGGTGTCTCTTTTTTCCCAAAATTGAGTGCCCCCTCATTTTATCCACCTTTCCCTAAGTTGTGAGCCAAAATTGGTGTCCTGCTAACCAAAATTGCAAAAATGGTGCTGCTGCTTGTTAATTTCAATTAGAGGGGACATCACATGTTATAAGAAGGCCCATAGGCTATGCAAGAAAAGGGTCTTCTTTTAGAGGGATATTTGGGATTTCACTTCCAAGGATTGGGAGAGTTGGAGAGTGCTTTCCCACCAAAGGGCTCTCGCTTCATTGGATAAGTTGCCAATCAAAGACATCATTAGTTTACTCCCATTTAAAGATCTGTATCAGTTAAATATTGACATGTAGGGGGGCTTTTTTGGCGAGATTGGGTGTGGAGGTTTTGGAAATCCCTTCACCAATATGACTCTAAGGAACTTTACTCTCTTCTTTATCAAAGACACCCTTTATGTCTTGTCCTCAACCCTAGATGGCTATCATTTAACCCTAAGGTCCAATTGCGTGGTGTATGGTTTCTTTATTTGAGCTACAAGCTGTAGGACTTTGCTTGGCTGGTTGTTTATCAGGTGGCGCTCTCCAAAGCTTGCCTTGCCAAAAGTTGGTTGTTAGATGGGTTATGCCCCATTTGTTGCTGTTCAAAGATCCTGAAGCATCTTTTATGGGACTGTAGTTTTGTTGGATCATGTTGGATGTTGGTGCAAGACCAACACTCTTCTGCTTCTTGGGCAGCTTCATTGCTATGTAACTCTTCTTGGGACCTTAGGGTCCCTGGTTTCATCCCATCTTTTGGGAGATTGAGACTGTTTGAACTTTGGATTTCATTTTTATTCACAATTTAGAGGCTTCAATGCAAGTATGTTTTCTCCAATGAGGTCAGTTCTATCAATTCTTCTCGTGATTCTTGACGATAAGTGATGTGTATGCAATTGTCTGCTGAAGCATAACTCTTAATTAATGATGCCAAAGAGTTCAGTGCATAATTGTGAGTTTATTGCTGCCTTAGTTGCTCTCATGAGGAAGATATGATTCTATCCTGTATAATATATATACACTTTCGTTTGTCTTGTTGATTTTCCTATATTCAGCTACTATGTAAATTTTAATTTTCCTGTGTAATATAAGACATTTTGCAACAAAGGATTAATTGTCATAGAGGCTGCCATCATGGACTCATCACTGCATTTGTCAAGGAGCTATTTAAAACTTTTGCATATTTATCACTTCATTATCATCTTCCAAAGGCCATGGTATAGGATTTCTGAAATCCAATTCAACTTCTTCCAATGCATAGCCCCTTTTAATGCATATTTGATAAATTTCACCTACATCTGCTTCTGTTTATTCAAGTTTATCTTCTCGTCAGTTTCAGTATATTGTGTCAGAATTCCTAGGATATATTCTTTGTTTCTCACATTGTGTCATTCATCAAGGGAAGCCTTTATTTGTTTTGGTTCTGTTGGTGAATTGAATAGCCATATTATTTGATTCTTTGGATGGAATGAAACCTTGCAGCCCAAATGTAAATCAGTTATTAAAATATCAATCAGTTGTGATGCTATGGCTTATTTAGTTTTTGAAAGAATGCGTGCTCTGTATAAGAAACTTTTATTTTCCAATTTATGTCTGCATGCTCTTGGTTAAAACTTAACCCTTGTTTCTTTCAAGTGTCTGAGACCATCATGTTTGGAATGGGCTAGGAGGGATGGTTGCATTTCCCTTTGTCTCTTCACTTTGGGGAACTTTTATCAATTCTTCTCTTGATTTTGAGTTTGTTCCATCTTATATTAATTCTGCAACTTGGTCGAAATTTCTATTGTAAAATGTAACCTGTTAATTCTATCTGAACTTTCTTCCATCTCAATAAAGTGCATACTTCTTGTTCAACGCATTTTACTATTGCATCAAAACCATGTATCTGTTGTAATAATCATTCATAGCTTCCAAGTTGCACTGAATATGATGCTTTGTGAATGCAAACTAGATCACTGTAACTGTAGCTACTGTATATTGTATGCTACAATACTGAATGCATTCACACAGGATGTTGACATTAAAGATAATGAGCTATTTAATCATTTCTGGTGTGCAGAAAGTAGAGAAAAGGTTGCAACCTTTGGCAGATTTGCGAGAACTTGCTTCTTCGGAGAGTGTGGAATCTTTTACTTTGGTCTATTCAAACATTCTCCAGAACCACCCTGACTGTCCGGTATGTATATTCAATTGCATTTTCTGTAAAGGATGAAGAAAAAGTAGGCAATCTTTCTGACATCACTTTATTTTATATAAAGTTTATTGGGCTGCTAAGCTGAATTATTATTATTAAATAAGCTGAGCATCACACTTTTAAACAAGAGAGGTGAGGGCCATCTCTGTTCCATTTTGATCCTCATATGCTTGAAAGAAATTTCCATTTCTCTTATGGAAATTTATGAAAGAAAATAATATTTACTCCCAGCGTACACCTTGGTTCTTTTGTTTTGTCCAATTGCAGCCTGAGGTTGTAGAGAAGATTGTTGCCTTGCGTGAAGGAATACCAAAGAAAGATGCCCGTGAGGTAACCTCCCAATTATTTTCTTATATCTACTTGTTACTCATGCCATTCACTTTGTGTGTAATTGTTTTAGTGCGATAAGATTCTGTTCATTTCTTTTCTTTGCACAAACTGTGCACCTGTTTGTTTCTCTCACTTTGCAGGTACTGCAAGAATGCAAGGAAATATATAGTGCTTGTCTTGCAAATGGGGATTTACCCAAGCCCGGCTTTCTCTTTGCCAGACTAACTTGTCTGACGAAGGCAACTCTTCGAAAGAAGCTTTAAATTTATTCAATAATTATTGCAGATATAGATTATATGATGTGAAAATTGTCTCCGAATCATTTCATTTTGGAGATGACTTTGTGGCACAATGTGCTGTTTTGTATTTAATGGCTACAGAAGAAAAGAAGAAAAGAAAGACAAAGAAAATAGCATTCGTTGCTGATTCATGATATGAATGGGAATGGGAGTGTTGTCAAAGGGATTCAAGAGGAACACTTCTTTTTTTACCTATTTTACAGGCCTGCTTAGTGTGGGAACTATTACATATGTGCTTTTAGTTTTATTTTTCAATTTTGTTCAATCATTTATTTTCCCGAAGGGAAATACTGTGACGGCCTCTACTTTTATGTGAATCATACAAGAGAGCAGGAGGGCTTGTAACCATACATGCTAGTACTCAATCTACTACTTTTCTTATGATTTTACATATCTATATCTTAAGTTGTCGCCCTCTTTATTTACTATTTTGGATGCAATTAGGATCTTATTTTGTGGATCAATAGGACAGGAGCAATGAAAGAAATCTCACTTTTAAATATACATGATATAAACTTTTGTGAAGAGGAGATCCATGGCAATATCATTGAGAATGTCTTTTCTAAACTTAATTGTATATGATGCATGCTCATGACAAAGGTAAAGTTTCATCAACTAGCAAAGTAGTTACTAAATTCAGTTGATAACATTAACTGAGGAAAAATCAGTGAACAACCTCTAGATTACATGATTTGTGAGTGCGTTGCATAAAAATATTGCGTACTTAAATTTCTATTTACAACGTGGTCTTGGATTAGTTGGATTATAACATAATTTGTGGTGAGTCGAGTTACAACAGCAAAAGGAAAAACAAGAGTGATACTTCAAGCTTCCTTCAAGAGAATTTTTCATGGGACGTTGAGTTACAGATTCAAGTGATCAACTTAGAGCAAGTCAATTGTGGGAACGTTGGACCATTTCTTGGGTCGTGGACACATCTTTTAAGGTTTACCAACTATCTCAAGCATGAATGAAGGGAATGTTGGTCATTATGTTTAGGAAATAATAATTTAGGGAACTTTTCTTCCCAAGATGGATTGATCTATATTTTTATTGGGATCTACTATTTATTATTGTATATGTGGCTTTGACCAAATTATTTTCTTCATTTTTAGTTTCGAGAAGTGGACTAGATCTAGAATTTCCTTGCTACATCTATGGAAATTTCCCACACAACATTATTTCAATGTAAAGAAGGACTTCCTCATTTGTAATTTTTGGTTGGATAGTCGGAGTATTCCTCTCCCTAGGGCATAACGGAAATATTTCTTAGAAATTATTGGAGTTTTAGGTTTAGTATATGATGTATGTTTCAACTTAGAAGTATTTTCTTCCTTGGTTCCGTTTGTAGTATTTTAAAGGGTTTAAATTTGTAAATGATTCAAGATCACCATTAGGTTTAGTGGGATTGATCCACCAAGGGGAAATGAGTCATGTGGAAGTACAAATTAGGGTGCTAAAACTCATCTCACATTGTGTTGGTGTGAAATAATCATCAAGCCTCTTTGCTAGGTTGATCCTCGAGGGGGGTCCCTCGGTAAATGCTTGGCTTGTTTTATGTCATAGTCGACCCTTGGGCTGAGGGAAATCTTATTGAGGAGTCCTCTCTTGTGGCTTTTTGATTTTGCACTTTACCCTAATTGGTTGAGAAACTATATATCCTTAGATATTATCCTCTCCTTCCCATCGATTATTCTTGGTAACCAACCTAAGGAGGGTTATTCTTGATATCCTCTCATCATTAATATTCCCTTTGGCTCCATTTCCCTTGAATAGTGGCATTGATCTTCTCATCCCTCCATTACCAACATTTATTTTTTTCTCTTAAACCCAATTTCATCACTAGGGTTATTTGTGACATCTCTTTCTTCATTGTTTATGCCCAAGTGATTTTTAGGGGAGCTTGCCTCAAAGCTAGAGGAGAGCTAGCCTAAAGAGGAAAAGGTAGGTTGTTAAGGTAATAGTAGGTGACCTATCAAGGTTCCACTTGGATTATATGATGTGGGATGAACCTTTTATCATTTTAGCGTACAACGTGAGCACTAACAAAACATTTACCATTTCAAACTAGTGCTCACATAACACTCGTATGGCAACAACTTTACTTATGCCTCTAGTGATTCAAAGACAATTATAAGAGAAAGATCCATCTTAGGGAATGTTCTATCCTTTCGTTTTTGTAAATTAGAACATTATTTATTCTAATTTGGCCAAATTTCTTTCCTTTTTAGTACTTTAGTGTATGCCTTATAAAGGATTTAACTAGATCAAACACTGCTAAATCCCCACCTAGGTTTGCATTAGATTAAAGCTTAAAATTACTCTGTTAAATATCATCTACCTATACCTATACTAACTACATGTTTTGTAACAAATCCATTTTTTTGTTGTTGTTGGAATAATTTGTAATGAGTGGTTAGCCTTATCATAAATAATAATTGCTAATAGCAAATTTCAAACATGAACAATGTATTCAAACAAATACTAACAAATATATTTTTGAATAAAGCTTCATTTAAACTCTATTTATAGGCAATATGTACAAGTTCTAACACAAAAGAAAACATCGCATCTTGGTAGCCTCCATAAGCAAGTGCAAAAAGAAAAATCCAAGGGAAGCTAATGCAAAAACACCCCACCATGCAATTAGAATCTCAAGCATACTCAAATGATTAAGCAAGTTGGTTTAAGCCCAAAACTCCAGAGAGCCAATTTCACAAGCATAAACAAGGACACAAGATTGAACAAGAGAAACAATAAACAACCATGTCCAATATTGGAGGTGATTGGTCATAATAATTAGGCATGATGCAGCCTATAATTGAAGGATCAAGATAAATTACGATAATGGGACCCACCCACTAATAGGGGGCTCTAAGGGTTTAGTCCCCTCTAAGATCACCATAACCAAAGTGGGGCATTGCGCGTTAAATTATTTATACTAGCTTTGATCTATTGTATTTCAACAATTTAAACAGTACCTAGAAAATATTTATCTCAAATAAATTTCGAAATTGATGATAAGATAAATATGTTGCTATATCAACTTAGAAAATAATTTGGAATGCAAAATAATTGTGAGAAATAAAAGCATGCAACAACAAAAACTTCACCCAAACAATTCTCCATCACTTTTATCAAATTGTGGAAAATATGGGTTAGATCCACATAATAGAGATAAATAAATAATAAATAATAAAATAATAAAATAAATATAAAAATTAAAATTGAAATAAAAATTAAAAAATTAAAAATAAAATATTACATAGAGAATTTTTGTTAGTTGCAAGGAAAAATGTAACTCGGATTCCTAAAATCAACCTTAGAAATTCATTGTCTCTAGAAGAAATTAGCCTGCAAGAATTTTCAGTCTTTTAAATGGTTGTATGACACTCTTGTCCCACGTGTGGGCTCAGCTTGTTATTGTCGCATGTCTGGACTCAACCTCCCCTCGGAAAACCAACCTCCCTTCTCTTGTTGCACTTGGCCCTCTTTCTCTCCAACATGACTCTTAATTTCTCTTGAAATCTCAACAAATTTCTCCTCTTCCTCCTTAGTCAAGTCAAGTCTCTTTTTCAAAAATTTTCTTGCCCATGTTGGACATTGGAAAAACCAACGCTCCCTGTGTGTTTCGCGACATGGACTAATCGCCTCTCATGGATCTGTATCTTTGGCAATGTGATCGTTAACTAACACCTGTGGGTTTTCGTTTGACGACAATTGTGATTCCCAACAAGTGGTATCAAAGCGTAGGTCATGAGTTTTATACACACCTGTCTTGCATTGCGGGGGAGATTGTTGGAAATTAGATAAATCAACGCTCTTTTTGTGTTTCGCGACATGGACTAACTGCCTCTCATGGATCCTTATCTATGGTGATGTGATCGTCGGCTAGCACCTGCGGGTTTTGGTTTAATGGCAAGCGTAATTCCCAATAGCCCAAGCACTCAATGATACAAATTTTTATTTCACCTCATCATTAGGCTTATTTAATGATTTCATTAGACCAAATCCCTAACCCTAATATCTTAAGTGAGAAATAGATACGATTAAATCCTGAGATCATTTGAGATCAACGATTAAGATTATATTATCTAAATCACTTAAAATAAGTCACTTAAATCAAGTAAATTACTTACCATTAGACTCGCGTCTAATAATTCTCAATAATTATTGAACTTTTCCTAAGTTAAAATTAGAAAAGAAATAAAAAAATCACTTACACCTCACATGCAAGTAAGCAAAGAGGCAAATTGAAGTCTTCTCCATGCTAATATACAAACTAGAAGAAGACATTTCACAATTAAAGAAATCGACACTCCCTCTTAGCCTAGAAGGGTTTTTCACCACCCCTAGCTTGTCCTTGTAAAACACAAACTTCCCCTTCACTATAGGCTAGGTTAGAATATTTGCAATCTACTCCCCTATAGATATGTACAACAATCTCACAACCTCTTTGGACCATGTATGTAATGAAGTGATACATGATCTCTATGTGTTTGCACCTATGAAACAATGGATTCTCTGAAAGCTCGATGAATCTTTGGTTATCACACTATATCACGACAAGTCCCGTCTCCAGATAAATTATACTTCTGGGCATCTTATGAAGCTAAATGGCCTCACAACTTGCTAGAATCGTTGCCATGTACTTTTTCTCTAGTGAGCTAAGGGTCATTGAACGTTGCTTCCTATTCAACCACAAGATCACTACTAAACCCAAGTTGAAACAACACCTAAAAGTAGGTTTCCTATCTAGTGCACTCCCTACCCAATTGGAATGTGTATACCCTGTAGTTTTATTCCACTAACTTTGACATATCTTAGTCCAAAATCCACTATACCACGAAGGTAACTTAACACATGCTACCCATTGAACCTACCTTGACTCCACAATAAACTGGTTGAGTGTGTTCACTACAAAGCATAGATTTGGCATACTATTGACCAAATACATCAAGGATCTAATAAGTTTCCTATACAAATCTAGAAACTTACTCTCGGAAGCATCAATCTACCTTAAGTTGGATCTTGGGTGTAAACATGGGTTTGCAATCCTTCATCTTGAATCTATTTAGAATCTGAACTACATACTTTCCCTACCCAATAAAAATCTCTCCTGGTTGTTGCCACACCTCCAATCCCAAAAAGTAGTGCATGAGCCCAATATCCTTCATATCAAACTATGAAGCAAGGTGTTGATGATAGAAATTGCACCTTCTATCATCCAACGCCTTGAGAAATTCCTAAATAGCTAGTCTAGGAACAATGAGAACATGGTCTGGATCTTTATAGTTGTAACAAATAGAATGTAGGGGAGTTGAATACTTAAACAATTAATAGACATAAAAAGGAACAATTGTAATGCATGGATGATACTAGCTATGTCTTATACAACAATTATATTGCACAACATGTAACAAAAGAAAACATATACCTTGAAAACAAAATATTTACAACACATTTTTATAATAGAAACGCATTGCCAACATAAACATTATATACAAGACAAAGGAAGTTGTTATAATAAGAGTAAGAAAGACAAATATCAGAAATGATAGGAAAAATGGCAAGATCATGAAAATATCTTTCATTGAATTTGCTTTGAAAATGTTCAGAAATGTTGGAAATAAGCTTGATAGGCTATCAAAGTTCTGTAATCAAGACCTTTAACAAATGACAATGTTTTTGTAACCACTTAATCAAATGCAAGTAATCAGCAATCTAACACAAGTTCAAGATGCTACCACTGGTACAAATTCAAACTCTTGGACATTGGTACACTGCATAAATACCAGACTCATCAGTGTTGGAAAATAAATAGTAGTTTTAATAAAACATCACCTGATCCAGCATAACATAAACTTAACTAACCCTTGTTGCTGCTGCTTTTTGAAAGGTGACCTACAACACAACCTTATCCATCTCCTAGAACTCTTAAGCAAGTTCAAAGCTACCTAAATTTGAAGTGAACTTATCAATAAATCATACCAAAATGCAGAAGTGAGGTTCCTTCACTCTTCATATCCCTTTTCCTTTTAATCAGGTGCTCATAACTATCAGGTGGTTATATGTTGGTTTATTTAACCACTCATTTATCAAAACTGAAGAAAAGGGAGGGGATAGGAAAAGTTACTAAAATGAGAATTGACCAAACTAAATGAGGAGGGAATAGACTTAAGAGGGAGGGAGGTACACTATCCATGTAGCAACATTAAAACATTGAAACTAATATTATTAATAATGCATTATTTCCTCCTTGTATCTCCCTTTTAATGCATATTATGAAAATATAATGTCATGATATCATAATCATCAAAATCATCCATCATATTTCTCGTTCATCAAAATTATGCCAGCTGTCAAACATATGGGTCATGCCAATAGTCAAAATATACATAACCATAGTCCACATTATATATCAAAAGGGCATGAAGTCTTATATTTGTGAAATTTTCAATCTGAAAATGCTACTGCAGTGATTGATTTATTTCTCCTACTTATTTATAATAAGTTATTTACAAATGCTTTAGTAAATTTTGAAATAAATACAGCTACAACATTCAATTTAATCTTAAATCAGATGAAAAAATAGAACTAGTATAACACAATATAAACAATCACATGAACACACTTATTTTTGGACAATTTTCCCCGGAAAAACTCAATGTGGGAAAACCGGTGTAGCAGATGAGGGTTTATATTAATCTTCAACAGTGAAAAGATCGTTTACAGAATATATGATGAGCAGATATTTAGCATACACCTGAGATGAATTTTCTGAACACCTTGGCAGAATTCCCGACACACGATAGGCACTTATCCTGCCTCTACGTCACTCTGTGTGGCCCCTATGCACAGCCACTGCACTAGACTGCGTCACTTTGTGTGGAGGGCCAGTGTTGTTGCTCATCACTTCCTCCTCTGCGTCTTCTGCCTTCCTTCTCTAAGTCTCTGCTGACCTCTCCCTCCTCCTTGTGCCTTTGCAACCCAGCGTCTACAACCTCTCCCTCTGAAATCGAATTCTCTTACTTTAGAATCGATTTCCTTCGAGCACTAAGAATGTGCTTGGCTTGCTTTCCAAATGACCCTCAAGCCTTCTCTTATAGTCTTCTCATTAATGAATCAACAACACAAATTATATCCTTAATCAATGGCTCGGATTAAAAGATGACTTGATCTTAATTTTCTAGAAGATTCACACTCTCCTTTATTAATACCCTTTAATTATTTAATTTTCCTAAGTTTATACTTAGGGATTACTTTCAAATAATTGAATATTTTAATAAAGCATGATCCCAGTGGAATTTCCACAAACGATTTATGGTTTATCTGGAATATTGATATCCAAGCCTCTTCTCAAAATATGAGACTTGGAACACTTTCCAATGCTACAAAATCAACACTCCCTCTTAGTGAGGAAAGTGTTTCAACAAGGTACCAACTATATCTGCTCTGACCTGAAGCATTTGTTGTGTTGCTTCTTTCTTGGTTGTTGCCCCCCAACTCTGCGTTGTTGCCCTTTGTACTGCTATCTGTGACACCACCTCTGCCACTGCCTCATCTGTATTGCAGCTCCCTCTAAATCTGAAGACCACCCATTCCTCTACTGGAAAGGGTTCTCGACCATCCCCATCTTTTCTCTGAAGTAAGTAAACTTAATCTTACCCAGAGCCTTTGTGAGGATATCTGCCACCTATTCTCTTATAGGAGTGCACCTCAACTGTACAACTCCTCATTGAACATAGTCTCTGATGAAGTGGCACCTAATGTCAATGTGCTTCGATCGATCATGAAACACAAGATTCTCAGAGAGCTTGATGCAACTATGATTATCACACAAAATTTTGGTAAGTTCCATTCTCTTCTTGAGCAAGTTCAAGAACAGTTTACGAAGCCATATGGCCTCACACGAAGTTGTGCTTGCTGCCATATATTCAGCCTCGATTGAGCTCAGTTCCACGGACTTTTGTTTCCTACTGCACCAGGAAGTCATTCCTGATCCGAGACTGAAACAATACCCACTGGTACTTTTCTGATCCACTGGGCTTCCAGCCCAATCTACGTCAGTGAACCCACTCAACTGGATTTCATTGCCTTTAGTGTACTTCAATCCATACTCGACTGTCCCCTTCAAATATCTGAGAACATGTTTGGTTGTTGCCCAATGAGCCCTCCTTGGTTCCACCATGAACTACTTGAGGGTATTCACTACATACCAGATGTCTGGTCTAGTGTTAACCAGGTACATCAATGATCCTATGAGCTGCCTATACAAGGTAGGGTCAGCCTCATCATTCTCGAATGTGTCTATTTTCTTCTAGTTTGTAATCAATGGCGTAGCCATGGGTCTATAGTCCTCTATCTAAAACCTCTTCAGTATCTCTATAGTATATCTCCTTGCCCAAGGAAGACTTCTCCCTTTTGTTGTTAGACCTCCAAACTAAGAAAATAATGCATTTGTCCCAGATTCTTCATGTCGAATTCGGTAGCCAGATTCTCCTTGCAGTGCTTGATGAGCTTAGATGATCCAGTCAGGAACAGAGCATCTACATATAATACTAGGATTAGCGGCTCATCCCCTACTCTTAGATAGTAGAGGTTGGGATCTGCATCACTCTTGACAATTCCCATCTTCTACAGGTAGCTATCAATTCGCCCATACCATGCTCTGGGGCTTGTTTGAGTCTATACAAGGCTTTCTTAAGCCTGTATACATGAGTCTTCTGCTCATGTATCTCAAAGCCCTCTGGTTGTTCTATGTGCACTTCCTCTTCTATCACCCCATTCAAGAATGTTGTCTTGACATCCATCTGGTGAATCTCCCATCCCATCTGCGCTGCAAGAGAGATGTCGGATCTGATTGAAGTGTACTGAGCTACAGTGGCGAAGGTTTCTTCACAGTCGATCCCTTCTTTCTGTGCATACCCTTTAGCCACAAACATGGCTTTGAACTTCTCTATGCTGCCATCTGCAGCATACTTGATCTTGTAGATCCACCTTGATCCTACAACCGATATGTTTTGAGGTCTAGGGCTACTTCCCACACATCGTTTGTCATGATGGATTTGTACTCCTCCACCATGGCATCTACCCACACCTAATGTTAAGATGCCTTTCGAAAACTAGAGGGTTCTCTGACTTGTGCTACCATTGCTTGGTATCTGTCAAGTTGTCTATGTACCCTCTTCCCATCTCTAGGGGCTCCAAAAAAATCCTTTGCATCCCTCAGAGTTTGTTGGAGCTCTATGGTCGTTCTTCCACTAGTGGTGGGTGGATTTACCTACTCTCCTGCTTTCTCTTCTTCGGAAGAACTTTCCTCGGAATCCTTGTGCCACTGCTTTGCCCTTCTCATGTTTGTTTGCCTCAAACAACCTTTTCTCCAAAATCAACTGTTGTGTCTTGAGTTGATTGTTCTCCTTTTCAAGAAATGAAATGATGAATTGAGCCCTTGCTAAGTTGTCTTGGAGCTCTTTGATCTGAGCACCCTTGTTTTTTATTGCCCTCTACAAGTTTTCCTGCTCATCATGGTCCTCCAAGTCAACCAAGGCAAAATCATGTTCCTCCTCATCATGCATGGATGTCTCATGATGTGCTGATGGTGATCCCTGTAGTGAAATAGGCTTGGCCCCTTCCTATTTCTGAGGAGCAAACACAAGCCTCTTGCCTCTCTGATAGGTGAGAGTAACCTCAGGCCTAGTCCTCTTTGAAACCTCAGCAATTTTGCTTGATGATCCCCACCTCCATGGGTTGTGCTGACATGGCAGGTGATATGTTTTGTTGTTGAGCTAGTGTAGTGGTTGTGTGCATCTGCAAAGTTGTCTCAATGAAGGTATCCCATGTCAGGTTCTTCTCTGCCAATTGATGGAGAACTATGACTTTCACCAAGTTGTGGTAAAAGAGGCTAGGGTAATGATTTGTTTTCATGACTTGCACCTTTTCTTCCATCTTGGTCACACTCTATACAATAAATTGCATAAGTTTAGGGACTTCACTGTTATGAAGTGCATGAGCAATCTAATGTGATATCGGTACAATCTGGAAAACCTGGCCTCACATGTGAAGAAATTCGTCACAACCTTCATCAATGGTGCATACCTCTCCAGCAAGTATCTGAATGGAAGAATGTGGGTATGAATCTCTTTGTACTGTGATTTTATGAAGGATTTGTACTGCTCAAGGTCAAGATTCATGCCTTTGAACCAGTATTCCCCATGGTTAGGTATCCCTGTGGAAAGTGAGATGGCATCAACTTAAAATGTAAAATCAATCCCAACAATGGTGGCTTTTTCTCCCTTCAAGTTGGTGGCAAACAAATCTGTGAGCTCCTCGTGGTAACCTACCTCCTCCACCCTTTGACAAAACCCTAGGAAGTTGACATCTTCAAATCATTTTTTGATGAAGGGTGAGGAAATGATTTCATTGCAGTTTGAGGGCCCATACCTCACTATCTTCCTCGCTTTCCGTTCTCTTCTCTTCTCTGATGGTGAGGAATATCCTTTCGTGTTTTGAAAACCCTAGATGATGGGAGGGGGAAAACAAGGAAAAGTGAGTGAAGGGAATGAAATGAGGGAGTTAGGGAAGGGAGATGGGGGTAGAAAATTTAGGGAGAGGGGCAGGGATCTTAGGAATGTTTAGGGAGTGGAATGAAGGTAAATGAGTGAGGGGAGTGAGATAGGGAATTTCAAACACAGTCCTAGCTAGGAAAATGGCCCAGTGTGGTAGAATAGGGCAAGGGTATGTAGGGAGCTTATGCAAATATGATGGGAAATGTTTTGTGATGTATAGGAATGGTGTATATTTAGCCAACAGAGGTGTAAGGACGGTGGCACTAGGGTTTCACAACATTAATTGATCATTTGACAACCAAAAGCATGAAATTTTTATGAAACCCTAGGGAAATAAGCTAGTTATGATTTCTTGGTTTTCCATGGAAGAGAGGGCTTCAAAATAAGTGTACTTGTTAAGATGCTTTGGAGAGTGAAAAAACTAAAATGGAGGCTGAAAGTTTCAATTTGATTGATTTTTGAGAAAAATTAGGCAACTCTGCCCTATGCGCAGTGTAGTTCACAGATGCGCAGTGCAGTTCAAGGATGTGCAACGCCTCCTCCAAATGTGTAGCACAGTTCACAGATGCGCAGCGCCTCCAATTTTTTCCCTCTTAGAGCTATAAAAACGTGTTTTTCTCACCAAATGGAGGATAAGCTCAATGTTGAAGGGAAAGAGGAGTGAAAATGAAATGCATTTGTGAATTTTTGGCCCTTTTATAAATGTGAATTGACTCCCTTTGAGTGATGATGGAACCCACGTGTCTATTTTTGTAGCATGGCTTTCTTTCTTCTTTTTTACTTTCACAAACTTGGACATTTGTATCCTGAACTTTTTGAAACTTCCTTGGATCATTGAACGACAACTTTAGAACTCTGAAGTACTTATTACATATAGAAACATAAAATTACATTTAAAAATCAAAATGTATTGAAGAAACTTGCATTTATTACCACCCTTCCAATTTTCCATATTTTATGCATGAAATGGTAATTTGTTGACCTTGAAACCCTAATGACCTAATGGAGACTCCGAATTGAATGCAATCATGATGGTGATGACTGAAATGATGATGAAAATCTATGAATAATGATGTACTAAGTTTATTTTATGACATGGACCAGCATTTAAAATTTTGGAAAGAGTGGAAAATAACCCTAAACCTAATGCCCAGTGACCAAATTTTTGTTTGAATACCTAGTGAAATGAAAAAAATTTGACTATGGGACCCTAAAAAAACATGATAAGAGTCCATTTGATCACTAGTGACAGGATGCAAATATTGACACTAACATTGGCTCCAGCTGGGGATGGCAGCTCCTTGGAGGTGTCAAGAACATCGTAAACCAAGTAGCCTAACCATTGGGCATTGAGTCAAAAGTTAAAAACTAGATTGAATACTGAAAACTTGACATGATAAAATAACTCAAAATTGGACTAACTTGACTTTAACTAAACTTTGAAAACAACAACTAATTAATGGAAATTTATGGCCTTCACCTTGGGCTCCAAGCTCCGATGATTCTCCACTTCATATTTTGCAGAAAAATTAAACTAATATGTACAATGGAATTGGGAAATTTTTAGAAAAATGCATCAGAGAAGGTAATGCTTAAGGAGCCTACCATTAACTGGTCCTCCTAAGCAATCTTCATCATTCATTTCTTCCAAAAGGAAAGCATGATGTCTGCAAGAGGTTGAAACCTTGTATGGTCCTTTCCACAGGTTCTCAAATTTATTGTGCTTCCCTTTCTCCTCATTTCTAGCATCCCAATGGAGGACCACATCTCCAATATTGAAATCATCTGCCTTTGTCTTGCAGTCATATACAATCTTTATCCTTTCATGAAGATTTGAGGTGTTTTGAAAGACTTCATCTCTGGTTTGCTAAAGATGGATCATCTGATTGATCTGGTGCTGCACATCATTCTCTTCACTACCTGCTTCTTGTAACAACTTCATAACCGAGACTGCAAGTGATGTAGGGAAAACAATATCTACTCCATATACCAATTGAAAAGGAGACATTCCTATTGATTTCTTACTACTCACCTTGTCCGCCCACAAAGAATTAACAAGCTTCTTATGCCAGTTCTTCTTGTTTGCCTCCAACCATTAGGGGAATTTTGAGGTCTAAAATGGGCCTCCTAAGGAAATAATAAAATAATATTGGAAATAATAAAATAATATTTGATTACATCATCAAATTTTAAAGGGAAAAAATAAAAAACTACTTTTTCAACTCGTATTTTGAACTTATCTCCCTAAGGTTTTACTCAAATTTCAAGCAGGAATACTTGTTGGATGCAAAATTTAATTCCTCACCCAAGGAGTATCCATATTGCATACTTTTAATGGACCGTGCTACACGAAAAATGAAAAATACATGAAAAAACGTGATTGCATGGGTACTCCTTGGATTTTTCATCCAACGAGTACTCCCGCTCAAAATTTGAGTAAACCCTTAGGGATATAAGTTGAAAATACGAGATGAAAAAGTAGATTTATTATTTTATTATTTTTTAATCTTTTTACTTTTTACTCCAAAAATGGTGAATCATTCCCCATGGTTGACATCATCATCTTGAATCCTATTGGTTCTCATAAAGTATATTTTGGTTGTGCATTTTTCTTAGGAGGCCCATTTTAGACCTCAAAATTCCCCTAATGATATTCTCTATAATGTTGATCAAAGATTTATTAGAAGATTCCGCCAATCCATTACCTTGCGGATAATATGTGATTGAGTGCCCCAATTTGATGTTGTACTTGTCACAAAACTCAACCATTTTCTTTGACTTGAATGCAGCCGCATTATCTATAATGATCTTGTGAGGACAACCAAAACGAGACAAAATGTTAGTCTCCAAAAACTGAATAATGACTAAATCTATTGCTTGCCTTGTTTGGATCGCTTCGATCTTTTTGGTGAAGTATTCGGTAGCTGTTAGGATCCATTTATGTTGGGTAGATGATGCAGGGTGAATTTCTCCAATAAATTCAAGGCCCCACTGCTGAAATGGTGCTTGCACGGATATAGGTTGCAAAGGCAGCGGGAGAAGATTCCTTTTACCTTGAAATATCTGACACTCGTGACAGCTCATCACAGTTTTATATAAATCTACAAAAAGAGTAGGCCAATACTATCCAGCCCTCAGCACCTTATTTGTTGTGGTTTTCCAAATCAAGTGACCTCCACAATCTCCTTTATGGAAATCATTCATTACCTCCTTGGCTTCATCTTCTACCAAACAGTTTAGAAAGACACTTCCCAGGTCTTTCCAATATAGAGCGTTGTCCAAAATGCATTATTTGGAAGCCTTCAACTTTAATGACCTACCCTTACTTTTAGACATGTCTGGAGGAGGATTAAGATGCTGAAGAACATATATAATTTCGGAATACCAAGGAGATGAAATAAAAATATCAGATACTTGCATGAGTGTGCCATCATTTTCTTCATCGTACAAAACTCAAATGAGGTTGATATCTAGAGCATGTAAATTGGATTCAGCCATGAGCTTGGCTAATCCTTGACCTTTGATCAGATTTGTAGGCTTGATCTCGATTTCATACTCTAACATAGCTTCTATCCACTTTCCTCTTCTGCCTTTTGGATCAGTTTGCATTAGGACATCCTTCATTGCTGCATTAGGGACATGGGCTAGAATATGTGAATGAAGGATATACACTCAGAAGTTCTTCAATGCCTTTAACAGAGCCAAGGATTGCTTCTCAATGATGTTATATATAAGGGTTGCATCCTTGATGGTACGGCTGAAGAATGCAATGGGATGCTCGGCCTTATCCTTCTTTTGCATCAAAACCGTAGCCAAGGTATGCTCAGAGGAAAATGAAAATATGATGAAATCAATGCAATAGTCAGGGTTGATCAAAATAGGAGCTATGGTTAAGGCAAACTTTACTGGATTAAAATAATTTCTGGCATCCTTCGACCACCTTACCTCACTGTCCTTTTTGAGCATATTGGTCATCTCTCGAAGATGCTCGGCAAGATTTGGAATAAATCTTCTCAAGAAGTTCATCTTACCATTGAAAGCTTGAATCTCTTTCTTGCTGCGTGGAAAACCAATTTGTTGAATAGTATCAATCTGAGAAGGATCAATATGGATACCATATTTGGAGATGATAAGACCGAGAAGCTTGCCCTCCTCCATGGAAAAAAGACTATTTTGGGATTAAGTTAAATCCCAAATTTCCTGCATTTCTGAAATACAATTCTAAAATGATACAAATGGTTGTCATCAGAATGAGAGAAAAATGTCAAATCATCAAGATATACAACTGATCCAAGATATTTTTCTTGTAGATGTATAAAGGATTACATGGAACATGGCATGTTAACCACAAAAACTTAAAATGTACATGAACAAAGAGAGGAAGAACATGAAAGCATGAAAAGATGACAACAATATTTGATAATGGAGTTCGTCCAATTTGGACTACGTCTCTGGGCCCTGCTCAACAGTGGGGAGGCCTTCATTCATTAAGTGGCAAGAAGAAGAAGAAGTACAAGTAAAATTACATAAATCACCCTTATACCTCCAAGCTGTAAAGTGGCCGAAAAATGGAGAGCTTTGATGCAGAAACAGACATCACCGTTGAGTTCTTGTCGACGATAGGTGTAAAAACGACATAAAGTTTGTCCCAAACTGACACTGGCAAGTTCTGCACCCCAATGAATCTTTTTCATGCCCCTCAAGATTCCTTGGGCATGGTTCTGCCCCTCTGCCCGCTCGTGGTTCCGCTCCGTTGCTCAGCTCTGCTTGGGCACACTGTGGAAATGAGAATTTTTATATCTGGAGAAGGGCATAGTGCACAAGGCACCTCTGCTAGCGTAGTGGTAAGTCCTAGAAATGGCGGAGGAGTGGTCAGGGGATCAAATCGCGCCCGTCCCCATTTTGGTTAAACATTGTGTTAAAAAAGTTGTTGCCTGGTGGGCGAGTCTGCTCCACGTAGCCCGACCTAACTACACCCCGCCGAAATGGTGTGTTGTTATAGATATATATATATATATATATATATATGGCATCGTTCTTTTTGGGATCGCTCGCTCAGGGGCCGGCCACATGGGATGGGCGAGTTCAACCCTTATCGGTCCCGTCTTTTATGCCACCTCCAATGGTTGTATTTATGCGACAGTTTTCTATATATATATAACAATTGTTTAAAGGGGTGGGTGGGTCCGTCGGTGGCGGCCCGCCTCCCCACCTCCTTTGGAATGTGCAGATAGTAGCTAGGGGGGGTGGCGGGGGTGACAGCCTACCCCCCAATCTCAACCTTGAATTTAGTTGCGGTGGGTGGTGGGGTTGATGGCCTGCCACCATAATTTATATTTTGTTTAATTTTATGATCCATAGGCCCATTTTTTAAATATTCTCGAACATGGAGGTTATTAGGAAAATTAAACATCCCATGAATTTTCACGCTTCTCAGGTGCTAGGTTCCTTACCGATTGACGGTGAATTTGTGGGACACTTAAACTTGGCCCACTATCCAACTTTGACCAAAAATTTTACTTGCTCTAACTTCTCCATACGGGCTCGGATTGGGAATCTTTTCACACCATTGGAATCAGGGCGACGAACACTTCAATCTGAACCTGGTTCGAGAGAAATTCGACTGCTTTAAATTTTGACCATTTATGAGCCCTCGTGGTCTCCTAAGGGTGTATGGAGCCACTTGGATCAATCCTCCCCACTGAGGAGCTTTTTGACCACCAAAAGAAATAACACATCCAAGACACTGCTTGTGCCCTTGCCAAACCACACTTTCAATCATCTACACGTAAATCTAGTACATTCCTTGCAATCATATATAAACCATACATGACTCAATCAACCCCACACTTGCCAAGAGTTTATAACGCACACTATTTGGTCAAGGATTACATAATAGAAACAATACCCAAACTACACACAAAGGCGAAACATCACAGTTTCTTTAGTAAGCGATGGAAAACACATCATCACTTTTACATTTATTTGCAACGCACGATTTACAAATTGTGGCCACAACAAGCTAATACACCTAAAAAAACCATCTTTTACTTAATAAAGCAGACCACCATGGATTTGGTGGATTCATTTTTTGAACACTTTCACCTGTCGGCTCCTCTATAGATTATTTCTGGGCTTGGATTATTAGACACGTGGTTTGTTGGTGTCCCACCTCGTTGCAACAACTACAACAATTATTTCTCCTCCAAAATTTTCGGATCGCCTTGGAGTGCTTTCCCCTGGTGTTCCTCTGATAAGTGTTCATGGAACCCTCACTATTGTTGGAATGTGGGGAAGTGATCTCATCATCTGTCATTGTCCGGTCACTAGCAGTTTTGGAGATTTCCCCAACCTCCCTTCTAACATATCCAAGTCCTGCATGACGGGGAAATTCCTCTACTTTGATGGGGTTTATGATGCCCTGGCCTTTAATGTCGAGGCCCTTCCCCTGATATCCCATTTTCTTCAGCAATTTGGACCCGATTCCTATGGTATGTTTTTCAAAAGCAGCGAAATCATCATCATGAAAAGTACAT
The DNA here is from genome assembly GCA_034641835.2 of Pinus albicaulis. Taxonomy (NCBI): domain Eukaryota; kingdom Viridiplantae; phylum Streptophyta; class Pinopsida; order Pinales; family Pinaceae; genus Pinus; species Pinus albicaulis. The sequence goes on along the minus strand of CM076574.1, from coordinate 164,988,117 downwards.
GAAATCGAAAATTTTATTTTTACCTCAGGTTTGTTATGTTGCAATTTATCCACAGCCTTCTCCTTAGCTTGTAACTGATGTAGCAACCTTTGTTTCTCCTCCTTTGCTTCCTGTAGGAGTCTCCTTAGCTCAGTATTCTCTGCTTGGATGCTTTGGTTGATCTCCTCAAGTTCTTGGAGCCATGTCGCATTGGGTGTCCTCTTCATCTTTGGTACAATGTATTTTGAGATTTTTGTTTCATCGCCTGAATTGAAACCCAAGTCTATGGGTCCACCTGTTGTGATCATGAGAGCTGCAAGCTTCATTTCATCGCCAGAATCGGACCCCGGGCCAATTTGTCTACCTCGTGTGAATCCCGCAATTGCGACCTTCTCATCTTCCTCTGATTCAGAATCTTGGTTTTGTTGCATGGTGGTAGCAGCCTTCTGCTTCCCCTTTTTTTCATTCCTCTTTGGTCTCAACTCAGGGTGTAGTTTCCAGCAATTTTCTCCGTCATGTCGCCCTTTCTCACAATGTGTACAAGAGGGATTTGCTCACCTTCTCTTGGATGTTGTGGCTCTTTTTGGATGACCATTTTGTTCATGCGCCCCCTACTTTCTAGATGCATGGCCTTCACACTGGCCTCATTGATGGTAGTCGGCTCAAACAATAATAATGAATATCTTATGTAATTATGTAAAGAACCAATATACTTAGTTACAATCTCTAGTGAATCTAATGGAATGCCCAAATTCAATGCTTGTTTTCTAAATTCTTCAGTGAAGTCTTGAACATTTTGACCTCTTCTTTTCCTTAGGTTTTTCCATTCCATTAATTCCTTTTACCTATATCCCAAAGGGTAAAATTGATTTCTCAATGCAGAAACAAATTTGGCCATGAGGAGAGAAGGTTACCCAAATTTATACTGCCTTGCAGTTTGCTCTCCCACAAAACAAGAGTGGTGCCATTCTACCAAAGAGAAGCTAGCTGGATCTTTGCCTCGTCCTCCTTGATATTATGAATCCTGCAGTAGACTTCAATCTGCCTAATCTAGTTGTTAAGTTTTTCTGCGTTACTTTCCCCACTATACATGGGAAGATAAAACTTAACATCTAATTTAAAAAAAGATTTCTTCGATGGATTTCTCGGACCTCTACCATTGCCATGCACTGAACCTTGTCCTTCTGGGCCATTCTCCTCTGCTTTCACTGTCTTCTCGAGTCTCGAAAACAACTTGTCAACCTTATCTGCCATTGTATAGAAGGCTTTGCACTAGTTTTTCTCCTCCTCATGATGAGCATCGTCATCTGCCATGTTCCTCCTTCGATGTGCATGCGCCGCTTCGGGATCGAAGGACTTAAGTTTCCCTTCACCTCTTTGGAGCATGTTTCTGGTTAGCATAAAATCATGCAATTCACATCTATTAAAGACCTGCTCTGATATCACTTGATACAAGATATTTTTCTTGTTGATGTATAAAGGATTACATGGAACATGAAATGTTAACCATAAAAACTTAAAGTGCAGATGAAAGAAGAGAGGAAGAACATGAAAGCTTGAAAAGATGACAACAAGATTTGATAACAAAGTTTGTCCAATTTGGACTACGTGTCTGGGCCCTACTCAATGGTGGGGAGGCCTTCATTCATTAAGTGGCAAGAAGAAGAATAAGTACAAGTAAAATTACATAAAGTACCCTTATACCTCCAAGCTGGACAGTGGCTGAAAAATGGAGAGCTCTGATGGAGAAACAGACGTCACCGTTGAGTTCTTGTCACTAAGAGGTGTAAAAATGACATAAATTTTGTCCCAAACTGACACTGGAAAGTTTTGCACCCTAGGGAATCTTTCTGATGCCCCTCAAGATTCCCTGGGCATGGTTCCGCCCCTCTACCCGCTCATGGTTCCGCTCTGCTACTCAGCTCTACTTGGGCGCACTGTGGAAATGAGAATTTTTATATCTGGAGGAGGGTGGAGTGCACAAGGCACCTCCGCTGGCATAGTGGTAAGACCCAGAAATTGTGGAGTGGTCGAGGGATAAAATCCCGCCCCTCCCCATTTTGGTTAAGCATTGTGTTAAAAACGTGTTCGTCGGTGGGCGGGTCTACTCCATGTGACCCCCGAGGGTGACAGCCCACCCCCCAATGTCAACCTTGACTTTAATTGCGTTGAGTGTCGGGGTTGATGGCCTGCCACCATAATTTATATTTTTTTTATTTTTATGATCCATAGGTCCTTTTCGAATATGGATGTTATTAGGCAAATTAAACATCCCACAAATTCACCCGCTTCTCGGGTGCTAGGTTCCTTGCCGGTTGATGGTGAATTTGTGGGACACTTAAACCTGGCCCAATGCCCAACTTTGACCAAAACTTTTACTCTCTCTAACTTCTCCATACGGGCTCGGATTGGAGATCCATTCACACCATTGGAATCAAGGCGACGAACACTTCAATCTGAACCTAGTTCGAGAGTAATCTGATCACTTTTAATTTTGACCATTTCTGAGCCCTCTTGGTCTCCTGAGGGTGTCTGGAGCCACTTGGATCAATCCTCCCCACTGAGGAGCTTTTGGACCACCAAAATAAATAACACATCCAACACACTGCTTATTCCCTCGCTAAACCACACTTCGATCACCTGCACGTAAATATGATACATTCCTTGTAATCATATACAAACAATACATGATTCAATCAACCCCACACTTGTCAAGAGTTTATAACACACACTCTTTGGTCAAGGATTAAATAATAGAAACCATACCCAAACTACACACAAAGGCCAAACATCATCATTGCTTTAGTAAGCGATGGAAAATACATCATCACTTTTACATTTATTTGCAACACATTATTTTCAAATTGTGGCCACAACAAGCTACTACACCTAAAAAACCTATCTTTTACTTAATAAAGCAGACCGTTGTGGATTTGGTGGATTCATTTTTTGAACACTTTCACCTATCGACTCATCTATCGATTCCTTCTAGGCTTGGATTATCTAACACGTGGTTTTTTGGTGTCCCACCTCATTGCAACAACTACAACAATTCTTTCTCCTCCAAACTTTCTGGATCGCCTTGGAGCACTTTCCCTTGGTGTTCCTCTGATAAGTGTTCATGGAACCCCCGCTATCGATAGAATGTGGGGAAGTGATCTCATCATCCGTCGTTGGCTGGTCACTAACAGTTTTGGAGATTTCCCCAACTTCCCTCCTGACATATCCAAGTCCTGCATGACGGAGAAATTGCTCTTCTTTGATGGGGTTTACGATGCCCTGGCCTTTAATGCCAAGGCCCTTCCCTTGATATCCCATTTTATTCAGCAGTTTGGACCTGATTCCTGTGGTATGTTTTTCAAAAGCAGCGAAATCATCATCATGAAAAGTACATGAAATCGAAGAGTTTTTTTTTTACCTCAGGTTGGTTATGTTGCAATTTTTCCAAGGCCTCATCCTTAGGTTGTAACTGGTGTAGCAACCTTTGTTTCTCCTCCTCTGCTTCCTGTAGGAGTCTTCTTAGCTCAGTATTCTCTGCTTGGAAGCTTTGGTTGATATCCTCAGGTTCTTGGAGCCATGTCACATTGGGTGTCCTCTTCATCTTTGGTACAATGTTTGTTGAAATTGTTGTTTCATCGCCCAAATCGAAACCCAAGTCTATGGGTCCACCTGCTGCAATCCCGAGAGTTGCAAGCTTCATTTCATCGCCAGAATTAGGCCCCAGGTCAATTGGTCTACCTCGTTAGAATCTCGCAGCTACGACCTTCTCATCTTCCTTTGATTCAGAATCTTGGTTTTGTTGCACAGTGGTAGAGGTCTTATGCTTCCCCTTTTTGTCATTCCTCTTAGGTCTCAACTCAGGGTGCAGTTTCCAGAAATTTTCTTCGTCATGTCCCTCTTTCTCACAATGTGTACAAGAGGGCTTTGCTCCTCTTCTCTTGGATGTTTTGGCTCTTTTTGGATGGCCATTTTGTTCATGCACCCCCTGCTTTCTAGATGCATGTCCTTCACATTGGCCTCATCGATGGTAGTAGGCTCAAATAATAATAATGAATGTCTTATGTAATTATGTAAAGAACCAATATACTTAGTTACAATCTCTGGTGAATCTAATGGAATGCCCAAATTCAATGCTTGTTTTCTAAATTCTTCAGTGAAGCCTTGCACATTTTGACCTCTGTTTTGCCTTAGGTGTTGCCATTCCATTAATTCCTTTTGCATATATCCCAAAGGGTAAAGTTGATTTCTCAATGCAGAAACAAAATTTGGCCATGAGGATAGAAGGTTACCCAAATTTCTGCTGCCTTGCAATTTGCTCTCCCACCAGACAAGAGCGGTGTCATTCAACCGAAGAGAATCCAACTAGATCTTTGCCTCGTCCTCCTTGATATGTTGAATCCTGTAGCAGACTTTAATATGCCTAATCTAGTTATTATGTTTTTATGCGTTACTTTCCCCATCATGCATGGGAAGATCAAACTTAACATAAAATTTAATAAAAGGTTTCTTAGATGCATTTCTTGAACCTCTGTGAGAATGGCAAGGAGAAGAAGAAGAACCTTCACTTGTGGAAAGAGGAGGGGGTTCTTCTCCACCATTGCCATGCACTGAACCTTGTCCTTCTAGGCCATTCTCCTCTGCTTCCACTGTCTTCTCCAGTCTCGAAAAAAACTTGTAAACCTTATATTCCATTGTATAGAAGGCTTTGTGATAGTTTTGTTCCTCCTCATAATGAGCATTGCCATCTGCCATGTTCCTCCTTCGACGTGCATTTCCCGCTTCAGGATCGAAGGACTTAAGTTTCCCTTCGCCTCTTTGGAGCTTGTTTCTGGTTAATATACAATCATGCAATTTACATCTAACAAAGACCTGCTCTGATACCACTTGATCCAACATATTTTGCTTGTAGATGTATAAAGGATTACATGGAACATGACATCTTAACCATTAAAACTTAAAGTGCACATGAAAGAAGAGAAAAAGAACATGAAAGAATGAAAACATGGCAACAAGAGTTGATAATGGAGTTCGTCCAATTTGGACTACGTCTCCAGGCCCTACTTAATAGAGGGGAGGCCTTCATTCATTAAGTGGCAAGAAGAAGAAGAAGAAGAAGTACAAGTAAAATTACATAAAGCACCCTTATACCTCAAAGCTAGAAAGTGTCCGAAAAATGGATATCTTTGATGCAGAAACATACATCATTGTTGAGTTCTAGTTGCCGAGCGGGGTAAAAACGACATAAATTTTGTCCCAAACTGACACTGACAAGTTCTGCACCCCAAGGAATCTTTCTAATGCTCCTCAAGATTCCTTGGGCATGGTTCCTCCCCTCTGCCCGCTCGTGGTTCCGCTCCACTGCTCAGCTCTGCTTGGGCGCACTGTGGAAATGAGAAGTTTTATATCTAGAGGAGGGCGAAGTGCACAAGGCACCTCTGTTGGTGTAGTGGTAAGACCCGGAAATGGCGGAGGAGGGGTCGAGGGATCAAATCCTGCCCCTCCCCATTTTGGTTAAACATTGTGTTAAAAAAATTGTTGGCCTATGGGCAGGTCCGCTCCATGCGACCCGACCCAACCATGCCCTGCTGAAATGGTGTGTTGTTACATGTATATGGAGTCATTGTTTTTGGGACCACCCGCTCGGGGGCCAGCCATGTGGGTTAGACGGGTTCGACCTTTATCGGTCCCATCCTTTATGCCAACTTAGGTGGTTGTATTTCCGCGGTAGTTATATATATATATAGTTATTTAAAGGGGTGGGTCGGTCCACCAGTGGTGGCCCGCCTCCCCCACCTCCTTTGGAATGTGCACATAGCAGCCAGTGAGGGTGGTGGGGGTGATAGCCCACTCCCCAATATCAATCTTGACTTTAGTTGCAGTGGGTGGCAGGGTTGATGGCCACCACCATAATTTATATTTTTTTTGTTATTTTTATGATCCATAGGCCCTTTTTTTAAATATTCTCTAACATGGAGGTTATTAGGAAAATTAAAAATCCCACGAATTCGCCCACTTCTCAAGTGCTAGGTTGTTAGTTGATGGTGAATTTGTGGGACACTTAAACCTGGCCCACTGCCCAACTTCGACCCAAAATTTGACTCGCTCTAACTTCTCCATACAGACTCGGATTGGAGATACGTTTGCACTGTTGGAATCAGGGAAATGAACGCTTCAATCTGAACCTAGTTCAAGAGAAATTCGACCACTTTGAATTTTGACCATTTCTGAGCCCTCTTGGTCTCCTGAGGGTGCCTGGAGCCACCTGTATCAATGACTAAGTAAACATATTTTTCATTTGAAAAGGTTATGTCCATTGCCTGCTAAAAGGTGGCTCCTGCATTCTTGAGCCCGAATGGCATTTTAGCATACTTGAATGTACCCCAAGGTGTCGTGAAAGGTGTCTTGTCTTGATCATCCTTGTGCACTAAAATCTAATTGTATCCTGAATATCCATCAAGAAGCGACATTTGGTAGACCCCAACCACTCTTTGTAGGATATGGTCAATATTAGGAAGGGGATAGTTATCTTTTAAAGACACCTTATTCAATTTTCTAAAATCAATGCAAAGATAGATTTCCCCCGTTTTCTTTCTTACCAGAACCAGATTTGACATCCAATAAGAAAATCTAATGGGAACAATGATACCAGCTTTGAAAATTCTGTTTACCTCTTTTTCTATCGATGGCAACAACCTTGGGTTGATTCTTCTCAACTTTTGTCTAAAGGGCTTTTGGTCAGGCTTGACCGGAATTATATCTTGAATGATATTATTATCATAAACTTTCAGATCTGCATAGTCCCAAGCAAATACATTAGAAAATTAAGACAATAATGCTATTTATTTGTCTTTTACCTCTGGAGATGAGGACTTGGAAAGCTTGACCATCTTGGGCTTGTCTGTTGTTTCAATGTTCAAATCCTCAACACCTTTCACAGTAGGAACCATAATCAGCTTTCTAGCAACATCATCCTGATCAAACAATTCTAAGAAAGGTACAAGACCCCTTAGAATGTTGTTATCCTTTAGCTATAATACATCAACCTGAGTAGCCTCGATGAATTGATCATCTTTGTATAAACCTCATCAATAAAGAAATTCTCAAATTTACATTCATTAGAGGAATATTGAGGTTTAAAATGGGCCTCCTAAGGAAATAATAAAATAATAACTAACCCAATAAAATAATATTTATGAATTTGCAATTCATTTTTTGCACCAAAATCCATGTAACCTTGGTTAAATTCAATTGAAAAGTTGTACCAAAATAAAATTAATAAAGGAAGTGTACTGATGTGTCTATAAATAAAAATGGTCTTTTCAAGAAAAAGTCATTATCATTGCACAACTAATACATTTGTCCTTTATACTGAAATAACTTAAAATAAAATATAATATAAATTCATAAATTCTTAATTATAGAATATACTATTAGTTAAAAATTATATTATACTATATAAAAATAATATATTATATTTTTATATAATATAATGTAATATATGTAATATATTGTTTTATTTATGAATTTTATATTATATATTGAATTGATTTAATTTATAACATAAGAATAAATAATATATAGTATAAAAAGGAATGTAATATATATTTTATAGCAATTATATTATTTTTCATAATATTATATATACTAATATATAATATTAATATAATCATAATGAAATGAAATGAGTTTTATTTAAAATTAAAAAAAAAAGTATTAAAATAAATTTAATTTATATTTATAAGTATAGTATAAAATTTATACACATTGAAATTTAGTATTTTTTTTCCTAAACTACGGTGAACTTAATATTTTTTTTTTTGACATTCAAAAATAATATACCTTTTTTCATCCTACAAAACTAAAATGCATTTTTTATTTAATTTTAATATGTTTCTATTGCCATTAATATTATAATGATATTATTTATAGATTTGATTTATCCTAAAATTACAAGGTTACATTTTTATTTATTTTCATTTCATATGTATAATATATATGTATAGATATTAACTTATAATTAATTTGAAATTGTAATATTAAATAAAATGAGATGAATATATAATTTAAAAATAAATATATATAAATATACAAATATAATATTTATTGAAAAATGTGTAAATACATGAAGATTGTGTAGAGATATGCATTGTTTCTTTCAAAAATATGAAATGACAATAATAGTATTTTATTCAAAAAGTGTAAAATGACATTTATTATGAGCACTTTACTTTATGATTTTAAAAGTACTTAGAGCACTACCATGGTTAACCATGAGTTTTTATCCACCATTGAGAATGTGACAAGTAAGTACCTTTAACTCGAGCAATGTCACCTCAACCATTAGGGATGATATCATCCCCTAAAATGTGATTGGTTTTCATAAAGTGAATTTTGATTGTATATTTTCCTTAGGAGGCCCATTTTAGACCTCAAAATTTCCTTAATGCATTTTGCATAAAATCGTTCACCTGTTTGTCATCCCAGAACACTTGCCAATAACTAAAGTTGTCTGGGACAGTTGGTTGATGTTTGACATGAATTTCAAACTTCCTATTAGAATATATGGGAATCTTAAAATTACTTCTTGTTGTAGCAAGCGAATCTGCCATAAGATTCTGACTTCTTAGTACTACAGACAATGTATATTCAGGAAACATTTAGAGGATATCAAGTACAAGATCTCTATATCCTCTCATTCATGGATGCTTAGCCTGGTATTCCCCTTTTACCTATTCGATTACAATCTTGGAGTCTCCATAAACATAAATTCTTTTTGCGCCCAGCTTTTTTAGAATTTTGAGGTCGGTGATCAACGCCTCGTACTCAACCTAATTATTAGAACAATCGAAAGCCAACTTATATGAACATAATCTAACACTTTTTTGAACTTTACCTGGTTGATGAAGAGGACGACGGATCCAAATTCCGATGCCTACCCCATCTTTCCCTAAGGCACCATCAAAATCCATGGTCCAAAGGCCATTCTCATCATCCGGAAGTTGGAATTCCACATTCTAATTTATCTCTTCTTTCGAACCACTTCTTCAATCTGTTTTGAGCCTTTTCCCGACTTATCTGACAACTTCTCTGAAGAACTAGGCTGATTGCCTTGGTTTTCATCTAAAACTTCTCTGACACTATTGGAAATTTTGGAATTTCTTCTACTTCTATGAGTTGACTATCTACATCATTTAAACCACTATCATTTAAAAAAAATGAATGACTCAATATCTGTATGTACAACATTAATAATATGATTGTTGGGTTTCTCTTTGTTGTTAATCATATATTTCATTTTTGTTTCCCAGTACAACTTCCTCAGTTGTCCAAAAACTGGGATGGTGGCATAAGAGAAATCCAATTGCAAAGTACCTCTTAACTTCGCTCCCCAAGATCTTGACAATAACATGTCAAACCGTGGCGGTATATCAGCTACTACCACATCCATCAAGACATTTTTAGCTGGGATTTTCTCAAGTGAAACTACCAAATCATTTATAAAACCAAGACAACGTAGTCTACTAGAATCAAAGGAGTAAACATTAAGGGAATTTTGAGGTCTAAAATGGGCCTCCTAAGAAAAATTTACAACCAAAATAAAATTTATAAGAACCAATAAGATTCAAGATGATGATGTCAACTATGGGGGATGATTCACCATTTTTGGAGTAAAAAGGTAAAAAGATTATAAAATAATAAAATAATAAAACTATTTTTTCAACCCATATTTTCAACTTATCTCCCTAAGGGTTTATTCAACTTTAAAGTGTGAATACTCGTTGTATGCAGAATTTAATTCCTCATCCAAAGAGTTCCCATGTTGCATACTTTCGATAGACTCTACTACACGAAAAGTGAGAAATACTTGAAAAAATGTAATTACAATCACGTTTTTCATGTATTTCTCATTTTTCGTGTAGTAGGGTCCATCAAAAGTATGAAACATGGGCACTCCTTGGATGAGGAATCAAATTATGCATCCAAAAAGTGTTTCCACTCAAAATTTGAGTAAACCCATAAGGAGATAAGTTGAAAATACGAGTTGAAAAATTAGTTTTTTTTCTTTTTTCCCTCTAAAATTTAATGATGTAATCTAATATTATTCTAGTATTTCCACTATTATTTTATAATTTCCTTATGAGGCCCATTTTAAACCTCAAAATTCCCCTAATGGATCATGGTAAGGATGTGTATATCTAAGCCCAATTTTTCCATTATGGCATTTGGCATCAGGTTATGAGAAGCTCCGGAATCAAGCATGGCATTGTGAAGGATACACTTACAAATTCTCAGACTCAAATAAAATGGGGGAAATTCACTGTGTTCTAACTGATCATATATGGTTGGACCAAAAATGAGCGTGGGTTGATCATCTTCAACATTTACCATATCAGACAAAGTGTCTACTTTCAAAAATTTAACCATGTGAGATTTGTATTGATTGTTTTTTACAAGCTCGGTTAAAGGGATAGAGACTTTTAACTTAGAGATTTCATTTTCTAAGCTAAAAATATTGGATTTCTTATCTACCTCTTTAATGGTGGTATCCCTCTTGTCGGGTTGGTCCTTTGTTGTAGTTTCCTTCTTCTGGCTTTCTTTTTCTTTTCTTGTTGTGCTTGTAGATGCTTGATTGATCTTGATCTGATTTGCAACTGCAGACTCCTTTCCTTTGTTCTGAATAGGTTGGGGGTTTTTCTTGGGTTGAGTATCTTTTCGCTGGGATGCCCTCTTCTGGATAGGAGTGACAGGAACATCTCTACTTCTCAATGAATATTGCCTCTGCTGTGAGCTGAGTGCATTAAGATAACCCTATTGATAATCTTCAGACTAAACCTCCAACTCATCATAATTTGCAACTATGTAATCTTCATCTTTAAGAAACTTTGTTTTCTCAATATACTCTTCATCCTCTATCAAGAATATATGTTGTCCATATGTTGTGAAGAAATGATTTTCCTCCACAATCTCATCTTGTTCTTCAACCCCTTGAACATAATTCTACTGCAAAGGATTCTGGATTTGTTGTTGTGTTGGCTGCTCTTGAGCTCTTTGTTCCCTCTGTTTGATCCTAAATTGAGGTTGTTGTTGCTAACCTCGGAAATTAGGATTCCTAACCTGTGCTTTCGGTTGTCTTTCTATGATGGACATTTTGTCAACCATCCTTTCCATAGTCCTGATCAAAGTATCAAATTTGACCTCAGAGGATGTGGATGGTTCTTCTTTGATTGTTACCTTTCTCTCACCTTTTGTCTTGGACTTTTTGATTGACAAGTTTTCTTTGACAATGACTGTGTTTCTTTGCATATCTTCTAGTGTTGGAGACTTATCTCTCGGAGCTGGTATGCCATGTTTTGGATCAAAGGCATCCAGATAGTGGAGGAGAGCCAAACCCGTTTGATCTCATTTGGAATTGAGTTATACACTCGGTTGAAACGGGCAGTGAAATATTGAACTGACTCATTTGGATTTCTCTTCCAGTTTTCATACTCAGAAAGAATCTACAATGGATTCTTTTATACTTCCCATCGGGCTATGAATGCATCAGTCAGCTACTCTAGATTTCCAATAGAATGAGAAGTCAAAGATCAGAACCAAGTTTCTACATCTTCGGAGAAGCTTTGGGAAATTATTCTCATCTTGGCATCATCAACATCGATCTCTTCTAAGTCAATGAAATCAGTGACTTTGACTAAGTGTTTTTTGGCACTAATCTCATAATTCTCATCAAAGAGAGGGAGTCTCTGAACATAACCTTGTGGTAATGGTGCAAGTTAACCAGGTAGAAACAGGGGTGAAAATCTCGCCATGAATCCTTTTGAATGTGGTTCAGGAGTAACAATGGGATGGGTAGACTAGGAAGGTAATGAAGTAGAAGGGATGGAAGAGGAAGAAACAACTGATTGAGATTGTGTCGGAATAAACAAGGACTCTTGCTGGTACTGGATGATGGATTTTTCATATGTGTATTGAAGTTGATTAGCTAATTTTTCAAGCCTATCAAAGTGACTCCATACTTTTCTATCAAAATCTGATTCAGATTTAGATTCTTCGGAAATTAAACTATCTTCAATTTTGAGGGAAGAAAAAACTACTTCAGACAAATATTTTACTTTAGATAAACTTAATGGATCAAACACTATCTCAGACAATGAATTTTCCAGCTTATATCTAAACAGAGACAACTCAAACTTCAAATCGAATGGGATGTCTTCAAGAGATAATACTTTAGCATGTAATGATGAATATTTTACTAATGAATATGGCTCCAACTGAAACTCTGAGTTCCAGGATCTCTGCTTTTGGAAAATTTTCTCTGGATCTTCAACTGGAGAAGTTAGATGAGGATTTGGATTCGATCTTGTGTATCTTTTCGAAGCCATAATGTTCTTTTTTTCCGCAACTCAGTTCTCTGCAATTTTCAAATCAGCCTTCACGAAGACTAGTGCCTATGACCCATAGACCTAGAGTTAGATATAATTATGCTACACCCAGGGTAGATCTGTCACTTCATTCCCCAACAATAGCGCTAAGATGCTAGCACTCCACCGGATCTCCGAAGGCTGAGAAAGAGACCAACAAAGGTAACCACAAACCACTTTGATCTAGTAGCTAGCTCTACTAGGTTGAGAGGGTTCTCTCAATGGGATTCACAACCAATTTGACTGGATCATGGAGATTTTAGGCTAGATATGCAGATTAGGGTTTTTTTGATTTGGATTTTTGTTCTGGATGAAAATGGACCTTTAGAGCTAGCCTTCAAACTCTAGTAGGGTTACAAGAGAAAAAATTGCAGGGTAATAAATGGGCAAGGTAGGAAAGCTTGAATTACCCTTTAGGCTATATGGTTAATGTGTAGGATGAAAAGAGAGATCATGAACAAGCATAGAAATATGAATTCATTCCTTAAGAAGAAAATAAAGACGACATCATCATCTCATCAAAACAGGGCATGTATTATTCATGAATCCTACTTAAAAACTTTAAAGACAATGAGTGAAAGTAGTAGATATGTAATGGAAATAGAAATAATTCAATGGAGTGACTTACAAAAGAGAAACATAGCCATACAAGCTCACCACATGAATCCCTAAATTTAAGTTGCAAATTTTCTTTGTATTCACTGTATTACTTTGTCAAACTGAAATACACTAGTTCAATGTCCAATGTTCCAACCTTTGAAAATGATTAAAAAAGGCCTCATATAGCTACTGAGGTCGAAATCTTCCCTTGGAGGTCAAATTTTCCAGCAAGAAAGTCAAATTCATGCACCTATTTGAAGTCAGCTACACACTAGGGAGGTTGCACAACAAATTCCTCATTTATCTAACCACTAGAAACATATCCTCAAAGAAATAAATGGAGGATAAGACACCTATTCAACTCCATATTTACCATTTACATTTAAATTTTGAATTTTAAATTCATCCACATTTACCTTTTCACTTTTACAAAAGTCAAACTACAAATTTCCAAAAATTACACAGTGAAATTTGTAATTAAAAACTCAGAAATTTGCAGATGCACAACACCAACTTGAAGGCCACTTTTGGACACCTTCCTGAAAGAAAAATGGAAATATGAGAGAACGGTAAACTAGCCATGTCTGTCTAGTTTCCAAAGCACATTGAATTTTTGAAAAATCCCCATGGGAAGGCCTTCAAAAACTCATTCTCCCAATGTGTCTCTGGATGTGTGACGCTTGTCAAAAAGAGGGGCAGAATGCTGATTTTTTACCCCTTTTTCTCAATTTTCTCATATTTTGTGCCCTTTCTAGAAAATATGAAGAAATGGGTCTTGAGAGGAGGGCATAAGATTTCCAAAAATTTAAGACACTTTTTATTTGGATCCCTAAGGAAAATTTTCAACACCAAGACGTTGTGCATCCAACCTTAGTGAATTTTCTGAATTCTACCATTTTTCACCAAATTTGACCAAAACAAAAATCCCCAAATCTCCCCAAAATTTGTACAGAGGTGCTGGATGAGGTGTAATATGCAAGCAAGGAATCATCAACAAGAAAATCAATCTTTCCCTTCTCTGCTTGGTTGATTAGGGTTTGCTTAAGCTTGTCTTGGGTTTGCTTGAGTTTGTCTTGCAATTGCTTGATTTTGATGTGTACAATTTGATTTCTTGTTTAATAGTGGGAAGCCATGCATTTGTGGACCTTCGTATCCCTATTTTCATTTTCCAAGAGCTTTTCCAAGTGAATATTGACCTTCTCAAGCCAAAAATCCTTGTCCCCATTGATCTCTTTGACCATTCTCTTCTCAAAATTAAGCTCCTCATCTGTAGGGTTTTTCTCTTTCTATTTCTGAAGTGCCATCTTGATACCCATGGTTCTTGGCCTCTTCCTCTTCACTTTCTGATCATGCTCATCATGCTTTTCCACTGCTTTTCCCTTCTCATGTTTGTTTGCCTCAAACAACCTTTTCTCCAAAATCAATTGGCATGTCTTGAGTTGTTGTTCTCCTGTTCGAGAAATGAAATGTTGAATTGAGCCCTTCCTAAGTTGTCTTGGAACTCTTTGATCTGAGCATCCTTGTCGTTTATTACCCTCTACAATTTTTCCTGCTCATCACAGTCCTCCAAGTCAACCAAGTCAAAATCATATTCCTCCTCATCATGTATGGATGTCTCATGTTGTGTTGATGGTGATCCCTATAGTGAAATAGGCTTGGCCTCTTCCTCTTTCTGAGGAGAAAACACAAGCCTCCTTTCTCTATGATAGGTGAGAGTAACCTCAGGCCTAGGCCTCTTTGAAACCTCAACAAGTTTTCTCGATGATCCTACCTCCATGGGTTGTGCTGACATGGCAGGTGATATGTTTTGTTGCTAAGCTGGTGTAGTTGTTGTGTGCATCTGCAAAGTTATCTCAATGAAGGTATCCCATGTCAGGTTCTTCTCTGCCAACTGATGGAGAACTATGAATTTCACCAATATGTGATGAAAGAGGCTAGGTTAATGATCTACTTTCTACCATCTTGGTCACACTCCTATACAAGAAATTGCATAAGTTTAGGGACTTCACTGCTGTGAAGTGCATGAGCATTCTAATGTGATATCGGTACAATATGGAAAATATGCCCTCACATGTGAAGAATTTCATCACAACCTTCATTAATGGTGCATACCTCTCCAGCAAGTGTCTGAATGGAAGAATGTGGGTATGAGTCTCTTTGTACTGTGATTTTATGAAGGATTTGTACTAGTCAAGGTAAATACTTGTGCCTTTGAACCAATATTCCCCATGGTTAGGTATCTATGTGGCAAGAGAGATGGAATCAACTGAAAATGTGAACTCAATCCCTGCAATGGTGGCTTTTTATCCCTTCAATTTGGTGGCAAAAAAATCTGTGAGCTCCTCATGGTAACCTACCTCCTCCACCCTTTGACAAAACCCTAGGAAATTGACATCTTCAAAGCATTTTCTGTTGAAGGGTGAGGAAATGATTTCATTGTAATTTTAGGGCTCATACCTCAGTATCTTTCCCCCTTTTTGTTCTCTTCTCTTCTCTGATGGTGAGGAATCATCCTTCCATGTTTTGAAAACCATAGATGATGGGAGGGGGGAAAACAAGGAAAAGTAGGTGAAGGGAATGAAATGAGGGACTTAGGGAAGGGAGATGGGGGTAGAAAAATTTAGGGAGAGGGGAAGGGATCTTAGGGATGTTTATGGGGTGAAATGAAGGTAAATGAGTGATGGGAGTGAGCTATGGAATTTCAAACAAAATCCTAGCTAGGAAAATGGCCCAATTTGGTAGAATAGGGCTAGGTTTTGTAGGGAGATGATGCAAATATGATGGGAATTTTTTTGCGAAGTATGGGAATGGTGTATATTTAGCCAACAGAGGTGTAGGGATAGTGGTACTAGGGTTTCACAACATTAATTGATCATTTGACAACGAAAAGCATGATTTTTTTATGAAACCCTAGGGAAATAAGCTAGTTATCATTTCTTGGTTTTCCAAGGAAGATAGGGCTTAAAAATGAGTGTACTTACTTGTTAAGATGCTTTGGAGAGTGAAAAAACTGAAATGGAGGCTAAAAATTTGAATTTGATTGATTTTTGAGAAAAATTGGGCAACTCTACCCCATACGTAGCGCAGTTCACAGATGCGCAGTGCGGATGTGCAACACAGTTCAAGGATGTGCAATGCCTCCTCCAGATGCACAACACAGTTCACGGATGCACAACACCTCCAATTTTTTGCCTCTCGGAGCTGTAAAAACGTGTTTTTCTCACCAAATGGAGGATGAAATAAATGATGAAGGGAAAGAGGAGTGAAAATGAAATGCATTTGTGACTTCTTGGCCCTTTTATAAATGTGAATTGACTCCCTTTGAGTGATGATGGACCCCACGTGTCTCTTTTTGTAGCATGACTTTCTTTCTTCTTTTTTACTTTCACAACCTTGGACATTTGTAACCTGAACTTTTTGAAACTTCCTTGGATCATTGAACTGCAGCCTTAGAACTCTGAACTACTTATTACACATAGAAACATAAAATTACATTTAAAAATAAAAATTTATTGAAGAAACTTGCATTTATTACCACTCTTCCAATTCGTTGGATTTTATGCATGAAATGGGAGTTTGGTGACCTCGAAACCCTAGTGACCTAATGGAGACTCTGAACTAATTGCAATCATGATGGTGATGACTGAAATTATGATGATAATCTCTGAATAATGATGTACTTAGCTTATTTGATGACATGGACCAACATTTAAAATTTTGGAAAGAGTGGAAAATAACCCTAAACCTAATGCCTAGTGACCAAATTTTTGTTTGAAGACCTAGTGAAATGACAAAAATTTGACTATGGGACCCTAACAAAACATGATAAGAGTCCATTTGATCACTGGTGACAGGATGCAAAGACTGGCACTAACATCGTCCAATCAAGGGAAAGTATTTACACAAACCTATTTATGAGAAGGAAATGTTGGCAATACTACATGCACTGAAGCAATGACGACCTTACCTAATGGGAAGACACTTCAAGGTAAAAATAAATCATGATAGCCTTAAATAATTTTTGGAACAAATATTATCTTCAGAAGAGCAGCAAAATGGGTCACAAAGATGTTGGGTTATGACTTTGAAATCATCTACAAAAAGGGAAGCAAAACATTGTTGCATATGTACTTTCAAGAAAGGATGAGAACATGGAAGAATTTATCTGTGTTATTTCTGTAATCCAACCTATTTGGATAACTAAAGCAATGAATGAATGGATGAATGGCGAATAGGTTTGGACACTAATTCAAAATTTGTAGTAAGATCCTAGTACATCTAATAAATTTATTTGGAAAAATGATTCATTATTGTAAAAAGATCGCTTATATCTACGTAATAATTCCCAACTCAAACAAAATATTAATTTGGAATTGCATACCTCCCCCTTAGGAGGGCACTCATGATTTTAAAAAACTTACTATAGGGTCAAGAAGGAATTTTTTTTCGGATTTCCTTTAATCTGATATTCAAAAGTTTGTGGCAAAATGTTTGTTTTTCCAACAAAATAAAGTTGAGACAATTAAGACCTCGGGTTTGTTATAACCTTTATCCATTATAATTCAACATTGGGAGGACGTCTCAATTGATTTTTTTATAGGTTTACCCAATTCCAAAGGAAATAGTGTCATCATGGTGGTAGTTGATAGACTCACCAATTATGCACACTTTTGTGCATTATCTCATCCTTTTAAAGCCAATATAGTTGCTACTACATTTATGGAAGAAATTCAAAAGCTACATGGAAACCCAAAGATTATTTTAAGTGATAGAGATCTCATTTTCATTGGAGCTTTTTGGACAAAATTTTTCTTGTCTTGGTACTTAATTAGCTCATACCTCATCTTATAATCCTCAATATGATGGGAAGACTGAGATAGTAAACAAATGATTGGAAGGATATCTTCGTTGCTTTGTATCTAATAAACAAACTTAATGGTTCAAGTGGTTAGTTCTGGCTGAATGATGGTATAACACTTCCTTCCATACTGCAGAAAAAATGACCCCATTTATGGAACTTTATGGATATTATCCACCATCCATCACATCATCTTTAAGAGAAAATTACAAGGTTCAAGAAGTGGAAAATCACATTTGAGCATCAACAACAAGTTCTCCAACTCTTAAATGATAACCTCACTCTCACACATAATTGAATGAAACAACAAGCATATCAACATCACTGTGAAATAAGTTTTGGCGTAGGCGACTGGGTATTTTTACGGATACAACCATACAAACAAATGTCCCTCAAGCAAGCTAAGAAGGATAATAAATTATCACCCAAGTGTTATGGTCCTTAAAAGGTGTTTCAAAAGATTGATACTATGGCATACAAATTGGAGTTGCCTGCATCTTCTCAAGTACACCTAGTTTTCCATGTTTCATGCTTAAATAAGGTTATCGGTGACATGCTCCCAATTCAAACAATATTGCTAAAACTTGACGAAGAAGGAAAAATAACATTGGAGCCTAAAGTAGTCATGAAAAAAAGAACCCAACAGCCACAAAATTGATCAATTTCAGAGTATCTCATTAAGTGAAAGAACTTACTCGTTGAAGATTCCACATGGGAGGAAGAAAATTTTATATAGAAGCATCCAGAACTACTCAAGCATTAAGGAAAACACTTTTTTTGAAAGATAGGGCCATGTTAGGTCCCTATAATACTAGTGTAGCCCCTTTATTATTATTGTTAATGTAGCCCCATATTGGTATTGTTGTGCCCCATAGAAGCCCATTATTGTTATTGTTGTTCCCTTACATTATTATTATTATGTAGGCTTTGATTATATTGTTATCCCCTAGACTCCTATATATAGAAAGGAGGTTTTGTCATTTGTATCATCCAAGAATTGTTCATTTATGTGATCTAAAGGAGGTTTCCCCCTTGAAGAGGCTAATTTTCAAGTCATTGATCTATCTTTTATTTTGTTTTGTGATCTAGTTGTATAAAAAATTTCAATTCATAATTGAACTTCATGTCTACTGTCTCAACAACTTCCACGCATTCCCTCCCATAGTTGAATTTGAATTCAAAAACTCGACATTCCAAGTATTAGTTACCCATCGAAATCTGCATATAGTTTTTTTTTCAAATAAACGTAGTTACCGATCAAACAGGAAAATTACTTGGTACCCGTTTTTTTGAGGTATAAAAAAAAGCACCCGATTTTGAAAAGTGGTGATGCAGAATCACCTTTTTTTTTTAGCATAGTTTTGGCACTTCAAATTTCTTATGGGGTTGTTTTTGTTTTTGTTTTTTTTTTTTTGTAAGTGTCATGATTTTCATGTAAATTTTGAAAAGTGGCGATGTAGAATAACATGTTTTTTTTTAAGCATACTTTTGGAACTTAAAATTTTCTTTGATTTTTTTTTATATGTCATGTCGATTTAAAAAAGTGGTGAGTTTTTTGGCACTTAAATTTTATTTATTTATGAAGTATGAACATTTGTTTTAAAATGTTAGTGATTTTCATTCTAATTTTGAAAAGTGTTGATGCAACATCAATCCTATTTTTTTAGAGTGGTGATTTTCATCTTGATAATAAAACATAAAAATAAAATAAATAAACGTGACAAAAAAAAATCAAACATAAAAAAATATATAAAAAAAGACTAATAAAAGTGTAAAAAAAATACAAAAATTAAAAATAAAAAAAAAAAATTCAAAAAAAAAAAGAACCATAAAAAAATATATAAAAAAAGACTAATAAAAGTGTAAAAAAAATACAAAAATTCAAAATTCAAAAAAAAATTCAAAAAAAAGAAAGAAGGGGAAAATTAAAAAATCTGATCATTTAAAGAAAAAAAATAAAAATTAACAAAAAAAAAAAAAAAAACAATTTTTTTAAGTTAAAAAAGAAAAAGAAAAAGAAAAAGAAACATCATATTTAAAGAAAATGATAAAATAAAATAATTAAAAATTAAAATTAAAATATAATAAAAAAATAAAAAAAATAAAAATAATGAAAATACAAAAATACAAATTAATTAAAAATGAGGAAGTTAATTATAAAAAAAAAAAAAAAAAAATTAAAAAGAACATTAAAATAAAATTTTTAAAACAATGAAAATTTAAATAAATAAATAAAAACACACACACATATACAAGAAAAATACATATTCAAAGAATAAAAAAAACATAGTTCGTTTCTTTTTTTTTAATTAAAAA
Organism: Pinus albicaulis; assembly: GCA_034641835.2. Lineage (NCBI taxonomy): Eukaryota > Viridiplantae > Streptophyta > Pinopsida > Pinales > Pinaceae > Pinus > Pinus albicaulis. Next base: position 164,967,945 of record CM076574.1, on the reverse strand, counting down.
AACAAAAAAAATTAAAAATAATAAAAACAAATTTAAAAAAAAATATTAAAAAAATTAAAAATTAAATTAAATTAAAAAATAATAATAATAAAATATTAAAAAAAATTAATAAAAGAAAAATGTTAGATCTAAGACTTTTGTGATCCATAATGTAGATAAAAGTACTTTCGGATAAATCACATCATTAGGATTAGGTCGACGTTTCGAACCAACTAATGTGGTTCATCCTCAGGACAAGGTGGAGAGACTAATTGATCTCGATGAATAAATAGGGAGATGCATCATTGCCCAGAAATAGCCATTGAGAACTAGTTGTTAAGAACTAGCTGTTAAGAACTAGTCGTTAGAAAGTTAGTTAGTTAGTTTTAAAAATTAATTAATTAAATAAATAAAAATTTTATTACAAAAGAGTTAATAAAGTATTAAGTAATTCAAATAAATATAATAGGTAAGAAAGAATTTAAAAATATATAATTAATTTATTAATTAATTAATTGTAAAGATAAATCAATAATTTAATTAAAATAATAAAACAAGGGAATTCGACTAAGTAAGAAAGAAATTAAAAATATATAACTAATTAATTGTAAAGATAAAACAAGAATTTAATTAAAATAATAAAACAAACCTACCTAAAAAGATTTTAATGACTTTTTAAAAATGAGGTTTATAAATTATTAAAATAAATATAATAGGTAATAGAGAGGGTAAAAAAAAATGATTTAAACATAAAATAAAATAAAATAAATAATTAATTAATTAAATATTTCGATAAAATAAATCAATAAATTAAATAAATGATAAATAATATAAATAAATAAATAAAAATAAATTAAATAAAGTAAAAATAAATAATAAAAATAAATCAATAAATAAAATAAAATAAAATTATCTGGCGAGAGTAGGGGTCCAACTCTTACTTAATTTCCAACCATCATCACGGTTGAGATTCTTAGCATGTCATTCAATTTCGATCGCCTCCCTTAAAAAATTAACAAAAAAATTAAAAAAAATAAAAAGAAAAAAATAAAAAATAATTGTTTTACGACATCCCAAGGTTGTAGGGTCAAACAATATTTTTTTAATTAATTTTTAATTTTTTTAATTAATTTTATTTATTTATTTTTAATTTAATTCTTTTTGTATTTTTATTTTTAATTTTTTAATTTTTGTTTAAATTTATTTTATTTTTTTAAATCTTTTAAATTTTTCAATTTTTTTTTTTAAATTTTATATTTAAAAATGTTTTTTTTATTATTTTTAATTTTTTTTTTTAATTTAAAAATTAAAAAAAATGGTTTTTTTTGTTATTTTTTATCTAATTTTTTTTCATATATATATATATATAATTTAAATTTGCTTTTTAAATTTAAACTTTTATCATTAATTTTTTTTTCTTTTTTAAATTAAATTTTTTTTTTTAATATATATATATATATATATATATAACCAATTTTAATTATTTAATTTCATCATTTTTTTATATTATTATTATTATTATTATTAATTTTTATAGCTTAAAAAAATGAATTTTGTTTTTTTTTATTTTTTATTTGGGATAATTTTTTTTTTAATGAAATTTTCCTTTTTTATTTTATTTTTGAAATTTTTTATTTATTTATTTATTATTATTATTATTATTATTATTATTATTATTTAGGAGTGATATTTTATCTTTAATACCATGCCTAAAAATCATTGGAATTTTATTTTCGTAAACGTGATATTTTATCTTTAATGTCATCCTTGGATTTTTAAGGTTTTCCAGAGACACAATAATCGATTATCTTTAATACCATGCCTAAAAATCGTTGGAATTTTAAGGCTTGATATTTGATCTTTAATGCCATGTTTATCGTTGAAATTTTAAGGTTTTTCAGAGTCATGATATTTTATCTTTAATGCCATTATTAAAAATTGTTGACAGTTTACACCGAAAAGAAAAAGTTGTTATTCCAACATCAACACTTTTAGTTTTCACGCTGTTTTTTGCACAAAAAATTTGACGACATTATTCCAGCATCAACACTTTTCATTTTTAGGTTGCTTTTTGCACACAAAATTGGCGATGTTATTCCACCATCAACACTTTTTGTTTCGAGGGTGTTTTTTAATCCTTTTTTCAAGAAAAAATTTGGTTTTTAACATAATTTAAAAAAAGTTGAAATTTGACCCTAAAAAAAAGTGAATTATGGAAGAAACACTATTCGTTTTTGGATTGTTTTTTCATGTTTTTTGAGTTTATTTGGGCTAGAGTTCTCGTTTTGAGGTAATAGTTCATGTTTGATCAGTAACTATGTTAATAGTGATACCAATATTGATTAAGTTTATTCAGTGGAATATTGTTTATTTATAATTTGTGTGCTAAATTAGGCTTGTTCTTGAACCCTTTTTCATTTAATTGCAGAGGAACTTCAAATTTTAGAAATCCATCATTTGTATTTTCTAGATGAATATATTGTGGAGAGAATGAATTCCTATTTGCAAGTGTAGCTTCATATCTATAATTCCACTCTTCTTTTGTTGCTTTTCACATTATTGTAAAGACTTCACATTTCATGACTATTTCTCTAACCTAAAATACTTTCTTAAGTAGGTCTCCTTCAGACTAGCCTAACTTTACTTTGTCATTGAAGTCACAGATTGCTCCTTTTCATTTATCTTCCATAATTTATTTGGATGCCTTTTATTGTCTTCATTTCCTTTTGGCAAATTGTTTTTTCTTCTTGGAGTTACTTCCAACTTTTGTCTATAGTTCTTTAGGGTATATGGCAGCTTCCAATCTTTGGCTTTGTGGCCAAAGTTATCACACACATAGCATCTTGTGTGGCCAATACATGTAGAAAATGGTGTGTGTCTTCCTGTGTTCATCTTCTTCCTTACATACATTTTGTATTCAATAGATTTATGTTCAAATCCATTACACAAATAACGATAACCATAGAAATGATTTGGGTATTTGGTGGATGATTTTCTTCTTTGCTTATTTGCCTAAGGGAGCCTTCTTGTTTGTTGCATCTTATGTTGACTAAATTTGATTTTATTTGTCTTACATTCTACTATAACATGTCCATGTTCATGGAAAGAAAAACATTAGATTTATTTCAAAGGAGCAAAGAATCTCCTTTGGGATCTTGCAAATTTTGTAAATTCATATTTGGGAGAAATTGACCTTTTTGCAAAGAACATTTTCTTTGAACAATTATTTTCATTTTGATTATGTTGCTTGCCTTTGTTTGATTCCTTGTTATTCATGTTGTTTTTCCCTTCTCCTACAAGTATTTCCGGGATTGTTTCATTATCCTCTATGGTTGTCTTTGATCTGTGCACTTTTCGAAGTTCTTCATGGAGATAACCTCTTCTTCTAGTATTCTATATAGTATGTTCTTTTCATATAGCTCACTTCTATCTCATACAATGTCAACCTATAATATTTCACATTGTACCTCTTTCTCCTTCAGCTGATTGTTCATCATCTCTTTTATTCTCCTTGCCTTCTCAAGCTATGTCTTCACATTAACAATTTCCTCCTTGTACTCATGCTATATTTCATCAAATATTTGTAATAGTTTCTTATGGTCTTTACTCTCATTTGCAAGTATTTCTATTTCAGCCAATGTTGAGTCAAGTTTAGCTTGATGTTCATATGCCTTATCTTTATGAAAATCAGGTACATTAGCATAACAAGTCTCGTTTGATTGAACACTTTCTTTTTTATAAGACTTTGTTTTCCCTCTTTTTCTTTTCCTTTTCTGCCGCCTGTTGTTACCAATATATTCTTCATGCATGATATGAAACTTATCCCATATTTCTTTTGTATATTTAAGGTCTATAATTGTATCAAGTTCCTTATTATGAAGGTTTTTATATATTATGAATTTTCCTGAGCGTTCCATTGTTGTTCTTGTGTAGAGGGGGAATCTTTGCAGTATCCTTCACGCACTAGCTTCCATACACACAATCCATAAGCTATCAATTATGCATTTACCTTATCTCTCCATTCATGAAAGTTTGTTGTTTTAAGAACATGTGCACTTTGATATTCCATAACTCATCCAAGTCTACCTTCCAACTATTAGTCGATCACAGAAAGAACCAACTCTTATACTAATTGATGAGAACTTGACTAAACTGAGAGGGGGGGTGAATTAGTTTAGTGCATTCATGGACCTTAAATTTATTTTATTTTAACTAATTAAATGATCAATTTAATACATTATGAACAATGTATTTATAATGTGAACAAGAAGAAATATGTGAACCAAAACATCAAATAAGCACATAAAAGCATCACATATGAACACTAGAAATAAATGGAAACCCATAAAGGGAGAACATTACAAATTTGTTATTGTTATGATGCAAAGGAAAGTTATGAATCCCTTATTACATTTTATTTTTTATACGCTCCAACCTACAGAAGTTTCCTGCCTTGATTTTTTTGCGAGCTACATATTACAAGGAAGCTCCAAGTCCCATATATTTTTTGTAGGCTTCAACACATAGGAGGCTCCTACCTCAACAAGCTACAACTTGAAAGGAGACTACAATCCCTTGATACATACATAAAATAACATGTTGGTTTACCTGGTCTATAACTCTGCATACCTCCATTAAAATATGCTTCACATATTCTCTCCTAAAATATGCTTCACATATTCTCTCTGTGTTCCAGGTCATTAATGAACAATTCTACAATTATCTCTCACGTTCTCTCATTCTCTAACATATCAGCCTCTCAAAAGTACATATTTTTATAAATATAGTTTGTTGGATTTTAGTGTTCCACACAAGAATATGAAGTGAACAATCTTTCCTCTTTGCATTCCACCAATTTGTTTCACACTTTTTCAAAATTTGAATATTAAAAATATAAATTCTCCACCCAATATTATTTTTAGCCACCTGTAATGATTAAATACACGACATAATTCCAAGACCATGTAACTTTATAGAGATAATATAATACCATGTAATTGAACATTTATACTCCACTCACCAAGCATTACCAAGTATCATCAATATTTTTGCATATCAAACATACCAACAACATATCCTTTGCAATTGTTGCAAATTCATGCATCATCAACCTCAATATCATATATCGACATAATACATCAACTTGTTCATCAAGTGTGCATATACTTTTCCATCACCCTTTACTACTCCTTTGTTATGTTTTCAATAGTTATGTTTTGTTGTCAACAACTTTTCCTTAGCATTTCATCACAATAGTGATCACGCCTTTACCTTTTCCTTGCCTTCTATCGTGTCTTTGACTTGCCTTTGCCTTGCATCACAACAATATCTACAAACATTTCTCACAAATCAATTTATAATGCATCGAGTCATATCAATCATCAAAATAATCACTCAACTAGGCCACTCTTTTGGCAAGCATCATAAGCAACATATGCAACGTAAGCATCCAATAAAAATCTTTATTTAACTTTGCTTCTCACAGGTATATACCTCTATTCTATGATCATGCCTTGCATCACCTTTACATTATATATTTGCATACAACACAACTCCTTCAACTTAACAACACTTTTTTGCTCCTTTTTTGTTCCTTTTCCATTGTAGTGCATGCCATTGACTCTGAAACATATCACATACAAGCCTTCAACTCTAATAGTCATATTGTTCTACTCGCAACTCAATAACGCTTTGTTGCTCCTTGTTGTTCACAAACTATTCTTAGTTGCATCTCCTTTCACACATATGGTGATCACAAGTTGAATCTATTTTTTCAAGCATCACAATCATAAAAGCATCACAACAGTGCCTCTCTTGGTGACCTATCTTGTTTCGCCTTTTCCATCAATGACAACAATGCAGCTGAACATCAAGTTTGGAAAGATTTTATGATTGAAGAGTACCCGTCTATATTGAAGACTGATGCACAGGAAATTGTGCCAAGACATGAAGGGAAATATGTTGTGACTTACAAATGGATCTACAAAATCAAGCATGCAACTGATGGACATATTGAGAAGTACAAGGAAAGAATTGTGTTATGAGGATTCTCCCAGAAAGAGGGAGATGATTATGAAGACACGTTTTCTCCCATTGATAGATATTCTTATATTAGATTTTGTATTTCTCTTGATTCCATTACATGTTGGAAATTGCATTAGATGGATGTGAAGGTTGCCTTTCTGAATGGATTCATTGAAGAAGAAGTTTATATTAAGCATCCTCAAGGCTTTGAGATTCATGATAGAGAGACAAATGTTTGAAAATTGAATAAATATGTGTATGGGCTTTAGTAGGCTCCTCATGCATGGTCTTCTTGCATTGATAGCTATTTGTTGAGCCTTGGTTTCAAAAAGAGTGATGTTGATCAAAATTTGTACTTCAAAGTTGTTGAAGGTGAGCCCTTGATTTTGTTGCTATACGTAGATGATTTATTCCTAATAAGGGTTAAGGTTCTCATTGTCCATTGTAAGAGGGAGATGATTTTTGAATTTGAAATGAAGGATATTGGTATTATGCACTACTATTTGGGATTGGAAAATTTGGAAAAATCTCAATGAAATATTTTTTGGATAGGGAAAAGTCACTGTTAAGTTCCTTTAGAAATTTGGCATAATGGACTATGAGTCCATGGACACTCCCATGGTTACAAATTTGAAGAAGATACAAAATTGTGATTTTATATAATTTATCCCTTTATGTATCACAAATTTATTAGCTCATTGAGCTATCTGGTGAAAACTAGACTTAATATCTCCTATGGTGTGAACATGATCCAATTATTGGTTGAGTCGTGCTATGTGCATTAGGTTGCAACGAAACACATATTGAGATATCTTTCTGGCACCATTTATTATGGTTTGAGATATGTTTCTAATAGAAAATGGAAGCTTCATGTTTTTATTGATGTTGATTAGGCTTGATGCACCGATGACAGAAAGAGCACCTCTAGTTTATATTTGAGCTTGGGCTCTGTTATGATTTCATGATCTAGCAAGAAGCAATTTTTGGTTTCTCTTAGTATAGCTTAAGTTGAGTATATAGCCACATGTTTAGCTTGTTTTAAAGTTGTGTGGCTTCATAAGTTGTTTGCTAGTTTGTTTTATCAGGTGTTGGAATTTGTAGAAAATCTAACAACGGGATTCAATATGATCTTGTAATGTACTAAAACAAGATATTGAATCCTTCTACAACTCGCAAAAACAAAACACGATCACACAATCACATCACAAGTAAGAGAAAGAGATAATCAAATCGCATAACACAATATGTATCTGGGGAAAGCACACTGCCTAAAACCCTATTATTTGTATATTATATAAAGTCAAGATCATAAAACAATACAATTCTTTCTCTCTCAGAGAAATTCCTACACTCTGCCAACTGTCTCACTCTGATCTAGGAAAAATCATCCAATTACTGGGCCAATTCTCAGCCTCTAATCAACCTTCCTTTCTCACGCATTCATGGAGGAATTAAATCCATATCAAATAGGAAAATACTTCTAATTGATTAAGCAATGCTTCCTTGGTCTCCACATGAATCTATAATTGACTTGTACAATTTTCTAATTATACAACTAATAGTTATCATCCCTTTAACCTCGGTCTCAACTAGGCCTTCCTTAGAACTGACATACAAAAAATATTTATAGTGAATTACCAGTTAAATAATTGATCACTACTTGTGAATTAAATCACATTTAATTCACTTGACCTCTCACTAGCTCATCACTTAGGTAGAACTAGTTAAACTGATTTTAATTCAATTTCTTGAGTTAATTAATTACAAATCACAAATAACTATAACTAGACCCTCTTAAATCATGGGAGAACTCTACATGCCTACTCTCTGACCCTCAACTCGAATTTCCTAAGCTAAATCAGTCATTTTGACTTAGTTAACTAATACAAGTTTTCATGAGATGAAATTACAATTTCTCTTCCAATTTAATTAAGGGAAAATTAAATCAGAAGCCCCCTTGGGGTGCCATTTCAACACTCCCTCTCAACAAGAAAGAGATTATCTTCTACCCCGATCCTTCCTGTGTGGAATTCGATTTTTATTCTTGCCAGTGACTTCATCAAGATGTATTCATCCTGCTCAGTCATGGGAATGTATTCTAATGACATAATCCACCTCTAAACACAATATCTGAGATCGTGATACCAGATATACATATGCTTGTACATGTCATGGAATATTGGATTAACCGAGATTTTGATGCAACTGTAGTTATCACAATGTATCATCGTTGGATCCATTTGTTGACCAAACAAACCAACAAGTATCTTCCTCATCCAAATGGCCTCGCATGTTGCCTCACAAGCCGCCATGTACTTTTCCTCTACTAAACGGAGTGAAACCGATCTCTGTTTCCTGATGTACCAAGAGACTATTTTTGATCCTATGTTGAATATGCCTCTTGATGTGCTCTTCTGGTCTAATGGAATCCCTTCCCAATCTTCATCGGTGAAACCTTGAAGCTTCACTCCCTCTGTCTATCTGTACCATAATCCATCATTTGTAATGCCTCTAATATATCTCAACACATGCTTCCACGCCTTCCAAAAGGGCTTGGTTAGCTTTACCATAGCTTGGCTTAGTTGGTTAACTGTGTATCATATGTCAGGTCATGTTTTCACCAAATACATGAGTGGACCCAAAAGTTGCATGTAAATAGTAACATCCACTACTTCGCCTGAAGTAGCATCCTCCTTCCTCCAGTATCCTGCAAGAGGAGTCTCCATGGGTTTTCTACCCTCCATGTGGAACTTCATCATAATCTCCTTGGAATACTTGCCCTGAGATACAAATAGCTCCCCATCTCTTTGCCATATTTCCAATCCAAGGAAATAATGAAAGATCACCATGTCCTTCATCTCAAATTATCTTGCAAGATCATATTTGTAATAATTTATGAGCTTCTCATCACCTGTCAGTATCAAATCATAGACATAAAGTACAATAATAAAAATCTTACCATTAACCACAATATGATATAGGTTCACATCTGCTTCACCCTTGGTGAAGCCCAACCTGGTTAAATAGTTTCCAATCCTAGTGTACCAAACACGAGGTGCTTGCTTCAGCCCATACAATGCTCTCTTGAGTTTGCACACATGTGACTCCATGTATAAGGTCTCAAAACCTTCTGGTTTCTCAATGTAAACTTCTTCCTAAATAACTCCATTGAGAAAGGTTGTCTTTACATCCATATGATTTATTCATCATACCATCTGTGTTGAGAGTGCAAGGATGGATCTAATAGATGAGTACATTATGATTATTGCAAAAGTCTCATCATAGTCAATCCCCTCCACCCAAGAGAACCCTCTGGACACAAATATAGCCTTGTGTTTCTCCACACTCCCATCTTCTTCTTGCTTCACCTTGTAGACCAAATGGATCCTACAACTAACTTCCCCATTGGTCTTGGGAAAAATTCCCATGCATTGTTTCTGATGATGGATTCATACTCCTCAACCATGTAATCAACCCACACTGGCAGCTGCAATGCTTCCTCGAAAGAGGATGGTTCTATCTCAATACCTTCACTCATAAGATCCATGTATCTAGTGTACCGCTATGGGGACCTTCTCTGTCTACATTGTGATGTAGGTGCTCCCACATTATCTTTCACATCTAGCAATAATTTTTCAGCCTCTCTGATGTGCTTACTTCCATCTCTCGTAGATGGCTCTGCATGAGTGGTTTCTACCACTCTTTGTTCCTTTGCTTGTGGCTGCTCCACATCCTGAGGTTCATCCTATGGAGCCAAGAGCTCCTCAACTGCATGTAACTTGAGCTCCCTCTCAAGGGATAATCGCATGGCTTTTTCTTCATCAATTTTCACCTCTCTTCTAACCATTGTCATCCTATGTGCTGGCAAGTACACCCGATTGTTGTGAGGTGTATCAGTGTACCTCACAAGTATCCCCAACTCTATTGTTGGCTCTAGCTTCTTCCTGGAATCTTTGGTCACATGGAAATAAACAGATGAACCAAAAATTTAAAAAAATGATACATCCAGACTCTTACCTGAAAAATCCTCATCTAGTGTACTCATACCATGTATTTGATGAGGACTTATATTATGCACAAAGACTACTATATTTCATGCTTTCACCCACATGTGCAATGGTAGGCCCTAATTATGCAACATAGCTCGTGTTACTCCCACAACCGTTTTGTTATTTATTTATCCAACCCCATTATGTTGTGGGTTATGAGGTGCAATCAATTCTCTTTGAATTCCTTCTTAGGCACAAAAGTTCTTGAATTTGTTAGAGATGTATTCAACACCATTGTCACTCCTCAGAGCCTTCACCTTCTTCCCTGTATATTTCTCAACAAGTGCCTTGAAATCACAAAACTTGGAGAACGTCTAATCTTTCTTTTGCATGAAGAAAATCCAACACTTTCTTGAAAAATCATCAAAAAAAAATAACATAATACCTATGCTTTGTTTTGGAAGCTGTTGAGAACAGTCCACACACGTCTAAGTGAACTCTATCAATGATCACCTTGGCTTGGCTTTCCTTATTGTGAAAGTTGGCTTTGGTATACTTCCCCAATGTACACCCTTTGGATGTGTCTCTTTGCACAAGTGCACTTTTGGAAGTCTAGTAGAAATATGTTGCATGATCCTCAAAGCATTGTGGTGTAGATGGCCAAACCTCCTATGCCATAACTCACTGATGTCTCAAATTTCCACCTTCTCTGATTTAATGCTCAGTGTTGTACAATCCTCTACACCCATTTTATATAGATTCTTTACTCGAACCCAAATATTTTTCACTTGTCCCATGGCTTTGTGATGAAGGAGCACCTTTCCTTCAGTGAATATCACATGATAGCCACGATCTTCCAAGATAGCAATAGAAACAAAATTCTTCTTTAAACCAGGAACATACATGACATCTTTTAATGTGAGTGGATTGCCTGAATCCCTCTGAAAGGTAACTGTACCTACACCGGTAGCGCTATATTTCCCATCATCCGCCATCTCAATGTGCATCTGGAGACCCTTCTCCTCCAAGCTACTGAATAATTATTTGTTGTCTGTCATATGGAATGAAGCTCCACGATCCAAGTACCATGCAAAACCCATCACCGATGACACCATGCATGCGAAGAGAGTGAAGTCAAACTCAAACTGTGAAGCCAATGCTTCATATTCTACTCCTTCTGAGGCCTTCTTATTGTTCTTCTTTTATGGAAAATTTGTGGCATAGTCCATGCTCATGATATTTGAAACATTTTACATTTGACAAGTTTCGCTTCTTTCCTGCCTTTCCGGAATCAGATTTGGAATGGGATGCCTTCCATTTTCCTTTATTTTCCTTTCCAACCAAGGCACAATTCTCCTCATCATCGGTATTTGATGAGGATCCATCTCTAGTGCTCCGCCAAATTACTTCTTGTGCCAGATCGGACCATAGTCTCTACCAATCCGACAGCTTATCCCTCCCATTAATCTTGTTCTGGTAGCTATGCCAGCTCTTGGGAAGGCCTAGAATAGCTAGGCTCACCAAATCATTTGAGCCAACAGTTATCCCAACACTTCCAAGGTATTCTCGACACTGAGTGAACTTCGTCAAGTATTTTTAGATCGTGTCGTCCTTCTCCATTTGGATCTCCCTGATCTTGTCTTTTAGTGCCGAATTCCAGTGGTTGATGCTATTCTGATATAGATCTATCAATGCCTTCCACATAGCATATGGAGTTTCCTTCCTATGGAGGCTCGAGACAATATGGTCTCGAACTCCCTCTAACAATATCCTTCTCTCATTTGCTACATTCTTCTTCCATGCATCAAGAATTTGAGCATCTGCTACTGTGGTCTGCAGACATCAGTATCTATGAAATCCTTCAATCTGTTGTCCTAAAGCATTTAGTCCATCCTGTCCTTCCATGCAAATAATTCTAATTTCCCGAGTGCATATTCGAGTCTCAAGCCATTGAAATACATCTTGATCTACTGCTAGATCCTGAAGAATAAATCTGCAAATTCAAACCTGATCAAAAAAAACTTTTTTATTCTATTCTTATTGTGATTCCTAGTTCTCTAATACCACGTAGAAAATCTAACAACAAGAGTCAATCCAATCTTGTAATGTACTAAAACAAGATATTGAATCCTTCTACAACTTGCAGAAACAAAACATTATTGCACAATCAGATAACAAGTAAGAGAAAGAGACAACCAATCACACAACACAAGATGTATATGGGGAAAGTACACTACCTAAAACACCACTTTATATTTATTGTATAAATTCAAGATCATGAAACAATACGATGCTTTCTCTCTCAGAGAAATTTCTACACTCTTCCAACTGTCTCACTCTTATCTAGGAAAAATTAGCCAATTACTTAGCCTATTGTCAAGCTCTGCTCAACCTACCTTGATCACACATTCTTGGAGGAATTAAAGCCATATTAAATAGTAAAATCCTTCTAATTGATTGCGCAATGCTTCCTTGGCCTCCACATGACTCTATAACTGAATTGTACAATTTTCTAGTTATATAATTGATAGTTATCATCCCTTTAACCTCAGTCTCAAATGGGCCTTGCTTAGAACTGACATGCAACAACTATTTATAGTGAATTATCAGTTAACTAATTGATCACTACTTGTGAATAAAGTGAGATTTAATTCAGTTGACCTCTCACTAGCTCATCACTCAGTTAGAACTAGTTAAACTGATTTTAACACAATCTCTTGAGTTAACTAATTACAACTCACAAATAACTGTAAATAAACCCCTTTAAATCATGGGAGAACTCTACATGCCTACTCCTTGACCCTCAACTCAAATTTCCTAAGCTAAGTCAATCATTCTGACTTAGTTAACTAATACATGTTGTCATGAGATGAAATAACAATTTCTCTTCCAATTTAAGTAAGGGGAAATTAAATTAGAAGCATCCTTGGGGTGCCATTTCTTGGTGCCATTTCAATAGAATTGACCATTGTATATTGTGATAATCAAAGTTGTGTAAATATTTCTGAGAACCTAGTTTTTAATGACAAACCAAATCATATTGAGATCAAATATCATTACATCTAGAATATTTTCTAGAGAGGAGTTATGAGGCTTGAGTACGTACTTATTAATCAATAGGTTATTGATGCTTTGAAGAAAACATTGTCTCAAATGAAGTTTTCTTATTTCATACAAAAACTTAGAGTTATTGAGAATTATTGTTTGGGGGAGAGGGAACAATGATTGTATTACATTATGTGATTGTGAATATTCCTTAGGCTTAGTTGAGAGAGCAAGGTTTATGGTATGTACGATTGCCCTAGTTACTCCCTTGGTTCATTGACATTGAATAAGAAACCAATGTGGTTGGGGAGTTTGATTTTTTGTTCTTAGGCTTGGAGTGATCCCTTAAGTCATTTTCTTTGACTGAGAAACTACTGGGTTGGTTGGGGACACTAATTTTGAGTTCTCTTGCTAGGGTCATTGTATTTGACTAAGAGACCATATAGTCAGTATTTTTTCTGTCGAGATAGGGATTCCTCCCTTGGGTCATATACCGAGATACCTTTTTTATGGTCAGGGAGATGGACCCTGTGTACTCTTTGTTGAAATGGCGCCCCAAAAGGGGCTTCTGATTTAATTTTCCCTTAATTAAATTAGAAAAGGAATTGTAATTTCATCTCATGACAACTTGTATTAGTTAACCAAGTCAGAATGACTGAGTTAGATTATGAAATTTGAGTCGAGGGTTAAATAGAAGGAATGTATAGTTCCCATGATTTTAGGGGGTCCAGTTACAATTATTTGTGAGTTTTAATTAGTTAACTCAAGAAATTGAGTTAAAATTAGTTTAACTAGTTCTAACTGAGTGATGACGTAGTGAGAGGTCCAATGAATTAAATCTGATTTAATTCAGAAGTAGTGAGAAATCAATTAACTGATAATTCACTATAAATATATGTTGCATATCAGTTCTAAGGAAGGCTCAGTTGAGACTGAGGTTAAAGGGATGATAACTATCAGTTGTATAATTAGAAAATTGTGCAGTTCAGTTATAGAGTCATGTGAAGGCCAATGATGAATTGCACAATAAATTCAATGGAATTTCCTATTTAATAGGGTGAAAATTCCTCCAATAATGCGTGAGAAAGGAAGGCTGAGTAGAGTTTGAGAATTGGTTAATTACTTGACTGATTTTTCCTAGATCAGAGTGAGACAGTTGGAAGAGTGCAAGAGTTTCTTGGGGAGAGAAAGTATTGTATTTTTTCATGGTATTGACTTTATACAATATATATATATATATAGAGGGGTTTTAGGTAGTGTTCTTTCCCCATATACATCTTGTGTTGTGCGATTGATTGTCTCTTTCTCTTACTTGTTATGTGATTGTGTGATCGTGTTTTGTTTCTACAAATTGTAAAAGGATTCAATATTTTTTTTTAGTACATTACAAGATCAGTTTGAATCATGTTCTCAAATTTTATAAATGGTATCAGAGCACTAGGAATCACAATAAGAAGATAAGAAATTCTTTTTTTTATCATGTACAAATTTGTAGATTTATTCTTCAAGGTCCAGCAGTAGATCAAGATGTCTTTCAATGGCTTGAGACTCGAATATGCACTTGAGGGAAATTACTATTACATAGCGTGGAAAGATAGGATGGAGGCATTGATCGAGGATAATGGACTGAATTATTTCATAGATACTGATATCCCTCAACCCGTAGCAACAAATGCTCAACTTCTTGATGCATGGAAGAAGAATGTAGAAAAGGTGAGAAGGATATTATTAGAGGGAGTTCGAGATCATATTGTCTTGAGTCTCCATGGGAAGGCGACTCCATATTCTATGTGGAAGGCCTTGACAGATCTGTATTAGAATAGCAGTGACCACAGGAAGTTGGAGCTGAAAGACAAAATCAGGAAGATCATAATGGAGAAGGGAGACACGATCCAAAAATACTTGACGAAGTTAACTCAGTGTCAAGATGAGCTTGGAAGTGTAGGGCTAATTGTTGCCTCATATGATTTTGTGAGTCTATCTCTTCTAGGCCTTCCCAAGAGCTGGCATAGCTACCAGGTCTCTGTGAATGGGAGGGAGAAGCTACTGGATTGGGAGTGAAAATGGTATGATCTAGCACAAGAATAAATTTGGTGGTAGGAGAACTATGCATTTCCTGTAAAGGTGAAGAAAGGAAAGGGGAATGCGTCCCATTCCAAATCAGATTTCGGCAAGGCAGGAAAGAAGTGATACTTTTCAAAGTTAAAAAATTTCAACTCTCATGAGCATGGACACTATGCCACAAAATGTCCACAAAAGAAGACTAACAAGAAGGCCTCAGGAGGAGCATCATGTCAAGCACTTGCTTTGCAGTTTGAGTTGGATTTCACACTCATCGCATGCATGGTTTCATCGTTGATGGGTTACATGCTGTACTTGGATAGTGGAGCTTCATTCCATATGACCGACAACAAATAATTCTTCAATATCTTGGACGAGAAGGATCTCCAAATGCACATCAAGATGGGCGACGACGGGAGGTATAACACTACTAGTGTAGGTATAGTTACCTTTCATAGGAATTTAGGTAACCCACTCTAAAAGATGTCATGTATGTCCCTGGTTTAAAGAATATTTTTTTTTTTTTGCTATGTTGGAAGATCATGGCTATGATGTGATCTTCAATGAAGGAAATGTGTTCTTTCATCACAAAGCCATGGGATAGGTGAAAAATATTGGGGTTTGAGTAAAGAATCTCTACAAAATGGATGTAGAAGACTATGCAACATTGAGCACTAAAGAAGAGAAGGTGTAGATCCAATAAATTAATGAGTTATGGCACAAGAGGTTGGGCCATCTACACCACAACGCTTTGAAGATCATGCAACGAATTTCTACATGACTTCTAAAGGGTGCACTTGCGTACAAAGATACATGCAAAGGGTATACATTAGGGAAGTATACCAAAGCCACCTTTCATGATAATGAAATTAGAGCTAAGGAAATCCTTGAGAGAGTTCACTCATACATGTGTGGACCGTTCCTAACAACTTCCACAACAAAGCACTTGTATTATGTGATTTTTGGTGACGATTTTTCAAGAGAGTGTTGGATTTTTTTCATGCAAAATAAATATCATACGTTGTCCAAGTTTTGTGAGTTTAAAGAACTTGTCGAGAAAGATACAGGGAAGAAGGTATAGCCTCTGAGGAGCGAAAATGGTGGAGAATACATCTCTAATGAATTCAAGAAATTTTGTGCCTTAGAAGGAATTCTAAGAGAATTGATTGCACCTCGTAACCCACAGCATAATGGGGTTGCATAAAGAAACAAAATAACTATTGTGGGAGCATCATAAGCTATGTTGCATGATTAAGGAATACCGTTGCATCTGTGTGCGGAAGCATGCAATACAACATTATTTGTGCAAAACATAAGTCCTCATAGGATACTTGGGATGAGTACACCAGAGGAGGATTTTTCAGGTAAGAGATTGGATGTGTCATATTAAAATTTTTGGTTCATCTGTTTATTGCCATGTGACCAAATATGCCAGGAAGAAGCTAAAGCCGACAACAGAGTTGGGGATATTTGTGGGGTACACTGATACACCTAACAACTATCGGGTGCACTTTCCAGTGCACAGGAACACAGTAGTCAGAAGAGATGTGATATTTAATGAAGACAAAGCCATGCGATTGTCCCTTGAGAGGGAGCTCGATTTTCATGTATTTTAGGAGCTCTTGGATCCAAAGGATCAACCTCAAGATGTGGAGAAGCCACAAGCATAAGAACAGAGAGTGGTAGAAACCACTCATGCAGAGACATCTACCAGAGATGCAAGGAAGTGCACTAGAGAGGCTGAAATATTATTGTTGGATGCGAGAGATAATGTGGGAGCACCCACATCACATCACAGTCAGATAAGGTCCCCAGAGCGGTACACGGGATACATGGATCTTATGAGCGAATATATTGAGATAGAACAATCCTCTTTTCAAGAAGAAGTGTAGCAGTGAGTGTGGGTTGATGCCATGGTTGAGGAGTATGACTCCATTATCAAAAACAGTGCATGGGAAGTTGTCCCAAGACCAGTGGGGAAGTTAATTGTAGGATCCAGATAGGTCTACAAGGTGAAGCAGGAAGCAGATGGGAATGTGGAGAAGCACAAGGCTAGATTTTTTCCCAGAGGGTTCTCTCAAGTGGAGGGGATTGACTATGATGAGACCTTTGCACCAATCACAAGATACTCATCTATTAGATCCATCCTTGCACTCTCAGCATAGATGGGATGGAAAATAAATCATATGGATGTAAAGTTAGCCTTTCTCAATGGAGTTATTAAGGAAGAAGTGTATATTGAGAAGCGAGAAGGTTTTGAGACCTTAGACGGGGAGTCACATGTGTGCAAACTCAAGAGATAATTATATGGGCTGAAGCAAACACCTTGTGCTTGGTACACCAGGATTGACAACTATTTCACTGGGTTGGGCTTCACCAAGAGTGAAGCGGATGTGAACCTATATCATATTTTGGCTGATGGTAATATTTTGAATATTGTAATTTATGTCGATAATTTGATATTGACAGGTGATGTGAAGCTCATAAATTCTTGCAAAGAGGATCTTGCAAGAGAATTTGAGATGAAGGACATGGGGCTCTTGCACTATTTCCTTGGATTGGAAATATGGAAAAGAGATGGGGATCTATTTGTATCTTAGCGAAAGTATGCCAAGGATATTATGAGGAAGTTCCACATTGAGGGAAACAAACCCATGGAAAATCCTCTAGCAGAAAAATAGTGGAAGGAGGATGATACTTCGGGTGAAGTAGTGGATGCTACTGTTTACAGGCAGCTTGTGGGTTCACTCATGTTTTTGGTGAACACATGGCCTGACATATGCTACATAGTTAACCATCTGATCCAAGCTATGGTTAAGCCTACCAATATATTTTGGAAGGTAGGAAATCATGTGTTGAGATATCTCAGGGGCACTACATAGTATGGATTATGATACAAATGGACAGAGGGAGTGAAGCTTCAAGGCTTCACTGATGCATATTGGGAAGAGAGTCCATCTGACAGGAAGATCACATCAGGAGGCATCTTCAGCATAGGATAAGGAGCATTTTCTTGGTACAACAGGGAATAGAGATCAATTTCACTCAGTTCAGGAGAGGCAGAGTACATGACGACAAGTCATGATGCATGTGAGGCCATATGGATTGGGAAGATACTTGTTGGTTTGTTTATTCAACAGATGGATTTGATGGTGATATATTGTGATAACCAAATTTATATTAAAATCTCGGTTAATCCAGTATTCCATGACAGGTCCAAGCATATTGATATTTCGTATCACCATCTCATAGATTGTGTTAAGATGAGGATTATGTCATTAGAGTACATTCCCACGGAGGATAAGGATGCACACATATTGAAGAAGGCACTGGAAAGAAGCAAATTTGTATTCCACAGAGACAGGATCGGGGTAGAAGATAATCCCCTTCTTGTTGAGATGGAGTGTTGAAATGGCACCCTAAATCGGGCTTCTGATTTAGTTTTCCCTTAATTAAATTGGAAGAGAAATTGTAATTTCATCTCATGAAAACTTGTATTAGTTAACTAAGTCAGAATGACCGAGTTAGCTTAGGAAATTTGATTTGAGGCTTAGAGAGGAGGCATGTAGAGTTATCCTATGATTTTAGGGGGTCCATTTACAGATATTTGTGAGATGTAATTATTTAACTCAAGAAATTGAGTTAAAATCACTTTAACTAGTTCTAACTGAGTAATGAGCTAGTGATAGGTCCAGTGAAATAAATATGATTTAATTCACAAGTAGTGATCAATCAGTTAACTGGTAATTCACTATAAACAGTTGTTGCATGCTAGTTCTAAGGAAGGCCCAGTCGAGGGTGAGGTTAAAGGGATGATAATTATCAGTTGTATAATTAGAAAATTATACAAGTCAATTATAGAGTCATGTGGAGGTGAAGGATTAATTACGCAATCAATTCAAGGGAATTTCCTATTTAATAGGGAAAAAATTCCTCCAAGAATGCGTGACCAAGGTAGGTTGAGCAGAGGCCGAGAATTGGTTAAGTAATTGACTGATTTTGATTATATCAGAGTGAGACAATTGGCAAAGTGCAGGAGTTTCTCGTGAGAGAAAGAATTTTATTTTTTCATGGTCTTGACTTTATACAATATACAGATAGCAGGGTTCTATGCAGTTCTCTTTCCCCATATACATCTTGTATTGTGCGATTGATTGTCTCTTTCTCTTACTTGTTATGTGATTGTGCGTTGGTGTTTTGTTTCCAAAAATTGTAGAAGGATTCAATATTTTGTTTTATTACATTACAAGATCAGTTTGAATCCCATTGTTATATTTTCTACACTCTCTTGGGTCACTCTGCTTGAATGAGTAACCATTGCATATGGTTGGAGAGTTTAGCCTCATTGATTAATCCCATGGTCAGTTGGGCACTAACCTTGATGCCATTGGGTTTTGTATTGTGGGATGATTTTGATGCTATTTATATTTCCTTTTGATGAGACTTTTACATTTGATCTCTCCCTTGGGTTTCTATTAAGATACCAATGTATTTTTTAGGGAGATTTATCTTGACAGAGAGAGAGAATTAAAAGTACCTCTCTAGCTAAGAGGGGGTGTTGAAAATTGGTAGCTATACTTGGTATTTTCATTGAAAAATCAAAGGACAAAAAATATTATTTTCATTTTGACGAAGTCGGCCCCACTCATTGAATGGGTTTGACCCTACGGTCAAAACCCTCCTCCTATATCTCATATATAAATAGAATTTAGATTGACCTCATTTGGCATCTCATTCATCACCTGAATTAAATACGAAACAAGGAGATCCATCCACACATGTGAAGGAGAAAAGAAGAATATTTGTTCTGTGTTGACCAGCTATTTTCCTTTTGTTTGACCAACCTTGAATTGGAATTATCTACTGAAGTTTGATCAAATTCTTGATTGATCTCAGAGTTCGAGTTCATCTTTGATTCATTGATTGGTATGAATGAATTTATATATATATATTTAGGCTCGTTGACCGAGGGTTGACTATAGGTTAACTCTTGTGATTTGACCAATATTTTCCTATGGTATTGTAGGTTGAATTTCAAACCTTAGACCGAAATTCAACCTCTCTGTTTCATACTTTGACTTGGACTAAGATTGACTATTTTCTCTATAATTCAACTGGTTTGAATTGGCATTATTGAGGTAATATATTAGAATTTTGGTTGAAATATTTTAATGTAAATTTTGATGAATTGAACTCTCTGTCATAAGGAAAGATTTATGGGTTTTACCCTTGTGGGTTTTTCCCTAGTCACTGACCTAAATTTTTGTGTCTCATGTCTCAATGTTTATTATGATCTCTGTTCCTCTATTTTAGAAGTTGATGGTTGAAATTTTTCATGTATATTTGCTTAATGATTGGAATTATCTAAGAAGTTTAATTATATCATTAGAAGTAGTTATTAGTTTGAAAAATTGTACTAGTATTAATTGCACTAGAAAATCAACAAAAACAAACATGAAAAAATCAAATATATAAGAATCTCAAAAAAGAAATACATCAAGGAGCCATCACAATAGAGATTATGAAATATGAGCAAGTATAATTTGAGGCCTTCCAACATGCACTTAGATTAGAAGATCAAGAATAGGGCATCAAGTCCTGCAACTTATGGCCGCTCGCTAGAGATTACAACACTATGCTCTTCCATAACCAGGATAAACCATGATTTTGGAGGAATAATATTAAATTTGTTAGCATAGATGGGTAGTATATTGAGGATTTCAAGGGGATCCAAAGGGTGGTTGTTGATTTCTTCAATTGGTTATAATCTCCCAGCTCGTACCCAATTCAGAGGTTTTCTAATATATATTATATAAAGTACAAAAAATTGTGTTTGAATATGAAAAATTGGACTTGTTGCAAAGATTTATAGAAGAGTATATCCAAATAATGTTATTTTATTTGAGACTAGACAAAGATTTGGGTCTAGAAGGGTTTTAGACCCACTTATATTGGGTTTATCTAGATGTCATTAATTTTGATCCAATTCATCTAGTGGATTACATCTTTAAGCATGATTTTATGGGAGGAGGGATTAAATTGTCTTTCATTTCCCTTATTACCAAAGAATTCAATATTTCCTCCTTCACTAGGTATAAACCAGTCTCTTTATGCAATATTTCATATAAGACAATTGCTAAAATTTTAGCACAATACATAAAGTGTCTCCTTCCCAAGATCATATCTAAGAATCAAGGGTGATTTGTGGGATAGGGGCACATAACATATAATATTTTCTTGGTCCAAGAAGTAGTACATTTTATCACTCCACCGGATCTCTATGTTGTGAAACCAGCTCCAAAAAGAGAAGAAAAGAGATATCAACGCCTTAGAAATAAGCCACTTCGAGGGGGAAACCTCCAATACATTACATGAATGAACAAGTCTTGGATGATTCAAATTACAAAACCTCCTTTCTATATATAGGAGTCCATGGGGCCACAATGTAATCCTAGCCGACCTAACAATAATAATTTAAGGGCACAATCATAACAATATGGGGGTTACAAGGGTACAATAATAACAATAAGGGGGTTACACTAACAACAATAAGGGACTATGTTAGGCAATATAGGGACCTAACTTGCCCCTCTCTTCACGAAAAGTATTGTCTCAACGCTTGAGTAGTTATGGGTGCTTCTCAGATAAAATTCTCATCCTCCCATGTAGAATCTTCAGTGGGTAAGTTCTTCCACTTGATGGGATACTCTGAAATTGATCGATTCCATAGCTGTCAAGTTCTTGTTTCCGTGACGGCTTCAGGTTCCAATATGATTTTTCTTTCTTCATCAAGTTCTGGCAATATTGTTTGAACTGGAATATTTTCACTTATAACCTTATTTAAGCATGAAACATGGAAAATTGGATGCACTCGTGAAGAAGCAGGAAGCTCCAATTTGTATGCCATAGTACCAATCTTTTGCAACACCTTGTAAGGACCATAGTACTTTGGCGATAATTTATTATCCTTCTTAGCTTGCCTGAGGGACATTTGTTTGTATGGTTGTAGCCGTAAAAATACCCAATCTCCTACATCAAAACTTCTCTCGCTGCGATGTTGATCTGCCTGTTGTTTCATTCGATTTGTGCCAAATTCAGGTTATCCTTTAAGAGTTGGAGAACTTCTTGCTGATGCTCGATGTGATCTTCCACTGCTTGAACCTTCGAATTTTCCCTTAAAGATGATGTGATGGATGGTGGATGATATCCATAAAGTGCCATAAATGGGGTCATTTTTGTCGCAGTATGGAAGGAAGTGTTATACCACCATTCAACGAGAGGTAACCACTTGACCCATTGTGTTTGTTTATCAGATACAAAACAACGAAGATATCCTTCCAAACATTTATTTAATATCTCAGTTTGACCATCAGATTGAGGATGATAAGTTGAGCTATGAGCTAATTGAGTACCCAAACAAGAAAATAACTCCATCCAAAAATTTCCAGTAAAAATGGGATCTCTGTCGCTCACAATAACCCTTGGGCTTCCATGTAGCTTTTGAATTCTCTCCATAAATGTAGTAGAAACTGTACTTGCTTTAAATGGATGAGATAATGCACAAAAGTGTGCATACTTGGTAAGTCTATCAACTACCACCATGATGACACTCTTTCCTTCGGACTTAGGTAAACCTGTGATAAAATCCATTGAAATATCCTCCCAATGTTAACTTGGAATGGATAAAGGTTGTAGAAGACCTGGGGTCTTAATTTTCTCAACTTTATTCTGCTGGAAAACCAAACATTCCACCACAAAATTTTGAATATCAAATTTAAGGCCATCCCAAAAAAAATTCTTTCTTCACCTTGTTGTAAGTTTTTAAAAATCCCGAGTGACCTCCTAAAGGAGAAGTGTGCAATTCCAAAAGAATCTTTTGTTTTAGTTGGGAATTATTACAAAGATATAAGCGATCTTTGTACCATAAGGAATCATTTTTCCAACTAAATGTATCAGATGTACTAGGATCTTGCTGCAACTTTTGAATGAGTGTCCACACATCTTCGTCCTTCTTCCATTCATCTCTTGCTTCGGTTATCCAATCTGGTTGGATAATAGAAATGGCACAAAGCAATGCTTCCACCTCTTCATTCTTTCTTGAGAGTGCATCCGCAACAACATTAAGCTTTCCTTTTTTGTAGATTATTTCAAAGTCATAACCCAACATCTTTGTGACCCATTTTTGCTGCTCTTCTGAAGATAGTCTTTGTTCCAAAAAGTGATTAAGACTATCATGATCAGTTTTTACCTTGAAGTGTCTTCCCATTAGGTAAGTTCTCCATTTCTTTAGTGCATGCAGTATTGCTAACATTTCCTTCTCATAAATAGGTTTCTGTAAATACTTTCCTTTGATTGGACGACTTTCAAAAGCAATGGGTCTTCCTTCTTGCATTAAACAACACCAATTCCATTTCCTGAGGCATCACATTCCACAATAAAGGTTTTTGTGAAGTCTGGCATAGCTAAGACCGGTGCTAGGCACATTGCCTCTTTAAGATGTTCAAAGGCCTTAGTTGCTTCAGGAGTCCGTGAAAATGCATCTTTCTTCAATAATGTTGTTAGAGGTGCTGCTATTCTCCCATAATTCTTAACAAACTTGCGATAATACCCTGTTAACCCGAGAAATCCTCGCAACTACTTTATGGTTGTGGGGACTTTCCATTCCTTAATGGCTTTAATTTTGTTAGGGTCTACTTTAACACCCTCGTGAGATACAATATGCCCCAGATATTCCACCTCTTGTACTCCAAAGAAACATTTGGATGTTTTTGCATATAATTGTTTCTCCTGCAATAGTTTGAGCACCCTGTCAACATGTTCAACATGATCCTTCCAAGACCTGTTGTAGATTAGTATATCATCAAAAATACTAGCACAAATTTTCTAAGGGTTTGAAAATGGAATTCATCAACCCTTGAAATGTAGAAGGTGCATTGGTAAGGCCAAAGGCATGACCAAAAATTCATAATGACCCTCATGAGTTCGAAATGTTGTTTTCGAAATATCTTCAGTCTTCATTCTAATTTGATGATACCCTGAATGAAGATCCAATTTGGTAAAATAAATTGCTCCATGTAATTCATCCAATAATTCATCAATCACAGGAATGGGAAATTTATCTTTAATGGTGAGCTTATTGAGCTCCCTATAATCCGGACACATGCGCCATGATCCATCCTTCTTGTGTACCAATACTACAGGAGCAGAGAAAGAACTTGGACTAGGTTGCATTATACCCACCTCTAACATTTCTGCAATCATACGTTCAATTTCGCTCTTTTGGACATAAGGATATCTATAAGGCCCGATGTTTGGAAGAACACTTCCTGGAATCAAATGAATAGCATGATCATGATCACGACTGGGTATAGGAAACAATTCAATTCCTTGGCTACCTTACAATGAATAAAATTATGGGTACTACCTGAATCAATCAACACTATTACCTTTTTCTTCTTGATATGTCCTTCTATCTTGAGAGTTTGAGGAGTGGTAATTCCTGCCAATGCATTACACGATATGGTCTGACTCATTTCTTCCTCTTCTTGGGTTGTTTCCTAGTGTATATCCTCTTCTTGTTCATTTTCTTCTTCCTCTTCACAATCTATGTAAAATAATTTCTTCTCAGCACACTTATGACCTTTAGTGTATTTTCTATCACAACTGTAGCAAAGCCCTTTTGCTCCAATTTTTGTGGTTTCAACCTTGTAGGTTGTGGAAATCTAGGCGTAGCAACACTTCCTTCTTTATAGAATTGAGTGGTAGGCTTCCTTGTCGTCATAATTTTACATTCAACTTTTCTTTCCAACCTGAATGCCTTCTCCAATGAATCAGGTTCCAAAACGCGAACTTCATGTTGGATGTTATCCTTTAAAGTGCCTATGAAGAGATCAATCATGTGTTCCTCTCGAATATCAGTTACCCTTATATTCAATTTTTGGAAGTCCTCAATGTGCTCCCCCATTAAACCCTTTTGTTTGAGATTTATCAATTGGCTAAAGAAGGTGTTTCTCTTTGTATCCTCATAATGTGCTATCATTTCCTCCATAAAAATTGACCAAGTGACAATTTTTTTATGGGAGTAAAGCCATCGATACCATACAAATGTATTTTGTTCTAAATGTAAAGTTGCAATGCGTACCTTTTGTGTGTTTTGCACATTATGGAGATCAAAATATTGCTCCATCTGTAGTATCCATGTTACAGGATCCTTTCCATCAAAATTCCTCATATCCATTTTTTGAATATGGTGGTTTTTCCCTCCAATAGTAGAGTTTATGAAATCACGATTAACATTTATTTTGTTCTCATCATGAGTTTCCTCTACTATCTTTTCACCATTAGGAAACATTTCTTGTATCAAATTTTCCAAATCTTCGATGTCTACTTTTAGATCCTTCTTCATGTTTTCCATGTTCCATGTTGTCTTTCATTTTTTCATCAATCTTAGCTTCCATGTCATCCATATTAGCTTCCATGCCCACTTCCATGCCATCCATCTTAGATTCCAAACCATTCACCTTAGATTCCATGCCTTTCTTCAAACCATCCATCTTAGTTTCCACGCCTTTCTTCAAAACTTCCATTTCATTTTTTGTTGTTCTTTGCGAGAGAGAAATTTGTTGCACTTTCTCTTGTAATTTTGATATGTCATGTTGTCATTCTTCGTCTTCACGAGTCATAGTAGAGCCTTCTAAAGGCTTAATGGGTGTTGAATTATTTTTAGGGGCCATTTTAGAATCCAATACTGATATCTATTCTACAATATTCCCTTGGAATCAATTCAATTTTATTCTTCAAACAAGACTTATGCAATTCGGGAAAAAAAAATACACACCTTTTACTTGCTTTTAAGGAGCTCTATATTGAAATTGAATTATCTCTACAATTTCAGATCCTAAATATCTGAAATTCAGGCCTATAATAGCCCTATGAAGCTTCTTTAAAATGCCACAGGTTTGATTTGATTTGGATTCTTCAAGACAAAGTTATGTCCAATCTCTCACAATGACCCAATTTTGGATTGGTTCAGTAGAGCGAACTTGTACAAATTTCCACGTGGAAATTTTTTCTCCTTGGGCTCTGAAATTGATAGAATGAAAATTGCAGTCCATTTAATTGTGACCACTTTTTACGGCATTCCAATCCGATGCTCGGAGAGAGAGCTATGAATATTTTCCCACGATCACCTCTTTGAGATGAAATTCGGAAGCCTCAAAAATCCCTACCTTCCATAGATCATATCTCCGAAAATATTGCAAAAAAATATCTGCAATTTTGCGACGTTGTTCCTCAGGATTTCAACTTTACACCCTCAAAATTTCAGCTTCTGAACCTTTTTATAAAAAATGTTATTACGAAAATATCGCGATGACCTGTTTAGGTTAAATTCAGGAGCCTGCAAAATGACCTAACTTGCACAGATCATATCTCCGAAAATATTGTGAACCAAGCTATGAAATTTTGCGATGCTGTTCCTCAGGATTTTGGCTTCGCACTCTAAAAATTTCAGATTCTGAACTTTCGTAGAAAAAAATTTATAGAGAAAATTCCACGCTGACCTGTTTGGAGCAGCGAAACCCTAGAATCTCAAAGCTCTGAAACCAAATGTTGTGAAACCAGCTCCAAAAAGAGAAGAAAAGAGATATCAACGCCTTAGAAATAAGCCACTTCGAGGGGGAAACCTCCAATACATTACATGAGTGAACAAGTCTTGGATGATTCAAATTACAAAACCTCCTTTCTATATATAGAAGTCCATGGGGCCACAATGTAATCCTAGCCGACCTAACAATAATAATTTAAGGGCACAATAATAACAATATGGGGGTTACAAGGATACAATAATAACAATAAGGGGGTTACACTAACAAAAATAAGGGACTATAATAGTAATATAGGGACCTAACACTCTAAGGCTGAGAAAGAGTCCAAACAGAGGTAACCATAGACCAATCTTCTAGCTTGGTATCTAGCCCTACTAAACCAGAGAGGGCTCTCTCCACAAATTCACAACAAAGAGTTTTGGATGAATTAGGGTTTTATGCTAGGTATAAGTAAAGTGTTTGTTTTTTTGAATTTGGGTTGCTGAATGAGGATTTGGTCGAAGAGGCTAGGTCAGGGAAAATAAGATTAGGGTTGCAGAGATTCAATGGGGCAAGGTAGGTAGGAAGACTAACACTTTAGGGTTTCAGGGTGAAATGGATCAGACTGATGAGGAGCTAGAAAGAGCAAGGCAAAGAATTTATTCTTTCTAAACTAAATAAAATGAAAAAACTATGAATATTTTCCCAAAATAGAACATGAGAGACGTATTCTACTTATCAATTTGAAAACCAGCATATAATAGAGATGAAATGGATCATGAAGACAAAACATTCATACATATGTAACATAAGAAGAAACTATTCTAAACTTCTATACCACAGGTATCCCAAAGAAATAGCTGCAACTCTTTCATTAATTTTCTGCCAAATACTGATTACACTAGATCTCTGATCAATGCAACAACATAAAACCTAGGAAATGAGTCAAAAAGTACAAAATATAGACCTCAAAACAACTTATATCAACCTCAAGGGTAGAATCCATGAGCTAAGAAGTTGTTCCACCAAAAACTGAACTGATACCTAGAGTGTATGGAGGTCAAACTGACTCATCCCTCACTTTTTGGAAACTGATTCATTACATCTTCATCAAAAGTTTTCATCTAGTGTGTTTACCCTAGGTAAGTGTAAAAAAAAACAAAAATTACATTTACATCATGAATTACATTGGTAAAAACACCATTTTCCAAGTGAAACTGAGAAAAACTGAGAAAATTTGAAAATATCAGCAAACTCAAAAAAATTGTTAAAAGCACAGCGCCAAGGTCAAAAGCGCATCGGCAAATTCAGCTCCACTTTTGAGGGGGTTACAGGTGAATTGAGCTCGGGATAACTCATTGGAAAGTCTGTCAATTCTAGTTTCCATATCTATGCTTGTTTTCCAAAATGGTGTTGATTTTACCATCCAAAAATGGATTCTCCCAAGACTGGTCAAAAGCGCAACGCCAGCCTCCAAAACAGGGCAGAAATATGATTTTTTGAGTTTTTTTAAACTTTTTTGACTGCCTTGTTGACCCAAAATTTTTTTGTAAAGTTTTTTTCATGACTGCAAATGGCCTTATGAATCCAATGGTGCTTTCAATTTGGCCATTGGAGGTCCCTAGGAAAAGCGTAGTGCCTAGGGCGTTGCGCTTTTGCGAGTGCCACTGTGCAAAATTGCCAAAAATGCAGAAAATTCCAAAAATTTCAAAAATTGCTCAAATTTCTTCAAATTTTCTTTTGTGAGAGACTGATGAGGTATGATAGGCAATGATTGATGCCTCGGCAAGAATATCAAGCTTCTCCCCTTCATTTTTCTTGGTTAGGGTTTCAAGTCTTGATTTGGCCTTTTGGAGCTTTGACCTTGCAATTTGTTTTTTATTGAAGTAGTGTTTGGCCCTCTTCCTCAGTATGTCATTTTCCTTCTTTTCCTTCTCCAGGAGCTTCTCAAGATGCTGGTTGGCCCCGTCAATCCAATGCTCCCGGTTCTCATTGACCATGATACCAAACTGTTCATTCAAAGTTAGCTCATTAGCAAGTTCAACCTCCTTTTGCCTCTCTAGTTATAGAGCTCTTTTCAGGCCTCTAATCCTAGGTCTTCTTCTTGGCACTTGTTCTTCTGCCTCATTTTTTTCACCATACCTTTCATAAGCCTCATCAAGCAAGGCCTTTTCCTTTTTTTCTTCTCTTTTTGCCTTGAGAAATTGAATCTCCATGATTGTCTTCTTGGTCTTGAATTTTTGATTTTATTACTCATAATATGAAATCATAAACTTAGATATCTCTAAGTTGGTATGAAGCTCCCTAATTTTGGCATCCTTTTCCTTGATAATCCAATTGGAGACCTCATAATCATGATACTCATCCAAGTCAACAAGGTCAAAATCAGTCTCTATCTCATGGAGGTCTTCCTCCTCATGAATGGATTCCTCATGTACATCTTCCTCTGCCATCTTTTGTTTACCCTTTTGTACATGTTTTGCTAGTGAAGAAGGTAGGGCCCCTCCCACAAACTGTGGGGCAAACACCTGCCTATGCCCTCTCTGATATGTTTTTGCCAACATGCTCATTTCACCCTCTTTAGGATTGCTAACCTCAACTCTGCTAGGTGACTCATCCTGACCATGAAATGGTGATGATGGTGGTGATGGTGAGGGAGTAGTTGAAGTGGACTGAGGTGGAGGCATAGATGTAGTAGGGTGAGATGAAGAAGGCACATCTTCAGCATGTGGAGCTTATGGATCAGTGAAGATGTCATTTTCAATGAAGGTGTCCCATGAGATGCCCAACTGATCAAGGTGATGGAGTAGAATGATCTTGATCAATGAGTGGTGTAAGAGGTTATTCATCTGCTAGTCATAGTCTCTCTTTTGCACAATGAATTTCATTGTGTCTATGCTCCTGAATAGAAAGTATGGGATATTGAGAAATCTTACTCTTTTGAAGTGCATCAGCAGTCTAATGTGATATGTGTAGAGCCTAGAGAACCTTCCTTCACAAGAGAAGTACTTCTTGATGATTTTCATCATGGGTGCATACCTATCAAGAAGGTATCTGAAAGGGAAAACCCTCTTCCTTTTATTTCTGTACCTTGGTTTAATGAATGGTTCATAGTATTGATCCTCAAAATATTTGGATTTAAACCACTTCTCACTCATGTTTGGAATCCCTGTGGCTGCAACAATGATAGATGTAGATATATTGAAGGTCACACCTGCAAGGGTCACCTGATTATCTATGATGTTAGAGATGAATAATCTACTCAACATAGGTGTTGAGCCTCAAAATTGTGCTTTCTTTCATTCCACTTTACCTCATTTTCCTTTGTCCATTGCTATCCTAGACCCAATTGATCAATGAATTTAGTTAAAATTACTTTTAGAATGATTTACATGACTGACTTGCTAAGTTTTGTGATTTTTGCCATTGTAAAGCATTTTGACCGGAACTAGCTGCAGAATGCAGACATTCCGTAGCTAACCGGCGATTCTGCAGCTGTCTTCACATTTGGGTATGTTCCAGGTGGCCTCTCAAGAAAAACCGCATATGGGCATATTCCACGCCATGTCTACATGGTTCGTTGCTCACCATGAAGGAAGAAACGAATTCTGGGTATGGTTTTGGAACGTGGGAACACATTTAGGAAGGTAGACTTCTATTAGGACTGTATTAGTCCAAATGTCCATTTCCTTGTTACGCAGCCACTTCAAGAGTCCTAATGTGATTCCGATAAGGAAAGACAATGTTCCTGAAATTGTTGCAAGTCTTGTTATTTACATTTGTTATATAAACACTTGGGAAACCGAGAGCTAGGCTAGATTTTATTCCAGATCTTGCTTAGATTCTGTGCTACATTTCTGAAGACGCAGAGTTCTATGTTTAAGTTATTTCATCTTTAATGAAGCAGACAGTGTTGTTTTGAAAGCGTTGATTTGATTTGGAGTTAGATTCCGTCAGGTGGTAGAGGGCCCCTGCCTCTTGCACGGATTTATTTGCGTAATTTAGATAAGTATTCTAGCTGCCTTTACGTTTTTGAATTTGAAATAGTAGTTGTTTTCATTAGCTACTGTGGTTATACTCATTCTAACTCTTCCAAAAGAAGAAGCTCTTCCAAAAGATTATAATGATGAATGGGAAATGGCTATAGTATTGTAGGGTTTAATTGTAGTCTCTTTTATTCACCATCACAGTTATACTTATGATAAGCACTCTTTCACAAGAAGAAACTCTTCCAAGAAATATTTATAATGTCTTAAGCATGATTGTGATCTTGAACGTTTTAGTTGTGTGTTTTCACTAAGTACCATAGTTGTTCTTGCTCTTAAACGCTTGTCCAAAATATCATAATGATGAGTGGGAGATGGCTATGATATCTTAGTTTTTCATTGCTTTCAGTCTTTACATTTGCATTTGCACTCAATTACACAGTCAGGATTGTTCTAAAAACTCTTCCAGAAGAAGGAACTCTTCCAAAATACCAATCATGATGGACAAATAGACTGTATAATTCCATAGAATAATGCATGATAGCTTAGTTAGGATGCTCCGGAGTTTAATTGCACTTAACTCATGTTCAGTTGTTTTGCTTTAAGTTTGATAATGACTTGTAGTTTAACACCGTTTTAGGCTAGTGACATTTTAGGTTTGGTTGTAGCTCAACTCATTGCATTTGCACTCCATATTCAGTTGTCATTCACTGCATACTAGATTACTTCAGTTGTTAAATTTAACAAAACAGCCTTCATTATTCACAAATCTCTTCTTGTTCTAAAATCCATAATTGATTCATAACCATATGAACAAAAGACCATATCATTTTAAGGCCTGAAGTACTTCTGCAACTTCCTTATCATCTTACAAACAAACATTTTCCTCAATAGACTATTTCAAAAATCTATAACCTTTGAGTGAAGTGTAGTGCTATAAAACTGAATTGCAGAATAGAGTTAGGAATTAGCTTTAGAGTAGAGGATCTTATGATGGTATAAATGTTTTATTCCAAATATGCTTCAACAAATCTCTAATCAAGGATAAAATGTTGCATCATTATAAGTTAGTTGTTTAAACTATTTAGTTAGGAAGATTTGCATACTTAGTTGACCATGTTTCAAGCTCTCTCTCAAATGCCTTTGATGAAAGAATTTGACAAGTTTAGTTTGTGTTTTGAATCATTTGCTTAAAATTCATTATCAAGCTTTGTTTCTGATTGGTCATAGTTTAGATTTGATTTTGTTTTAAGTATTTCATTTGTATCAGTCATTTGTCATCAACCAATTAGGTTTCACTCTGTTTTTAATCATTAGCTTCCTTCCATCAGTTTTCTAGTCATCTTTCTTGTGAACATAAAATCACCAAAAGACCAAAAACATCATAAATCATCACAAAAGACCAAAAACATCACAAAACACTACACACAACGCATTAAGAAACAAGCACCTAGGTACATACAGTACACTTCACTTCAGCAGTTTACAAATCCTGGTTGACAATTAAATGAGCTCAGTTTAGGAGACTAGATTGAGACCAAACATTTTGGCGCCGTTGTCGGGGAAGTGAAAACTAGGTAACCTTTGTTTCTTAGCATCCAAAAAAAATTTTATGCGTAGGGAGAGAGATTCAAGGGGAAGATTTATAAGCAGCAAAGGCAGAAGTTTGATTTCTAGAACACCACTTGTTTCATCTAGATCCAGAGCTAGTACACCTTCAACTCAAACCCATCTTCCATCCTCTTTTGATCCTAGACTTCTAGAAGATCTAAAATCAGATATCCCATTAGAAAAACCTTCCACTTCATCCACTGAACCTGCCATAGAAGAAGATCTAAAAACTCCTGTTAGGGACACAAACCTTTCCACTTCCACAAGAGAGTCAACCATGGTAGAAGAAGGAGGAGGAGGAGTTTTTAATGGAGAAAACACACTATTTGGAGGTAGAGGTAGAGGTAGAGGAGAAGGAGGTAGAGGAGAAGGAGGTAGAGGTACAGATGGAGGAAGAGGTAGAATAGGAAGCTCTTTTGGGTTCCCTATAATTGATGAAGAAACCAATACAACCATGAAAAATATTTCACCCTCTGTCCTTCCAAACTTCTATGGACTTAAAACTGAAGATCCTGAAACTTTCTTATTCGAATTTGAAGTGTTGTGTAGGACTTATGACTACTTACAAGATGCTCAAAAACTGAAATTATTTCCTTCAACTTTGAAGGGAGCAACATTGAAGTGGTTTATGAGTCTAATCAGTAGCTCTATTAGAACATGGGAAGACATGAAACAAGCATTTCTAGAGAGATACTTGGATTATTGTATGCCGGTTAATCATAAGGAAGAAGTGTTCAAGATGTTACAAAAAGAAGATGAAAATTTAGAAGATTTGTTGGAAAGATTTAATTACAACATCAAAAGGGAAAAAATGGAAAACCTAGATCAAGACACCTTAAAAGCTCTTTTGTTGAAAACAATTAGGGATGAATGGTTGGATATCCTTAACATGATGGGAAAAGGGGATATATCACAACTCACATTACCTGAAATATCCGAGTTATGTATCAACCTTTCCAGAGGGAAATCTAAAACTGCCAAAGGTCTAAGAGATCCTGCTCTTGCAAGGGCAAGTAAATCTGCTTCTGGGACAGTAAGTAGATCAGAAATAGGACATATGCTTGATGATTTTAAATCTGACATCTTAGGAAGTCTTAGTGAACAAATAGACACCCTCAAGATACAAAACAAGCAAAAGGCTGAATCTGATGCCTTGGAAATCTTTTGTCCCAAATGTAGAAAGAAACATGCCTTGAGAGAGTGTCCTTTGGATGTAAAAGTTGTAGAAACCTGTGTCATTTGTTCTGAGAAACATGAGACCAAGAATTGTCCTTCTCTTCCTGGTCTCAAAGTTGTCTTTCAGGAGGAAACTCCTACAGATTCCACAGAGTCTCTCAATTTTGTATCTAGAAGACCTTGGAAGGGACCTCAGACACAAGGATTCCATGATCAAATGTATAATCAACCTCCACCTTGGAATTCTTGGCAACAACCTTGGCCCCAATTTCAAAATCAATCTCAGTCCTGGGCACAAGGAACACAAAGTCCCTATGGAAGATACTCTCCATACTATCAGTATCCACCATCCTATCCACCATACCCACATTTTTATCAACAAAATCCTCAACAAAATTTTCCTCAAAATCTTCAACAAAATTTTCAACAAAATCCTCAACAACATCATCAAAATCAACCACATCAAAATCAACCACTCTCATTACCATTCCCTCAAAAATCAAATCAATTGCCTGCTCAACCCATACCAAACCCCAATAATAAGAACTCTCAGAATACATACATGATAGAAGGCCAACAATTTCCAACTTATTTAATCACTCCTTTAGACCTTAGTGATGTTCAACTGAGGTCTGGAAGAATACTTGAAAAGAGGAAACCTTCTGTGATCATACAAGAACAAGATAATTCTGAGGAAGACTCCCTACGGGTGAATAAAAGTCTTGAGGAAGACACATCTTTTCAAGACCCACACATTGAAAAACTAAAACAAAAAGATCCAATAAATCCAACTCCCGTATTAGAGCAACCATCCACATCTACTTCTATACCTCCCTTTCCGGAAAGATTACAAATTGATAGAGGTGTAGAAAAACAAATCATGGTGCCTAATTATGATTTCTTAGATGAATTGAGAAATGTTTGCATTAAAATTCCATTATTGCAAGCCATCAAGGAAATCTCAATTTTAGCCAAAACAATAAAGGAGTTGAGTATGAAAACAACAAGAAAAAGAATAAGAGAAACCAAGAAAATTCAACTGGTAGGACAAATAGCAGACATTATGATGGGCAAGATTACTATTCCAAAGTACCTTGACCCAGGAAATCCAGTTGTCAAAATTCACATCAACGGAATTGAAATTCAAAACACACTCATTGACTTAGGAGCAGCAATAAATATCATGAGTAGAAAAATCATGGACAAACTGAAACTTCCTAATCTTCTCTTTACACCCACACTATTACAATTAGCAGATAGATCTGTGATCAGACCAGATGGGGTAATAGAAGATATTCCAGTGTCCCTAGATTCTTGGGAATACCCTGTGGATTTCATGATCCTAACTCCCAAGAATAATCTAGGAGGCCATCCTGTTATACTAGGAAGACCTTGGTTGGCTACAGCTGATGCTTTTATTAGTTGTAGGTCCGGTGATATGTATATCTCTAATGGTAGTTCAACTAAGAAATTCACTTTATATCCTCCAGCTAGAACAACTACAGATCTAGATGACACTCAATGGATAGAGGATGAAGAATATTTACAACCACTCTTCACAATTTCAGAAATTAGTGAAGATAATCAAATTCTGAATACTCTAGAAAACTTTGAATCCTCTCCAGAATACAAACATGAATCATTTCAGGAGGGATCCAATATTGAATTTTTGTCATCTAGGCAGATGTCTCTTCATTCTATGGACAAATTTGGCAGCTCTACAAGTGAAATTTTTCCAGGCAAAACTTTGAACATAAATAAGAACCTAGAAAATCTCAACAAGAAGAGTTAGTCAAAGTATTATAGAGACATTCTTCTGCATATGCATGGGAATGCACTGACATGAAAGGGATAAGTCCCAAGACTTGTACTCATCACATATATATAGAGGCAAATTGCAAACCAATCAGACAACCTCAAAGATGGATGAATCCAAATCTTAGGGAAATTGTTAAAGAGGAATTGCAAAAATTGTTAAATGTTAATTTCATCTATCCTATTTCAGATAGTCAGTGGGTTTCTCCTTTGGTAATTCTGCCAAAGAAAAATGGAAAATGGAGGGTGTGTGTTGACTACCGAGAACTAAATAAAGCTACTCTTAAAGACCATTTTCCCTTACCTTTCATAGATAAAGTATTAGATACATTAGCTGGAAAAAAGTACTTTTCATTCCTAGATGGGTTTAGTGGTTACAATCAAATCCAAGTAGCACTTGAAGATCAAGACAAAACCACATTTACCTGTCCTTGGGGTACCTATGCTTACCAAGTATTGCCATTTGGATTATGCAATGCACCTGCAACATTCCAAAGGGAAGTATTAGGAATTTTTTCAGATCTAATACATGATTGTGTAGAGGTGTACATGGATGATTTCACAGTTTATGGAAACTCATTTGAAGAAGCTTTAGAAAACTTGGAAAAAGTTTTAAAGACATGCCAGGAAGCAAATCTTTCACTTAGTCATGAAAAATGTTTTATGATGTTTACTGAAGGTATTGTTTTAGGGCATCACATTTCAGGGGATGGGATTAGAGTTGATGAGTCTAAAGTTGAAGTCATATCTAACTTATCTATTCCAAGTTGTCAAAGAGATGTTAGAAGTTTTCTAGGATTTACAGGATATTATCGGAGATTTATAGAAAACTTCACCAAAATAACATCTCCACTCTTCAAATTACTCACCAAAGATTGTGAATTCAAATGGACTTCTGATTGCCAGTTAGCTTTTGAAACCCTGAAAACCAAAATTTCTGAAGCACCTATATTAAGGGGACCTAACTGGAAGTTACCTTTTCATATCTCGACAGATGCTTCCGATACAGCTCTAGGAGCAGTATTGGGACAGAAAGACTTAATTCCCTATGCCATCTATTATACCAGTAAAAATTTGACTCCTGCAGAGTTAAACTATACTGTAACTGAAAAAGAGTTTTTAGTTGTTGTTCATGCCATAAACAAATTTAGACACTATATAATAGGCTATGAAACTTTTGTTCACACTGATCATTCTGCAATTAGATATTTAATGAACAAATCAATCACTAATGGCAGAGTGATAAGATGGTTGTTGCTCTTACAAGAATTCAACATTATTATTCTAGATAGGCCTGGAAAACAAAACACAGTGGCTGATTTCCTATCTAGACTCCAAAATATCAAAGATGACACTCCGGTTGAAGATCAATTTCCTGATGAATATCTTTTTGCAATCTCTACTCACACTCCATGGTTTGCTGATATTGCTAATTATTTAGTTTCAGGAAAATTTCCTTCAATTATGAATGAAAGGGATAAAAGAAAAATCATTTGTGATAGTGCAAAATATTCATGGGTTGCTAATGAGTTGTACAAGACAGGTCCAGATTTGATCATTAGAAGATGTGTTCATGAAGATGAGATGCCTGAGATTCTCAAGGCATGTCATGATGAACCTTGTGGCGGACACTTTGCAGATAAGAGGACAACCTATAAGATCCTTAATTTAGGATATTATTGGCCATCCTTGTTTAAAGATGCTAAAGAGTATGTAAAAAGGTGTGACAGTTGCCAAAGGGTAGGGAAACCTTCTCCTTCAGGTGAGATGCCATTACAACCTCAAGTACACATTGAACCTTTTGAAAAATGGGCTTTGGATTTTGTAGGACCTATTAGTCCTCCATCAAAACAAAAGAAATATATATTAGTTTGCACTGATTATGTTACTAAATGGGTAGAAGCTAAACCATTACTTGTTGCTAATGAATCATCTGTAGTTACTTTTCCTTTTGAGGATATTTTTACTCGTTTTGGTGTCCCAAGGGAAATTGTTACAGATCAAGGAGCTCAATTTACATCAAGGCTAGTGGAGCAAATGATGGAGAAGTACAAAATCAGACATAGAAAATCTACTCCTTATCATCCACAAGAAAATGGTCAAGTGGAATCTACTAATAAGGTCATTGAAGGAATCCTAACAAAGAATGTTCATTTACATAGAAAAGATTGGGTAGATAGGCTTCCTGAAGCCTTGTGGGCCTATAGAACTACATGGAGAAACACAACAGGCCATACTCCTTATGAGCTTGTTTATGGAAAGCAAGTTTTGTTTCCCATAGAGTTCCAAATTCAAACCTTCAAGATGGCAGTTCAGCTAGGACTTGATCTAACGGAGGCACAAAAGCATAGACTGAGCAAATTAATGAATTGGATGAGATCAGACAAGATGCAGTTCAAAAAACAAGTCTAGTCCAACAGCAAAGGGCTAGATGGCATGACAAGTACATCAAAGAGAAGAAATTCAAAGAAGGTGACTGGGCTCTCTTGTTTGATTCAAAATTCAAGGATTTTCAAGGTAAATTTTAGACACATTGGCTTGGGCCATATGAAATTGTTGAAATTTTTGATAATGGGGCAGTAAAAATCAGAACTATAGATGAAGAAGAGGTCACTTTTCTTGTGAATGGTCATAGATTGAAGTTATATCACAAACCACTCTCAAGAGAAGAATTTGTCAAGAAGTTCCAAGAATGCAGTGATGTGAAGTTAATGAAGAAGAATTTTTCTTCTTCATCAACTTGATTAAATTTTCTGAAGTATTTCTCTTTTGAAAAAAAAATAAATAAATAAATAAATAAAAATAAAAATAAAAATAAAAAATAAAAAAAATAAAAAATAAAGGTATAAACATGAAAACCAATCATAGATTGGAATGTTTATATAAAAAATATAGGGTGAAAATCAGAGTCTCTCTGACACTCTAACTTTTCCCATTTTGTTTTTGCAAGCAGCTGTTACAAAATCATAAGTTCAGATCCATAGTGCTTATGATCCATCTCATTTCATTTCACTTCATTCACTTATCCATCCATATTCCATTTCATTCATTCATATTCTACTTCATTCCATGTTTCATTCATCTCATTCCATATTCCATCCATCTCATTTTCATGTCAAGATTTATAGTTTGATGTCTTGCTGTAAATGAATAAAACATGTCATGAATTGCAGGGCAATTCTTATGTTCTTTCACTCCATTTCATAAACTGAATCCATTCCATTTCATCATCCACTTCATACACATCATGTCTCATCATCCATCTTCATTCATACCATATAAAATTTCACCTATATTCCAAAAACACTCCATTCCATGATCAAAATGCTCTACAGGTACATTCTGCAGCTTAACAGACATTCTGCAGCTGATCAGCCTTTCCGCAGCTAGCCAGACATTCCACAGCTACAAATCCTGAAGGCATTAGTCAGCAGACATTAGAATTGCAACAAAATGATCCAGTGTATCCATGAATAAAAAGCATCAAGAAGGATTATGAAGACTCTTCCAAAGGTGAACAAAGAAGACAAAGACTACAAAAATCAAATGAAAAGCAGAGGTAACAAGTTTAGATTATAATGGCATTTCATAAAGTTTAGCATAGTTTTAGTTATGAATTGTTTGAAAAGGTTGTTTTAATTATTTTTATTGATCAAGACCAATAAACCCTCCATAGACTTTGGATTAAAATCTCTCATTTCAAATTCCATGCCCGGCATAATTTAAGCGGTTAAAATGGCCGAAGTATTTGAATTCTTCACGTCTCTTAACCAAATCATTCAATGATGATTCTCTTGCCGTTGTAAAATCTCCGTCGTCTTTTCAATCATTAATTCGTTTCCTCCACCTCACTCCATTACCCCATTCCGTGACTACTTCCATCACTCCATTCTGTAGCCGGCATTTCATTCCGTAGACAGAGATATTCTTATCACCGAGAGCAGAGAAAAAGGATATCAGTTTGAATATCAAAGCATTATCACTGTAAACGTAGAGGTATAGCATTGAGCATTATCACTGTAAACGCAGAGGTATAGCATTGAGCATTATCACTGTAAACACAGAGGTATAGCAGTGAAGAATTTGAAACCATTTGTTACCGGGAGACAGAGGTATAGCAGTGAAGAATTTGAAGCCATTTGTTACCAAGAGACAGAGATATAACAGTGTGGGAATTTGAAGCTATTTTCCACCGAGAGACAGAGGTATATTAGTGTGGGAAATTTGAAGCCATTTGTCACTGTCAAACAGAGGCATATCAGTGAAAATTTCCATTGTCAACCAGAGGCATATTAGCTCGAAGTTTGAAGCTGTTTTCACTGTCAACTAGAAGTATATCATTCCGAAGTTTGAAGCTGGTGTCACTATCAATCAGAGGTATATCATTCCGAAGTTTGAAGCCATTTTCATTAAGAACTTGAAGCCATTTTAATTCGAAGGTGAAAGTTATTGTTTATGTGGGTAGAAGAGTGTTAATCTGAACATTGAAGAAACAATTATGGGTTTCATAGTAAGAACTGAACCAGTGGGTTCAAAATACCTAGAAGGCTACCCTCAATGCAAAGAAATGTTGCAACAGATAGGATGGCTTCAATTTTTGGAGAAATTTAATGGCTTCCACAAAGAAGTCACTAAAACATTTGCAAGATCATTTCAAGGAACTGAAGTTGAAGTGGGAGATGTCAAGTTCACTGTCACTGAAGTTTTCATTGCAGAAGCTACAGGGTTGCTTAGAAATGGAGAGAGATGGTTCAAAAATAGAGAATTCCACAATGAATCCTGGAAGCAAATTCTAAAATCACCAGGTATGGATGTCACTGTGTTTAAGAAAGGAATTCCAAGTTCTGCATTGAAAAATAAATGGAGAAACATAATACTTCTTCTGCAAAAATTTATTACATGTGAGGGTAGATATGGCACATTTTATGTCTACCACATTAGACTGATAATGCATTTTCTGGGGGAAGACTTAAACCTACCCTATTTCTTGCTTCAAAGCTTGAAAAAGATGGCTTCCCGTGTTCAAAGAAGGGTTCAATTTTTAGAGACAACCCTATATCATCATGGTTTGGTTAAAATTTTGATCGAACATCATTTAGCCAAAACAAATGATACATGGGACAATTTCTTGACAAGAAATCATTTTGAAGAGCCAAAAGAGCCCTCACCTGAACCACAGCCTACAAAGAGAAGCAGGAAATGGAGGGCTTCAAAAGTTGAAACTGATAAAACAGTCCAAGAAAGTAGTGAGGAAATCATTTCAGAGAAGTTGACTCAAATCAAGAGACAACTTAAGGAAGAAAAGGTAATCAGGAAATCTGTCATGGAGAAAGGAGAGGGATCTTCTCAGCTTAGAAGAAGCCACAGACTAAAGGGGAAACTAAGGAAAACTCAAATCAAACAAACAGGGGTAATTAATATAGAAGATGAGAAAACATCCATTGAAGAAGATGTTGAAGAGGATTTTAATGAAGGAACCCCTGAAATTGACCCTGCTCAACAAGAAATTTATGACTATGTGGAAACTTTGGAAAGGAGAGCTTCAGAAAGTAAGGAGAGAACCCTTAGTCCTCCACTGTCTGAAATAGATGTATTAAGAAGGGATAGGTATGAGTTGGAAATAATTAATAGACACATCAAAAATGAGAATGAAATTCTCAAGGATCAAGTCAAGCTCAAAACTGATATGAACTCAACCTTATCCCTACATATAGACAAAGTGGAAAAGACCAATGACAAGTTGAAGAAGAGGAACAAAAATTTAATCAGGGCACTTACCAACCTAAGGTTCAAACTTGTTATCAGAAAACCCAGAAGACCTTTAGCTTCCAGAAAAAGGAGAAGGAGAGGATTAGATGTTCTTGCAGAAGCCTCTGAGTTCATAGGATAATTTGCATGAGGACATGCAAGGAGACAGCAGTGGGGGTATGTTGAGCCTCAAAATTGTGCTTTCTTTCATTCCACTTTACCTCATTTTCCTTTGTCCATTACTATCCTAGACCCAATTGATCAATGAATTTAGTTAAAATTACTTTTAGAATGATTTACATGACTGACTTGCTAAGTTTTGTGATTTTTGCCATTGTAAAGCATTTTGACCGAAACTAGCTGCAGAATGCAGACATTCCGTAGCTAACCGGCGATTCTGCAGCTGTCTTCACGTTTGGGTATGTTCCAGGTGGCCTCTCAAGAAAAACCGCATATGGGCATATTCCACGTCATGTCTACATGGTTCGTTGCTCATCATGAAGGAAGAAACGAATTCTGGGTATGGTTTTGATACGTGGGAACACATTTAGGAAGGCGGACTTCTATTAGGACTGTCTCAGTCCAAATGTCCTTTTCCTTGTCACGCAGCCACTTCAAGAGTCCTAATGTGATTCCGATAAGGAAAGACAATGTTCCTGAAATTGTTGCAAGTCTTGTTATTTACATTTGTTATATAAACACTTGGGAAACCGAGAGCTAGGCTAGATTTTGTTCTAGATTTTGCTTAGATTCTGTACTACATTTCTGAAGACGCAGAGTGCTCTGTTCAAGTTATTTCACTTTTAATGAAGCAGACAGTGTTGTTTTGAAAGCGTTGATTTGACTTGGAGTTAGATTCCGTCAGGTGGTAGAGGGCCCCTGCCTCTTGCACGGATTTATTTGCGTAATTTAGATAAGTATTCTAGCTGCCTTTACGTTTTTGAATTTGAAATAGTAGTTGTTTTCATTAGCTACTGTGGTTATACTCATTCTAACTCTTCCAAAAGAAGAAGCTCTTCCAAAAGATTATAATGATGAATGGGAAATGGCTATAGTATTGTAGGGTTTAATTGTAGTCTCTTTTATTCACCATCACAGTTATACTTATGATAAGCACTCTTCCACAAGAATAAACTCTTCCAAGAAATCTTTATACTGTCTTAAGCATGACTGTGATCTTGAACGTTTTAGTTGTGTGTTTTCACTAAGTACCATAGTTGTTCTTGCTCTTAAACGCTTGTCAAAAATATCATAATGATGGGTAGGAGATGGCTATGA
Source organism: Pinus albicaulis (assembly GCA_034641835.2). Classification (NCBI taxonomy): domain Eukaryota; kingdom Viridiplantae; phylum Streptophyta; class Pinopsida; order Pinales; family Pinaceae; genus Pinus; species Pinus albicaulis. The sequence goes on along the minus strand of CM076574.1, from coordinate 164,925,648 downwards.
TATCTTAGTTTTTCATTGCTTTCAGTCTTTACATTTGCATTTGCACTCAATTACACAGTCAGGATTGTTCTAAAAACTCTTCCAAAAGAAGGAACTCTTCCAAAATACCAATCATGATGGACAAACAGACTGTATAATTCCATAGAATAATGCATGATAGTTTAGTTAGGATGCTCCAAAGTTTAATTGCACTTAACTCATGTTCAATTGTTTTGCTTTAAGTTTGATAATGACTTGTAGTTTAACACTGTTTTAGGCTAGTGAAATTTTAGGTTTGGTTGTAGCTCAACTCATTGCATTTGCACTCCATATTCAGTTGTCATTCACTGCATATTAGATTACTTCAATTGTTAAACTTAACAAAACAGCCTTCATTATTCACAAATCTCTTCTTGTTCTAAAATCCATAATTGATTCATAACCATATGAACAAAAGAACATATCATTTTAAGGCCTGAAGTACTTCTGCAACTTCCTTATCATCTTACAAACAAACATTTTCCTCAATAGACTATTTCAAAAATCTATAACCTTTGAGTGAAGTGTAGTGCTATAAAACTGAATTGCAGAATAGAGTTAGGAATTAGCTTTAGAGTAGAGGATCTTATGATGGTATAAATGTTTTATTCCAAATATGCTTCAACAAATCTCTAATCAAGGATAAAATGTTGCATCATTATAAGTTAGTTGTTTAAACTGTTTAGTTAGGAAGATTTGCATACTTAGTGACCATGTTTCAAGCTCTCTCTCAAATGCCTTTGATGAAAGAATTTGACAAGTTTAGTTTGTGTTTTGAATCATTTGCTTAAAAGTCATTATCAAGCTTTGTTTTTGCTTAGTCATAGTTTAGATTTGATTCTACTTCAGTGTTTGCAATTGCATTTGTCATTTGTCATCAATCAATTAGGTCTCACTCTGTTTTTAATCATTAGCTTCCTTCCATCAGCTTTCTAGTCATCTTTCTTGTGAACATAAAATCACCAAAAGACTAAAAACATCATAAATCATCACAAAAAGACCAAAAACATCACAAAACACTACACACAACGCATTAAGAAACAAACACCTAGGTACATACAGTACACTTCACTTCAGCAGTTTACCAACCCTGGTTGACAATTAAATGAGCTCAATTTAGGAGACTAGATTGAGACCAAACAATAGGATGATGTTGGACCCTCTTAATCATGTTGCAAAAATCAAGGCAACCTACATACTCAAAACAATTGACAGTCATAGGAGAGGCCCTCAGTTCATTTGTGTTTGTGGGCTCCAACCTTAGAATTTTTCCTCCTTTGTGAGACCTTCTCTATTCTCTATCCTCCTCTACCATTTAGTCTTTGTCTTCCTCCATAGTGTTTGGTGGCCTAGAAACCCTAGGGATGAGGTAGATGGGAATGGGGAGTGAAGATGGATCTAGGGAATAGGGATAACTATAAGAAAATTCAGGGATATGGGGGAAGGGATTATGGAGCTTTGGGAGGTGATAGGAGGTCAAAATGTCAAGGGAATTGGAAATTATAATTTAATTACAGGTTTAGGGAAGTGGCTGCCTAGGAATTTAGAAGCCTAGGACTTAAGGTTTTAAGGGAAAGGGATTTAGGGACTAAGAAATGATAATGTAGGGGTAGGGATAGGGTTTTTAGATATGTGGGAAGGAAATGAGGGGTATTAGGGCATCAAATTTGAGAATTAGGAATTAAAATAGGGTTTCTTCACTAGATCAAATTCCACTTTTCTTAGGAACAAAACACTATGAACTAAATGTTTAGGAGTGCAAGGAGGCAAACAATTTGGTGTACTTACATGCAAGAGTGTGTAAGAGCCATTTGTTGAGGTTTTTGAAATATTTGGAGGTGTTTTGTTGAGTTTTGATGCTTGGAGAGGTCATTGAGAAAAAGCACAACGCATCGGGAAAAAGCATAGCACCAGTGGGAGAAAAGCATAGTGCTACCTGCTCTAAGCGCAATGCCACTTCTAAAATTGCAGCACCACTCTCTGACAGCGCGGTGCCACTGAAAAAATTGGCCTCTGACCCTGCAATTCGATTTTTCCAGCTAAGGGAGTGCAATCTCGACTCTTGGGAGTGCAAATGAGTTTGATTTTGATGTCTTGGTGGTATTTATACTTAATTATTTGAATGAATTGGGCCCTCAGACCCACTTTTTCTTTCTTCACTTTCACTTTAAACTCTGAATCTTTACCTTTTCATTTGAATTTTTTTTTGAAAAATTGATCATCTGATGACTTTGAGAACTCTTTGATTTAACCTTTTTAATGCTTTGGCATGTTGGAACTCTGAGTTAGCAGCTTGGGAATCATGATACTTATTACATTTTGAATGACATAAAATTACATAATGAAAATTAAAAATTACATATTAAAACAAAAACTACATGCTAAAACAAGAAATTTTCTTTACAAATCATCTTCATATGGTGAAGAGATGTTATTAGATCACCCTTTACTTGCTGTTCTTATGCAGTGGAAATGAATTTTTATTGGACCTTGAAAAACCCTAATGACCTAATGAAACCTTGAAAAACCCTGAAAGACCTAATGAAACCTTGAAGGAATGAACTGCATAATGACATGACTGATGTGATGACACGATAACATTAACTTTAAGGGTGATGTACAGTCAGCAAGGTATGAAACTATGCCAACAAGTAATCAATTTTGAGGAAAAGTGATGTTTTTGGACTAGGGCTACCATCAGTGACTAAATTTTTGCATGACCTAGTGGAATGATAAAAAAAAATTGAGTGGGACCCTTAAAATAATATGAAAAGAGTATTTTTTATCACTGATGGCAGGATGAAAATACTGACACTAAAAGTACATTCAAGAATAGTAACGGAGGATAAAGGTATTCTTATCAAACTTGATATGGAAAATTCATTTGACCTTGTCAATTAGAACTTTTAATTAAAAGTGATATCGCAATTTGTCTTCAATGGGAAATTTGTAAAATGGGTGGAGATTTTTATCGCTTCCCCTTAGAACTCCCCTCTGGTGAATGGCCACTCCTTATAATTTTTTGAATCCTCAAGAGGGCTTCTCCAAGGGTGACCCTTTTCACCTTTCCTCTACATCTTGATGGCAGGAAAATGTCTTGAATATGAACAAAGGAATGGTAGCCTTCAATGTATAAGATATGAATTAGGCATGCAGAGTATAAATCACTTCCAATTAGCCTCAAATCTCCCCTAACTCCAAAAGGAATATTGTACATCTAGAATCTCTTATATTCATTTATGGATATGACTAAAGGACATATTTATATCTATCTAGGGAATTGGAAGTCAATAAATCTATGGTTGGATCGAATCCATAATAAGTAGGATTTGGAAAGTCACGAGGAGCTAATATCCTTGAGAGATTGGTTGATTTATGAAAGAAAATTCACATTATTAGATATTTTAAAATGGGATAGCTCTATCTCATGGATTTTTTGGGACTTGGGGTTTTGTTCCAAACCATCTCTCATCTCGAGTTAGCTCGTTAATTTAGTTGTTGGCTAGTTGTGCTTGGGCCTTTATTGATCACTAGGTATGGTGAAACTCAAAATTCATGGTTCGAGAAGGTTACTCTATTTTATTGCTTCAAGCAGGAATTTGTTGGGTGTGGAGCATGATTATCTTCTTTATTTAGATGTATCGTCGTGTTGGAACCCTATTCTTAGTAGGGCAGAAACACTGACCATCATTTGATCGCCATCAAGGGGGTCTAGGGGGGGCGACGACAACCTTTTGGAGCTCCCCCATGGCGGGGGGTTTCGGGGGAAACACCCTTGAACCTAAAAACAAATATAAATTTCCTTATAAAATATTGTAATTTTGTAGTCAATCTGGGTCGTTCATTAGGTGGATGATCTGACGATGTAAGTTATGTTTAAATTAAGGTTTTTTTTTCGTAGAAGGTAACTCCTCTATTGTATGAGGCAATTGTATTTTGGTTTTATATTGTGTGAATATTCCGAGAAATAGAAAGGGGGACTGTGTGAGAGAATAGATGATATTACAACAAATCTTTATGTCTCTTCATTTTTCTGGATAATATAAAGGAAGGACTGGCTATTTCCATGGACGTAGCCCAAGTTGGGTGAACCACATATATCTATGTCTCTCTTGTTTTATATGTTATTTTTGTGTTTGTGTTTCCGCATATTTTATGTGTTCCATTGCTCTGTAATATATAATTTTCTAACATAATTCCTCCAAAGTCTCGTGTCTGGTTATGAGTTTGGACTCTCATCTATCCACCGAAACTCAATTCATTTTGTTTTCTATTAATGCACGGTAAAATCCTGACAACATAGAATATTTAGAAAATAGGAGTTGTTGGCCCCTCAAAATGTCCTTTATGTTTGAGACAGGAAGAAATAATTTCTCATATATTTATCAATTTCTCCTTTGTTCCTGAAGTGTGGGATTTTACCCTTGCTCTATATTCTCTAGAATTTGATGGTCTAACCAAACCACCTCTCTCCTTTATTCTTAGGAGGGTTTCTACCTTTGAAAATTTAAAGGAATGATCTAATTCAAGAAAAGTTGGTTAGCATTATGAAAATTTTCTATTGGAAGGTATGGATAACTTGGAATGACATCATTTTCAACAAGAAGTGGTATCACCCTCACTATATAACCTTAATAGCTTGATTATTATGTGTTATCTATTGGAAGAATTATTCCCTCTCTACTAATATGGGAAATACGGATTTCCAACAAAACGAATGACTTCTCAATCTACTTCCTAGTTTGCAAAGGAGCAAGAAAAATCACTCAAGACTTGTAGAATGGTGGAAGTTAAGGCTAGATCAAGAAGAAATAAAGGAATTGAGGAACTATTAGACATCCGTTTTGCTAATTTTTGATGGTTCTTCAAAGAATAATCCAATGAGGGGTTATTCTCAAACCTAATGGAAAAATTGAAAGTGTGTAAAGTTGGAGGTTAGGTAACATGATGTGATAAAAGAATATGGATTACTGCAACAGCTCCTACTAGCCAAAGAAAAAGGAATTTTGGTGATGTTGGCATATTTTATGCTTGTTATCCATCACCTTGTTTGTGGATCCTTACCTAAGGATTGCAAGTTGTGAAGCATTATTGATTGAATCAAGAATATGAAACAAGCCTTCTCTACTATTAGCTTCTTTCAAGTATTGAGAAATAATAAGTTTTTTGTAGATGATATCACAAATAAGGATGTAAACATGTACGCAAGAGTCCTAATGAGAAATGGTATTCCTTATCTCACAATTATTCTTAACAATGGGTTTGCTTTGTAGTGTAATTTTTTTTTTTAGCTATAGGTCTTTTCAATACAAAACTTTAAATATATATTTGAATATCTATGTCATCTAATTTATTTCAATGCCAACTTCATATAAAGAAGGGGGAGGAAAAATTATTGTGAAGATGACCATAATAAAATATCTCAATGGGTAAGTAGAAAAAATAATTGAAAGTAAAAAAAATTACAATACTTCCTGACAGAGAGATGTGTAATTCCTTCCATACTTAAGCTCAAGTTGACATGTGTTCTTTTTGAAATAAAAATATATTATTATTTATAAAAAAAACAACATTGAGCATAATAAAAAAGAATATACATATTTGGTTAGTTTTAATTAAAGGTTTTAAAACATCAATAATCACACTCTCATTGTGCCAATGTGGTAAAATTGTTTCACTCACATTCTCAATATAATTTTATATCAATTTTAGAAAGATGGAATAATTAAAAGTAAACAAATTCTTACATTTTGAATTTTGATTATGAAGATGTATAATTCTTTTACTTTTTAAAATAATTTAATATAACACTAATATAAACTATTTGAATATCCACTTTGTCTAATGTATTCCAATGTCAATTTTATACATATGTGTATAGAGAGGATAAATTAAAATAAATAAATAATAATAATGTTTCCATAATAAAATATTTCAATAATCGGAAAGAAGTATTTGAAAGTAAAATAATTCATGTACTTCCTAATAAAAAAAAGTGATGTGTGATTCAATTAATTATTAATATAAAATCTATATGTGACATTTACAAATATTATGATTAATAATTATTCAATATGGTTTATACATAAAATATTTTATTATGCAAGATTAACATTATTGACATGTATTTAAAAATAATAAAATTTTTTAAATATTTAAATATCCATATATAGTAAAATATTTCAATGTCAACTATGTATATATTATATAAAGTAATTGAAAAAAAGATCTTATGGTTAAAACATTTTAAGTTGTCTCACTATTCTACAATTTGATCTATTAAAATTTTGTTGGAATTGCAAGTTTAAGTAGTCTACACAACCCAAGTGTTCAAGGTCATTTTAAAACAGTTATATCCATTTATTTATTCAAAAAAGCAATTTAAACAATAAAAAGATAAACATGGTGTGTGTGTGTGTGTGTGTGTGTATATATATATATATATATATATATATATATATATATATATATATATATATATGAGAGTGAAATTTTAGATCCATCTTAACCACATATCTATCTTAGTGTCTAGAGAGATCAATTTATTGAAGCTTAAATATTTTTCCAAGTTTTTTATTCGAAATGGAAAGGATTTGATCCCTAGAGACTTAATATATGTGTGGTTAAGATAAGTTTTATATTATTTATCTTTAAAAATTAAACAATATTTAATAATAATAATAATAATAATTTAATTCTAAGATATTGTTAATCTAAACATTAAATGGTGTATGAAGCCCATTTATTTATGAGTTAAGGAATCTCAAACATATATACTTAATTTATATTTAAAGGGAAAAATACAACACTTAATAATATGTAATATTCCTAATAGGAAATTAACAGTAATAACAATGCAACAATAGACATTAACAACAACAAAAAACAATTACGCCATCAAAACGCAATGTGGAGCCATAAAATTCAAGTCTGAACCATTTTATTAATTTGATGTAAAGGTGTACAATATGATTGCTATAATGATGGCACCTGGGCTTGCTCTGGTCAAGTTGAAGAGGCCTCTAAAACAAGATGAATCCACCCTCAAAGAGTACACTACGCTGCTCTATTTCTACGCAGTTCTAACCCATAAATATTGTTGCTGCTCCACTAAATCTACTGGTTGGGCTAGGAATAATGCTCAGAAAATTGCAGTCTTTTAACCCCGGTCTCTACTCACAAAACCCACAATAACCCGCGAAGGATTTGTAAGATGGCTGACCCTAGAAATTGGCCCTCTTGGGCTTGGCTCTTTGCACTGTTAGGCATATATGTGCTCCTAGAAATTTTGCTTCAGATTTCTCCCAAATTCTGTTTAATAACCCTATTGGGAAGCTCTCAACCTCCCCACCAATTCCCAACTCAAAATTCCCTGCACTCGTCAGCACCCGAATGATCTCCCTCTCACTATTGCGTAATGGCTGCACTGCTGGTACTGCTACGCGTTGTCTATGAAGATATTCACATTGTGGATGAATCACACAACTCCCCACTGGATTGAAATGGTAAGGTCTCCTCCCTTTGGTAGACACTCGAAGTCCCCAGAAGCATAGGCTGAGGGTCCTCCTCCAAAACACTTAGTTGCTAAACAACAATGGCATAATTGGTGCTTGCTCAAGCGTTCTATGTCAAAATACAAGTTCATTAGATGATATATGAATGATAAAAATGAGCTTCCTCTTCATTTTTGTCCCCAAAGGCTCGACGTTCCTAGTGGGTCCCACCAAGAGCTATGGTGCCTCTCCTCTAGCCACTCCTACATTGCCTCCCTTCGACCAACCACAACACTACCTTCATGGACGGCGCAATCCTTTCTCATTGGCTCATCGATCTCCCATCAAAGCCGCAATATTTTCCTTTCTACTATAGAAAAATTCTATGGTTTTCCTTAATCTAATTTGTGGGTCCCCGAACCACATTATTTTTGGCTAACATTAGGAAATACAAAATTTTCAAAACTTTAGCTTAGGAAATTTGAGTTGAGGGTCATAGAGGAGGCATGTAGAGTTATCCTATGATTTTAGGGAGTCCAATTATAGTTATTTGTAAGTTGTAATTATTTAACTCAAGAAATTAAGTTAAAATCACTTTAACTAGTTCTAACTGAGTGATGAGCTAGTGAGAGGTCTAGTGAATTAAATATGATTTAATTCACAAGTATTTATCAATCACTTAATGGTTAATTCACTATAAATAGTTGTTGCATTCCAGTTCTAAGGAAGGCCTAGTTGAGACTGAGGTTAAAGGGATGATAATTATCAGTTGTATAATTAGAAAATTATACAAGTCAATTATAGAGTCATGTGGAGGCGAAGGATACATTACACAATCATCTTAATGGAATTTCCTATTTAGTAGGGGAAAAATTCATCCAAGAATGCATGACCAAGGCAGGTTGAGAAGAGGCTGAGAATTGGTTAAGTAATTGATTGATTTTTCCTAGATCATAGTGAGACAATTGGCAGAGTGCAGGAGTTTCTCGGTGAGAGAAAGCATTGTATTGTTTTATGGTCTTGAATTTATACAATATACAAATAGCAGGGTTTTACGCAGTGTGCTTTCCCCATATACATATTGTATTGTGCAATTGATTGTCTCTTTCTCTTACTTGTTATGTGATTGTGGGATCGTGTTTTGTTTCCAAAAATTGTAGAAGGATTCAATATTTTGTTTTAGTACATTACAAGATCAATTTGAATCCCATTGTTATATTTTCTACACTCCCTTGGGTCCCTGTGCTTGAATGAGTAACCATTCCATATGGTTGGAGAGTTTAGCCTCATTGATTAATCCCATGGTTAGTTGGGCACTAACCTTGATGCCATTGGGTTTTGTATTGTGGGATGATTTTTATGCTATTTATATTTCCTTATGATGATACTTTTACATTTGATCTCTCCTTTGGGTTGATACTAAGAGACCAATGTATCGGTCAGGGAGATTTATCTTGACAAAGAGAGAGAGAATGAAAATTACCTCTCTAGCTAAGAGGGGGTGTTGAAAATTGGTAGCTATACTTGGTATTTTCATTGAAAAATCAAAGGAAAAAAAAAAATATTTTTCATGTTGACGAAGTCGGCCCCACTCATTGAATGGGTTTGACCCTACGGTCAAAACCCTCCTCCTATATCTCATATATAAATAGAATTTAGATTGACCTCATTTGGCATCTCATTCATTACATGAATTAAATCCGAAACAAGGAGATCCATCCACACATGTGAAGGAGAAAAGAAGAATATTTGATCTATGTTGACCAACTATTTGCCTTTTGTTTGACTAACCTTGAATTGGAATTATCTACTGAAGTTTGATTGAATTCTTGACTGATCTAGGAGTTTGAGTTCATATTTAATTCATTGATTGGTGTGAATGAATTTATATATATATATTTAGGCTCGTTGACCGAGAGTTGACTATAGGTCAACTCTTGTGATTTGACCAATATTTTCCTGTGCTATTGTAGGTTGAATTTCAACCCTTTGACTAACTACCTTAGACCGAAATTCAATCCCTCTGTTGCATACATTGACTTGGACTACGGTTGACTATTTTCTCTATAATTGGACTGGTTTGACTTGGCATTATTGAGGTAAGATATTGGAATTTTGGTTGAAATATTTTGATGTACATTTTGATCAATTGAACTCTCTTTCATAAGGAAAGATTTATGGGTTTTACCCTTGTGGGTTTTTCCCTAGTCATTGTCCTAAATTTTGGTGTCTCATGTCACAACGTTTACTATGATCTTTGTTCCCCTATTTTAGAAGTTGATGGTTGAAATTTTTCATGTATATCTGCTTAATGACTGGAATTCTCTAATAAGTTTAATTATATCATTCGAAGTAGTTATTAGTTTGAAAATTTGTACTAGTCCTAATTGCACTAGAAAATCAACAACAACAAAAAATGAAAAAATCAAATATATAAGAATCTGAAACAAAAATACATCAAGGAGCCATCACAAAAGAGATTATGCAATATGAGAAAGTATAATTTGAGGCCTTCCAACATGCACTTAGATTAGAAAAGCAAGAACAAGGCCTGAAGTCATGCAGCTTATGGCTGCTTGCTGGAGATTACAACACTATGCTCTTCCATAACTAGGCTAAGCCATGAGTTTGGAGGAATAATATTAAATTTGTTAGCATAGATGGAGAGTAGATTGAGGATTTCAAGGGGATCCAAAGGGTGGTTGTTGATTTCTTCAATTGGCTAAAATCTACCAGCTTGTACCCAATTCGGAGGTTGTCTAATATATATTATATAAAGTACACAAAATTGTGTTTGAAGATGAAAATTTGGACTTGTTGCAAAGAATTATAGAAGAGTAGATCCAAATAATGTTATTTTATTTGAGACTAGAAAAATATTTGGGTCTAGATGGGTTTTAGACCCACTTATATTGAGTTTTTTTGGATGTCATTAAGTTTGATCCAATTCATCTAGTGGATTAAATCTTTAAGCATGATTTTATGGGAGGAGGGATTAACTTGTCTTTCATTTCCTTGATTACCAAATAAGTCAATCTTTCCTCCTTTGCTAGGTATAAACCAATATGTTTATGCAATGTTTCATATAAGACAATTTCTAAAATTTTAGCATAATACATAAAGTGTCTTCTTCCCAAGATCATATCTGAGAATCAAGGGTGATTTGTGGGACAGGGGCACATAACATATAATATTTTCTTGGTCCAAGAAGTAGTACATGTTATCACTCCACCGGATCTCTAAGGCTGAGAAAGAGTCCAAATAGAGGTAACCACAGACAAATATTTTAGCTTGGTAGCTAGCCCTACCAAACCGGAGAGGGCTCTCTCCACAAAGTCACAGCCAAGAGGGTTATATGAATTAGGGTTTTCTACTAGGTATAAGTACAAGGTTTGATTGTTTGAATTTGGGTTGCTGAATGAGGATTAGGTCAAAGAGGCTAGGTGAGGGAAAATAAGATTAGGGTTGCAGAGATTCAATGGGGAAAGGTAGGTAGGAAGGATAACACTTTAGGGTTTCAGGGTGAAATGGATCAGACTTATGAGGAGCTAGAAAGAGAAAGGAAAATCATGTATTCTTTCTAAACTGAAGAAAATGAACAAACTATGAAGATTTCCCAAAACAGAGCATGAGAGATGTATTCTGCTTATCAACTTGAAAACCAGAATATAATAGAGATGAAATGGATCATGAAGACAAAAAATTCATACATATATAACATAAGAATAAACTATGCTAAATTTCCATACCACAGGTATCCGAAAGAAATAGCCGCAACTCTTTCAATAATTTCCTACCAAATATTGATTACACTAGAGTCTCTGATCAATGCAACAACATCCAACCTAGGAAATGAGCCAAAAAGTACAAGATATAGACCTCAAAATTTTTTTTCTCAACCTCAGGGGTTGAATACATGAGCTAAGTATTTGTTACACCAAAAAATGAACTGATACCTAGAGTGTAGGGAGGTCAAACTGACTCATCCCTCACTTTTTAGAAACTGATTCATTACATCTTCACCAAAAGTTTGCATCTAATGTATTTACCCTAGGTAATTGTAAAAACACAAAAATTACATTTACAACATGAATTACATTGGTAAAAACACAAATTTTCAAGTGAAATTGACAAAAACTGAGAAAATTTGAAAGTATCAGCAAACTCAGAAAATTTGTCAAAAGTGCAGTGCTAAATTTAGGTCCACTTTTGAGGGGGTTCCAGGTGTCCAAATTTAGATAAGGATAGCTCATTGGAAATATTTTCCAGTCTAGTTTCTATATCTATGCTTTTTTTCCAAAATGGTGTTGATTTTACTATACAAAAATGGATTCTCCCAAGACTGGTCAAAAGCGCAACGCCAACCTCCAAAACAGGGCAGAAATGTGATTTTTTGAGTGTTGTTTTACTTTTTGACTGCCTTGTTGACCCAAAAAAAAAATTTTAAGTTGTTTTCCTAAATATAAATGGCCTTCTTAATCAAATGTTTCTTTCATTTTTTCCATTGGAGGTCTCTAGGAAAAGACGAGTGCCACTGTGCAAAATTGCCAAAAATGCAAAAAATTCCAAAAATTTCAAATATTGCTCAAATTTATTCAAATTTTCTTCTGTGATAGGTTGATGAGGTATGGTAGGCAATGAGTATGTCTTAGAAATAATATCAAGCTTTTCCCCTTCATTTTTCTTGGTTAGGGTTTCAAGTATTTATTTGGCCTTTTGGATCTTTGACCTTGCGATTTGATTTTTCTTGAAGTAGTTTTTTGCCCTCTTCCTCGGTATGTAATTTTCCTTATTTTCCTTCTCCGGGAGCTTCTAAAGATGTTGTTTGGCCCTGTCAAGCCAATTCTCCTGGTTCTCATTGACCATGATAGCAAACTGTTCATTCAAAGTTAGCTCATTAGCAAGTTCAACCTCTTTTTGCCTCTCTAGTTCTAGAGCTCTTTTCAGCCCTCTAGTCCTAGGTCTTCTTCTGGGCACTTGTTCTTCTACCTCATTTTTTCACCGTACCTCTCATAAGCCTCATCAAGCAAGGTCTTTGCCTTGTTTTATTCTCTTTTTTCCTTGAGAAACTAAATCTCCATGATTTTCTGCTTGGTCTTGAGTTGTTGATTTTCTTGCTCATAATATGAAATCTCAAACTTAGATATCTCTAATTTGGTCTGAAGCTCCCTAATTTGGGCATCCTTTTCCTTGATAATCAAATTGGAGGCCTCATCATCATGCTGCTCATCCAAGTCAACAAGGTCAAAATCAGTCTATGACTTGTGGAGGTCTTCCTCCTCATGAATGGCTTCCTCATGTACATCTTCCTCTGCCATCTTTTGTTTTCCCTCCTGTACTTGTTTTTCTGGTGAAGAAGCCAGGGCCCCTCCCACAATATTTGGGGCAAACACTTACATATTACCTCTTTGATATGTTTTTTCCAACATGCTCATTTCACCCTCTTTAGGCTTGTTGACCACAACTCTACTAGGTGACTCGTCCTGACCATGAAATGGTGATGATGGTGGTGATGGTGATGGAGTAGGTGAAGTGGACTGAGGTGGAGGCATAGATGTAGCAGGGTGAGATGAATAAGGCGGTGATGAAGTATAATGATCTTGATCAAGGAGTGGTGTAAGAGGCTATTCATCTGCTAGTCATAGTCTCTCTTTTGCACAATGAATGCCATCCTGAATAGAAAGTATGGGATATTGATAAATCTTACACTTGTGAAGTGCATCAGCAGTCTAATGTGATATGTGTAGAGCCTAGAGAACCTTCCTTCACAAGATAAGTACTTCATGATGATTTTCATCATGGGTGCATACCTATCAAGAAGGTAGCTAAAAGGGAAAATCCTCTTCCTTTTATTTTTGTACCTTGGTTTAATGAATGGTTCATAGTATTGATCCTCCAAATATTTGGATTTAAATCACTTCTCACCCATGTTTGGAATCCTTGTGGCAGTAATAACGATAAATGTAGATATACTGAAGGTCACACCTGTAAGGGTCACCTGATTATCTCTAATGTTTGAGATGAATACTCTACTCAACATAGGATGATGTTGGACCCTCTTAATCATGTTGCAAAAATAAAGGCAACCTACATACTCAAAACAACTAACAGTCATAGGAAAGGCCCTCAGTTCATTTGTGTTAGTGGGCTCTAGCCTTAGGATTCTTCCTCCTTTGTGAGACCTTATCTATTATCTATCCTCCTCTCTCTGTCTATCCTCCTCTACCATTTATTCTATGTCTTCCTCCATAGTGTTTAGTGGCCTAGAAACCATAGGGATGAGGTAGATGGGAATGGGGAGTGAGGATGGGTATAGGGAATAGTTAACTCTAGGAAAATTTAGGGATATGGGGGAAGGGATTGTGGAGCTTTGGGAGGTGATAAGAGGTCAAAATTACAAGGGAATTGGAAATGAGAATTTAGTTACAGGTTTGGGGAAGTGGTTGCATAGGAATTTAGAAGCCTAGGACTTAGGGTTTTAAGAGAAAGGGATTTAGGGACTAGGAAATGATAGTGTAGGGGTAGGAATAAGGTTTTTAGATATGTGGGAAGGAAATGCAGGGTATTAGGGCATCAAATTTGAGAATTAGGAATACAAATAGGGTTTATTCACTAGATCAAATTCCAATTTTATTAGGAAAAAAAACACTATGAATTCAATGTTTAGGAGTGCAAGGATGCAACAAATTTGGTGTACTTACATGCAAGAGTGCGTAAGAGTAATTTGCTGAGGTTTTTTAAATATTTGGAGGTGTTTTGTTGATTTTTGATGCCTGGAGAGGTCACTGAGAAAAAGCGCAATGCATCGGGAAAAAGCGTAGCGCCAGTGGGAGAAAAGCGCAACGCTACCTGCTCTAAGTGCGATGCCACTTCTGAAATCATAGCGCTACTCTTTGACAGCGCGGAGCCACTGAAAAAATTTTCCTCTGACCCTATAATTATATTTTTCTGGCTAAGGGAGTGCAAGCTCGACTCTTGGGAGTGAAAATGAGTTTGATTTTGATGTCTTGGTGGTCTTTATACTTCATTATTTGAATGAATTGGGCCTTGGGACCCACTTTTTCTTTCTTCACTTTCACTTTAAACTATGAATCTTTACCCTTGCATTTGACTTTTTCTTTCACAAATTGATCATCTAATGACTTTGATAACTCTTTGATTTGACATTTTTGATGCTTTGGCATGTTGGAACTTTGAGTTAGCAACTTGAGAATCATGATACTTATTACATTTTGAATGACATAATATTACATAATGAAAATTAAAAATTACATCTTAAAACAAAAATTACATGTTGAAACAAGAATTTTTCTTTACAAATCATCTTCATATGGTGAAGAGATTTTATTATATCACCCTTTACTTGCCGGTCTCATGCAGTGGAAATGAAGTTTTATTGGACCTTGAAAAACCCTAAAAGACCTAATGAAACCTTGAAGGACTGAACTTCATAATGACATGACTGATGTGATGACATGATAACATTAACTTTATTAGTGATGTATAGTCAGCAAGGTATGAAACTATGCCAACAGATAATCAAATTTGAGGAATAGTGATGTTTTTGGACTAGGGCTACCATTAGTGACTAAATTTTTGCATGACCTAGTGGAATGATAAAAAATTTCTGAGTGGGACTCTTAAAATGTAATGAAAAGAGAATTTTTTATCATTGATGGCAGGATGCAAATACTGACACTAACAATACATTCAAGCATAGTAACGAAGGATAAAGGTATGCTTATCAAACTTTATATGGAAAATGCATTTGACCTTGTCAATTAGGACTTTTAATTAAAAGTGATATCTCAATTTGGCTTCAATGGGAAATTTATAAAATGGGTGGAGGTTTGTATCTCCTCACCTTGGAACTCCCCTCTGGTGAATGGCCACTCCTTATAATTTTTTGAATCCTCAAGAGGGCTTATCCAAGGGTGCCCCTTGTCACGTTTCCTCTACATCTTGATTGCAAATTAAAAAAGAAAATGTCTTGAATATGAACAAAGGAATGGTAGCCTTCGATCTATAAGATATGAATTAGGCATGTAGAGTATAAATCACTTCCAATTTGGATGATATCCTCTTATTGGGAAGACTCTCATTAATTATTCCAGATTCAAGCAGGTTTTAGATCAGTATCGAATAACTTCTAGGGGTATTATTAATCATAGGAATCACAGATATATTCTTAGAATATTATCCCCTTTCTTCTGAGATAGTTGGGTCTCCTTCTTTGGTTTCATTCTAATATAGCCTCTTGAAAAAATTTCAAATATTATTGGGGATTATGATCTATTTAAAATCTCATTATTCCCAAGCTCAATCAACAATTATTGTGAAATTCAAGTATGAGCTTCAGCAGTAGTGAGCGGTTTGGTTGAACTTAGATAGGCTCTAAGTTCTTATTAAAGAAATGTTATCATCTTTCCCTCTTTAACAGTTCACAGTGGTCATAGCTCTAGTTGGGACTCTTTGCGAACTAGCTAAAATTATGAGGAAATTTTTATGTGAGGGTGGTAAGAAAAGCCATAAAAAGTTTCATCTCATCAAATGGTTTGTGGTAAAATCCCAAAATTCTCATGGTGGATCAGGGATCCAGGATCCCTCCCTTATAAATATTGCATTAGGTGCCAAGTTGGTGTGGAGATACATTCAAAATCATTCTTCTAGGTGGAAAGAAGTTCTATGGTGCAAATACTTTAAAAAAAACCAATATTTTAGCCTCAAATCTCTCCTACCTCCAAAAGGAAAATTGTACATCTAAAATCTCTTATATTCATTTATGGATATGACTAAAGGACATATTTATATATATCTAGGGAATTGGAAGTTAATAAATATATGGTTAGATCAAATTCGTAATAAGTAGGATTTGGAAAGTCAGGAGGAGCTAATCCCCTTGAGAGATTGGTTGATTTATGAAAGAAAATTCACATTATTAGATATTTTAAAATGGGACAACTCTATCTCGTGGATTTTTTAGGACTTGGGTTTTGTTCCACACCATCTCTCATCTCGATTTAGCTCGTTAATTTAGTTGTGCTTGGGCCTCTGTTGATCACTAGGTATGGTGAAACTCAAAATTCATGGTTCGAGAAGGTTACTCTATTTTATTGCTTCAAGAAGGAATTTGTTGGGCGTGGAGCTTGGTTATCTTCTTTATTTAGATGTATCGTCGTGTTGGAACCATGTTCTTAATAGGGCGGAAACACCTACCATCGTTTGATCACCATCAAGGGAGTCCAGGGGGGGTGACGAAGACCTTTTGGAGCCCCCCCATGGCAGGGGGTTTTGGGGGAAACACCCCCGAAGGTAAAAACAAAAATAAAATTTCCTTATAAAATATTGTAATTTCGTAGTCAATCTGGGTTGTTCATTAGCTGGATGATCTGACAATGGAAGTTATGTTTAATTTATGGTTTTTTTCCGTAGAAGGTAACCCCTCTATTGTATGAGGGAATTGTATTGCGGTTGTGTATTGTGTGAATATTCTGAGTGAGAAGTAGAAAGGGGGATCGTGTGAGAGAATATATGATATTACACCGGATTTGTTGTAGGTTGTGTCTCTTCATTTTGCTGGATAACATAAAGGAAGGACTGGCTATTTATGTGGACGTAGCCCAAGTTGGGTGAACCACATATATCTATGGCTCTCTTGTTTTATATGTTATTTTTGTGTTTTTTTTTCCACATATTTAATGTGTTCCATTTCTCTATAATATAAAATTTTCTAACAGAATTCCTCCAAAGTCTCGTGTCTTGTCTGAGTTTGGACTCTCATCTATCCACCGAAACTCAATTCATTTTGTTTTCTATTAATGCAAGGTAAAATCTTGACAACATAGAATATTTAGAAAATAGGAGTTGTTGACCCCTCAAAATGTCCTTTATGTTTGAGACATGAAGAAACAATTTCTCATATATTTATAAATTTCTCCTTTGTTCCTGAAGTGTGGGATTTTACCATTGCTCTATATTCTCTAGAATTTGATGGTCTAACCAAACCACCTCTCTCCTTTATTCTTAGGAGGGTTTCTACCTTTGAAAATTTAAAGGAATGACTTGTTTCAAGAAAATTTGGTTAGCATTATGAAAATTTTCTATTGGAAGGTATGGATAGCTTGGAATGACATCATTTTCAACAAGAAGTGGTATCACCCCCACTATATAACCTTAGTAGCTTGAGTGTTATGTGTTATCTATTGGAAGAATTATTCCCTCCCTACTAATATGGGAAATGCGGATTTCCAACAAAAGGAATGATTTATCAATTTACTTCCTAGTTTGCAAAGGAGCAAGAAAACTCACTCAAGACTTGTATAATGGTGGAAGTTGAGGCTAGATCAAGAATAAATAAAGGAATTGAGGAAATATTAGACATCATTTTTGCTAAGTTTTGATGGTGCTTCAAAGCATAATCCAATGAGGGGTTATTCTAAAACCTAATGGAAACATTGAAAGTGTATAAAGTTGGAGGTTAGGAACCATGATGTGATAAAGGAATATAGATTACTGCAAGAGCTCCTACCGGCCAAAGAAAAAGGAAATTTGGTGATGTTGGGAGATTTTATGCTTGTTATCCATCACCTTGTTTGTGGATCCTTACCTAATTATTGCAAGTTGTGAAGCATTATTGATTGAATCAAAAAAATAAAACAAGCCTTCTCTACTATTGGCTTCTTTCAAGTATTGAGAAATAATAATTTTGTTGTAGATGATATCACCAATAAGGATATAAACATGTACGCAAGAGTCCTAGTGATAAATGGTATTCCTCTCTCACAATTATTCTTAACAATGGGTTTGCTCTGTAGTGTAATTTTCTTTTGTATCTATAGGTATTTTCAATACAAAACTTAAAATATATATTTCCATACAAAAATTTAAATATATATTTGAATATTTATGTCATATAATTTATTTCAATGCCAACTTCATATAAAGAGAGGGGAGGAAAAATTATTGTGAAGATGACCATAATGTTGATCAGCGTGTAATATCCCAGAAGGGAATTTTCAACAGATCATGCCAGAAAAACGCATTATTCAGTTAAGATGGCTTCATATATAATAGAATATGTCTGAAAATGTTCAGCAACCAAAATAAATAGCAGCATCAACCTTTACTCAAATTTTAAGGGCAAAAAGGTGGGGAAAAGTGAGGATTTTGGCCCTAAAATGAGTGAATAAGGAAATATGCGTAAAATGAAGGGTCAAGGTTCTGTAATATGTTATAATAGTTCAATAGGGACTTCCATGTCTAATTTCAGCTCAAAAAAATGCGTTTTTCTATGTTAAACAGTTCCTCCTTCCCGACTAGTCAAGAAAAACCCTGATTTCCCAAGACTTTGAGTATGCAGAATTTTACTGAAGCAAGGGAAGCGTATTTTCTGAAGGAATATGATGTATAAAACTATGAATAATCATAGAATGAGTTTGAGTACAAGGCATAGGCTTTCAGCAAGGTTAAACAACAATTTTATATAGAAAACCCCTCAAGATAGAGGTGCCGCAAGACAAGAAAATAATCCAGAAACCCTAAAACGTTTTCTGCAGTAGCTGTGAGACAGAAGATGCATATATAGCCAATAATAATGTATAGCATCAGAAGAGAGTACAAATCTTGAGGAAATAACCTCACAAGAGAAGAAATGCAAGCCTCCACAACACATGTACATAAACATGAAAAGTACTGCTATTTCTGCACAAACCCAGGCTATGAAAAACGCAGTCTATAATAAATTAATGCTCCAGAAAGATGTCAGCACATGGATATGGAAAGATATGGCCCAAATACAATAGGGGAGCAAAGCTCTAACCCTTACAAGCAAAAATACCTCAATCCTCCAAGGGATTGGCTGAAGCACACAAAATGGAAAAAATGCCGGAGTTGCTGGGCAACAACTGCAACTCGATCTGGAACACAATAGAGAAGGCTGAAGATGATGCAAAAAATGAATTAGACCTCCTCCAATGGATCTCCAAGTGGAAGGCGGATTCTTACACTTGAGATCTTCCCCACAAATCAACCCGCAAACCCTCCATGAAAATAACGCAGATACTGAGAGGGACTATGCAGTAGTGGGATAGAACTCTTTGGCCAAGTGCCAAGATCTGAAAATCAGCTCCAAGTCCTCCAATCCGATCCTCCAAAGGAAAGAGAGGCTCTCCCTCTGAAAAACAAGAGAAGGAAGTGGTGTCGTGAAGTCACCACGGCAACACCCTACAACACAGTATTACGCTGCTGCAGCAATAACGTTGTCCTGGAGGATGATGCTAAGAAAATAACCTTGCCCGAGTAGGCACTCGAAGTCCCCCGGGGCTAAGGGTGAGATCTCCGCACGGAGACACTCGGTTGCACTAAACAATGCAGCAGACAGGCTAAACAGCCAGCGTGCCAAAGAAAGACAAATGTCTCACTCAATAATCAATAATCCAAGAATCCAAGCATGTCTCAAATGAGGAGGCTCCTCCATCTTTTATAGTGTTGGTTTCCCTCCAAAACCAAATGTAGCCTCTCTCTCTCCTCCACATCCTCATCCTTATCTGCGCAGAAGCTTGGAGAAGCTTCTAGAGTGTACATAGGCCCCCTCCTCCACGTGGTGTTGGGTCCCCCCTTGACTCCCACTTAAGTCACAACGTTGTGCTACTAGGTGGATGTCTTATTTTATTTAAGTGAGTTTAGACCCTCTTTACTCACTTTTTATTTACTTACAAACTATAGGTGGAAAAATAAACAAAATAGAATATTCCAATTTGCTGTCGCAAATTAGGAATATTACAGTCCCCCCCCGGCAAAATGTTGCTTGCCCTCAAGCAATTTCCTGAGCAAGTCTCCTCCTAGCGAATGCTCTCCATCGATGCTGCAAAATATTCCTGGGTCCCAGATGCACCACTGAATCTCCCCTGTACTCTGCATCATCCTGATATGAAGGGATCTCTCAATGCCAGGATCCCAAACTGATCTCTCATGGTACCATCCAACCAACAATCCTCCTGGATCCCATCGCCACCATGGCCAATAATAGCCCAAGTCCCATGGCTCGGACTGTGCACTGCCTCTAGCTATGACTGATGAAGACCATGACTCTGGCTGTGCTATATCTGTCATGGTGTAAGCTATCCCATCGAATGTGTACCAGCTCATCACCTCTCTCCACTCAAGGCATGAAGTGAGGAACATCTCTCTCATGTGGATCCTCCATCCCCAAGCAATCATCCAAACAAAATGAGCCACCTCCCGATAAGGCAACTCCTGAAAATATCCTTCCACCTCAAGCTCCGGTAATGAAGGTGGGCTGAAAATATGATCTTGGCAAGCATCATAGCTTACCCCATGCTGTCCTTCTCTCCACTCATGAAAAGTGTAGAGTGTATGCTGATCTTGGGCTGCAAAATCATTTCCCTCCAATGGCAAAGTGAAGAACAATCCTCCAAAGAAGGTTCCTCCAACAATGAAGAACAGGCTGGCCCAAAACAATTCATCCATGAAGAATAGGACATGTGCATCATGGATCATCCTAATGAGATGTTTTCTGAATGTGTTACATGAGGATACATAATGCAAACAATCTCTCACAAGGATACAACATAGTCTCATCCACTGCAACTTCAGAAAATTACATGGCAAGCAATGTACAAGATTCATCACATCTACTAATGGATAGTAAATGGCTGAATATGACAACAACATAAGACCAAACACTTGCCCATGGCTGTGCAATGGATGAATATCAATCTCATGGCCCACCTCAAAAGAGAACACATATGTAGTACTGGTGGCCATGCCTCCTCCCATGCTCCCATTAGAACATGTAGTGCAGAGAATGTGAGAATTCTTCCCACTCAAAGACACATCCAACTCATGTGTCTCCCTCATAATCAAGCCTCCCATACAAATCTGATCTATATCAGCAAATGGAGACATTATCAGCAGCAAAATGAAGGAAACGCTGAAGGTTACATGTGATGAAAAGAGGTACCAACAGCTTCCCCAACAAGTACAACGCAGTTTTACAAGTTGCTGCTTGATAAGAGTACAAGGCAAAATGTTTATGTTAAACATGCATGTCTTCATATGATACATGATATAGTGCTACAAATGAACATACATGAGGTGATAAAACATTTTCCCAAAGCCACAAAAGAGATGGTTGCCTCCATCATGTAGATTGGCCCAATAAAACTCATGGAGCCATATGACAAGCTTGCCCCCTTGTGAAGCAATGCACTGCATAGGAATGGCAAGAGTGTGAAAATCAATGAATGTATAGACAAACTCCTCACCATATGCTGGAAGTAAGATGGTACATGGATCCATAAATGAGTCCCCCATAGTGTTTTGGCATGCTATGAAGAAGAATGAACCAGGTGCTACAAGAAGATAATCCTCCTTATGCTTGGAAATCCAAGTTAAGAAGAATATGCCATAGTGATGAATGTCTCTATCATCATTACCTCCTCTAAGTGCAACAAATATGAAGTGATCCTGGGACCTATGGGTTATAGATCCACCATATCTCTGTTGTGCACACTTCATCCATAAATCTTTGCTCCAAGGTGACAATGTTGTGAGCTCATGCAAGTAAGCTCCTGTCAATACAAAGCTCTGTTCTTTGACATGCTTCTTGTCAAAGACTCCTCTAATAATGCTGCAAAAAATATGGAATACCTCCCAAGATGGAAGTGCTTCCCAATCATCATCAAAGACCAAGGATATAGTGCCATCCCCTCTTCCTGCAACATCATACAAAGTGTGAGAGCAAATCTGCCCTTGCTCTCCTAGGAACAAACCAAGCAACAAGACATTGTGTTGCCTCCCCATACCTCCATCATACAACTCATGTGATGAAGACACAATGAATGATATGAGTAACACATCAACACCATGCATCCATACTCTATGCTACTCAATGATGCAAGTATCCATCCATATTTTCCCCATCCTCCTACTCTTAGGAAAAGTGTTTTCCAAGTGATGGCCAAACTCTTTCAAGAGTAACCAGCGCAGCCAAGCCTCCTGCTGCCTGGTGTCATAGATCTGCAAGTAGCCTCCTAGCTCCTTGCTCATCAACCACATCCACTCAATCACTTGTGGATGCCTTCTTCTTCTCCTCATCCTGGTATTCCTCCCATGAGGGCTACCATCCTCCCAAATCAAGTTTCTGACTTTGCACTTCATGGGATCTTGAAATATAAACTTCTCAAGGATCAATGAGACCCTATCAAGAATCAAATAGGTGGTAGGAAAAAACCTCCCATCATGATGTGTATGGCTCAAGGGATGTCCAACACAAGCATGAGAGATGTTATCCATCCTAAGATGTCCTCCATCTTCTATCCGCTCTTGTGAGAAGGGAATGAAAGCATTGCATTTCATGGTGTGAAGTGCATATCCAATGAGATCTCTCCTTGAGACCTCCCTCTCATCCATAGTATTACAAAACCAATGAGGTCTTGGATCTGAAAGTAGAAGTTTCTCTTTGAGCTGAGAGGAGCTCATTGAGAAAGTGTCATCTTGAAGGGAGAAAGGATTTCTTACTCCAAGATGTCTACCATCCATCTTCAAGGCTTCAAACCCCAACCTCCAATGTAATGTACAATCCAACAATGGCTCATGAGAATGATGGTTCGATTCCTCCTTGAGTGTTTCCATGTTGCACAGCGTAGTGCAACCAGGCTGCTCTATAGTAGCAATGAGATTTGACCCTTGATCTACAAGAGTCCCATCCTCAAAAGTGTTGGCTGCCCCAACTGTCGATGCATGTGGCTGCTCCTCCACAAGTGTGACAGTTTTTCCACAAGCCTCCTCAAGAGGTGATGTGATCTCTTCTTCTCTATTAGAATTGGAAGCGCATGGTACTTCCTCTTCTTTTTCTTCATTCTTCTTGACCTCCTCAAAGGTGGATGTATCTTTTCTAGATCTGAAAAAGAAATAACTATCCTTTTTCACCGTTCCGGTCCTCTTGGGCTTAGACTCACAGGGACTAGTGGATCCCTCATGCATGGGAAGAGGTGATCTCCCAGTAGTAAACTTCAAATCTGAACTCTGTATGCTAGAAAATCCATCCTCTCTGAGCTGACAGTAATCTTTGAAGGGAAAAATTGCTTTTAAGTCTTCCCCCATGGACTTCCATTCTCTGAAATAATATTCAAGAGGTATATGACCATGTTGCCTCAATACTTCAGGTAAGAATGTAGGCATTGTGATCCTCATATTTTCCATAGATAGCCAGCTCCACAGGCTGAGCCAGAACTATGCTCTGATACCACTGTAATATCCCAGAAGGGAATTTTCAACAGATCATGCCAGAAAAACGCATTCTTCAGTTAATATGGCTTCAAATATCATATAATATGTCTGAAAATGTTCAGCAACCAAAATAAATAGCATCATCAACCTTTACTCAGCTTTTAAGGGCAAAAAGGTGGGGAAAAGTGAGGATTTTGGCCCTAAAATGAGTGAATAAGGAAATATGCGTAACATGAAGGGTAAAGGTTCTGGAATATGTTATAATAGGTCAATAGGGACTTCCATGTCAAATTTCAGCTCAAAAAAAGACGTTTTTCTATGTTAAACAGTTCCTCCTTCCCGACTAGTCAAGAAAAACCCTGATTTCCCAAGACTTTGAGTATGCAGAATTTTACTGAAGCAAGGGCAGCGTATTTTCTGAAGGAATATGATGTATAACACTATGAATAATCAGATAATGAGTTTTAGTACAAGGCATAGGCTTTCAGCAAGGTTAAACAACAATTTTCTATAGAAAACCCCTCA
Organism: Pinus albicaulis; assembly: GCA_034641835.2. Lineage (NCBI taxonomy): Eukaryota > Viridiplantae > Streptophyta > Pinopsida > Pinales > Pinaceae > Pinus > Pinus albicaulis. The sequence continues at coordinate 164,901,361 of CM076574.1, read as the reverse complement.
AGATAGAGGTGACGCAAGACAAGAAAATAATCCAGAAAACCTACAGCATTTTCTGCAGTAGCTATGAGCCAGAAGATGCATATATAGCCAATAATAATGTATAGCATCATAAGAGAGTACAAATATTGAGGAAACAACCTCACAAGAGAAGAAATGCAAGCCTCCACAACACATGTACACAAACATGAAAAGTACTGATATTTCTGCACAAACCCAGGCTATGAAAAACACATTCTATAATAAAGTAATGATCCAGAAAGATGTCAGCACATGGATATGGCAAGATATGGCCCAAATACAATAGGGGAGCAAAGCTCTAACCCTTACAAGCAAAAATACCTCAATCCTCCAAGGGATTGGCTGAAACACACAAAATGGCAAAAATGTCAGAGTTGCTGGGCAGCAACTGAAACTCGAACACAATAGAGAAGGCTGAAGATGATGCACAAACTGAAGTAGACCTCCTCCAATGGATCTCCAAGTGGAAGGCGGATCCTTACACTTGAGATCTTCCCCACAAATCAACCCGCAAACCCTCCATGAAAATAACGCAGATACTGAGAGGGACTGCGCAGTAGTGGGATAGAACTCTTTGGCCAAGTGCCAAGATCTGCAAATCAGCTCCAAGTCCTCCAATCCGATCCTCCAAAGGAAAGAGAGGCTCTCCCTCTGAAAAACAAGAGAAGGAAGTGGTGTCGTGAAGTCACCACGGCAACACCCTACAACACAATATTACGCTGCTGCAGCAATAACGCTGTCTTGGAGGATGATGCTAAGAAAATAACCCTGCCCGAGTAGGCACTCGAAGTCCCCCGGGGCTAAGGGTGAGATCTCCACACGGAGACACTCGGTTGCACTAAACAATGCAGCAGACGGGCTAAACAGCCAGTGTGCCAAAGAAAGACAAATGTCTCTCTCAATAATCAATAATCCAAGAATCCAAGCATGTCTCAAATGAGGAGGCTCCTCCATCTTTTATAGTGTTGGTTTCCCTCCAAAACCAAATGTAGCCTCTCTCTCTCCTCCACATCCTCATCCTTATCCACATTCTCATCCTTATCTGCGCAGAAGCTTGGAGAAACTTCTAGAGTGTCCATAGCCCCCCTCCTCCACGTGGTGTTGGGTCCCCCCTTGACTCCCACTTAAGTCACAACGTTGTGCTACTAGGTGGATGTCTTATTTCATTTAAGTGAGTTTAGACCCTCTTTACTCACTTTCTATTTACTTACAAACTATAGGTGGAAAAATAAACAAAATAGAATAATCCAATTTGCTGTCGCAAATTAGGAATATTACACAGCGGTTGTCATTGATGTCAAGCCAAGCAGCACCAGGGGCTAACCCAATATTTAATGGGAAGTTTGACCTACCAAATTAATATATTCTGGGTCAATAATTCTTTTTATGGTTTCTACTTGTCAAGATGTTTCCGTTGATATATGGCACGCCATGTAATTCTTCACGGTTTGAGAGATATTCATGTTTGAAGTTTGTACCCTAGTTAGTGGGCTAAAACCCCATGGGGTTGGGGCATGGGTCATTGAAAAGTCATAATTAATATTTTTTAAGCTCCTAAAATCCCTCCCACATTCACTTTTTTAAGCCCCTCTCAACTTAAGCATTCATATATATTGTGATCTTCATTTCCTCCTTAGGCAAGGGATTCGGCCATCTGAAACAGGTCATCGTGGACTTTTCGCTTTAAATTTTTTTCTACGAAGTCTCAGAAGCTGAAATTTTTATGAGACGAATCTGAAAGCCTGAGGAAGCTGCAGTAAAAATTTCAGATCAATTTGGGCAAAATTTTTGGAGATATGATCTGTGGAAGTAAGGGTTTTTGCAGGATCCTGAAATTCATCTCAAAGAAGTGACCTTGGTAAATTCGTCATAACTCTCTCTCCCAGTATCAGATTGAAGTTCTGTAAAAATTGATAGATATTGAATAGTCTATACTTTTCGCTCTATAAATTTCAGAGACAAATGAAGAAACAGTGACACATGGCATGCCGTACAAGTGCGCTCTGCTGAAACAGTCCATAATTAGGGCAGTGTGAGAAATTGGGTATAACTCTCTCTTGAAGAATCCAAATTGGGTCAGACCTGTGGCACTGGAAAGAAGACTCAAAGGACTACTACAGGACCTAAAATCAGGTATTGAGGATCTGAAATAATAGATATACACTAGATTCAATATCGAGCTCCTAGAAGGCAAGAAAAAGCTAGATCATGTGTTTTCAAGGGTTGCAAAGGACCATACTTTCTATGGTAGCAAAGCAAAGAAAGGTGCAGCAGAGGGTAGCATGACAAGAGCAGCAACCAAGGTGCATAACAGCAGGAATAAGTTCATCATATGAAGTCTTCAAGTGGGCAGCACTGCATACAATCATTGTAAAGGTATCATTGTACTTAGTCATTGTAAATACATTATTGTACAAATTGTACTAGTGTCTATCTGCCAAGGGTTGAAGAGGAAGTGTTGGGAGGTCTAGGATCATCATCAGGTGGTTGTGTCAAAGTTGGGGTTATGGTCTATTATATCTTCTTTTTCTACATCATTCTATATCATTGTAAAGTGGATCATTTTCTCTGGTACGAGAGTCCATTCTTCTTTTATTCTTCTATAGGGTGGTAGGGTGGTGCTAGGGTGAGTTGTAGCTCATTGGGTGTTGGTGCATCCATTCAGTGACTACTAAATAATCTCGGGCGTTGGAGCGTCCATCCAGTGGGAGCTGGAGAAGAATGTTTTTCTATATTCTAGGAAGTTGGAGTTTTACTTTCAATTGGAGTTGAAAAGAATTATTAGAAAAGCATTAGGTGGTTTTTGTCCCAGAGTGGGATTCCACCTTAAAAATTGTGTGCATTTTTGTTCCTCTTGTTTGCTGCTATCATTGTACAAACACTGATAATAATTGAAGATTAAATAATGCTCTAATTGAAAGAAATACTGATTCACCCCCCCTCTCAGTATTTCCAACACATAATAGAATATTTCAATGGGTAAGTAAAAATAATTGAAAGTAAAAAAAATTACAATACTTCCTAATAGAGAGATGTGTAATTCCTTGAAATAAAAATAAATTATTATTTAAAAAAAAAACAACATTGAGCATAATAAAAAATAATATACATATTTGGTTAGTTTTAATTAAAGGTTTTAAAACATCAATAATCACACTCTCATTGTGCCAATGTGGTAAAATTATTTCACTCACATTCTCAATATAATTTTATATCAGTTTTAGAAACATGGAGTAATTAAAAGTAAACAAATTCTTACATTTTGAATTATGATTATGAAGATGTATAATTCTTTTATTTTTAAAAATAATTTAATATAACACTAACATAAACTATTTGAATATCCACGTTGTCTAATGTATTCCAATTTCAATTTTATACATATGTGTATAGAGAGGAGAAAGTAAAATAATTAAATAATAATAATGTTTCCATAATAAAATATTTCAATACTCAGAAAGAAGTAATTGAAAGTAAAATAATTGATGTACTTAGTAATAATAAAAAAAGAGATGTGTGATTTAACTAATTATTAATATAAAATCTATATGTGACATTTACAAATATTATTATTAATAATAATTCAATATGGATTATACATAAAATATTTTAGTATGCAACATTAACAGATCCATCTTAACCACATATCTATCTTAGTGTCTAGAGAGATCAATTTCTTGAAGCTTAAATATTTTTCCAAGTTTTTTATTCCAAATTTTTTGAAATGTAAAGGATTTGATCCCTAGAGACTTAATATATGTGTGGTTAAGATAAGTTTTATATTATTTATCTTTAAAAATTAAACAATATTTAATTTTAATAATAATAATTTAATTCTAAGATATTGTTAATCTAAACATTAAATGGTGTATGAAGCACATTTATTTACGAGTTAAAGAATCCCAAACATATATACTTAATTTATATTTAAAGGGAAAAAGACCAACACTTAATAATATGTAATATTCTTAATAGGAAATTAACAATAATAGCAATGCATCAATAGACATTAACAACAAAAAAAAGATTACGCCATCAAAACACAAACTGGAACTATAAATTCAAGTCTGAACCATTTTATTAATTTGATGTAAAGGTGTACAATATGGTTGCTGGAATGATGGCACCTGGGCAAGTTGAAGAAGCCTCTAAAACAAGATGAATCCACCCTCAAAGAGTACACTACATTGTTATAGCTCTATGTCGTTTTGACCCATAAATATTGTTTCTCCTCCACTAAATCTACTGGTTTGGCCAAGAATAATGCTTAGAAAATTACAGCCTTTTAACCCCGGTCTCTACTCACAAAACCCACAATAACTCGGGAAGGATTTGTATAATGGCTGACCCTAGAAATTGGCCCTCTTGGGCTTGGCTCTTTGCACTGCTGGGTAAATATGTGCTCTTGGAAATTTTTCTTCAGACTGCTATTAAATTCTGTGTAATAACCCTATTGGGAAGCTCTCAACCTCCCCACCAATTTGTAATATTCCCAATTAGCGATATCTAATTGGAAATATTAATTTTGATTAATTTTGCCTTATATAGTTAAAATATAAATAAAGTGGGTAAAAGGGGAATGTGACTCACTTAGGATAAAATGCACTCCCTAAAGTCACCTAGGAGACATAACATTGTGGTCAAGGTGGGGCCAAGGGGGCCAAGTGACAATGAAGGGGGGTGACACACTTAGACAGCGTGGGCCCAGCCAGCGCAGATGAGTTGGTAGTGTGGGCCAAAGAGAGGCAGCGTAAGCATGGTGGGGCCAAGGAGAGAGGGAGGCTCACCAAAGATAAATAGAGGGGAGGCTACCTCATTTCTCTCATTGATGATTATGCATTTTGGAGATTGTCTCTAGAAATTGAGCACGCTTGTTGTTTAGCTAGTCTGCACGCACTATTCAGTACACCGGGTGTCTTCGTGCGGAGATCCCAACCTCAGCGCTAGGAGACTTTGAGTGCTTGCTCGGGTGAGGAGTCCTACCATATTTTGCAGGGGGGATCAGAGCTTCAGTCATTAAGGAGAATTCCTTAGAGGGATAACACAATATTGCAGAGAGAGGACGTAGTTCCAGTTGGGCGAGGTTCTGGATTGAGGTTATTTGGGTGGATTTAGACCAGAGGATTATAGCAAGGATCAGCCCTTGCCTATTGGATACATTTTACAGAGGGAGAGGCCATATTTTGCAGTATTGCCTTCAGGGCCACCATTTTCCCTTGAGGGATAGCGTAGTGCCTCAAAGGGGGTATTTTCTGGGGTCGGTCGTTCTTGAAAAGCTCTCTGGGATTTTTTGGGTATTGGGAGAGGAGGCCGTTCCCAGAGTTTCAACATTTTCCAAGTTCGGGAGCAGCCCCAAAGACTCATTGCATTCCAGCAGTTGCAGCAGCACGACAGCATTTTCCAGAAGCTTGGAGATTACGTAGTTGATAGAGGGACCAGCCATTCCACACATTGTTCTGAGAGTATTTCTACACTTGCCTTGAGAAAGTCGAGGTGCCATCATTCTGATCACCTTTTTACTTTCCTTATTTCTCATTATTAATAAAATGGCTCAGCATTCTCCATATTGTGTATTTTGTCTCGTGGTTTGTCTCTAGTTGTTGTGTACCTTGTTTGTGTGATTTATATTACTGTTTATTTCCCTTCGGTATATTACAGTGGTATCAGAGCTCATAGACCTAGCTCAGCCTATGGAGCAAGTTGTCTATGACACCGGAAGAGAAGCCATATATTTGCTACAGGGGTAGGAAGTACTGTGACCTAGAGCATAGGTTGCAAATCACCTATGGAGAGGCTGACTGCGCTCTAGTAGTGGACGCAGAGCAGGAGGAACCAATGGTAGAGGAGAAAGATACCGCGAAGGAGTTTGCGGACATACTCATCAAGTCAGTACAGGATCTGTCTAGGCGGATAAAGGAGATGGGGCAGAGATTCACAGCAACAGAGTCCAGGCAGCGTGAAACCTCGGGGAGTTTCCACATTGGAGAGAGATCAGGTACGTCCCATCATTTGCAGGGACACTATGCAGCACAACATGTGGCATCCCATACACCCCCACGCTCTACGATGCCCACTTTTCTGGAAGCAGATACAGGGGTGGGAGTACAACAGGAGTAGGAGCCAGCCCAAATGGGTGATTACTTTGCTGAGTACCAGGACTATGGGCAGGAATTCAGAGATGCACTCACATTTCACGATTTTGTCTTGCTCAAGCGGGACAGTAGACCCCCTCATCATCACAGGGGGAACAGACATTCACAGGACGAAGATATGCATCGTACAGTGGGAAAGTTTCACTTGCCAACTTTTGATGGTTTGTCAAATAGTTTGGAAAAGGCATGGGTAGAGAAGTTGGACATATATTTCCAGCTCAAACAGATGGCGGAGACGGAGGCCATCAAGGTGGCAGCGCTGCATCTAGATGGCGAGGCCCAAGATTGGTGGTTTCATGGGATGGTTACACTCGGGCACTTGACAGTGATAGCTTATGCCAAGTTCACTTGGAGGTTGATAGAGAGGTTTGATTAGAGGGATCCGGAGGAGCATTTTGCTGAGCTAACAAAGCTCAAGCAGACCGGGAGCTCGGAAACATACATCTCAGATTTCTTGAGACTCTAAATGATGGTGCCAGATTTATCCGCAGCACGGATGATCTACATGTTTATCGATGGGTTAGCAGAGCCTCTTCAGGGTTTGGTCAGGTCCACTAGGCTAGCCACACTTCATGATGCAGTTGGCAGGACCCGAGATTTACAAGATGCTTTACCGCGGACCAGAGCGCCTTACCCTCATAGAATGGCTTTCCAGCCGAAGGGGAAGGATGTGAGGGTTCCACCTCCAAAGGAGAACCAAAGTAGAGGACCGATAGATGATGAGACCAGGAGGGATCTGAGGAGGAAGAGACTGTGTTTCACCTGCTAGGATCCATGGGCACCGGGACACTGTTGTGCTGCGGGAAAGGCACATTATATTGAGGTCTTCTCCGAGAGCAGTGGAGAAGAATATGAGTACGACGACATAGGTGTAGGTGGGAGCCATGCAGCGTAGAGAGAGGATCATCTGCCGCCTCCACCACTAGGAGCAGGAGGTGCATCTTTCGCACCTACCAGAGGAGCCCTTGCAGTCTTGCGAGGAGTTCCCAAGTATTTGACACTACGTGTCTGAGGTACAGTGCGAGGGAAACGAGTGTCAGTACTAGTAGACAGTGGGGCAACCCACAACTTCATTGATGCATAGTTGGTTGTGTAACCAGCTTCAAAAATAGAAGAAAAGAGATATCAACGCCTTAGAAATAAGCCACTTCGAGGTGGCAACCTCCAATACATTACATAAATGAACAATTTTTTTATGATACAATTTACAAAACCTCATTTCTATATATAGGAGTCCATGTGGCCATAATGTAATCCTAGTGGGCCACAATGTAATCCTAGCCGACCTAACAATAATGATTTAAGGGCACAATAATAACAAAATGGGGGTTACAAGGGTACAATAATAACAATAAGGGGGTTACACTAATAAAAATAAGGGACTATACTAGTAATATAGGGACCTAACATGCCCCTCTCCTTCAAAAAAGTGTTGTCCTCAACGCTTGAGTAGCTCTAGGTGCTTTTGTATAAACTTCTCATCCTCCCATGTAGAATCTTCAGTGGGTAAGTTCTTCCACTTGATGAGATACTCTGAAATTGATCGATTCCGTAGCTGTCGAGTTCTTGTTTCCATGATTGCTTCAGGTTCCAATATGATTTTTCCTTCCTCATCAAGTTCTGGAAATATTGTTTGAACCGGAAGATTTTCACCTATAACCTTCTTTAAGCATGAAACATGGAAAACTGGATGTACTCGCGAAGAAGCAGGAAGCTCCAATTTGTATGCCATAGTACCAATCTTTTGCAACACCTTGTAAGGAACATAGTACTTTGGCGATAATTTATTATCCTTCTTAGCTTGCTTGAGGGACATTTGTTTGTATGGTTGTAGCCGTAAAAATACCCAATCTCCTACATCAAAACTTCTCTCGCCGCGATGTTGATCTGCCTGTTGTTTCATTCGATTTTGTGCCAAATTCAGGTTATCCTTTAAGAGTTGGAGAACTTCTTGCTGATGCTCGATGTGATCTTCCACTGCTTGAACCTTCGAATTTTCCCTTAAAGATAATGTGATGGATGGTGGATGATATCCATAAAGTGCCATAAATGGGGTCATTTTTGCTGCAGTATGGAAGGAAGTGTTATACCACCATTCAGCAAGAGGTAACCACTTGACCCATTGTGTTTGTTTATCAGATACAGAACAACGAAGATATCCGTCCAAACATTTATTTACGATCTCAGTTTGACCATCAGATTGAGGATGATAAGATGAGCTATGAGCTAATTGAGTACCCAAACAAGAAAATAACTCCGTCCAAAAATTTCCAGTAAAAATGGGATCTCTGTCACTCACAATAACCCTTGGGCTTCCATGTAGCTTTTGAATTTTGTCCATAAATGTAGTAGCAACCGTACTTGCTTTAAATGGATGAGATAATGCACAAAAGTGTGCATACTTGGTAATTCTATCAACTACCACCATGATGACACTCTTTCCTTCGGACTTAGGTAAACCTGTGATAAAATCCATTGAAATCTCCTCCCAACGTTAACTTGGAATGGATAAAGGTTGTAGAAGTCCTGGGGTCTTAATTGTTTCCACTTTATTCTGCTGGCAAACCAAACATTCCGCCACAAACTTTCGAATATCAGATTTAAGGCCATCCCAAAAAAATTCTTTCTTCACCCCGTGGTAAGTTTTTAAAAATCCTGAGTGTCCTCCTAGAGGAGAAGTGTGCAATTCCAGAAGAATCTTTTGTTTTAGTTGGGAATTCTTACAAAGATATAAGCGATCTTTGTACCATAAGGAATCATTTTTCCAACTAAATTTATCAGATGTACTAGGATCTTGCTGCAACTTTTGAATGAGTATCCATACATCTTTGTCCTTCTTCCATTCATCTCTTGCTTCAGTTATCCAATCTGGTTGGATAATAGAAATGGCACAAAGCAATGCTTCCACCTCTTCATTATTTCTTGAGAGTGCATCCGCAACAACATTAAGCTTTCCTTTTTTGTAGATTATTTCAAAGTCATAACCCAACATCTTTGTGACCTATTTTTGCTGCTCTTCTGAAGATAATCTTTGTTCCAAAAAGTGTTTAAGACTATCATGATCAATTTTTACCTTGAAGTGTCTTCCCATTAGGTAAGTTCGCCATTTCTTTAGTGCATGCAGTATTGCTAACATTTCCTTCTCATAAATAGGTTTCTGTAAATACTTTCCTTTGATTGGACGACTTTCAAAAGCAATGGGTCTTCCTTCCTGCATTAAAACAACACCAATTCCATTTCCCGAGGCATCGCATTCCACAATAAAGGTTTTTGTGAATTCTGGCTTAGCTAAGACAGGCGCTAGGCACATTGCCTCTTTAAGATGTTCAAAGGCCTTAGTTGCTTCAGGAGTCCATGAAAATGCATCTTTCTTCAATAATGTTGTTAGAGGTGCTACTATTCTCCCATAATTCTTAACAAACTTGCGATAATACCCTGTTAACCCGAGAAATCCTCGCAACTACTTTATGGCTGTGGGGACTTTCCATTCCTTAATGGCTTTAATTTTGTTAGGGTCTACTTTAACACCCTCGTGAGATACAATATGACCCAGATATTCCACCTCTTGTACTCCAAAGAAACATTTGGACATTTTTTCATATAATTGTTTCTCCTGTAATAGTTTGAGCACCCTCTCAACATGTTCAACATGATCCTTCCAAGACCTGCTATAGATTAGTACATCATTAAAAAATACTAGCACAAATTTTCTAAGGAAGGGTTTGAAAATAGAATTCATCAACCCTTGAAATGTAGAAGGTGCATTGGTAAGGCCAAAAGGCATGACCAAAAATTCATAATGACCCTTATGAGTTCGAAATGCTTTTTTTGGAATATCTTCAGTCTTCATTCTAATTTGATGATATCCTGAACGAAGATCCAACTTGGTAAAATAAATTGCTCCATGTAATTCATCAATCACAGGAATGGGAAATTTATCTTTAATGGTGAGCTTATTCAGCTCCCTATAATCCGGACACATTCACCATGATCCATCCTTCTTGTGTACCAATACTATAGGAGCAGAGAAAGAACTTTGACTAGGTTGAATTATACCCGCCTCTAATATTTCTGCAGTCATACGTTCAATTTCGCTCTTTTGGACGTAAGGATATCTATAAGGTCTGATGTTTGGTGGAACACTTCCTGGAATCAAATGAGTAGCATGATCATGATCACGAATAGGTGGGAGTCCTTTGGGAGTTTCAAACACCTTGGAATGATTGTCCAAGAGTTGTTGGAGATCTGCAGAAATAGATGATTTTGATGTTGGAACTTCTAGTGAGCATAATTGTGCAATTACCCCTCGTTGTTCTTTCTTTATAATATTTGTCATGACATTAGAGCTTATTATCTTTCACGGCTTCCCAGCAATACCCCGTAATTCGACTTCCTTTCCTCCTGAAAAAAATTTCAAGAAAAGTTCTTGAAAATTAAAAGCTACCGTCCCCAAAGATTGTAACCATTGTACTCCTAGTACAACGTCCGCACCTCCCATAGGAATGGAAAGCATTGGACTAGTCAATACATATTCCCCCATGGTTAGCTTGATATTATGGCATTTTCCAGAGAAATTTATAGTTCCTCCATTTGTAACCATCACTTGACATTCTAGTGCTGGGTATAGGAAAAAATTTAATTCCTTGGCTACCTTACAATGAATAAAATTATGGGTGATACCTGAATCAATCAACAAAATTACCTTTTTCTTCTTGATATGTCCTTCTATCTTGAGAGTTTGAGGAGTGGTAATTCCTTCCAGTGCATTACACGATATGGTCGGATTCATTTCTTCCGCTTCTAGGGCTGGTTCCTGGCATATATCCTCTTCTTGTTCATTTTCTTCTTCCTCTTCACAATCTATGTAAAATAATTTCTTCTCAGCACACTTATGACCTTTAGTGTATTTGCTATCACAACTGTAGCAAAGCCCTTTTTCTCTTTTTTCTTCCAATTGTTGTGGTGTCAACCTTGTAGGATGTGGAAATCTAGGCGTAGAAACACTTCCTTCTTTATAGAATTGAGTGGTAGGCTTCCTTGTCGCCATTATTTTACATTCAACTTTTCTTGCCAACCTGAATGCCTTCTCCAATGAATCTGGTTCCAAAATGCGAACATCATGTTGGATGTTATCCTTTAAAGTGCCTATGAAGAGATCGATCATGTGTTCCTCTGGAATATCAGTTACCCTTATATTCAATTTTTGGAAGTCCTCATTGTGCTGCCCCACTAAACCCTTTTGTTTGAGATTTATCAATTGGCTAAAGAAGGTGTTGCTTTTTGTATCCTCATAATGTGCTATCATTTCCTCCGTAAAAATTGACCATGTGACAATTTTTTTACGGGAGCAAAGCCATCGATATCATACAAATGTATTTTGTTCTAAATGTAAAGTTGCAATGTGTACCCTTTGTGTGTTTTGCACGTTATGGAGATCAAAATATTGCTCCATCTGTAGTATCCATGTTACAAAATCCTTTCCATCGAACTTCCTCATATCCATTTTTGGAATATGTTGGTTCTTCCCGCCAACATTAGAGTTTATGAAATCACGATTAACATTTATTTTGTTCTCATCATGAGGTTCTTCTACTATATTTTCACCATTAGGAAACATTTCTTGTATCAACTTTGTCAAACCTTAAATGTTTGCTTTTAGATCATTCTTCATGTTTTCCATGTTGTCTTTCATGTCATCCATCTTAGCTTCCATGCCATCCATCTTAGCTTCCATGCCTTTCTTCAAAACTTCCATTTCATTTTTTGTTGCTCTTTGCGAGAGTGGAATTTGTTGCACTTGCTCTTGTAATTTTGATAGATCATGTTGCAATTCTTCATCTTCATGAGTCATAGTAGAGCCTTATGAAGGCTTAATGGGTGTTGAATTATTTTTAAGGGGAATATTTTAGAACCCAATACTGATATCTATTCTACAATATTCCCTTGGAATCAATTCAAATTGATTCTTCAAACAATATTTATGCAATTCGGAAAAAAATACACACCTTTTTCTTGCTTTTGAGGAGCTCGATATTGAAATTGGATTATCTTTGTGATTGCAGCACTTGAATATTTGAATTTAGGTATGGAAATATCCCTATGAATTATCTTTCAAATTCCACAGGTCTGACCTGATTTTAATTCTCCAAGGCAAAGTTGTGTCCAATCTCCCACAATGACCTAATTATGGACTGGTTCAGTAGAGCGAAGTTGTACGACTTGCCACGTGTCACTGTTTCATCCTTCGGCTCTGAAATTGATATCCATGAAACTATAGTCCGTGTAATTGCGACCAATTTTTACGGTACTCCAATCTGATGCTCAGAGAGAGAGTTATGAAGATTTTCCCACATCACCTCTTTGAGATGAAATTCAGGAGCCTGAAAAAGCACTACCTTCCACAGATCATATCTCCAAAAATATTGGGAACCAAGATTTGAAATATTTTGACAATTTTCCTTAGAATTTCGGCTTCGTACCCTAAAAATTTCAGCTTCTGAAACTTTGTAGAAACAAATTTATAGCACAAATTCCACAATGACCTGTTTAGGAGCCTGAAAAAAGACTTAACTTCCACATATCATATCTCCAAAAATATTGCGAACCATGCTCTGAAATTTTTTGACGATGTTCCTTTGGATTTCATCTTCGCACCCTAAAAATTTTAGCTTCTAAAACTTCGTAGAATAAAAGTTATAGAGAAAATTCCACGATGACCTGTTTGGAGCAGCGAAACCCTAGAATCCAAAGCTCTGATACCAAATGTTGTGTAACCAGCTTCAAAAATAGAAGAAAAGAGATATCAATGCCTTAGAAATAAGACACTTCGAGGGGGCAACCTCCAATACATTACATAACTGAACAATTCTTTGATGATACAATTTACAAAACCTAATTTCTATATATAGGAGTCCATGTGGCCATAATGTAATCCTAGTGGGCCACAATGTAATCCTAGCTGACCTAAAAATAATGATTTAAGGGCACAATAATAACAAAATGGGGGTTACAAGGGTACAATAATAACAATAAGGGGGTTACACTAATAACAATACGGGACTATCCTAGTAATATAGGGACCTAACAATGGCTTTCCAGCCGAAGGGGAAGGACGTGAGGGTTCCGCCTCCAAAGGAGAACCAGAGCAGAGGACCGATACATGATGAGACCAGGAGGGATCTAAGGAGGAAGAGACTGTGTTTCACCTGCCAGGATCCATGGGTACCAGGACACCGTTGTGCCACGGGAAAGGCACATTATATTGAGTTCTTCTCCGAGAGTAGTGGAGAAGAAGATGAGTATGACGACATAGGTGTAGGGGGTAGCCATGCAACACAGAGAGAGGATCATCTTCCGCCTCCACCACTAGGAGCAGGAGGTGCATCTTTCGCACCTACCGGAGGAGCCCTTGCAGTCTTGCGAGGAGTTCCCAAGTATTTGACACTACGTGTCTGAGGTACAGTGCGAGGGCAGCGAGTGTTAGTACTAGTAGACAGTGGGGCAACCCACAACTTCATTGATGCAAAGTTGGTAGAGTGGAGAGGCATTCCGACGGAGAGTTTTTACGGGTTTTCAGTGTTGGTTCCAGGGGACCAGACCATGCAGGGTGCCAGATATGTTCCAACGTTGGCAGTGACGATGGGCACTTACACACTGACTGACCACTTCTTCATGGTGAACATTCCAGACACCAACGTGATATTGGGAGTGCAGTGGCTGATCACTCTAGGAAAGGTCACCACGAACTGGGAGGCCTTGGAGATGGAGTGGGATGATAAGAAGACAGGGAAGCACGAGAAGATACGGGGCATGAATACTTGTCCACCTCAGACAGTCTTAGCTCACCGGATGGAGGTATACTTCCAGAAGGGAGATATAGAGTGGGAAATAGAGCTGCGTGCTTCAGAGGCAGGATCTACAGGGTAGGCCGTGCACCCAAAGGTGCAGACCCTTCTTGACATGTATGCTACGGTATTTGGGGAGATACTGCCAGGACAGCCACTGGATCGGGGGTTTGAGCACACTATCGAGTTGGATCAGGGCATACAGGCCGTCATCACCACACCCTAGGCACCCCAAGGCTTATCGGGATGAGATTGAGTGGGCTATCCATGATTTGATAGCTCTTGGACACATTCGGCCTAGCACCAGTCCTTTCGCTTCTTCATTAGTACTGGTGAATAAGAAGGATGACACATTGAGGATGTGCATTGACTACAGGGCCTTGAACAAGAAGACAATGAAAAACAGGTACCATATCCCACAGATTGACGAGTTGATGGATGAGTGTTGAGGGGAGCGTAGTTCTTCTCGAAGATTGACTTGAGATCCGGGTACCACCAGATCCGCATGAGGGAGCAGGGCATTCCTAAGACCACTTTCAGATGTCACTATGGCCATTTTGAGTTTTTGGTGATGCCCTTCAGGCTAACCAATGCATCGGCCACCTTCCAGTCATGTATGAACCACATCTTCCGCAGTCATCTAAGGAAGTGTGTACTGGTGTTATTTGACGACATATTGATATATAGTAGAACATGGGAGGAGCATCTCCAACACATAGAGGCAATATTGCGTATTTTGGAGGAACAATAGTTTTATGCTAAGCTCTCCAAGTGCGAGTTCGGGTTGATAGAGATGCTCTATTTGGGGCACATCATCAGGGCCATTAGGGATTGGCCAGAGCCGAAGAACGTGACGGAACTTCGAGGGTTTGTGGGTATTTGCACCTACTACAAGAATTTTGTCAAGGGATTTTCCCAACTTGCTGCACCCCTTACAGATCTGACCAAAAAGGGGGCATTCAGTTGGACGGATACAACACAGAGGGCTTTTGACAGGCTCAAGGAGGTGTTGAGCAGTTGTTCAGTGTTAGCATTGCCAGACTTCACGCAACCCTTTGTTTTGGAGTGTGACGCATCGAGAGTGCGGATAGGCGCGGTTTTGATGCAGGGGGGCCACCCCATAGCTTTTGAGAGTCGGAAGCTCCTACCAAATAAGCGGTTGTATGCCATATACGACAAGGAGATGTTGGCCATCATGCATGCATTGGCCAAATTCCAGCAGTACCTAGTGGGCAACAGGTTCAGGGTGAGGACTGACCACAACAGCCTCAAATTTTTCTTAGAGCAGAAGAAGTTGCAGGAGAGGCAGCAGAAGTGGTTCAGTAAGATCCAGGCTTACGATTTTGACATCGAGTATTTCAAGGGGAAGAACAATGTGGTGGATGATGCACTCTCACACAGACCAGAAGCGTTGTCCTTGATGAGTTTAGACACGGATTGGAGGGCTTGGTTGTTGGCGGAGTACTCCAAGGACCATTTTTCCTGTGATATTTTGGATGGGCAGGTGACAGATGACAAGTACAGGGTGATGGATGAGATCATCTATTACAGGGACAGGATCTTCTTGACTAAGGGCTCCTAGCTCAAGAAGAATATATTGCAGGATTCTCACGATTCACCACTATCAGGCCATCAGGGGTTTACCAAAACCTACAGGGCCATCAAGGAGAGGCTCTCATGGAAGGGCCTCAAGGAGGATGTACTCCAGCATGTCAGGGAGTGTGAGGTTTGCCAGCGCAACAATGGGGAGATGAACCATCCGGTAGGTTTATTGCAGCCTCTTCCCGTACCAGGAGGGAAATTGGTGCAGTAACAACCGCAAGTCCGTCCAACCAGAACCGGTCAACGATGACGTGGTTCAGTCAACAAGGTCTTTTTGTCCTCTCGGAAATGTTATTTATCAATTTTAGAACAATTGATAAATAAAATTACTTGGTAGCTTTAGAATGTTATAACTAATCCCCGGCTTATATATACGTTACCAACTTAACAAAGCTATCACTCCGCGCCTTTATATATATATACCCCGACACTTTATAGTTATTAGTTAAACCTTCGGATTTTATACGTATACACTATGCTTTGGGCAAACTTTATAACAAAACTTTTTCCGTCGGGCCCGCCTACATATATATATGTCAATAATCAATCAAATGCGTGTACCGTACCCGTTTTATCCTCCGCACACGTTTATTATCGTTCGTGCATCTATGTCCCACGTCCACCGTCCGATGTTCCTGCGCCAGATCGACGATTCTCGCGCATTTCGCCCGGCGTCCTGGTACGAGGGTTAACGTGCGAAGGCGCAGGTTAACGAGCGGTTTTCAAACAGTTCTTTGGCCACGTGTCCGACGGTCTATGGATTCGCTGCCCGCTCTACGGATACCACTTATGGTCGGAAGCCGGTGCGGAAATGGGGAAATCCACTCTCCAAAACCACTCGCGGTTTTCCACGATGTTTAACCAAAGTTAATGCGGGTTACGTTCTCCTTCGCATTCGTTAACTCAGAGTTAAGTCTCCGGTTGGGGGGGGGGTTCACTTAACACAAACAAATACAGATTTCTGTGTTACGCGGGATTCCATTACTCTAAGCGGAGTTCCACGACCCTGCTCCTCCATACAGACTTCTCTTCCATATGGATTTCTTTACGGAATTTAAAGATAGAGAATGTAATGTCAGTACACAAACGCCTCACAATCAAACGAATTACCACACAATTAACATTCCAAGGCAATTAGATAATCAACAAAGTAGAAATTCATTCAATTGGGGAAATCGACAATACACAAAGTTTATTGCAGGAATTCCTCTATTCTTCCTCTCCTTCGTACATCTGAAGGGTATAATTATATACATTACAGAGTGTGACTCTTCGGTTCCTCTATGAGGACCGTTTCGGAACCCAAAAGCCTAGTTACTATTTATTCAATAACTGAACTGACAGCTAGACAAACTGAGCTATTCGACTTCCTCTGACTCTAGTTAATCTAAATAATTACAATCAACTAAGGTATTGACACCTAGCTGTAATAATCCGAATGTTTCCAAACCCTCCTAGCCACAACATGTGGACAAAACTTCCTACATTGCTGGCCAGTGTCTAATGCCCCTGCATCAGACTCCTGAGGGCAATTTTCTTCATGGGCTCCTGTCCATGAGCTCCTCCACTGATCTGCCTATCTTCTGCAACATTCCTTCAGTCATCCAAGTGGCATATTCCTCTGGTTTATCCTTCCATTTTATCAAGTACTGAAAGTACTCTTGTCCTCTGGTCCTTTTGAACACTCTCTTGTCCAATATCTTCTCTGGTTGCAATGGCTGAGCTGGAGGTAGCTGTTCTTTCCACTCAATCTATTCCTTGTCTACTGATCTGTCCTCTGCACCATCATTTTCATACTTGTACAAATCTGCAGCATTAAAAATGGGAGATATTCCAACATCAGGTGGCAATTCAATCTCGTAAGAATTTGCAGAAAACTTTCTAAGTATCTTGCATGGCCCAATCTTTTTGAACTTCAATTTGTTGTACTGCTTCTTTGGGAACCTCTCCTTCCTCAAGTGTGCCAAAACCAAGTCTCCTACTTCAAAGTGAACTTCTTTTCTACTCAAGTCTGCTATATTTTTGTATTTGATGCTGCTGCCTTGTAGTTGTTGTTTCACTTGTTCATGTATGGCCTGGATCTCTGAAGCAAATTCTTCACCATCTGCACTCCTTAACTCTGATCTTCCCAGATTTCTTAATTCTGATATTCCTCTGGGATGCATTCCATAAACAATATGAAATGGACTCTGCCCTGTGCTTCTGTTTGGTGAATCATTATATGCATATTCTGTCTGAGGCAAAATATGATCCCACTGCTTGGGATGTTCTCCTGCAAGACTCCTCAACAAATTTCCCAAACTCCTATTCACTACCTCAGTTTGTCCATCAGTCTGGGGATGATAAGCTGAGCTGAAACTCAGTTTAGTGCCAAGTTTCTTCCATAGTGTCCTCCAAAAATGACCCACAAATCTGGTGTCTCTGTCTGAAACAATACTCCTGGGCAACCCATGCAATCTAACAACTTCTTTGAAAAACAAGTTAGCAACATGGGTGGCATCACTAGTTTTGTAACATGGAATAAAATGTGCCATTTTGGAGAATATGTCCACCACAACAAAGACTGCATCATTCCCTCTCCGAGTCTTGGGCAATCCTAGAACAAAATCCATACTCACCATGTCCCAAGGCCTGTCTGGAATAGGCAAGGGAGTGTACAATCCTGCATTCTGGCTCCTTCCTTTAGCATATTGACAGATCTTGCAATTCTTCACAAAATTATCCACTTCTGTTCTCATCCTGGGCCAGAAATAAAAGTGACTCAGCTGTTCATAAGTCTTATCAGTACCAAAGTGTCCAGCAAGTCCACCACTATGCTTTTCTTTGATCAAATTTTCTCTCATGGAACATTTTGGTATACACAGTTGGTTTTTTCTAAATAACAAGTCCTCCTGCAGGAAATAGTCCAGCCATTGACTTCTATCTGTTAGAACAGGGTTACTACATGCTTCAAATGCTTCATTAAAATCAGGATCTGTTTTATACAATTCTTTGAGAAAATCGAATCCTGCAACTTCAAAATTAGTCTCTTGAACAAGCAAATGTCTCCTACTCAAAGCATCAGCTACTTTATTGGCTTGGCCACTTATATGTTTCAAAACAAAATTGAAACTTTGGAGATACTCAACCCATTTAGCATGCTTGTGTTTTAACTTGGGCTGCTGTACAATATACTGCAAAGCATGATTATCAGAATACAATACAAACTCCCTGGACATCAAATAATGTCTCCACTTCTTCAATGCTTGAACAATTGCATAGAATTCCTTCTCATAAGAGGAATACTTTCTCCTGGTATCATTCAACTTCTCACTGAAATAGGCTATAGGCCTATCATCCTGACTCAAAACAGCTCCAATGGCCTCCCCACTGGCATCACATTTTACTTGAAATGGTTTGGTGAAATCAGGCAGAATTAAAACAGGCTTCTCTGTTATCTTTTGCTTCAAAACTTTAAAATTTCTCTCTGCTTCAGCAGTCCACTTAAATGGTTGTTTGCTCTTCTTTATGGTCTCATTTATGGGTGCATTAATCTTACTGAAGTTTCTTATAAACTTTCTGTAAAAACTAGCAAGTCCATGGAAACTCCTTACCTCAAAAACATTCCTGGGTGAAGGCCACTCCACAATTGCCTTAACCTTTTATGGGTCCATCTTCAATCCTTCTGCGGAAACAAAAAATCCCAAATACACCAACTCTTCCTTCATGAATGAACATTTCTTCAAATTTATCAGCAGCTTCTCCTGGTGCAGCTTCTTCAAGACATGATTAAGATGCCTTAAATGTTCTTCTCTAGTTCTGCTGAAAACTAATATATCATCCAAATATACTATCACAAATTTACCAATGAATTCCCTCAATACTTCATTCATGAGTCTCATAAAGGTACTAGGTGCATTTGAAAACCCAAAAGGCATTACCATCCATTCATACAGTCCTTCATTTGTTTTAAAAGCAGTTTTCCACTCATCACCTTCTCTAATTCTAATCTGATGGTATCCACTCTTTAAATCTATCTTTGAGAAGTATTTAGCACCACTCAAACAGTCCATCAAATCCTCTATTCTGGGTAAAGGGAATCTGTACCTGACTGTGATCTTATTAATTTCTCTGGAATCAGTACACATCCTCCAGCCTCCATCCTTCTTTGGGCTCAAAACTGCTGGTATTGCACATGGACTCAGACTTTCTCTGATCAGTCCTTTGTCCACCAATTCCTGTACTTGTTTCCTGATTTCTTCATTTTCCTTGGGAGTCATTCTGTAGGCTGCCTTATTTGGCAGATTTGAACCAGGGATAAAATCTATCTGATGGTTGATCTTTCTCACAAGTGGCAGCTCATCAGGTAAATCATCCACAACAATGTCACAGTAATTGTCTAGCATCTCTTGGATTTCTATTGGAAAATCAGAAATCTTTGTAGAAGTAAGAACTACTTTTGGTTTGCAAACTAAAGCAAAGCTTACCTCTTCTTCTTCTATCTGTTGCAGATATTCCTTCCCGCTCAGCAACAAGGTCTTTGGATCAATCACTCTGCTGGATGGCTCTCCTTCTTCCATGGGAATCAAAATATGGTGTACCCCATCTTTGAAGAACTTGTAAGTGTTCTTCTTGCCATAATGCACTGTTGCTCTGTTAAACTACCAAGGTCTACCCAGCAGTATATGACACACATCCATGGGCATTACATCACACAAAACCTTGTCCTTGTATTTGCCCATTTTCAGCTCTATCTCACACTGTTCTTTCACAATCAGTTGGTGCCCTTTATGCAGCCAGGACACCCTGTAGGGAGTGGGGTGCTCCCTAGTCTTCAGCTTCAGTTTTTCTATCACCTCAGTGGAAACCAAATTGTCTGTGCTGCCACTATCAATGATTAGCTGGCAGCATTTCCCTTGGACTTTGCATATGCTCCTAAAAAAAGTCTTCCTTTGTGCAGGTTCAGTGACTTCTTTGGTTTGTTTCAACAGGACCTTATTAACCACCAAGGACTCTCCCCTCTCTGGAAGAAATTTTTCTTCAATTTCTGCTTCTTCTTCAACCTGGGCAACAACAGCATTTCTTGCACCAGCATTCACATCCTCTGGACATTCATAGTGCTTGTGTCCCACTCCTTGACATCTATAACACCTCAGCTCTCTGCCTCTGCCTCTGCCCCTGCCTTCTCTTCCTCTTCCTCTGTAAGAACCCCTTCTGCCTCTTGCATCATCCTCTGTAGATGCATTCCGAGGTGAGCTACTGTCAGCTCCATCCTTGGGTGTAGGCTTTCCTCTACCACCCTGACTTCCCTTCCCACGGAAAGTACCTCTCTTCTTGGCAGACTGTTTTCTTAGGAGTTTCTCCTCTGCTTTCAAGGCCATCTGATAGGCCTCTTCCACTGTCTTAGGAGACAAAAGACCAATCTTATCTTGGATTTCCAGTCTGAGACCATTCACATATCTGGCAGTCTTCTCTGGTGTATCTTGGAATTTCCCAGCTCTTATGCTCACTCTGTAGAATTCTTCTGTGTATTCTTTTACTGTCAGCAACCTCTGTCTCAGGTTCTGCATTTGTCTATATAATGTCAGCTGGTAATCACTAGGTAAGAATTTACCTTTCAATTTGGCCATCATTTTGGTCCAGCTCTTGATAGGTTGCTTGCCAACTCTCCTCCTCTCTGCCTGCACTCCATCCCACCAAAGTGCGGCATGTCCTTTTAGCTTTGTCACTGCAAACTTGACCTTTTTATCTTCACTTATTTCTTCATAATCGAAGCACTTGTTTAATTCATTTATCCAGTCTACCAGCTCTTCTAGATTCAGTCCCCCTACATAGCTCGACACCTCAATTCTGGGCTTAACTGCAGATCCCAGAGCAGTTCTAAGGAGCCTCAAATCAGGAGGAATTTCAACATTTTCTTCAGCTTCTTCCGTTTCAGGTTCGCTTATGTCTTTAGGATCTCTGGTCTGTCTTCGATCCATGGCATCCATTCTGGCCTCGACCCTCTGCAACACCTCCAACACCTCTGCGTTGGCTACAGGTCTCCTCCTGCCAGAACCTCTACCAAGTCGGATAGCCATGTCAGCAAACAGCTCAAACTTCCCGCTCTGATACCACAAATGGTGCAGTAACAACCACAAGTCCGTCCAACCAGAACCGGTCAACGATGACGTGGTTCAGTCAACAAGGTCTTTTTGTCCTCTCGGCAATGTTATTTATCAATTTTAGAACAATTGATAAATAAAATTACTTGGTAGCTTTAGAATGTTATAACTAATCCCTAGCTTATATATACGTTACCAACTTAACAAAGCTATCACTCCGCGCCTTTATATATATATACCCTGACACTTTATAGTTATTAGTTAAACCTTCGGATTTTATACGTATACACTATGCTTTGGGAAAACTTTATAACAAAACTTTTCCCATTGGGCCTGCCTACATATATCTATGTCAATAATCAATCAAATGCGTGTACCGTACCCCTTTTATCCTCCGCACGCGTTTATTATCGTTCGCGCATCTATGTCCCACGTCCACCGTCCGATGTTCCCCCGCCAGATCGACGATTCTCGTGCATTTCGCCCGGCGTCCTGGTACGAGGGTTAATGTGCGAAGGCGCAGGTTAACGAGCGGTTTTCAAATAGTTCTTTGGCCACATGTCCGACGGTCTATGGATTCGCTGCCTGCTCTACGGATACCACTTATGGTCGGAAGGCGGTGCGGAAATGGGGAAATCCACTCTCCAAAACCACTCGTGGTTTTCCACGATGTTTAACCAAAGTTAATGCGGGTTACGTTCTCCTTCACATTCGTTAACTCAGAGTTAAGTCTCCGGTTGGGGGGTGGGTTTACTTAACACAAAAAAATACAGATTTCTGTGTTACGCGGGATTCCATTACTCTAAGCGGAGTTCCACGACCCTTCTCCTCCATACAGACTTCGCTTCCATACGGATTTCTTTACGGAATTTAAAGACAGAGAACGGAATGTCAGTACACAAACGCCTCAAAATCAAACGAATTACCACGCAATTAACATTCCAAGGCAATTAGATAATCAACAAAGTAGAAATTCATTCAATTGGGGCAATTGAAAATACACAAAGTTTATTGCAGGAATTCCTCTATTCTTCCTCTCCTTCGTACATCTGAAGGGTATAATTATATACATTACAGAGTGTGACTCTTCGGTTCCTCTATGAGGACCGTTTCGGAACCCAAAAGCCTAGTTACTATTTATTCAATAACTGAACTGACAGCCAGACAAACTGAGCTATTCGACTTCCTCTGACTCTAGTTAATCTAAATAATTACAATCAGCTAAGGTATTGACACCTAGCTGTAATAATCCGAATGTTTCCAAACCCTCCTAGCCACAACATGTGGACAAAACTACCTA
The DNA here is from genome assembly GCA_034641835.2 of Pinus albicaulis. Taxonomy (NCBI): domain Eukaryota; kingdom Viridiplantae; phylum Streptophyta; class Pinopsida; order Pinales; family Pinaceae; genus Pinus; species Pinus albicaulis. Next base: position 164,878,362 of record CM076574.1, on the reverse strand, counting down.
CATTGCTGGCCAGTGTCTAATGCCCCTGCATCAGAAATGGGAGAGCATCTCGATGGACTTCATCACAGGGTTTCCCATGGTGCAGGGCAAGGAATGCATATTTGTAGTCGTTGATCGACTGACAAAGTATGCTCACTTATTTGCTATATCTGCACATTACACAACAGCATAGGTGGCAGAGCTATTCTTTCGGGACATTTTCAGGTTGCATGGTCTCCCAAAGACCATCATCAGTGACAGGGACAGCCGCTTCATGGGCAGATTTTGGCAGGAGCTCTTCCGCTTGGTGGGCACAGAGTTGACACCGAGCACTAGCTACCATACTCAAATAGACGGACAGAACGAGATAGTGAACAAGTGGCTAGAGGGCTACTTGCGCAACTATGTTATTGGGTAGCAAAGGGCTTGGTTGAAGTGGCTACACTTAGGGGAGTACTGTTACAACAACACTCATCACATCTCTATCGGTATGTCTCCATTTTATGCATTATATGGATATCATGCTCTTTCTTTTGTTGACGTGATGTTTGGTGCCAGCAAGGCTCCTAGAGCCAAGGATTGGATCCAGGAGAGTCAGGACATTCTCCAAGCTCTTAAGGACAACATTGCTATAGCACAGAACCAACAGATGTTGTATGCAGACAGGGGTCGGGTAGAGAGGCATTTTGAGGTAGGGGATTTGGTCTACCTACGCTTACAGCCATACCGACAGTCCACGCTAAAGAAGAAGGGGGTTAAGAAGCTCAAGCCATGCTTCTACGGTCCATACAGAGTGATACGCAGAGTAGGACAGGTTGCTTATGAGTTGGAGCTACCTCAAGGCAAAAAGATTCATAATATCTTTCATGTATCATGCCTGAAAAAGGCACTGGGTCAGCAGGTGACGGTAACAGAGAAGCTTCCACCTACAGACGATGAGGGGTACTTGGTGTTACCGCCGGAGGCCATTATTGACACTAGGGAGAGACAGCTGCGGAGCAGGACAGTCTATGAGTTCTTAGTGAGGTGGAGGAATTTGTCGGATGAGGATGCCACTTGGGAGAGTGAGCAGATCTTACAACATCCATCATTATAGTTGCTTGAGGACAAGCAACATTTTTCCTGGGGAGACTATAATATTCCCAATTAGCGATAGCTAATTGGAAATATTAATTTTTATTAATTTTTCCTTATATAGTTAAAATATAAATAAAGTGAGTAAAAGGGGAATGTGACTCACTTAGGATAAAACACACTCCCTAAAGTCACCTAGGAGACATAACGTTGTGGTCAAGGTGGGGCCAAGGGGGCCAAGTGACAACGAAGGGGGGTGACACACTTAGATAGCGTGGGTCCAGCTAGCGCAGATGAGTTGGTAGCGTGGGCCAAAAGGAGGCAGTGTAAGCATGGTGGGGCCAAGGAGAGAGGGAGGCTCGCCAAAGATAAATAGAGGGGAGGCTACCTCATTTCTCTCATTGATGATTATGCATTTTGGAGATTGTCTCTAGACATTGAGCATGCTTGTTGTTTAGCTAGTCTGCACGTATTGTTCAGTACACCAGGTGTCTCCATGCGGAGATCCCAACCTTAGCCCCGAGAGACTCCGAGTGCTTGCTTGGGTGAGGAGTCCTACCATATTTTGCAGGGGGAGATCAGAGCTTCAGTCATTAAGGAGCATTCCTTAGAGGGAAAATGCAGTCTTGCAAAGAGAGGATGCAGTTCCAGTTGGGGGAGGTTCCGGATTGAGGTTATTTGGGTGGATCCAGACCGGAGGATTAGAGCAGGGATCAAACCTTGCCTATTGGAGACATTTTGCAGAGGGAGATGCCATATTTTGCAGTATTTCCTTCAGGGCCAATGTTTTCCCTTGAGGGATAACATAGTGCCTCAAAGGTGGTATTTTTCGGGGTCAGCCATTCTTGAAAATCTCTCTGGGATTTTCTGGGTATTAGGAGAGGAGGTCGTTCCCAGAGTTTCAGCATTTTTCGAGTTGGGGAGCAGCCCCAAAGACTCATTTCATTCCAGTAGTTGCAGTAGCACAACAACATTTTCTAGCAGCTTGGAGATTACGCAGTTGATAGAGGGACCAACCATTCCACACATTGTTCTGAGAGTATTTCTACACTTTCCTTGAGCAAGTCGAGGTGCCATCATTCTGATCACCTTTGTACTTTCCTTATTTCTCAGTATTAATAAAATGGCTCAGTGTTCTCCATATTGTGTATTTTGTCTCGTGGTTTGTCTCTAGTTGCTGTGTACCTTGTTTGTGTGCTTTATATTACTGTTTATTTCCCTTCAGGATATTACAGAGAAATTTGTTTTGCTTGTTATCTACAACATTAGATTCATCATACCTGGAATTTCTCGATCTCTTGGAAGGTTGACAATTTCCATTTCGTGTAGCGGGAGCCTTTCTCTTTCCTTTGTTGTTGAACCCGTTGTTCCTTTGATTTCCATTTCCCTTGAAAGTGTTGTTGTAATCACCATCTCATGGTGTATCCCTTTTATTGGGACACTCTCTAGCATAGTTGTTAAACTTGTTACAATTGAAACATCTACCCTTTGTTCATTCTTTGAATCCCGATCTTCCTTGCTCTTGATTTCTTGGACCAACATTGTATTTTCTTTTAGCTTGAGCGGAGAATGTAGTAGGCTCATTCCTATTTTAAGGCACGTCTCTCTCCATCATCCTTGTCTCCTCTTGAGTGCATCTAGTCAAAAATTCATCAAAATTTGGAATCCTGACATTATTGAGAATAGTGGTGTTGAATACATAACATGCTCAAGGAATACCTCCAAGGGAAATATGAGTGAGCTCCCAATCAAAAATAACCTCTCCAATAGATAGAAGATCATTTTTTATTTCGATAATACTCATGAAATAGGAGTGGATGGATTCTCCTCTATCCATCTTGATGTCCTTCAGCTTGTTCTTGAGAAAGAGGATTTGATTTGCGTTGCTAGCCCTGAACATGCTAACCAACTTGTCATACATCTCCTTAGATGTGCCCAGCTCGAAGATGTAAGCAATCAAATGCTTGTGAATAGAATCCCTGGTGATCTTCTTAGTTTTGACCTCTCCTTTCTTATACTTTGTCTTAGTGGCAGCCGGTGCATTTGAAGGAGGCTCAACAATCTTCCCTTGCACATATTCCATAGCATCATGCTCCTCCAAAGTCAAGTCCAAGAACATTTTCATTGCATGATAATCAGACTTATCATTGAGCTTGTCATCAGATTTGAAGTAAGATGAGGAATCCATTGACCTTTGTCCTTGTCTAACAAATATCAATGATTTCTCTTCTCACTCTTGCTTAGGTTTTGTCTTAACATGGGCTCTATACCATGTTAATTTTAGTTAACAATGGTATGTTCTATGCTTTAGAGAAATTTACTTCAATCTTTTCTTATTAGCCCAATATCAATTTCCAGATTAAAAATCACATTAACATTGACAGTAAATGTTGATAAAACATAAACAATAACAGAACACAAGCCAAGACAAGAGGACACAAAATTTGGAAGATGGCAGGGAAAAACCCCAATGCAGGGAAAACCCTTTGATCAAATCTTCTTATTATTCTTCAAAAGTTCGGCACAGAGAGAGAGTACAATATACAAAATTCACTTGCCCAAAACTTCAGTCAAACAACAGTCAACAGGATGCCCTAACCAAAAAGTCAACATTGGTCAAACTAGCAAGAAGACACCTCCAAATCAGCTTGGTCAACCCCAGCCAATGCAGACTCTAGCAGTAGTCCATATCAGCCCAAAACAGATCTGAAAAATCCAATCAAACTTGGTCAACATAAAAGTCAACGTTGCGGTCAACGCTAGTCAAAGTGCTAAGAAATCCTTGATTTTTGTGCCAATGAATGCGGCCTAGGGAGATCGAAATTCCAGCCTAAAAAACACAACAAATAGAGTGAGTTTGACCCAAAGTCAACGTTGGTCAACGCTTTGCAAATTATCCCTAAAACAGATCTGAAAATTGCAGACTTGCCCAATCACTTTGCCACACGTGTGAAGAAGAGAGAGAAGTTCCAAGTGTTGTACGAACCAATGAGGAGAGGTGTGAGAGAGATATGTAATGAGATGATGATTTCCAAAATGAGGAATAGCTCTCTCTTATTTATACCATGCGTTGAGGGTGGAGACACATCCATTGGGGCTTATGAGCCTACATTAGACTTCTAGCCAACCTTGACAATTTGCACATGTGTGAGAGAATAAATTCAAAATCTCACTTCTGCTCATCCAAACAATATCTTTAGATCAATATTGCACCTCTCGAAAAGAGGAATTCAACAAAAATATCATCTCCATCATTTGAGCAGTCCGAGGTGGAGTTTGGCCCTAGTTGCCAATTTTAACACAATTTTTTGAAGAAGTTGCAGAAATTTTGAGTTTCTAAGAAGACAGAATTTTTGGGCAGATCAATAAAGTGAATTGCTAGATTAGATTGGAAGGCTTCACTGGGAGGGGAAGACCAAGTTCAACCATAGGTGTAGGTGTGTCTCTCATTGAACATGGAGAATTTCTCTATTGAAAAGGGTTGATGGTTTTTCTCCTTTGTGGGTTTTCCCAGGGTAAATCTTGTCTCTTTTTTGTGCATTTTGATCTCTATTGTTCCATTGTTATGGTTGAATTTCTTACATATAATTGTTGAATGATATATTAGAATAAGTTAAAAGAAGATCTACATCAAAAGTAATTATTAGAATTTCAAATATATTGTGCTAACCCTGAATGCACTAAGCAAATCAACATGAGGAGTTAGTGAGGCTTTTCAGTCCCAATCTGTCACTTGTAATTGTTCTAGCAACAAGGGTTTACAGTCTGAAGAGCAGCTAAGCAGCTAGTTTTTGGTATCAATCCTCTGAGGGATGTCGAGCTGAGACTATACAAATTCATTCTAGAACAGGGCAACAACAAGTTATCCTAATCTAAGTCAGGATCTGTTGTGGAAAGGAAGTCTTTGATTAACCAATTTAAGAAGCGTTAGGAGACATCTACGTGACAGAGTTCAGAAAAATCCAAGTGGTCGGTTAAAGTTCCATATGCGAGTCTCATCCCCTCATGCACTAAAGGATTTACGCTAGCTCTGTTTACAAACAGACTTTCGTTAGGGATGTGAGACAGTCAACAAGGCTTTTCCGGTGGGCCCGGTAATTTGTTGTAGCGGTGAAGGAGCACAACGTATTCAACGGAGGCTAGCACATAAATATTTATGGCGAAATTATCACCCTACAATTATATGAAATTGTGAAGGAGGAAAAAAAACGAGTCCAATCTCCGCTAAGCGTAGTCGGGTGCCTGGAGCAGTCCGAGAATCTTGAAGCAAATTTAGAGACGGAATGATCAAGGGGCGCATTTTCAGGTTTTGAAGTACAATCAGATCCTGATTTGGTGGGTAGAACAAGTCCGCATATATCTCAGTCATCATGCCCTCTTCTCAGTATTGCGAGGAGTATCTCTCTGCAGCCCGAATCCCTTCCTATAGCAGTAGGAGGACCAAAATCTGAAGTGTTTCTAAAATCAGAGGAAGGTAGAGGTTGTAACCTCTTGAACAACAAGGAGACCGAAACTAACACAGTAAAATTCCCATGAACTTTTGTAGTTGTGATCTCTGGTTAGGGTAATCAACTTGTTAAAATCGAATTCTATGGTCTGTAGATATTAATTGTGGCTCATAACTGTTTTTCCTCGGGAAAAATCGTAATTTTATTAATGAAAACAAAATTACATGTTGTAGATGCTTGCAAAGCATTCCATTAAGCCAGTCCAAGATTAGTGATGAAAAAAACAAAGAAAAGACTTTAATAAGAAGATAAAACAGGTTATCCTTTTCTCCATTTCTTCTTTTCTACTTTCCTCCATTCTCCTTGAGATGGAGTGGTTCTTACAAGGGCTAGTTGGTTTACTTCTTCCATTCTTGGATTTTCCTTATTTGACTCTGAGCTTTCAGATACATGGTGACATTTGATACACCCCAATACCTTAGCTTCAGGAATCCCCTCCAGCTGCGCTGTGGGTACTGGGATTTCTAAAGCTTCACGATTTGCTTCCTCCTTTTCTACACTTTCTTGTGGATTCTGGATTTCTTCATTGGGAAGGGGACCCATTTGTTCTTCATCCTCTTCGTCTTCGGGGGGTGGGAATTGCTATCCTTTGGGATGCTTTCCTAACTTCTTCTTCCTTCGTGGCTCTCTCTTGGCATCGAGACACGTATTTTGTAGATTTCATGTCTGTCGATATAAATGACATCTAAAGGCCGTGTTCTCAAAAGCTAGGAATTGTGTATAGCTTTGCTTGTTGTGCATTAAGAGGATGTGATGCGACAGTCCTTTGCTGAGGTCCACCTCCACACATATTCTGGCGAAAGTGTAGATGCGTTCTTCAATTCTGTGTATATGTCTTTATATATCGCCCTAAAAGGTTCCATATGCCTTCTAGTACTTTATGATGCCAGAAATGTAAGGGAATATTATGCAGCCTAACCCACACTGGCATTCTTGATACTACCATTGTATTAACATCAAATTCTGGGAACCATGGGGTAAAAAAAAGTCCCATAGATCCCCAAAACCATGGTCCTTCTTGCAGAATATATTCTCGTTCCTCCAATGATGCAAACTTTACTATGAAAAAACCTTTGGAGCTAAGTTGCAGGAAACGTAGGGTAGGGGTTTGTTTCCGCCCTGAAATGAAACAGAAACGCATTTCCCCATACCATACAACCTGGAAACACGTTTATGTCCGTACTGGGCCGTTTCCTGTGGGGGAAACGTGCCCAGTATGGACGGAAACGCGTTCCCAGGCTGTACGGGCGCGTTTCCATCGTTTTAACCTTTTTTTTTGCTTTTTTGGGGGCTCGTGTGTTTTATTATTTTTTTAATTTTGGAAAGTATCTTTTGGATGCATCTAGATGGATCTCTCAACTTATAAAAAGACTCTTGCTTCTAATGATCAAACCTATGGCCCTAGTATTTATATGTGATTCATGGTAATGTTAAATTCTTAAAGTAAAAGTGACATTCTCCTTAATCTTCATTTTCATCATTTTACATAAATTTTTAACATTACCATGAAATGACTCAGGATGTTTGAGAGTGGTTCCGACCTCATTGGATTTCATATGGAGAAAGTAGAATTTTAGATCTCATTCAAAATCCAGCAGACTTATCAGTTTTTCAGGATTTCAGGATTGGGAGATTGCAATGTTTCCACCAAATTTTGTCATGTATTAGGGTATGGAACTCATATTTAATCAAGAGCACCAATCCCTCTATGTACCTTGATGTTAGTGACAATGGTTGTCAAACTCCTCTATCATGACCCTACTAAAAATGTACCCATCACTCAAACATAACCTTGACTCGACATGCTCATAGTATTTATTGTACTTGCAACCTCATATATATAATAAAGGTTGATTTTGAGATTTTGATATATAATAAAGGTTGGTTTTGGAATTTCGATATTGCTATTTTTATTATGTGTCTGTTATCATTAATGAGTAAATGTCTTGTAACTTGTAATAGTTTATGCTTTGAATTTATCATGTATGTTTTATGATTTCACATAACATTTCTTAAATGTCCTAAATTATAATATAAATTTAAATTATAACACATATATATATATATATATATTGTGTTTCCCCATGTCGGAAACTCGTTTCCATTTCCCTGTTTCGTGCAACTTAGCTTTGGAGCAAAGGTGAACCTCACAATTTATTGTCCATGTTGTGAAGATCCAGTGAAATAGATCCATTGGCTTTGGAAAAAAACTGTTGAATTTTCATATAACAGCTTGGGCTTCATAAATTGTACACAGATCATTTGTTTCTGCTAGATCAATAGTTAGTGTTGGGGTGTGATTCAGCTGCTCCACTATATAGGGATTCGGGATGTTGTGTGTTTGATCTGGTGTGGTTGAAGCAACTGCCTTCCCTTTTAGAATGTCTTTGAAAGAGGGACCTCCACTGACTTGACCTTGATTCAGTTTTTTCCTTTTGGAAGGCTAGATCCAGATGTACTCCCTGCACCCTTTGATTTGTACGGTCCAGAAGTGCCTCCTTGCTATCTCAAATTTAAGATGATGGTGGATGATGGAGCTATATTATAATATTGTATTCTCAAGTCATCCTGCATTAGTTTTCCTCTACAGACCAAGATTTGTGAGAGCGACGAAATGCCCAGGATATGTAGTATATTTTGCTTCAAATGTTTAATACTTTCTATAGCCCGAACCCGTAAGAGAATTGATTTACCGGATGGAATTTTAATGAAAACTAGAAAAGACTTCTGAACTTCAACTCCCTGATCTATAAGCTTTTGATAGGCAGTCGCTTCGATGTCCAGATCTCCGCAAGAGGACAGATCCACAAGGTGTGGGATAGATGACTATGTGAGAGAGAAACGATCCACCAATTTCTCTCGATATGTAGATATCACATGCAAATCAGTCGGGTAGCACGACACGCACCACAGAGTTGGGTTGGATCTGCTATCTCGATGGCTTCGTTCCCTCAGCAAGCTGAAAAAATCCCGCTCTCGTAGCTTTAACCATGGATCTTCTGTGGAGATCCCACTAGGGAGATAAACCTTTGACTCGTCTGGTGGCCCTCCGCCCGATATGCTCAGTACCTTTATTGTAATAACGAAAGGGGGATAAACCTCTACAACACCCAGCGGCTCTTATTTTGATCTATGCATCGTTTCTCCTGTGGTGATTTGTGGGAAGGGTATCGGCCTTAGATCAAAGATCGCACCAAAAATAAGCAAAATCGTGCTCGGCACATATCTACAGCACCCTTGGAGGCCATACGATCCGCCAAGCGAAGTGAGGTTGATCTGATTCCCTGCGGCAGCTCTCATCACAACCCCGACCATTGCTCTTTGATTCTCGACTCAAGTTATATGAAAGTTGTTTGAATTACGTATTGCATGGTTATTGTTGAACAATTTACTATTGTATTGTTGGATTCAATATATTGTTGAAGAATCATTGCCTTATCAAGATCATTTGTTGTTAAATTTGGTAACTAGGGCCAAAATCCATGTTGCACTACTCATATGATGGAGATGATATTTTTTTTGGATTCCTCTTTCAAAGAGGGTCAAGATTGATCTAAAGATCATCTTGTTTGGATGAGTAGAAGTTGTATTTTCAATTTATTTTTTCACACATGTGCAATTTGTCAAGGTCGACCAGAATTTTAATGTCGGCTGACAAGCCCCAAAAGTTGTGTCACACACACAGTCATGGATATGAAAAGGACAGACATGATGCTCATTTCATCATTCATTCATCTCACACATCTCTCTCTCATCTGATTGGTTCGTACAACCTTAGAGGCTTCTCTCTCCTCCACACGTGTGAAACAGGACGCTGCAATTTTCACACTTGTTTAGGGTTTTTCTGGACAACATTGACCAGTGTTGACTTTGGGTCAACTCTCATAATTTGACTGTGTTTTCTAGCTCAGAAATCCTATTTGAAGAGGCCGCAGCTAGAGGCACAAAACCGAGGTCAAACGTTGAATTTGACCATAGCTGAACGCAGCATTGACCACAGCGTTGACTGTCATTTTGACCGCAGACTTTGACTTATGCGTTGACTAGAATTGTGGACTGTTTTGGGCTATGTTTGAATTTGAAGGAAGGTCGAGTTTGAATGATTTTGGCCGAGCCTATTTGGAGGCTGAATTGTTGGTTTGACCAGCAAAGACTTTGATGGCTAGGGCATCCTATTGACTGATGTAAAATATATTTCTCTTTCTCTGCTGAATAAGAAGAATTATAATAATTCTTGTGTCTCTTGTCTTGGCTTGTCTTCTGTCGATTTATTTATGTTCTATCAACATTTACTGTCAATGGTTATGTGATTGCAAATTGAATTGAGCTAATAAGAAATAGTGACGTAAAATCCTCTAAACATAAAACATACCATGGCTAACTAAAATTAACATGGTATCAAAGCTAAGGTGAAGACAAAGCCCAAGCAAGAGTGAGAGGAGAAATCACCGAAGTTGAATAGACAAGGACCAGGGACAATGACTTCCTCATTCTTCAATATTGATGACAAGTTGAATGATAAGTCTGATTACCATGCTTGGAAAATGTCCTTCGATCTTACATTGGAGGATCAAGATGTTATGGATTATGTGCAAGGAAAGATCACCGAGCCTTCATCTAATGCACTGGATGCCACTAAAACAAAGTACAAGAAAGGGGAAAACAAGGCGAAGAAGATCATCAAGGATTCTATTCATAAGCACTTGGTTGCTTATATCTCCGAGCTGGGCACATCTAAGGAGATGTATGATAAGTTTGTTAGCATGTTCAAGGCAAGCAATGCTAATAAAATTCTCTTTTTGAAGAACATCAAAATGGACAAGGAAGATTCCATCCAGTCCTACTTCATGAGGATCACTGAAATCAATAATGATCTCTTAGCTATTAGAGGACTTCCCCGGCCATGGTATGTATTTAATACTACTATTCTCAATAATAATATACTTTCTGATTTTTATGAATTGTTGACGAGATGCACTCAAGAGGAGACAAGGATGATGGACACAGACCATCACTCAAATGGGAATGGAAGTGACCCTACTTCCTTCACCGCTCATGCAAAGAAGAGGTACAATGTTGGTTCGAGAAATCAAAATCATGGAAGAGCGGGTCCCAAAGGAAGGAAGGGAAGATGTTTGTAACAAGTTTGGTAACTATGCAAGAGAGTTCCATAATAAAAGGGACTCTTCCCGAGATGATGACTACAACAACAACAAATTCAGGAGGAATGATCAAAGGAACATCAGGTTCAAAGGAAAGAGGAAGGCTCCCTCTGATCGAAATAGAAATGGAACAATCTTTCAAGAGGTCAAGGAACTCCAGTTATGATGAATCCAATGTTGTTGATAATAAGATAAATGAATATATTCTTATATCTTCCCTCTCTGCTGCGTCTTCTTCCGACACCCTGGATAACTGGTTGATTGATAGTGGTGCCTCAAGGCACTTCACTGGATATAAAGAGGCCCTCTCTAATTTGATTGAAAATGATACTAATTTGGAAATTATCCTTGGAGACAATGTCACCTACCCCGTGAAAGGGACATGGACTGTGACCCTTCATTTAAATCAAGGTCGAGTCCTCTATTTGCAAAATGTGTTGTACATAATTGACTTGAAGAAGAATCTAGTGTCTATCTCGGCAATGGAAGACAAAGGATTCAAGGTGGCATTCATCGATGGAAAGGTACGCATTTGGAAGAGGAACTTCAAAGAAGAATTCACTCTTGGTTTTAGGGTTGATACACTCTATGAAGTTGGAGGAAGTCTGTTGGGGGCCATGACATGCAACACAACTCTTCAATCCGAGCAATGGAACCAGAGGTTTGCACACCTTCATTATAAAGCCCTTCCTGAAGCAATGAAGGTGGTGACAGGTATGCCCGATTTCAAAGATGATCATGAAGGTGTATGTCAGGGTTGTGCCAAAGGAAAGCATACAAGGGGACCATTCCCCTCAAGTGTCACAAAGACATATGATATTTTACACTTGATTCATTATGAGTTGTGGTATGTTGCTTGTAACATCCTTGGGAGGATGCTTATATTATATCACTTTTATAGATGACTTCTCCCGCAAAACTTGGATATATTTTTTGAAGAAAAGGGATGAAGCATTCAAGTGGTTCCACACATTCAAGGCCTTGGTTGAAAATCAAACTGGGAAGAAGATAAAAATTTTGAGGACTGATAATGGAACCGAATATGAGTCAAATGAATTCAATGACTATTGCAGGGAAGTTGGCATTAAGAGGGAGACCACTGCTACTCCCAAACAAAATGGTGTTGCTGAAAGGAAGAATAGAACCATTTTGGAAGCTACCCGTGCCATGCTATATGACCAAGGACTTCATAAGTTCCTTTGGGGAGAATTTTCCAACACCGTTGTGTATGTTCAAAATAGATGCCCACATTCTGTATTGGACTCCAAAACCACCGAAGAACTATTCTCTGGTAAAAATCCTGATGTCTCTCATTTTAGAGTTTTTGGAAGTCCTGCATATTTTCATGTGTCGAAAGAAAAGAGAAGCAACTTGGATGCTTCTGGAAAGAAGGGAATTTTTGTGGGCTACAGTGAAACCTCAAAGGCATATAGAATCTATGTGCCTGGTCAAAGAGAAGTGGAGATATGTCATGATGTCACCTTCGACGAAGATGTTTCCCTCAGGAAGGTTAGAGATTTTCCTATCTCAAAGGAAGACAAAGAAGAAGAAGAAGGCAGGAAGACAGGAAGATCCAAAGGTTGAACCAATGCTCGATGTTGAAGGTCCAATGGATCTTATAGATCCACCTTCTTCAGATAAAAGGAGACCCTCATGGCTTAAAGACACTCTTGAAGATGCCGAGATACATATTACTCCAAGGGGAACATTCCGCGAAAGTAAGAAGCCAAATTAGTACCAAGGATATCTAGCATCCATGAGTACTATCGTACAATCTGAGCCTGGAACGTTTGAAGAATCCGTGAAGCATCAAGTTTGGAAGGATATTATGCACGAGGAATATGAGTCAATCATGAAAAATGATGTTTGGGATATGGTCCCTAGAATGAAGGACAAATCTGTTGTCACCTCCAAATGGCTCTACAAGATCAAGCAAGGAGCTGATGAAAGTGTTGAAAATTTCAAGGAAATATTTGTTGCCCGAGGCTTCTCTCGAAAGGAAGCCATAGATTATGATGAAATATTTGCACCTATTTCCCGCTACACCACCATCCGATCAATCATTTCCCTTGCTGCATCGCAAAGATGGAGTCTACATCAGATGGATGTGAAGACTGCCTTCTTACATGGCTCAATCAAGGAAGAGATCTATGTGGAACAACCTCTGGGGTTCAAAGTTCGAGAGAGACACACACATGTATGTAGGTTGAATAAATCCCTCTATGGGTTGGAGCAAGCTCCCAGGGCTTGGTATGAGAGGATCAATAACTACTTGATGAAGCTAGGATTTACTCGAAGAGATGCTAATCCAAACCTTTATTGTAAGGTTGATAATGACAAGCCTCTCATTATGGTTCTCTTTTTGGAAAAATACTAAGAGGGGGGGGTGAATCAGTATTTAGAGCTGACTGACAATTTTTAGTTTTCCTTTCTTTTAAAACCATATGTTACATTACTACATCCAACTTGTATGTCCAGAGATCTTATTATGTCTTTACTTAGATCATTGCATCATTCATTCATCAGATAAGCAGTAAGCATGAACAAAAATAATAGAACAAACCATCAAACATAAGCAACACATATGAACACCAGGATTTAAGGTGGAAACCCAATTCGGGAGAAAAATCATCGTTGCTGTAATCTCAGTCTTCAATATTTATTATAAAGAATACTTCTTACAATTTTATGCTGGTGCAGACTCATACTAGCACGCAGACACCCATCTGCAGAAGGCTACAACCTTCTCTCATTTACCAGACTTTCCTGGAAGGGAGCTACAACCCCTTGCTCTCGTTTACCAGCTACTACTGGAAGGGAGCTACAACCCCCTCACTAAAGGCTTCGACCCTCAGATTTACTGCGGACCACGCTTCATCCACTTCCACACAACATACCTTGCAGGCCACCAGATTTATTTATTTTCTTCAGAGGTGCATCCTTAATTCAGCAATCTGTTACCCATTCCATACAGATATACTTCAAAGCGAAGTATTCATTCACAACCCTTATACGTTCTTCATGATTTCGTCAGTCGATTGAACTATGAATTAATCATCATCTGATCTAAAGATCTTGATCAATCATCATATTCACAGGTGTGCCATAGATTCAGATATATCAGAGTTTATTCATACAGATATCTCTAAAAGAGATTCGTTCATTATCGACCTTTTCGCCTGCACACCTCGTTCTCTATTTCTCTTCTCCTTATATAGTTTTGCCTTTAGTAAAACCATGAGTCAAAACCACGAACCGCTAATGGTATTCCTAGACGGGGTCAAAATAGATAATCTAGCATATTAAAAATCGATCCAATCCAAATTGAAACCCCAACCTTCGTTCTTCCATGCACGAATCGTCCCAAAGGTAGTCTTTTATCTCCGCCATATAATATTATTTCAATTCGGGGGCTTCCTTCATACTTCATAAAAAAATGTTCGAATTTTATAACTATAACCCTAATGGTTAATAGATCCGCAAATCTTAACCATGACCAACGCATTCGTATGCATGGGCCCCAGTGTTAATGGTCATATCCATCTGACGGTTGTTATCGCGTCGCGCCACCTCATTTGATCAGACAGATATCGCTCAGCGAAGGTGCGTGAACAATAATGCGCGATGGCATGTCGTACTTTGGTTAATCTTCGTGCATCTTCCTCATACGACCACCGTTCGATGGCTTCTCTCCAGATCAACGACGCACAACAATATCGCTAGGCATCCTGGATCGAACAATAACGCGCGATGGCGCGCAGTGACAAGCGGTTTTCTGAAGTCGTACAAGGACGCGTGTCGCCCGTTCTATGGAATCGGAGCCAACCTCTTGAATACTGCTCAACCCGCAAAAGCGGTGCGATATGGGAAATTCGCTTCCGAAAATCCACTCGCGGTTTTTAAATAGTGATCAACCGTCCAATCAAATTCCCGCTCCGTACTCCAGGTTCCATCTGCGCATATATATGAACTCTGCCCTTCATGTGCAATAAATTAACAAATATCGCTTGGTTCCATATGAATTATATATAAACTTTGGACCTTTGTGAAATATGTAATGCGCTATATATGCTTTTATGTTCCAGCTTTAGAGTATCCTCCAGCGAGGTAGGCGATTCTCGGAATTTATTTATATATATATATATGATGCCCAACTGGGTAATGATTCCCGGAATAAGGTTTTATATATACATACATTGCCGCTGTTTGTTTAACTGATCTTTAAGAATAGCGTCAATTCCTTTGTAAATGATTCGGCACTACATTTCTTAAGTTCAACTCTTTTGTACCCAACCTTCGGAATATTATAATATACACTTGCCCTGTAGGACCCATATCCTTATATCATCGCATCACATCGCATATTCGTTACTCTGCCTCTCTGTTTCTTCGCTGATTGTGATATGCGATCTCATCGCATCGCACATACAAATATCGCATCGCGTTGCAGATCAATCACATACTCTGCCTCTCTGTGTCTTTCGCCAATTGCGATGTGCGATCTCATCGCATCGCACATACAAATATCGCATCGCATCGCAGATCAATCACATACTCTGCCTCTCTGTTTCTTTCGCCGATTGCGATGTGGGATCTCATCGCATCGCTCAGACA
Organism: Pinus albicaulis; assembly: GCA_034641835.2. Lineage (NCBI taxonomy): Eukaryota > Viridiplantae > Streptophyta > Pinopsida > Pinales > Pinaceae > Pinus > Pinus albicaulis. Next base: position 164,863,025 of record CM076574.1, on the reverse strand, counting down.
AATATCGCATCGCATCTTCATTACACTGCTTTGTCTACTGACCGTTGTTCTCTGCCTTGCTTTTCTCTTTTCATAGTTACTGTTTCAGATGCTCCTTCTTTGCCAATTCCTTTTGCATCAATGACAACATTTCCAACAATCTCCCCCTTTAGCATTGATGGCAATATTCTTCCTTTGTTTGTCTTTGACAAGCCCCTCTTTTCCTCCCCCCTTGACATCAATGGCAAAGGGTTGATCAATATCCTTTGTACCGACAATACCATTCTCCCCCTGAGATCATGCTGCATCTTCAAACATAATATTCAATGAAATTTCAGAAATGACTTATACACTCAAGATCAAATATTCTCAAGCATGAGATCAGATTACAACAAGTAATGCATCCTTGCCACATGACCAATGCTCCCCCTTAGCTTGTGCATCCTGACCACCTTCAACAGGAACGTATTTTTCAGTATTTAAGTAGATCTGATCTTCTGCATGGCAGAGACTACTCCCAGCTTCTGTCTGAGATATTCAAACGCTTCCCTGGGTAAAGGTTTGGTAAATACATCAGCAACTTATTCTTTGGAGGGCACATACTCCAACTTCACCTTTTGTTCAAGCACTTGTTCACGTAAGAAGTGATATTTGATGGGAATGTGCTTGGTCTTGGAATGCATAACAGGATTCTTTGAGATACTGATGGCACTTGTGTTATCACACATAATGGATATAGGAGGTGAACATTTGATTTGAAATTCTTGTAAGGTTTGCATCATCCAGAGAAGTTGAGTGCAACATGATGTGGCAGCCACATATTCTGCTTCTGCTGTAGATAAGGCAATAGAGCTTTGCTTCTTGCTAAACCAAGATACTAACCGGGGCCCCATATAGAATGCACCACCACTAGTGCTTTTCCAATCATCAACACTTCCAGCCCAATCTGCATTAGTGTATGCATGAAGAGTAAGATCAACATTCTTTGGATACCATAGTCCAAAGTCTTGAGTTCCTTGTAGATATTTGAATATTCTTTTCACAACTTGAAGATGAGACTCCTTTGGATTAGCTTGGAATCGTCCAACAATCCCAACTGCATGCATGATGTCTGGTCTTGTCCCAGTGAGATAAAGTAGACTTCCTATCATAGATTTGTATTCTGGTTGATTCACCGTGGGGGAATCATCATTAGAACTGAGATTACATCTGGTTATCATTGGTGTACTTACAGGTTTGCAATCTTCCATGCCATACTTCTTTAAGATTTTCTTGAGGTATTTTGCTTGTGATAAGAATATGCCATCTGTTGCTTGTTGCACTTGCAAGCCAAGAAAGAATTTTAGTTCCCCAAGTAAAGACATTTCAAATTCTTGTTGCATATCAGAAGAAAATTTTTGACTCATAGACTCTTCATTACTTCCAAAAATGATATCATCAACATATACAACCACAATCAATAGTTTGTCATTTTCAGTTTTTGTGTATAAGTTTCTATCAGCAGACCCTTTTGAAAATCCTTGTTGATGAAGATATTTGTCAAGACGATAGTACCATGCCCTTGGAGCTTTTTTGAGACCATATAGAGCCTTTTTAAGTCTACAAACAAGTTTGTCATCATTTCCCAAAATGAATCCTTCTGGTTGTTCTATATAAACTTCTTCTTCTAGATCACCATTGAGAAAAGCAGATTTAACATCCATCTGATAAACTTTGATTTGTTGGAAGCTTGAAAATGCAAGAAACATTCTTATGGCTTCAAGTCTAGCTACAAGAGCAAAAGTTTCTTCAAAGTCTATATCTTCTTGTTGAGAATACCCTTTGCAAACAAGTCTAGCATTATTTCTTATAACATCCCCATTCTCATTTAACTTGTTTTTGAATATCCATTTAGTTCCAATGACATTTTTGTCATGAGGTCTTGGTACTAATTCCCAAGTGTGATTCTTCTCAATTTGATCAAGCTCTTCATTCATGGTTTGAATCCAACAATCATCTTTGTAGGCTTGACTAACATTGTGTGGTTCAATAGTGGACAGAAATGCCAAATTGCTAGAAGATCCCACAAGAGTCCTTCTTGTTTGTACACCTGATCCCTTTTCTCCCAAAATTTGAGATTCTAGATGATTCTTTTGAACATACCTAGATGGAGCTGTTTCAGATAAATCATCTTCGGATTCTTCATTGGGTTCACTGTCTATATCATCCTTATTTGATGTAGAAGGATATGTTTCATCATCATCTTCATCTGTTGTTTGCTTTTCTTCTTTTGGAACTTCAGGAGACTCATCAATAACAACATCAATACATTCAACAATCTTCCGAAGTCTTTTATTGTAACATTTATATGCCCTACTCCTAGAGGAGTAACCAAGAAATATTCCTTCATCTGCTCTGGGTTCAAACTTGCCAAGTTTTTCATCATTATTCTTGATAAAGAATTTGCTTCCAAAGATTCTAAAATTCTTTACAGTGGGAGGTTTACCATACCAGAGTTCATATGGAGTTTTATCACTATTTACATGAACATGTGCCTTGCTGAGAATGTTTACTGCTGTATGTGCTGCTTCTCCCCAAAATGTGTCAGGTGTTATGGAATCATCAAGCATAGCTCTAGCCATTTGTTGAACTGTTCTATTCATTCTTTCTGCAACACCATTTTTTTGTGGAGTGCCAGCTACAGAAAACTGTCTTTTTATGCCATGTTGTTCACAAAATTCAAGGAATTCATCTGATGTATATTCTCTTCCTCGATCAGATCTGAGACACTTGATTTTTAGATCTAATTCATTCTCAACTAGTGCTTTGAAGATCTGAAATTTCTCAAATGCTTCATCTTTGTGTTTAAGCAGCCCAATCCAACACATTCTAGAGAAATAATCAATGAATAAGATATAGTATTCTTCACCACGTGGTGACTTCTTCCTCATAGGTCCACATATGTCAGTATGAATGAGTTCAAGAGGTTTACTTGATGATCCTTCCTTGGCATTAAATTGTACTTTGGTTTGCTTACCGAATTGGCAAGATTTGCATATGATATTTTTAGGTAGAGTAATATTGGGAAGATCACGGGCAGCTTTAAGTCTGCTTGATTTGTTGATTTGAGAGAAGCTCAGATGCCCCAACCTTCTATGCCATATCCAATTTTCTGAAGATTTACTCAAATAACATTGTTCTTTGCAGTTCTTCAATACATATAGGTTGTTTGGAGTTATTTTTCCTTTTATAATTGCTTTACCTGTATCAAGATCACGTACCACACATTCTTTTGAACTAAAGACAACTTCAGTTCCTTGATCACACATTTGACTTACACTTAAAAAGTTATGCTTTAATCCATCCACATACATGACTTCATTAGCTTTCACCTTATCTTTTAGGAAAACAGACCCTTTTCCTTTAATGACCGCAGGAGTATCATTTCCAAATGTAACATTCTTCTCCTTTTCTAGAGCACTATATGCAAGAAGTTTTTCTTTATCACCTGTCATGTGTCTTGAGCATCCACTATCAATGTACCATTGGTTTTCTTCATCTTCTGCAAATAACGCTATGCCACAATTTTCAACCTGTAACTCCTTCTTTTTCCATACTTTGGATCTTGAAGGAACATGTTCTTTTGGTTGAACTTTGCTCCTGCATTCAGATTCTTCATGTCCAAAGTTATTGCAATAAGCACATTCAACTTCATTTTGAAGAGGAGAAAAGTTGTTATAAGTATTCTTCTTTGTTTCAATATCAATCCTTTTCTTTCTTGCTTCTCTTGTCATGATGGTTTTATATGCAACACATTGAACAACTTTATGACCAAAATTTTGACATGAGAAACATTGTCCATTGAAGAAGAAATTGCTGCGATCATAAAATCTTCTACATGAATTTACCTGTTGATTGGTGTTTCTTTGAAAGACATTCTTTTTAGTGTTCTTTGAATTGAGATGATCATGCTTTACCTGTAAATATTCTTTATTCCCTTGCTGAGTGGCAACATGTTGTAAACCAGCTGTAACTGCTTTTATATAATTTGGTGCTGAAGCCTGAGAAGATTCTCCGATATATCCAAGACCTGTCTTTATAAGAGGAGAATGTTGTACCTTGATAATCTCATCTAAGGTTTCAGATCCTTTAGCGAATCTAAGATTCAGAGTCTTTACTTTCTCAAGTTCTTTTCTTAGACTTACTACTTCACACTCTACTTTCTCATTGTGTTTCTCTTTTTCTTCAAGCTGATTTTTCAGAGTTTCTATGGTTATTTTACTCTCTTCTAAGAAAATTTTGATTTTATTGTTTTCATCAAGAAAATCACTGTCTTCTAGAGCATCCACAAAAGTATCCTTTTCTTCTCTAGATTCTTTTTCAAATGCCATGAGAAGTCTAAGATCTTGTTCACATTCTTCCTCACTATCGGATAACCCATCATTGTCTTCATGAGTATAGTAACTCTTTCTAGTGCTAAAACGATTCTTATTCCTTCTTGCTACTTCCTTCCCCTTTTTATGTGTTTCTTTATAAGGACACTTAGCAGCATAATGACCAACTCTTCCACAATCAAAACATTTGAAAGGAAGTTTACCTATGAACCGTCCTGTGCCAAGTTGAAGTTTCTTTACAAAGTTTATCTCATCTTCTTCTGAGATATATCCTGATCCTTCTGTTTTTTGTACTTCCTTCCCTTTTGTAGAAGTTATAAAGACTTCTTCTTTGACTTCAAAAGGTCCTCCTCTTCTCATTTCATATGCAGTTAGTATGCCATGAAGTTGCACCATAGTAAGATTTTGAAGATCCTGCTTTTCTTCAAGAGCAGAAAATTTTAACTCAAATTTTGTCGTTAGTGATCTTAAGACTTTCTCAACCAAAGTAGATTCGGTTATTGTTTCTCCCAGATTTCTCATACGATTTACAATATCATCAAGACGTAAAAATAAATTGGCAATGCTCTCCTCATTATCCATTTTTAGATTCTCATATTGAATTCTGAGAGTTTGGAGTTTAGCACTTTTTACCTTTGCATCACCTTCATAACTTAGAATGATTTTGTCCCATATTGCCTTTGCTATATTCAGTTGCATGACTTTGACAAATTCTGATTCAGTTAGACTTCCCAATAGAGCATTGTCTGCCTTTGCATTTGTTTCATAATTCTTTCCTTCCTTCGGATCTGTTGGTACTGCAACTGGATATTGATATCCTCCTTCAACAATTGCCCATACCTCTGCTCCCAGAGACTGAAGATAGGATCTCATCCTTGTTTTCCAAAAGATTAAATTTTTTCTGTTAAAGAGCGGAGGCCTGATAGATGTTGTTCCATCTTGATTGCTCATCTTGCTTGATCTTCCTTCTAGCGGTTAAGCTTTTTCAGAAGGACCTGCTCTGATTCCAATTGTTGTAAAAATACTGAGAGGGGGGGGTGAATCAGTATTTAGAGCTGACTGAAAATTTTTAGTTTTCCTTTCTTTTAAAACCATATGTTACATTACTGCATCCAACTTGTATGTCCAGAGATCTTATTATGTCTTTACTTATATCATTGCATCATTCATTCATCAGATAAGCAGTAAGCATCAACAGAAATAATAGAACAAACCATCAAACATAAGCAACACATATGAACACCAGGATTTAAGGTGGAAACCCAATTCGGGAGAAAAACCACCGCTGCTGTAATCTCAATCTTCAATATTTATTATAAAGAATACTTCTTACAATTTTATGCTGGTGCAGACTCATACCAGCACGCAGACACCCATCTGCAGAAGGCCACAACCTTCTCTCATTTACCAGAATTTCCTGGAAGGGAGCTACAACCCCCTGCTCTCGTTTACCAGCTACTACTAGAAGGGAGCTACAACCCCCTCACTGAAGGCTTCGACCCTCAGATCTACTACGGACCACGCTTCATCCACTTCCACACAACATACCTTGCAGGCCACCAGATTTATTTATTTTCTTTAGAGGTGCATCCTTAATTAAAAAATCTATTACCCATTCCATACAGATATACTTCAGAGTGAAGTATTCATTCACAACCCTTATACGTTATTCATGATTTCGTCAGTCGATTGAACTAGGAATTAATCATCATCTGATCTAAAGATCTTGATCAATCATCATATTCACAGGTGCGCCATAGATTTAGATATATCAGATTTTATTCATACAGATATCTCTAAAAGAGATTAGTTCATTATCGACCTTTTCGCCTGCACGCCTCGTTCTCTATTTCTCTTCTCCTTATATAGTTTTGCCTTTAGTAAAACCCTGAGTCAAAACCACGAACCACTAATGGTATTCTTGGACGGGGTCAAAATAGATAATCCAGCGTATTAAAAATCGAGCCAATCAAAATTGAAACCCCAACCTTCGTTCTTCCATGCATGAATCGTCCCAAAGGTATTCTTTTATCTCCGCCATATAATATTATTTCAATTCGGGGACTTCCTTCATACTTCATAACAAAATGTTCGAATTTTATAACTATAACCCCAATGGTTAATAAATCCGCAAATCTTAACCATGAACAACACATTCATATGCAAGGGCCCCAGTGTTAATGGTCATATCCATCCAACGGTTGTTATCGCGTCGCGCCACCTCATTTGATCGGACGGATATCACTCGGCGAAGGTGAGCGAACAATAACGCGCGATGGCCTGCCGTACTTTGGTTAATATTCGTGCATCTTCCTCATACGACCACCGTCCGATGGCTTCCCTCTAGATCAACGACGCACAACAATATCGCTAGGCATCCTGGATCGAACAATAACGCGCGATGGCGCGCAGTGACAAGCGGTTTTCTGAAGTCGTACAGGGACGCGTGTCGCCCGTTCTATGGAATCGGAGCCAACCTCTTGAATACTGCTCAACCCGCAAAAGCGGTGCGATATGGGAAATTCGCTTCCACAAATCCACTCACGGTTTTTAAACAGTGATCAACCGTCCAATCAAATTCCCGCTCCATACTCCAGGTTTCGTCTATGCATATATATGAACTCTGCCCTTCATGTGCAATAAATTAACAAATATCGCTTGGTTCCATATGAATTATATATAAACTTTGGACCTTTGTGAAATATGTAATGCGCTATATATGCTTTTATGTTCCAGCTTTAGAGTATCCTCCAGCGGGGTAGGCGATTCTCAGAATTTATTTATATATATATATATGATGCCCGGCTGGGTAATGATTCCCAGAATAAGGTTTTATATATACATACATTGTCGTTGTTTGTTTAACTGATCTTTAAGAACAGCGTCAATTCCTTTGTAAATGATTCGGCACTACATTTCTTAAGTTCAACTCTTTTGTACCCAACCTTCGGAATATTATAATATACACTTGCCCTGTAGGACCCATATCCTTATATCATTGCATCGCATCGCATATTCGTTACTCTGCCTCTCTTTTTCTTCGCTGATTACGATATGCGATCTCATCGCATCGCACATACAAATATCGCATCGCATCGCAGATCAATCACATACTCTGCCTCTTTGTGTCTTTTGCCGATTGCGATGTGCGATCTCATCGCATCGCACATACAAATATCGCATCGCATCGCAGATCAATCACATACTCTGCCTCTCTATTTCTTTCGCCGATTGCGATGTGCGATCTCATCGCATCGCTCAGACAAATATCGCATCGCATCTTCATTACACTGCTTTGTCTGCTGACCATTGTTCTCTGCCTTGCTTTTCTCTTTTCATAGTTACTGTTTCAGATGCTCCTTCTTTGCCAATTCCTTTGCCATGAATGAAAACATTTCCAACATCTCTATGTGGACAATATCTTTCTGACAGATGTTGACCCTCTCATTCATTAATGTAAGAGGGAGCTAGCTTCCGAGTTCGAGATGAAGGACCTAGGACTGATGCACTATTTCCTAGGCTTGGAGGTCTGGCAAAAGCCAAGTGAGATTTTCCTTTCTCAAGGAAAATATGTTGTGAAGTTGCTGGAAATATTTGGGATGGTGGACTGCAATTCCATGACTACTCCGATGGAACTCAACTTTAAGAAGTTGTGTGGAAGTGTTGTTGGGCCTGAGTTGGGTAATCCCACCGAGTATCGTTAACTCGTAGAGGCCTTGATGTTCTTAGTGAACTCACATCCGGACATACGTTTTGCAGTGAACACATTGAGTCAATACATGGTCGAGCCTCATCACATTCACTGAATTGGTGCCAAGAATCTCCTAAGATATCTATGGGGCACAATCAACCATGGGCTGAGATACACTACCAAGAGTATGAGGCTCCATGGATATACCAATGCCGATTGGGCAGGAAGTGTGGTGGATCGTAAAAGCACATCTGGATGTTGCTTCACCCTAGGTTCTACTTTGATCTCCTGGATGAGCAGGAAGCAGAAATCAGTTGCTTTGAGCATCACCGAGGCCGAATACATTGCAGCAAGTATGGTCTGTTTTGAAGTTGTTTGGTTGAGAAACCTCTTCAATGAGCTGTTGCGGCATGTTATGGATACCACTGTGATCCTTTGTGACAACCAAAGTGGGATTCATCTTTTTTAAAATCCCGTGCTCCACAACCAGTCCAAGCATATTGATATTAGGCACCACTTCGTCCAAGACATGGTACAACGAGGCATTGTAAGGCTCCATCACATTGGGACTGATGAGCAGGTTGAATTATTAACCTTCCGTGAGAAGCTTGGTATCGTGGACAAACCCTATTGTAAGGGTTCTCCTTGAGTTGTACTATGAGCTCTGGCAGCTCCCGGGGGCTTGGGGATAGCTACTTGGAGCTATAAGCAACCACAGGGCTAGGTTCACCTTACCTTGTTGGTGTGCTCTTTCCCTGCCGCTATGATATTGAGTTGGGTCACCCTCTCCTTGATCTATGCTGTAAATTTTCGTAGATTTTCAATGCTTGATGCAACTTTACTTTTATCGCCAATATCAAACAACAATCACATAAACAAGAAAGTTAAATGCTGATAGAACATACCAATAGATCGACAGAAGACAAGCCAAAAATTACACTTAACTTGATTAGAAAAATATTTGTGTTGTGGTGTGTTATGACAGTTAACAGGATGCTTCAACCAGTAAAGTCTCAATATAGTCATCCAACCAGAAGTGTCACACAACCCTCTCGGAAAACTATATCAGTCAACCCAAAGTCAACGAAAGTCAAAGTTGTCCCAGTCAACGGTCAATGCAAAACAAAAACAACAAAAAGTCAATGCAACCCGATCAAAGTCAATGTCCAGCTTCGATTTCCATGCCAATAAATGCAGAATGCAGAAATTGGAATTTTGGGACAGATTTGGGTCAGTTTGACCATGTGTTGACCAAAGTCAATGTTGGTCAACTTTGCGCTGAAAACCCTAGGTCGAAAACAAAAAATCCTTTTGCTGCGTTTTCCCAAATGTGAGAGAAGAAGAGCCTCCAAGGTGATCGAACCAATCAGATGATGAGAGAGAATGTGTGATGATTGTATGGATGAAATGACCTCCAACATTGACCTATATACATCCATCAGTGAGGGTGTGTGACACATCTGTTGGGGCTTCAAGCATACATTTCAATTTTGGCCGACCTTGCACATAAGTGAAATAAATTCAAAATAAATGTTCTGCTCATCAGATCAAGATGATCTTTAGATCAATCTTGCACCTCTCCGAAAGAGGAATCCAATAAAAATATTTCCATCTTCATTTGAGCATCACAACATGGTGTTTGGACCTAGTTTTCCAAAATCAACACTCCCTCTCAACTAGGGAGAACTCCATCCACATGTGCCATCCAAACATCGTGCATCATCCCACCGTAACTTGCTTTGTTGGCTTTTTTATTTCAGAAAAAAAGAGGGTCAGTCACAAAGACATCATTCTCGGCTGAAAAATTCATTCCAGAGGTTCGAAACCTCTATAGGACTCAAAATAGTCACATACCAACACGAAGTTGGTTTACCTGACCCGAAATCAGTTGGAGATCCGAAACCTCAATAGACTTGATCCCAGATCAAGTGGTTGGACACGTTCCATCCTAGACATAGAGAATATGGAAATATCCGATGCGTCCATCGGTATTTGCTACTGGTCTCTAACTTTTCCCACCTCACTAGCCAAATGAGAGGTACTTCCCATGAGTCTGGGACTCAATGGGTAGGATGCATATGGGGCACAGTTCATGAGAGGTGAACCAATTCAACATCATAACGGTGGGGTAGAAGCACACCAACAAGGTTCGGAAAGCCTAGACCTGTGGTTGCTTATAGCTCCGAGAAGCTATCCCCAAAGCCTCCCAAAGCTCCCAGAGCTCATCATCCAATAGGACCCTCAACATAGGGTCGTTCCATGATTCCAAGATTCTCATGGACGGTTAGGAATTTGACCTTCCCCAAAGGCTATGTGAGAATATCTGCAACCTCCTCATCAGTTCCTATATGATCGAGCCTTACAGCACCTCGTTGTACCATATCCTAGATAAAGTGGTACTTGATATCAATACTCTTGGATCAATCGTGGAACACGAGATTCTCGGACAACCAAATCTCACTCTAGTTATCACATAGTATCACAATGGTATCTAGCACATGCCCGAATAGCTCACTAAAGAGCTTTCGCAACCAAACTGCTTCACAATAGGCCATACTCGCTGCAATGTATTCGGCCTCCACGGTGCTCAAAGGCACCAAATTATGCTTCCTGCTCATCCAAGATATCGAAGCAGAACTAAGTGTGAAGCAACATCCAGAGGTGCTCTTGCGATCCACCACACTGCCAGCCCAATCGGCATCAGTATATCCATGGAGTGTCACGCTCCCGACAGTGTATCTCAGCCCATGGTTTATCGTGCCTCGAAGATATCTCAACAAATACTTGGCACCAACCCAGTGAATGTGATGAGGTTCAACCATATGTTGACTTAAAGTGTTCACTGCAAAACATACGTATGGATGGGTGTTCACTAAGAACATCAGGGCCCCTACGAGTTAACGATACTCAGTAGAATTTGCTAGCACGGGCCTAGAAGTGCTGCCACTCAACTTCTTAAAGTTGAGCTCCATCAGTGTCGACGCGGACTTATAGTCCACCATTCCAAATCTTTCCAGAAGCTTCACAATATATTTTCCTTGAGAAAGGAAAATCTCGTCAGGTCTCTACCAGACCTCCAGGCCTAAAAAGTAATGCATCAGTCCTATGTCCTTCATCTCGAATTCAGCAGCGAGCTCCCTCTTACACTGATGAATGAGAGGGTCAACACCTGTTAGGAAGAGGTTGTCCACATACAACACCAGAATCAGAGGATTTTCTCTATCAACATTGAAGTAAAGTTACGGATCAACATTACTACGAGTGAAGCCCAACTTCATCAGGTAGCTATCTATCCTCTCGTACCAAGCTCTGGATGCTTGCTTCAACCCATAGAGGGCTTTATTCAACTTGCAAACATGGGTGTCCTGATCCTGGACTTCGAACCCCAGAGGTTACTCCACATACAACTCTTCCTTTATCGCACCATGCAGAAATGCGGTCTTCACATACATCTGATGAAGATTCCATCCTTGTGTAGCAGCAAGGGCTATGATAGATCAAATGGTGGTATATCGGGCCACAGGTTCAAATATGTCATCGTAGTCTACACCTTCCTTTTGAGAGAAGCCACGGGAAATGAATCTTACCTTGAACTTTTCAGCACTACCATTAGATCCATGCTTGATCTTATAGAGCCATTTCGAGGTGACAACTGCTTTGTCCTCTGGTCTTGGAACCACATCCTAGACATCATTCTTCATAACGGACTCATATTCTTCGTGCATAGCATCCTTCCAAACTTGATGCTTTATGACTTCTTCAAAGGATCCAGGCTCAGATTATACGATTGTACTCATGGCTGCTAGATACCCTTGGTATCTATTCGACTTCTTGCTTTCACAAAATGTCCCCCTTGGGGCCATATGATTCTCGGAATCCACGAGAGTTTCCCTGAGCCATGATGGTCTTTTCCTCATTGAAGGAGGTGGATCAATAAGGTCCATCGGTCCTTCAACATTGGGCATCATCTCATCCTTTGGTTCTTCTTGATTTCTAGGCCTTGCTTCATGATCTTCCTCAGATATCAGAAGATTGATTACTTTCCTCAGGGAAGCATCTTCGTCAAAGGTAACATCGTGGCATATCTCCACTTCCCTTTGACCAGGCACATAGACTCTATAGGCCTTCGAAGTTTCACTATAGCCCACAATCACTCCCTTCTTTCCAGAAGCATCCAGCTTGCTCCTCTTCTCCTTCGGTACATGAAAATAAACAGGACATCCAAAAACTCTAAAATGTGAGATGTCAGGTTTCTTACTAGAGAAAACTTCTTCGGGAGTTTTGGAGTGCAGAGCGGAATGCGAGCATCGATTTTGTATGTACACAACAGTGTTTGCAGCTTCTCCCCACAGAAACTTCGGAAGACCTTGGTCACATAGCATGGCACAGGAAGCTTCCACAATGGTCTTGTTCTTTCTTTCAGTAACGCCATTTTTCTCAAGAGAATAAACAGTTGTGGTTTCCCTCTTGACGCCAGCTTCTCTGCAAAAGTTCTTGAACTCGTTCGTCTCATATTCAATGCCATTATCGGTCCTAAGAAAAGGTACGGAACCACATGAAAGCCTCATCCTTCTTCTTCAAGAAGTATATCCAGGTCTTGCGAGAGAAGTCATATATGAACGTCATATAATAAGAACATCCTCCAAGGGATGTCACGGGAAGAATACCAGACAGATCAGAATGTATCAGTTGCAAGACATCAGATGTCTTTGTGACAATTGAGGGGAAAGGTCCCCTTGCATGCTTTCCTTCGACACAGCAATGACATACACCTTTATGATCATTTGTGAACTCGGGCATCCCCGTCACCACCTTCCTTGCTTCGAGAAGGGCTTTGTAGTGAAGGTGTCCAAACTTCAGGCACCATAGTTTAGTCTGTCGGATAGTATCACATGTCATCGCTCCCAGTATCTAAATTTACACCTTCCATGTTGCTTTATTCTTGTAAAATGTTAAAAATGGAGTGTTTTAGGATGTAATGGATATAAACAATCTAGATTGTGTTAAATATGATTTAATGGATCTTAATAATCTAGATTGACATGGTTGTATTTTATTAATGTACCTAAATTTACACCCTCCATGTTGCTTTATTCTTGTAAAATGTTAAAAATGGAGTGTATTAATGTACCTAAATTAACACCTTCCATGTTGCTTTGTTCTTTTAAAGTGTTAAAAGTGGAGTGTTTTATGATGTAATGGATATAAATAATCTATATTGACATGGCTACAATGATATGATGATAGTGTAGGTTGATATTGAAGTTGTAAAATTCTTGTACATGTCAATTATTATAAATTATTAAACAATTTGATAAGTGCTAAATCATATTTCTTATTAAGGACATAACTAATTTATGATGATAATGTAGGTTGATGTTGAAGTTGTAAAATTCTTGTACATATCAAGGATGAATGATAGTACAAGCCAAAAATGACATTATTATAAATTATTAAACAATTTGATAATTGCTAAATCATACATCTTATTAAGAACATAACTAATTTGTCATAACAAAACTCTGATATATAAGCACAGTCTTCAATTACATTGTTTTGTAGGTAAAGTATTATCTTCACATTAAATAATTTTATAAGGTTACTCTAAAAATAAATGCTTTCTCCCATTAATTAAAGGCAAACTTTAAAACCTAAAAACTGAACCTAAAGTGGCTGAACTTCCATATGATTTTAGTCTGTCACTTGAGTGCCAACTTCTACAAGGTTCTATAGGCAGATTCTGTAAAGGGCCAGGTAGTGTTAACTTCTATAAGTTCTAAAGGCAGAGTCTGTAAAGGGCCAGTTAGCCTCTGGATCTCATCTTTTTTGAAAGGTGACATATCTAGTAAATGCCCCTACAGTCAATCTCTGAAACAAATCTAAATAGAAGTTCTTCATTTTAATATCCATAAACCACAACCACTTTAAGGAAAACTTTGTACATGTGTCATTTCTCCCATAAATTCTTAGGCAAAGTTTTTAAAGCATGTGTCATGTTGGCTTTCTCCCATTAACTTTAAAGCATGTTTTTAGTAAGAGCATAAAATTATTTTGTGAACCATGTTAATGTCATTTCTCCCACAAACTAAAGGCTTTCTCTCATTAATTCAAGGCAAACTTGTGATTCAATTTCTTCACTTGAATCTCTTTCAACATTTTCACCATCTACGATCATTGGTTCAATATCTCTTTCACTTTATCTTTCAAAATTTTGTACCTCATCATCAATGTTTTGAGGAATATCTCTCTCTGTTTACATAGCAAGAAAATGTTTTGAGGAATATCTCTCTCTATTTACATAGCAAAATATTCTTCCAAACAATTCGTCAAATAAAAATTAAGCTTGAGCACATTTTACACTAGGAAAATTTTAAATATCAAATTCATAATATTTACATTTACATATTTGCTTCAACTTCTAGTTGAGGTTGATTTTCCCTTTCAATATTTGAGAGTGCTTCTCCTTTTCTTTTGCGAGATTCTCTCCTATGTTCTTTACGTTCCTCTGGGTCTCTTGTTCGATTATATTTTCTCACGCAGTTCCTTCGATTTCCCATGATAATAGAGTATGAAGTTCAAAAAATTTCCTTCAAAAATTTAGATAAAAACTCAATTAAAAAAAACATCACAAAAGAATTAATTTTAAAAAAATTCATTTTAAAAATTTTCCAAAAAATACATACTTCAATCCAAAACACTTACTTTAAAAAATCTGAGAAAAAAATGTCTTATAAAAATAAAATGAAGCTCAAAATATTTCCTTCCAAGTAATTTCATTTAAAAAGTTAGACAAAAACTCATTTTAAAAAATCATTATAAAAGATTTACTTCAACCCAAAACATGTACTCTAAAAAAAGGTCACTTCAAAAAATACCTCCAAAAAATGTCCATTGAAAATTAATTCCAACTTCTTAAAAAATGCCACTTTAAAAAATACTTCAAAAAAGCCTTTAAAAAAATATCACTTTAAAAAATACCTCCAAAAATGGTCTTTTCAATATTAAGCCTAAAAAGAGTCATTTCGAAATTAAGTCAAAAAAATGTCTTTTCGAAATTAAGCCCGAAAACCTCTCAAAACAAAATACATCCAAAAAAATGTCCTTTGAAAATTAAGCCCAAAACCTCTAAAAAAAATGAAAATTAAGCCCAAAAATTCTAAAAACAAAACACTTTAAAACCAAAAAATGTCTTTTGGAAATTAAGCTCAAAAACCTCTAAAAACAAAATACATCGAAAAAATGTCCTTTGAAAATTAAGCCCAAAACTTCTAAAAGAAAAATACTTTAAAAAAAAATCAATGAAAATTAAACCCAAAACTTCTAAAAACAAAATACATAAAAAAAAACAATGAAAATTAAGCCCAAAACCTCTAAAAACAAAATACCTTAAAAAAATGAAGCCCAAAAAACATCCAAAAAATTTATCACATACCTCCAAGAAATGTCCTTTGAATGTACCTCCAAAAAAAGTCCTTACCCCCAAAACAATCCTTTGCAAAAATTTCCTTTGAATGTACCTACAAGAAAATTCCTTAAACCCAAAACAATCCTTTGAAAAAAATGTCCTTTGAATGTACCTCTAAGAAAAGTCCTTAAGCCCAAAACAATCCTTTGCAAAATCACAAATAAAGAAATGTGCGAAATTATGCGAAAATAATGAATGCTTTTACATCAATTTATATTGCCATGAAATTCTTTTTTTGGAGGGGCTTTGTTGTATTTTCTGGCCGACGGAAATTCAAGTAAATGTTCGGCCGAATTTTTATAATAAATTCGGCTGAACTTTCGTGTCATTAGACTTGACGGGTTATCGGCGCAAAAAATAATTCGGTCGAACTAACACGTCTGCAATTACACAGAGCCAAGCTCTGAATACATATCTTCAACTTTGGCCTGATTAAACTTCATGAAACATTCTGAATTAACTGTCGGAACAAGACAAGCATTTTCAGAATTCAATCTACTTTCAGGAAATACAACTTTTATGGAATTTCATAAATATTTACTAATTTTAACTAATTTTGTAATAAAATGGGTGCAAACAATTTCTGAAGGTCATTATGATTTAGTGAAATCAATATTCTGTATATTCCAAAATACACTGTAAAAAAAATTGAAAAAATTATGGTGCATTACATTGGTCCGTCTTCTGTAATGGGTAGTTTTTAGATTTTTAGTCTATAACCTATATGTTGAGAAATTTCGCGTGTCGCAAAACATATTCAAATATGCATTTTTTTCATATTGGATCAGTTCAAAAAATTCTAGTAATTATGATATGCATCAGTTGGTTTTGTAAATATAACGAAACTGAAGTAGACTCTGTCTAGATTGTTGTAACACATTTTGTTTCTCAAAAACACAAAATTTCAAAGAATACACCAATGCGTATTAACATGACTTCTTATGAATCCTTTGATTGTTAAAAAACAGAAATAAAAAGAAACGCTAAGTTGAAATATCAAATGTGTATAAAAAAATTCCAAAAAACAAGTAATAGAAAGCTAATAAAATTTCTGACAACTTTTATTTTTATCACAAAATGAAATTCTAAACAGAAAAATTGTTTTGGCTTGCAGAAATTTGAAGAACAGACAAAAAAAAAAGAAATTTTTTTCTCAAAAAAGGGGAAAAAGTGTTACCGAACTTTACATTCTCACAAACTATGAAGATTTTCCCAAAACAGAGCATGAGAGATGTATTCTACTTATCAACTTGAAAAGCAGCATATAATAGAGATGAAATGGATTGTGAAGACAAAAAATTCATACATATGTAACATAAGAAGAAACTATGCTAAATTTCCATACCACAGGTATCCCAAAGAAATAACTGCAACTCTTTCATTAATTTCCTTCCAAATACTGATTACACTAGAGTCTCTGATCAATGCAACAAAATTCAACCTAGGAAATGAGTAAAAAATTACAAGATATAGACCTCAAAAAAACTTCTCCCAACCTTAGGGGTCGAATCCATGAGCTAAGGAGTTGTTCCACCAAAAACTGAACTGATACCTAGAGTGTTGGGAGGTCAAACTGACTCATCCCTCACTTTTTGGAAACAGATTCATTACATCTTCATCAAAAGTTTTCATCTAATGTATTTACCCTAGGTAAGGTCAAAAACACCAAAATTACATTTAAATCATGAATTACAATGGTAAAAACACCATTTTCCAAGTGAAACTGAGAAAAACTGAGAAAATTTGAAAATATCAGCAAACTCAGAAAATTTGTCAAAAGTGCAATGCCAAATTCAACTCCACTTTTGAGGGGGTTCTAGGTGTCCAAATTGAGCTCAGGATAGATCATTGGAAATTATGTCCAGTCTAGTTTCCAGATCTATGATTTTTTTCCAAAATGGTGTTGATATTACCATTCGAAAATGGATTCTCCCAAGACTGGTCAAAAGTGCAGCGCCAACCTTATAAAGAAGGCAAAAATGTGAATTTTTGAGTGTTTTTTGACATTTTCACTGCCTTGTTGACCCAAAAAAGTTTTGTAAAGTTTTTATCCTGACTGTAAATGGCCTTATGAATCCAATGGTGCTTTCAATTTGGCCATTTGAGGTCCCTAGGAAAAGCATAATGCCTAGGGCGTTGCGCTTTTGCGAGTGCCATTGTGCAAAATTGCCAAAAATGCAAAAATTTCCAAAATTTTCAAAAATTGCTCAAATTTCTTCAAATTTTCTTCTGTGAGAGGCTGATGAGGTATGTTAGGCAATGAGTGATTCCTCAGCAAGAATATCAAGCTTGTCCCCTTCATTTTTCTTGGTTAGGGTTTCAAGTCTTGATTTGGCCTTTTGGAGTTATGAACTTGCAATTTGATTCTTCTTGAAGTAGTGTTTATCCCTCTTCCTCAGTATGTCATTGTCCTTATTTTCCTTCTCTAGGAGCTTCTCAAGATTTTGGTTGGCCCTGTCAAGCCAATTCTCTTGGTTCTCATTGACCATGATAACAAACTATTCATTCAAGGTTAGCTCATTAGCAAGTTCAACCTCCTTTTTCCTCTCTAGTTCTAGAGCTTTTTTAAGCCCTCTAGTCCTAGGTATTCTTCTTGTAACTTATTATTTTGCCTCATTTTTTTCACCATACCTATCATAAGCCTCGTCAAGCAAGGCCTTTTCCTTGTTTTCTTCTCTTTTTTCCTTGAGAAACTGAATCTCCATGATTGTATACTTGGTCTTGAATTGTTGATTTTCTTGCTCATAATATGAAATCACAAACTTAGATATATCTAAGTTGGTCTGAAGCTCCCTAATTTGGGCATCCTTTTCCTTGATAATCAAAATGGAGGCCTCATCATCATGCTACTCATCCAAGTCAACAATTTCAAAATCAGTCTTTGTCTCATGGAGGTCTTCCTCCTCATGAATGGCTTCCTCATGTACATCTTCCTTTGGCATCTTTTGTTTTCCATTTTGTACCTATTTTTCTAGTGAAGGAGTGAGCTCCGTACCCACCAATCAGAATGGCTCCTACCAAAAACCACTAATGAAACGACTGTCCCGGTCACTGAAAATGGTCTTGGGAAGAGCATGCAACTAGAATATCTATTTGAAGAATAGCTCGACCACCTGACAGCTCGTGTACTTGGCTAAGATAGAAAATAAGTGAGCATACTTGATCAAGCGATCAATAACCACATAAATACAGTCCTTTCCCTGCACCATGGGAAACCTAGCGATGAAATGTTATGAAACCAACTCCAAAAATAGAAGAAAAGAGAGATCAACGCCTTAGAAATCAGCCACTTCGAGGGGGAAATCTCCTTTACATTACATAAATGAAAAATTCTTGGATGATACAAATGAAAAAGCCTCATTTCAATATATAGGAGTGCATGGGGTCACAATATAATGCGAGCCGACCTAACACTAATAATGTAAGGGCACAACAATAACAATAGTGGCCTTTATGGGGCGCAGTAATAACAATATTGGGGCTATAGGGGTACAACAACAACAATAAGGGGGTGTTACACAGTAATTTGTCACCGTCCCTACCATTCCCCATCCCACACAATGGAGGACCCATTATGTGACCTGTGAACACTGTCATGCCTTGAAAACATCATCAATGCATCCCTCTGAGTATGAGCTTCATTTCCCCTTGAGACATCTCCTTGCAAAATCCATGAAAAACAGCTCTTTTTGCATTAGCGCGGGTATAAGTTCAGTGCTCGCGCCAATCAGGGAAATCCTGTAAAGAGGTCGCGCCACTTGGCGCTCTGTCATAGAGCAACAATCGCGCCACCCATTTTAGGGACTGTTTTTTAAATATGGATGGCGGAAGTTGAGTTCAAACAAACTCACAACCATTGCCTATCTTGAGTTGGGAGGTTTGGCTACGGGAGTTCTATGGAAGGGAAGTGGTTTTGCCACATTCTATGGAACCTTCCTTGTTGATAGGGCCAATCCCATAATAATAGGGATCCCAACTCCCTCCTTCCCCATCTATAAAAGCTTGCTCAGATCCATGGCAAGCTAGTCTTGAAGTGCTGAAGCTTTGCATCTCCTATTCCCAAGTGCCTTTGTGCTGTAAAGAATCCCTTCTTTCCCTTAAGGCCCATTCAAGCGAGGAGACCATTGTTACGAGACTCTGGAGAGGTTTCCCTTTCCCTGGCGAGCTTTGCGAGACGTGGACAACCGGAGACCCGTTCGAAGGAAGCTGCGACGTCAGAACTTGGTTGTAACTTCTATTCGTTTATCACTTTAATAGATGACTATGATTATGGTTCCACTCCTTTTTCCATCATGTTAATGCGAGTAATATCTTTTTTGACCGATGTTTAGTTACGTATGCTGGTTCCTATGCATGTATCTGTTCATTTCTTCTGTGTGCAGGTGTTCATCCACGGAGATCGTGGAAGGATTGTGATCTGCCAGGGCTGAAGGACGGGGACATCTTCTTCTTCAGATCTAGCGTTGGAATCCCGGTAGGCTCTTATCCCAAGTCTTTCATTCGTAACTAGGAGCTTGCGTCATAGCATTGTTTGTTTGTTGCTAGACCCCTGCTGGGCTAGTAGGGATCGCCTCTGTCCGCAGAGGGGATTTACCTCCTCAACAAATTGGCGACTCAGCTGGGGATCGTCCGGTTTTCCTTGTCCCATTTATGATTGGTTCGCTTTGATTGTTTCTCCTTGCTTGATGAACCTTCTGGGTTGGATTCTTTCATTATTTTAGCCTCTTGGTTTGCTTAGCTTGTATTGGTCTACTTTTAGAATAGCTTGTTTTTTAATTTTTATTGAAGAACTCGACTGGCGCGGGTTTTAACCCGACAGTCGCGCCACTTGGCGCTTGTTGCATTTGTCTGTCTCGCGCCAATCTGCCTCTGGCGCCAGTTTCAAGGCCACAGTCGCGCCACCCCTGTGACTTTTTGAGTTTTTTCATTTTTTGGCTTTCTGAGCTTGACCATTACTTTTCTTCTTGATTTCCTGATTGTCTGAGTGTGTTGGAGTCTTGTTTGACTGAAATTCACCGCTATCCTTTGGTTGTTTGCCTCTGTCTATCGATTTCACGATTTGAGCCCTAGGGCATCTAGTGGCATAGTGAATCGAGCCCTCCTTGGGAGTTTTGGTGTCTTGATTGTCCTGTCAACTTGTTGATTGATTCTCCACGCTCTCTTAACAGTCTTTGGTTGTTTTGCTGCGCCTTTTGAGTGATTGTTCATTCTTTCATTCAGAATTCGTTTGCCCTTGCTTTGGACCTAGATCACACGGTCCATTGGGAGTTTTCGAGTCTTTCTTTGCTTTGAGGGACTTTGGGTCGATTTAGAGATTTGGTTGCTTGCTTCGTTGAGTGAATTTTGTTTGCTTCGCTCTCTTAGATATCATTTCTCAAATTGTTCCTTTTGTTTTCAGTGCACATTAGCCATTAAACATTGAAAATCAAAAAATAATCTCTTTTGCTTTTGTTAAATTAGTGCAAATTGTGATCTTTTCCATATTGCTAGTGATTAGTGTTTGGATGAAAAGTGTGCAATTGCATTAGTTGCATTAGAGATATTCTTGTTTGTATTCCATTCATTTCGTTTGTATAAAAGCTCTCAACTCTCATTTAACTAGTTTTCATCGAACGAAATGTTGCACCGTGGCATATAGCTTGCATTTAGGAGACACTACATACGATAAGGCCTGGAAATTGAAACTTAATTGAAGATCAACTGTAAAATTCATTCAATTAACCTAAGGCAACATTGGAACTTAACGCAACATATTTAGAAGGTCTAGGCTAGAGACGTGTTTCGGCGTCGTTAAACCTAGCAGCTGTCGTTCGCCTGTTGGCTTTAGACAGCGCTAGTACGGACTTGCGCTCCCCGTACCGTCGCGTATATAAAGGGAGACCCCTATAGGTTTTCAATCCTTTATCCACAGGAAGCCGAGTCTGCCCCCCTATACCCGTGATACACCGAACACAGCATTCGGGGAGACTACCTGCACGTACGGAAAGTCCTTGGTCGATTTCTGTTTCATTTTTGAAACCAAGGTGTATATTGCAGTTCACGGATATTTGGTACACCCTTTGTGCCTAGTTTTTTCCTGAACAGTCATTTGGTCTTTTCTGACTCCTTAAACTTGAAAAGACCGTCAAGCGCTTGTCCTTTCACGCTTGTATCAACTCTGAAAGAGATAGAGTCATCTTTTTATCGTTTCTCGACTCTTAAAATATGAAACGGTAGAATTTCTTATTTTCCAATGTGGTAAAATCAATCGCCCACGATTACACACCCGTTTAGACGTTGCTTGTTGACCGTTTGATCGTGTGTCTTAACTCGTTTTCAGCCCGTGTGTGGTTTTGAGTTTGATGGCAACTTTTTCAGAGTTCACCAACCAAGGAATCCCCTCAGAAGGGAATCCTGGTCATTTTCCTCCTTTTGGAAATGTTGGTGCTCCTTACATGGCGACGTTGTCCCTTCCTGGGTTAACTGTTGGGTTGCCTGTTTAGTTGTTCTCAACCTCTGTTGTCCCGAATAACTCCGTTACTGTTCAGTCAGTTCCTCCGACGGAACAACATCATGTTGATTCCAAGGTAGACCTCTCCCCTTCTTCGCCTGTTTCTGCGTCCTCATCTTCTACTTCGCCTGGTGAAAGCCTGGATTCGAGTAACCAGGTGGCTAAGAAGAAGAAGAAGAAGACAAAGAAGAAGAAGTCCGATAAGCGAGAGGCTAAATGTACGGCTACTGCCTCCGAGATATCTCCTCTTGATAAACCTTCCAACCCTCCACGGAAAGTCAAGTTCCCTTGCCTGTTGTGCACGGGAGACCATCTTCTTCGAGACTGCCCTAGCATTCCCAAGGTGCTCGAAGTATGGTCCAACGGCCGCCCACCGTTGCCTTTGGCTTCCGGGAGTCAAGTTGGGGGCACGTCTTCAGCTGCTGTTGATAAGAACTCTAAGAAGCAGGGTAAGATCACCAATCCATGTAAGTTGTGTGAAGGGCACCATGCCATTCACCTTTGTCCTTATATGGATGAAGCCAAACGAGTTTTGGACAACCCGACCGGTTCTACGCCGTGCCTTCCACCTGGTTATAATCGTCTTTCTTCGAGTCCTCCGTCAGCTGATTCGATGATTGGTCAAGAGTCATCCTTGGTCGATCCCACTCCCCCAGAAATTCAAATTCACGAATCCGGCCCTGACCAACCATTGGTTGTAGGATCGGTTGAACTGGCCCCGTCCGCGGTGCACCAGGTCTTTTCTGTCGAGAGTGGATCTCACACTCCTCATGTCCTTCTGGTTTCTTCAGATTCGTCAGACTTGGAGAAAGATTCTCCTGTCCCTGTGCTTCAAGAAGCCGCTCCTCCGCCTCCTATGATGGAGGCTCCAGAGGATATTCCTCCTGCCTTCGAGATGGAGGTCATGGAGGAGGCTTTTGCTTCCGTATCATCAGGGGAAGACCTTCGCATTTCGATGGTAGCCCCTCCGAGTAGTTTGGTCGCTTCCTTTGACTGGAATCGATTTGCAGGATTTCGCCTTCCGTCTTATGTGCCTTTCGAGATCACAGTACAGGCTCTTGGTCTGGTTGTACCCAGCACCATTATAGACGAAGGTGCGTCTGTTAGTATTCTATCTTCAACTACCTGGCAAGCTTTCGGTTCACCACCGCTTGCGCCTGTTACGCAGAATCTGTTGTCATTCAATAGAAGGACCAGTCAACCGTTGGGGATCCTTACAAGGTTACCAATTACTTTGGGAGGGAAAACCGTCCATATGGATGTGATGGTCGTTCCAGGCCCCTTGGATTTTCATCTGCTCCTGGGGCGCGATTACACCTATGCCATGGGAGCGCTTGTCTCCTCCCTTTTTCGTGTGGCCTGTTTTCCGCATGAAGGACGGATTGTGACCATTGATCAGCTGTCATTCTTTGGTCCCAATGTAGCATCTGGTCCGCCATCACCCCCTCCTGGTTTTTATCCACCCGTTGTATCTGCTCCACCGCAGGTCAACTATGTGGCTACATACCCCGTGCCTGTGCTCAGTGATGATGCCGTAGTGCATAATGTGCTGGGGGCATTGGGTCCTGACTTCCAGGATGTTTCCCTTCCATCAGGAGCGGAACTCTTGGAAGCGCCGCCTTCTTGTTCATTTTGATGTAAGTCGGTTAGAGCATGGTTTCCTCCCTGGGTCAAGCTCTTTAAAAAATGAAACTAGGATCTTGGAGCATAGTTCCTCCACAGTGTCAAGCTCCTAAAAACAATGAAACAAGATGTTCGAGGATAGTTCTTTTAAGTGTGTCAACCTCGTTAAAATAATGAAACACAAGCATATTCAATTCGAGTTTTGTCAGTTTCAGCTCAAATCTCGTGTGTGTTCAATCTTCACTCCATTTTCAATCGAGTGAAGCTTGGGGGGCATGTTTCTCGATTTGAGACAACATGCTGGGGGGCATGCCCGTCTTTCTTATTATCAAGCATAGTTTGTGTTTTAAGCTTGCGTAAAAATAAAACTCGTTTCAAGCATAGTTTGCATATGTGTGTGTTCATGTGTGCTTTTAAGCTTGCGTAAAAATGAAATGTGTGATTAAATGCATTGTGTGAATACATTTCGCATTGGGTCGTTTGTTATGTAACTGATACATTAGATTACATCTGTATTATACATTTGCATGACATATAGAAAACATCATCACATGTAAAGAAAGATCCATCCAAAATAGTCATATGTATATATATATATATATGTGTGTCGAAATGTTTGCACAGTGTGCGTCACATAAAACTCAAAAAATATACATAGTCGTCTTAGTACATCCGGAGACGCTATGTCTCTCAAAAAATAGGTGTGGCTAAATCCTAGAGACTAATCAGCATGGTGCTCATGATAGCACGTCACTGCACGCACTAGCCGCCTCAGGATTCGGTGGAGCCGGTTTGGGACTCCCACCGTATGGCGCTGGTACTCCATCGGTACATCTGACAGTCGGGCATAGTCTGGGATCCCATGGACGATCCCCTCGAGGTTCTGAACCATTGCCTCTCCTCCGGTACCTTCCCCCTGGATCTCAGGGGCGAGTTGTGTCCTCCGGAAGATAGGAGACATCCCGGCTGGTCTCTCAGGTCCTACATCTGCATGCATATATAATTGTGTTAAGACAAGTGTGTATTAACAAAAAAAACATATAAACATAAAGTCAAAAATATGAGGTCTTACCCAGCTCTTCGTCCCAGTCGTCTCCTTCTGGTAGCGGGAGATCTGGGTCCCCTGTAAAGTCAGTTCCCGCATAGGGCCAATCTTCCACAACAATCAGTTGGCGCCGTAACCACCTGAAGAACTCGGGCTTCCAGGACATCTGTTGCCCGCCTCCAGATCTGGGCATCAGTGCTGCCCAGCGAGCCATTCTCGGCTCTCGTGGTACTGGACTCGCCACAGGGGCCTCTTGGCCCTGGAAGGTTGGTATGCGTTCCAGAATGAACGATACCAAGATGGAACCATACCCAAACTGCTTCAGTTTGTTCTGTTTGCACTTTGTAAGCTACCTTTTCATGTTGATGGTGACAGCTGTTGCCCAGTCATACAGTCGGGGACCCATGCATTCTGAGGCCAGTAAGAGTTGAGTCTTTGTAGCCTCGTGCGGTGCCTGCGATCCAGCAGCCCGCGTAATGGTGTGGAGTACAACTCTCAGTGCTAGGTCGGGGATGGTTGAGATGTATACCTTCTTACTCCCTGTTCCTGTTTGTGCCCCACGGCACACCCGCGCCATTACTTCTTCCATCTTCTCCCCTGATGGTCTGCTCCCAGTCAGTACAGGGATTGGACCCCTGCGGGATAATCCAGTAACGAAATAAATGTCAGCGACCTCCAATTCCAACACCTGGTCTCGTATTCTGAATACTTGGTCATTTCATCCCAGAGGTTGATCAGATATTGGAGGAGCTCAGGCTGAGCTCGTAAGCATGGCGTGAGGAAGAACTTTTTTAAGCCACAGTCCCTTAGAGCATTCATGCAATCCTGGCTTTGCATGGCCTCTTCGTCCTCATCTCCGTGTTCCCGTTCCTTCCATTCAATTGCCATTCTGACTGTTTATCTGCATTCACATGGTTCAAAGCACTTAATTAGATCTTCTGTGAGCCTCAAAATTCAAGAAATTTGGCATAAGTAGTGGGATTTTAGGCGGAAATTTGGGTTCCGCCGCTGGCGCGACTGTTTTGCTGACAGTCGCGCCATGTGGCGCGAGCCCTTTGGTAAAAAGAGCTCAGTGGCGCGGGTCCGTGCCCGATACCCGCGCCACTTAGCCCGGCCCTAAAATTTCAAAGGTGCCCTTACAGAGCTGATTTCTAGGGGGAAATCATTAAAAAATGCATGGAAAGAAAGAGAAAAGGAGCACCTCTTACCTGTCACAGACGAGACGCTGAATGGTTGCCTGGATTGGTCGCAATCGCCGTCAGAAGATTCTGCTCCAAATGGACCACTGTTGCTCTCCACGAGGTAAATAGTAAAAAGTAATTTCATTTTTACCATTGGACATATTTATAACTTTTCGACGTTAAAATGAGTTTTAAAAGTTATTTCTTGTCAAATATTTGCATGTATTATGTCGGAAATGGATTTTACGCTTGTTGGGTATGTGCAGTGACAGGGTTTTGCGACTTAAAAGGTGGAAACGAGTTGTATTTTATACTTTTTCGGACTCGGTAAATACACGAAAAAGTCACTCTGGAGTCATCTTTCAGCTCTTTTCTGACTCTCTAAATATGAAAAGATTGCCGAGGCCCTTGTCGTTTCGATCTCGTTAAAATGGACACGAATCGACATTCACCCGGTATAAGTTTAACCCTTTTTCGGGCCGGGATGGATTGATTACGAAAAAGGAATACCCTAGCCTATCGCGACTAGGAGGTTTCCCCGGATATTGTTTTCTACCTTTTCGGATCTGGGGAACTATTTACGAAAAGGGACCTGTGGAGTTTTCTTTTCCGCTGTCTTTTCAAACTCTCTAAACATGAAAAGACGCCGAGTTCTTCCTTTGTCAGACTCGTTAAACCCTGATGACATCGGATCTAGTCGAAATGACGTTCTCCTCCTTCCTCCTTCCTAGGAATCGTTAAATGCACTAGGATGGATTCGCCCGAAGGGCAGACTTATATCACAAGCATATGCTATCCCCTTCAAGCTTGTTATCAAAAATAATTGGGGTACTCGCCAGAAATGGTGGGGGAAAAATGGAACCATTGTCGTTGTCGTCGGCAGTATGTCGCTCTTGAACATGGCACTTGTCTGCATTCGTGTCGGGTTGGGGACATCTCATCTCGTTGTTTCACTTTGCTTCCATGGGTTTGGGTAATCTCTTTTGACCTCTCATCAGTTCACTGCCTCGTCGCCATGACCTTTGATCTGTTGATGTCAAATACTGCCAAGTCCATTGTCGTGCCGTTTATATGTTCAAGAGAAGTTGGCCTCTGCGAATATCAACCTTCCTCTGTTTCTCATATGGCCCCGATTCACAACAAAACATTATGTTCCTCTGTCTCGTGTCGATGATGTGGGAATCATTATGGCCCACCTTCGATCAAGGTCACTTCCTGTCGACTTCAACTCATTATCCGGGAAGTTGGTCTAGAGACTCCTGATGGTACCTTGGAGCCTGCATGCCTCAATGGCAGGTTCGTCGCATTCGACGTGAGGTTTTCATTATTGGCCTCCGATCGGATGATTCTGCGGGTGTTCGACGTCAGCTCATTTATTCACATGCCGTAGATTGTACCTGTAGTACCTTGAGGACCATCGTCATTATTGGTGGTTTCTCTCGCGTCTGTTAACGACTTTCATTATTGGCTGGTAATCAGACGATGTTCTTGCATGTTCGACGTCAGCGCACACATTCGCATGCTAGAACTTGTACTTGTTTGGGTCGAGATGGAGCGCAAGACCCTGGATTGTGTCTGTTGTAATCCAGGCTGCGATTGTGGATTATTATCATTATGTACATGACTCCCTGATTGGATGGCTGCGACCATACCTGAGTCTATTTGTTTGATCTTAGTTGGATGGCTGCGCCCATACCCTAGATCCGGATTATAGCATACTCTGTTCGGATGGCTGCGTCCATACCATATATATACATCATGTACTTGAGATATCGGTTGTATCTTTCTGTGCAGGTTTTCCGACGGCGGGCCTTCAATTGGACATGTTCTCGTAAAGCATTTCACCCCTCTCTCTCTCGGGCCTCATGCTTTAGGGGGCATCTGTTACACAGTAATTTGTCACCGTCCTTACCATTCCCCGTCCCGCACAATGGAGGACCCATTATGTGACCTGTGAACACTGTCATGCCTTGAAAACATCATCAATGCATCCCTCTGAGTATGAGCTTCATTTTCCCTTGAGACATCTCCTTGCAAAACTCATGAAAAACAGCTCTTTTGCATTGGCGCGGGTAGACAGTTCAGTGCTCGCGCCAATCAGGGAAATCCTGTAAAGAGGTCGCGCCACTTGGCGCTCTGTCATAGAGCAGCAATCGCGCCACCCATTTTGGGGACTGTTTTTTAAATATGGATGGCGGAAGTTGAGTTCAAACAAACTCACAACCATTGCCTATCTTGAGTTGGGAGGTTTGGCTGCGGGAGTTCTATGGAAGGGAAGTGGTTTTGCCACCTTCTATGGAACCTTCCTTGTTGATGGGGCCAATCCCATAATAATAGGGATCCCAACTCCCTCCTTCCCCATCTATAAAAGCTTGCTCAGATCCATGGCAAGCTAGTCTTGAAGTGCTGAAGCTTTGCATCTCCCTATTCCCAAGTGCCTTTGTGCTGTAAAGAATCCTTTCTTTCCCTTAAGGCCCATTTAAGCGAGGAGACCATTGTTACGAGACTCTGGAGAGGTTTCCCTTTCCTTGGCGAGCTTTGCGAGACGTGGACAACCGGAGACCCGTTCGAAGGAAGCTGCGACGTCAGAACTTGGTTGTAACTTCTATTCGTTTATCACTTTAATAGATGACTATGATTATGGTTCCACTCCTTTTTCTATCATGTTAATGCAAGTAATATCTTTTCTGACCGATGTTTAGTTACGTATGCTGGTTCCTATGCATGTATCTGTTCGTTTCTTCTGTGTGCAGGTGTTCATCCACGGAGATCGTGGAAGGATTGTGATCTGCCAAGGCTGAAGGACGGGGACATCTTCTTCTTCGGATCTAGCGTTGGAATCCAGGTAGGCTCTTATATCCCAAGTCTTTCATTCGTAACTAGGAGCTTGCGTCATAGCATTGTTTGTTTGTTGCTAGACCCCTGCTGGGCTAGTAGGGATCGCCTCTGTCCGCAGAGGGGATTTACCTCCACAACAGGGGGATACATGAAAAACAATAATGGGATACACTAGTTTTATAGGGACATAACATGGCCCTCTCCTTCAAACAAGTGTTTCCCTCAACACTTAATTATTTCTTGATGCTTCTGTATAAAATTCTCATCCTTTAATGTGGAATATTCAATGGGTAAGTTATTACACTTGCTGAGATACTCTGAAATTGATCAATTCTTGTCTCTATGACTGCTTCAGAACTTCTTTTGCTGTCATGTTGATCATCCTGTTGTTTCATTCGATTATGCACCAAAGTTAGGTTATCCTTTGAGAGATGGAGAACTTGTTTTTGATGCTTGATGTGATCTTCCACTACTTTATCATCCATATTAGCTTTCATTTTATCCTTAAAACCGTACGAATTAGCCTCCATTTTTTCTTTTAAACCGTCTATGTCATCTTTGATTTCTCTTTGTAAGATCGAAATTTGTTGCACTTGGTACTGTAATTTTGATGTATCATACTACAATTCTTCCTCTTCATGCATCATAGTAGACATTTTTGAGGGCTTAATGGTTGTACAATTATTTTTGGGAGGCATTATATAACTCAATACTAATATCTATGCTTCAATATGCCCTTCGAATCACTTCAAACCAATTTTTCAAACAAATGTTATGTAAACTTGTTTAAAAGATACACACTTTTTTCTTTCTTTTTAGGAGGTTTATATTGAACCTGATTTATCTCTGATATTTCAGATCTTCAAGATCTGAATTTCTATCCTGTATTATCCCTCTAAGTCCTCTTTCCAATTCCATAGGTCATACCTGATTTGGATTATTTAAGACAAAGTTATGCCCAATCTCCCACAATGACCTAATTATGGATTGGTTCAATAGAGAAAACTTGTACGGCATGCCACATGTCATTGTTTCCTCCTTCATCTCTGAAATTGATACACAGGAATCTACAGTCCTTTTAATTTCGTCCAATCTTTACAGAATTCCAATCTGATGCTTAGAGAGAGATTTATGACGATTTTCCCAGGATCACCTCTTTGAGATGAAATTCGAGAGCTTGCAAAAACCCTAACTTCCATAGATCATATATCTACAAATATTGCAAACCAAGATCTGAATTTTTTACACAAAGTTTCTAAGGATTTCTTCGCAAATGGGTTTTTTTTTAGCTTCTGAACCGTCGAATAAAAACAGTTATAAAAAAATTCCACGATGACCTATTTGAAGTAGCGAAGCCCTAGAATCCAAAGCTCTGATACCAAATGTTATGAAACCAACTCAAAAAATTGAAGAAAAGAGAGATCAATGCCTTAGAAACCAACCACTTAGAGGGGGAATCCTCCTTTACATTACATAAATGAATAATTCTTGGATGATACAAATGAAAAAACCTCCTTTCAATGTATAGGAGTCCATGTGGTCACAATATAATCCTAGCCGACCTAACACTTATAATGTAAGGGCACAAAAATAACAATAGTGGCTTTTATGGGGCACAATAATAACAATATGGGGGCTATGGGGGTACAAAAATAAAAATAAGGGGACTACACTAACAATAATAAGGGGATACACTAGTATTATAGGGACCTAACATGAAATCCATCGAGATGCTCTCCCATTTCCCCTCAGAGATGGGAAGAGGCTGTAGCAACCCTGCTAGATGGGATAAATCTCCCTTGTTCTATTGGCACACCTCACACTCCCGGATGTTCCGTAGAACATCGTCATTGAGGCCTTTCCATGAGAACCTCTCTCTAATGACACTGTAATTTTTGTTTAACCCCTGATTCCCTACCAATGGTGAGTCATGGGTTGCCTGAAGAATATTCTCCTGCAACTAGGAGTTGGCCACCAAATAGATCAAGTCCCTATACTATATCACTTCATCCATCACTCGGTAGTGGTCATCGGTCTCCTGTCCCTCCATCACCTTGCATGAAAAATGATCCTTGGATTGCTCGACCAACAAATGTGCCTTCCAATCTAGCTCAGTGCTCATCAGTGAAAGAGAAGTTGACCTCTTCTAAAATGCATCAGCTACCACATTGTTCTTCCCCTTAACATACTCAATGTCAAAATCGCAGCCCTGGATCTTACTCACCCACTTCTTCTGCCTCTCCTACAACTGCTTCTCCTCCAAAAAGAATTTAAGGCTACCTTGGTATGTCCTCACCTTGAACCTGTTTCCCACTAGGTACTGCCTGAACTTGGCTAGCACATGCATGATGGCTAGCATCTCCTTTTCATAAATAGGGTAAAACTTCTCATGATGCATAACTTCATACTCTCAAAAGCTATAGGATGCCCTCCATGCATCAAAACTGAACCCACTCCTTCCACGGATGCATCACACTCCTGAACAAAGGGCTGCTTGAAATCAGGAAGAGAGAGCACTGGAAAAATGCTCATCACTTGCTTGGGGTGCTCAAAATCCTCCTATGCTATTGTGGTCCAGAGAAAATCTCCCTTCTTGGTCAAATCCATGAGGGGCGTTGCTAACTGGGAAAAGCCCTGCATGATTTTCTAGTAGTAGCTGCATATGCCCACAAAATGCTGGAGCTTTGTCATGTTCTTGGGCTCATGCCAATCCTGGATGGCCCCGATCTTCTCCTCATGCACCCTTACTCCATCAACACCAATTATATGCCCCAAATAGAGCATCTTAGTCAGCCCAAACTCACAATTGGATAGATTTGCATAAAATTATTTCTCCTCTAGGATACGTAGTACTTACTCCACATGTTGCAACTGCTCCTCCCAAGTCTAGTTGTAGATCAAGATGTCGTCGAAAAATACCACCACCAACTTCCTCAACTGGCCACCAAATATGTGGTTCATGCAATACTAAAATGTGGTTGGATCATTGGTTAGCCCAAAAGGCATCACCAAAAACTCAAAGTGTCCATAGTGACACCTGAACGCAGTCTTAGGGACATCCTTGTCCCTCACCTGAATCTGATGGTACCCAGACCTCAGATCAATCTTGTAGAAGAACTTAACTCCCCTCATTTCATCCTTCAACTCATTGATCCTAGGGATGGGGTAGTGGTTCTTCATGGTATTTTTGTTCAAGGACTTGTAATCGTTACACATCCTCAGTGACCCATCTTTCTTCTTCCCTAGGACAATTGAAGAAGAAAAAGGGTTAGAACTGGGCCTTATGTGCCCCAATGCTAAGAGGTCATGAATGGATCTCTCAATCTCATCCATGTAGGCCTAAGGATGCCTATAGGGGGTAATGATCATAGCTTGCACCATGTGCTCCATCTCAATGGTATTCTCAAACCCATGGTCAAGTGGCTGGCCCGATGGTATGTTCCAAAATACTATTAGGTATTTGTTAAGAATAGCTTGAATCTTAGGATGTGGTGGCTTGGTCACACCCTCAACCTCTGATATACCCAACTCCACATCCCACTCTACATCTCCACGCCTCAAATCAACCTCCATAATGTGCGTAGAAATTGTTTGTGGTGGGTACGAGTGCATGCCTCTCAACAACATTGGTTTTCCATCCTTGTCCAGAAACTCCATCTCTAGTTTCTTCCATTTGGTGGTGACTCTGCCAAGTGTGTAGAGCCACTAGACTCCCAACACTATTTTGGTATCTGGAATGTCAACCACGAAGATGTGGTAGTTCATGAAGTAGTTCCCCATGGCCACAGTTACTGCTGGGACATAGAGTGTGCACTGCATGGTCCTGTCCCCCGGCACCAACATTGAAAATCCCTCGAACACCTCTATAGTAATTCCCCTCCTTTGCTCCATCTGGGCATCAATGAAGTTGTGTGTGGCCCTAGTGTCCACTAGCACTAATACATGCTTCCCCTGTATTGTCCCCCGAATCCTCAAAGTCAAATACTTGGGTACTACATGCAATAATGTGAGGACTGCTCCTGAAGGTGAAAATGTAGATCCTCCCGCTGTTGGTGGGGGTGGAGGTGGAGGTTGTCCCTCCTGGGGTGTTGCATTTTCCTCTCCTACCATCTCAAATAATGTCTCCTGATATCCATAATTGTCTAAGAAGACCTCTATATAGTATGCCTTCCCTCCTGCACACATGTGTCCTGGTGCCCATGGATCCTGGGAAGTGAAACAAAGCTTCTTCCTCTAAATATCCCTCTTGGTATCATCATCTAGTTTCCCTCGACCCTAATTGAATCTTGGGGGTGGAGCTCTCATGTCTCTCCCCTTCTACTGGAACCCTGGTCTATTGGGCAGTGGTGCTCTAACCCTGGGTAGGGCATCCTGCAAATCTCTAGCCCTTCCCAATGCATATTGTAGCGTATTAATTATGTTTTACCTCACTAAGCCTCGTAATGGCTCTTCCATCCCCTCCACAAACATATAAATCCTCCTAGACTCTGATAGATCCGAAACTTTCACCGACAATCTCAAGAAATCTAAAATATATACCTATGGATTCCTAGTCTTCTTGAGCTTAGTCATCTCTCCAAAGTACTCTTTTGGGTCCTTCTGCCAAACCTCTCCAACATCCTTTGAGTAAACTCATCATACGTTGTCACTCCTACATTACCTAGTGTAATCAACCCATGCACCCACCAATCATGGGCTTCTCCCTCCAGATGCAGCGTGGTAACCTTGATGGCCTCTATTTTAGTCATTTGGTTCAACTAGAAATAGACATCCAGATTCTCCACCCATGCTTTCGTTGAACCCTCAGAAGAGCCATGAAAAGTTGGCAAGAACAACCTTCCCACAGTACGTTGTAAATCACTGCCTTGCGTGTAGCCTCCTTTGGACTGGATTATGGGTTTGTTGTTGGTCTTCAATTGGTAGAGATATTTGAATGTGATGGCCCATAAGACTGATATTCTATGAAATACTCTCTGTAGTGAGCCTCTTTTGGCTCTTGCTGCCCTCTTTTCCCTAAAGCTAGGAACATTGGGATAATGGATCATGGGGGTGTGTATGGTACGTCCGTAATGGTTGTGTGTGGTGATGCCTGGTGCTGCGAAGTTCTTGAACCTTCTCCAATCTGGAAATCCCTTTGGAATACCTTCCCCTTCCTGATATTTCTAATCCACTAACCCATCTCCTCAATCCTCTTGGAGGGGTCTTGTACTCACTTTAGTAGAAGTTGAGAAGATTCCTCCTCCTTGCTCCTTCCATCTTCTGTGTCCCGCATCTTCTCCTCTACAACCTCTGGAACACTATCTATTGGATCTGGAGTTATTTCAAGCTCCCTTTCCCTGCTCATGTATATTTTCCTCATGTAATTTAAGTTATGTTTGCTCTGCGGTGTCATAAACTACGCTGCTTCATAGGCTAAGCCAAGTCTATGAGCTTTGATACCACTGTAATATTCCTAATAGGAAATTAATAGAAATAACAATGCATCAACAAAAATTAACAACAACAAAAACAATTACGCTATCAAAGTACAAACTGGAGCCATAAATTCAAGTCCAATCCATTTTATTAATATGATGTAAAGGTGTAAAATATGGGTGTTGGAATGATGGCACCTGGGCTTTCTCAAGGCAAGATGAAGAGGCCTCTGAAATAACCTGAATCCACCCTCAGAGAGTACAATGCGATGCTCTATCTCTATGCAGTTCTGGCCCATAAATATTTTTGTTGCTCCACTAAATCTGTTGGTTCGGCCAAGAATAATGCTCAGAAAATTTCAAGCTTTTAAACTTGGTATCTACTCACAAAACCAACAATAACCTGCGAAGGATTTGTGGAATGGATGACCCCAGAAATTGGCCCTGTTGGGCTTGGCTCTCTGCGTTGCTGGGTAAATCTGTGCTCTTGGACATTCTGCTTCAGATCGCTCTCGAATTATGTGCAATAACTCTATTAGGAAGCTCTCAGCATCCCCACCAATTCCTAACTCAATTCCCTGCACTCCTCAACACCCGGATGATCTCCCTCTCACTACTGCGTAGTGCTTGTGTTGCATGGACTGCTCTACACTGTCTCTAAAGAGAGTCACGTTGTGGATGAATCATACAACTCCTCACTAAATTGAAATGGTAATATCACCTCCCTTGGGAAGGAAATTGAAGTCCCCTGAAGCATAGGTTGAGGTTCCCGATTGGAAATACTCAGTTGCTAAACAAAAATGGCAGACTTGGCACTTGCTCAAGCGTGCTCTATAAAAAGACAAGTTTAGTAGATAATAGATGAATGATCAAAATGAGTTGCCTCTTCCTTTTTGTCCCAAAATTCCCAACGCTCCTCTTGGGTCCCACCAAGAGTTGTGTTGCCTCTCCTCTAGCCACTCCTGCGTTGCCTTCCTTGGAGCAACCACGAAGTTGCCTTCATGGATGGCGCAATCCTTTATTATTGGCTCATCGATCCCCCGCCAAAGCCACAATATTTTCCTCTCTAATATAGGAAAAGACTATGGTTTTCCTTAATCTAATTTGTGGGTCCGTGAACCACATTATTTTTGTCTAACATTAGGAAATACAAAATTATCAAAAGTTTAATATTTCTAATTAGCAGAATGGCTAATTAGGAATATTACATAATACTATGTGAAATATATATATATATATATATATATATATATATATATATATATATATATATATATATATATATATATATATATATATATATATATATTCAATTTTAACATATAAAAATATAGATGAATAGAAGTTAACAAGCTCAATATACAAATTTTAATTTTTCATACTTTTATATTGAAGGTATTTTCTTAAAGGGATATTCTTTATAACAACATAGTATAACTTATAGAATAAATGGTTGTAATATCCCTAGTCAACATTCATAAATATTGTTAATTACCCTGATTAATATTTAATGAAAGAGTTGCAATCAAGAACCAATTGTTTGTAACTAAATTAATAAATATTATTTCACTTTCTCACAGGTTGGGGGTAGGGGGGATTTATCATAAAAATAGAGAAACCAAGTTAAAAGAAAAAAACGAGTAGATTCGAGCTAGTTATTTTTTTTTAGTATCAAGGTGCTTCCGCCTTGAGTTGCAACTACTTTCCATGAGTTGCTATGCTATTTGGGATGCCATCAAGTGGTGGAGACGGTATATTAAACATAGGGAAGCTTAGAGAAAAAGAGATTCGATTTTCTATAGAGAAAAAATTGATGTGTAATCAAAAGATGAAGATGGAATGAGGATTTGCAGGCATTTGTGTTGATTGCACGTTCATTCTCATTGATTCTTGGTAATTGAAATGCTAGTGTTTAAGGTTGTTGATATCTGATTCCTTGAAGGAGATTGGATGGCTCGTTGTCCATATAATTGAGAAAGATAAGTATACATGCTATTTACATGGTGTTTCTTGAAAATAAAATGTGCCATATGAATATTTTTGCCTAAAGAAAAATAAAAATGCATAAAGTTAAGTAACTTAGCTAAATCTAAATCTTTTCCCCGATCGGGGTGTCTGAAATCCGACCTATGAAGGATGCCGCCATACTGTATACACCCACCGAGCCTTTATGATAAATCAACTTGCAAAGCACGGAACCCACCCCCCACGATGGATGGGCATCATTCCCAAGTACAGTTGTCGAGCATGCAATATCTGCATGGTTCATTCTCCGAATATAGATGTTTTCACTCTTAAGCCTTTCATTGACACAGTTTGCATTTTGTTCATTCAACTCTACTCTGTGGAAGGCGTTCACGATCAGCGAAGAGCTTAGACCCTACACTCTGACATTCTGCGAAGGTATCCAGGGTATGTGATGGCTTTTTCCTTCACTCTCATTTCAGATTCTCTTCCAGATAAGTTCTGTGGGTTCGCCTCTATTTTAATGGTTAATAATTCTGTTCTATTCCTCTCCCGGGGTATTTTGGTTCTGCATGTCTCTGAAATTGTAGTGGGAGTTCGTATTATCCCTTGTTTTCGAAGCCCAAACCCTATTTTTATTCATATCATGGCATATCATAGGTTAAAGGGAACTCTCTGTTCATTGTTCTATCATGAAGCTGTGATTCTATGTTTGTCTTCAACTTCCTCATTTTTACTGGTCACAACAATGGTGACTAAGTTTCTTTTTATAAAAGTTGTACATCCAAAATATTCTCTAGTCCAACTTAGGTCTCAGGAATTGGGCGTATGTTTAAATATATTCCTGTCAAATTCAATTATTGTGGCTTCAGTTAATTTCGATATGTTGCCTAACATATAGTTGATTAGGTTTGTTTTAAATCTTTTCATCTTTATACATGATAGTAAGGCCTGGTTTCAATTCACTGTTCGCAAGTATAACGCCAATACTCATCATACTTCTCAGCGTCTTCATCTTAATCTTCTCCAGAGGAAATTACACTGTTTTTACATCCACAGTTTCAGTATTAATAGTCTCTACATTGTTACTTCACTCTCTCCAGATACTATGCCTAAAAAAAGAACAGGTACTTCCACTTAAACAGATTTTCCTCCTCCAAACAGAGGTAGGAAAACAAATTCTGAGACATTGGAAACTATGGCCAATATCTATGAGGAAACCACTCCAAAAGACATTAAAAGCTCAATTGATGCATGGGAACAGGATTCTGAAGAAGATGACATGGCTATCAGTGAGCAACAAGCTAGAATGGAATTCATCCTAGACCCGACAAGTACAAGGGGTAGAGCCTCCCTATTTCAGCAGAGTGTGAAGACATATTGGAAAATTAAATGTGTTTTGGCTAAAACATTGATGAGCCTACAGGAAAAAGAGGTTAAATTGTATTCTTCAGTGATTTTTGAACTCCAATCTATGAAACAAGAAATGTGAGAAATGGCGAAGGTTCAGCACCAACAAAATGCCCGGATTGGTAATATCGAACAACAGCTCAGATTGTTTCAGCAAGCAGAGGTCTCTGCTTTTTCTGCAAAAGATCCAAAAGATTCATCTGATGGATAATCATATTTCTGTTTTAGTACATTTTTGTATGAATCTAAATAGTCTTTATCTTTTCAGTTTAATATGTAATTTCTTTAGACATTGTCGTGATAAAATATAGGCAACTAAACGAAAGAAATAATTTCAATTTTGGTCTGCATTTAACTCTTTAAGGTGGCCAACAGACCTAGTTTCCTTCGGGTAGGTTGAGGCACCTTGATACTGATGTATTTTTTTGCAACTTTCTCTTATAATATAAATGGCTAGGTACTACGGAATTTACAAAAAAAAAAAAAAAAACTTAGCTAAATCTTCTTGAAAAGGAATATATAGGAAGATAAATAAGCTTTGTTATTCTATTGAAAGACTCTAGGGATTTGTGTGTGCGAGTTAAATTGTTTTTATTTATATCCTTGCAAAAGAAAGCATGTGTTTGCATGCTATGTTGTGTTAAATTTTTTGGTTCTTTTGTGCATGAGCATAGGTCAAATATATTCATTTTCTTAAAAATATTTGTTGTGCAATTCTTGGAAAAGTGTTTATGGCTTTTGCGGAAAATAATAATATTGTGTCAAATTTTTTGAAAGAGAAAAGATAAGAGAACTAGATACCATGCATTGGAATTCTTGAAAACGAAACATGTGTTTACATACATAGCTGCTATGCTTTTGATTTCTGGGAAAAACAAATATGTATTTGAATGCAAGAAATAATCGTTGTTATGATTTCTTTCGGAAAAGAACATATGCATGAAACAATAGCCATGACGACGATTCTTTTGAAAGGAATAGTTTTTTATGTACATGAAAAGATAGCTAATGTGTTAGTGTTCTTGGAAAGGTACGTGTAGTTTTGTGCTCAATTATTTATGTTGTTTTTGCATGAAAGAATAATCCCTTATGATATATTTCTTGGGAAGAAAAATATACATGAATTTTCATGCAAAAAAGAATAATTATTATGTTAGACCTTGGAAAAGAAACTTGCATGCAATAAATGCACTAGGTTTCATTTAAAAAAATTCATATAACCACACGCAAGAAATAATAACTATCACGTTTTTTTTTTCCTTCAGAATAGAGCATGAATTTTCATGTACAATGGAAATTGTAAATATCTCTCTCTTGGAAAATATGCTTTTAGAAAGGGACCTTCATTTTCATGCACAAGAGCATTATCTATTATGTTAGCCTTATCTTAGAAAGGGACATGCATTTTCATGCATAATAATAATAATAATAATATCTACTGTAGTGGAAAGATTACTTAGTTGCATGAACAAATAAATAGTCGAGGGGTCAACTTCATTTGAATAATTTTATCTAATTAGATGCACAGAAATCCAAGCTAAGATGCTAGTGTAATTTTTAAGAAAATGTATGGTTATGGTGGTTTTCCTTTGGAAAAGAACACGTGTTTGTGCGAGAAGAATCATAGTAATGTGGTATTTATTTTAACATACTTGGATATTTATATGATTATAATTAATGCATGAGAAGCATTGTTAAAGAAATCATGTTGTGATATTTTGGTTATAATTCATGTATGCACATGAATAGATGTTGAAACAATTCTAGTATAGATTTGTTATTGGTTTGATTAATATTGTTGACAATATCAGTTGTAGAAAAATGTTTTGACATTTGTTTAACATTATGGCAAGCAATATATCAGTAGTCTATGCAGGTTGAAGGAATGTCAGTGGCAAGATAGTCCACTGATGGGAAGAAAAAGGCCCTAAAGACACAATGCTCAAGGATTTGTGGGTAAATGATATCATGATGCTTGTAATAGATTTAGCTAGATATGATGTATTAAATGATATTTATTTGTAATATTTTATGACAATGGTTAAGGTATGGACTCCCTTACAAGCCATTAAGTGAGGGGTAAACACTCTCATGGGTGTTTAATAATAAAATTAAATGTTTGTTGGTTTTCACCCTGCGTGGTTGCCATGGTACATCGATGTTCAATGATGTGACTACTTATTGTGTTATTCTTATGATTTTGACTCCTTTCATGACATGTCGTTTATATTATCAAGAATGTGATTAATTAACGAACTTAGAGAATCATGGAATTGATGCAAGGATACTCTAGGAAGTTTAAGTTAATAATATTACTCTATGTAATGATGATGGTTTATCTAATGGTCATTGAAGGAATATAGAATTAATTTATAAATTTACACATTGGAAAATGTTGTAAAAAATTCTAACTCCTTGCATTTTCATGCGACATTACCGAGGGATGTTACAAGTGGTATCATAGCTAAAGGTTGCAACATTAGTTCCTTTTGGGAATTGTTAAGTGGAAAAGAAGTAGAGGTATGATACTAGTAGGAATAATCTGAAGTATGATTCTAACAAACTACATAACGATATATGTAGTAGACTAATTTTGACGTGAGATGCATGATGCATGTTTATAATCGTAGTGAAGAGTAGTAAGTAATAAAGTCTACGTTAAAATTGTGCTCATGACATTTGAATCTTGATGAGGATAAAAAACAATAAAACCTTTGTTGCATCTATGAACAATCTAGATCACTTAACAGCAATAATGAGGAAT
This sequence comes from Pinus albicaulis, assembly GCA_034641835.2. NCBI lineage: Eukaryota > Viridiplantae > Streptophyta > Pinopsida > Pinales > Pinaceae > Pinus > Pinus albicaulis. The sequence continues at coordinate 164,822,787 of CM076574.1, read as the reverse complement.
GAATACCAACCTTTGCATGTATTGTTATGTGTGATAACGAAAGGATGTATAAATTGGGGTTGTCCTTAAAGAGGACAAGGTAATGTTTTAAAAGACATTGAAACAAATCCTTTAGATGTTCAAGACACGTTCAAGATAAATAATGACTATAATGGATAAATGATGATACGGTCTTGTCATGATTGAATTTAAGATAGATGGTAGTATTGAATTTTTAGCATTGCATGGCTAACTATTAAAAATTATATGCATGAATTGGATTTATTAAAGCGTAATGTAGGTGATGAACAACTAATTGTGGTAGTTTAATTCATGCTATTGGTATGTTGGTAACAATACACTATGGAAAATTGAGGATGTTTGGATTGTTGTTGTTATCATTGCGCCAGATCTTTAATGCTGACGAAGAAATCCCAACAGAGGTAACCACAAACCAATATTTTGGCTTGGTATCTAGCCCTACAAAATCATAGAGGGCTCTCTCCACAAGGTTACAACCAAGAGGGTTGGATAAATTAGGATTTTATGCTAGGTATGAGTTCAGGGTTTTTCATTTGATTTGACTGGGTTGTTGGATGAGGATATTAGGTCAAAGAGGCTAGGAAATAAGATTAGGGTTACAATCCATTCAATGGGGAAAGGTATGTAGGAATTCTATAGCATTACGATTCTTAGGATGGAATGATTCAGACTGGTGAGGAGCTAGGAATAGCATGAAATATGAATTCTTCGTAAACTAAAATAAAGATGAATAAACTATGAAAACTTTCCCAAAAAATAACATGTGAGATGAATTCTATTTCTCTAACTTGAAAGTGATCATACAATAAACATTAAATGGAAAATAGACCAACAATACATTCATAAAAATCAAACAAGAGAAGAAACAATGCTAGACAACCATACCACATGTATCCCAAAGAAATAGTTGCAACACTTTTCTTAAGCTCCTGCCAAAATGATTACAATAGAGTATCTGATCAATATGCCAACATCCAACTGATTCCAAACTGTGAAATGACTGAAAAAATACATGATATAGGCCTCAAATAAAATACTCCCAGGCTCAAGGGTAGAATCCATGAGAGGAGGAGCAGTTCCACCAAAAATTGAGCTGAATACCTAGAGTGTAGGGTGGTCAAACTAACTCATCCCTTGATTTTTGAAAACTAATTCATTACACCTCATCATGAGTTTTCATCTAATGTATTTAACCTAGGTAAATAATTACATTTACATCATCAATTACATAAGTAAAATCTTGATTTCCCAAGATGAAAATAAAATTTGTAGAAAAAACAGAGAAAAATCAGAAAAAGTCAGGTGCGCCCTCCCAGTGCCAGGTGTGCCCTCCAACTTGCAGCTGAGTTTTGGATGGGATCTCAGTGTCCAAATTGAGCTTAGGATAGCTCATTGGAAAAATTATCTTGTCTACTTTCCAGATCTATGCTAGGTTTGCAGAATGGATTTGATTTGACCCCTAAAAACTTCATTCTCCCGAGATTGCTTAGTGCATAGCGCCAAGGTGAAAAAAGAGGCAGAATTGTGATTTTTAGGGTGTTTTTCACTTTTTCACCTACCATTTGTCCAAAATAATCTTAGAAAATTTATTTTCTTGTATGTCTTCATCATTATGAATCTAATGGTGGTCTCCTTTTGGCCCAAAAATTCCTCAAACAAAATCACAACACATAGGGCACTACGCACCTGGCTTTCTAGTTGTCACAAAATTGTCTTGTAATGAAAAAAATTTCCAAAATTTGTTGAATGATGAATGATGATGAAGGTTATGCATGGAGTGAGGCTTCAACAATAATATCAAGCCTCCCTTCTTCTTTTTTCATGGTTAGGGTTTCAATTTTTTCATTTTCCCTCTTAAGTTTTGACCTTGCAATCCTATTTCTTTTGGCATAATGTTTTTCCATCATTCTCTAAATATCATTGTCTTTACCTGCCTTTTCCAGGAGCTTCTCAAGATTCTGGTTGGCCCTATTAATTCAATGCTCCCGGTCTTCATTGATCATGATGGCAATTTGTTCAATCAATGTCAATTGATTTGCAAGTTCAATTTCTCTTTTCTTCTCTAGTTCTAGAGCTCTTTTCAGCCCTCTATTCCTAGGCCTTTGTGCACACCATATGTTTCTGGTGTCTCTTCAAGCAATAATTTAGCTTTTTCTGCCTCTCTTTGAGCTTTGATGAATTTCACTTCATCAATGAGATGTTTGGCCTTTAGCTACTGGTTCTCTTGCTCAAGAAAGGTAATGACAAATTTAGCTCTCTCAAGATTAGTTTGTAGTTATCTAATATTGGCTTATTTTTCTTTGATGGTTGTGCTATTGATCTCAGAATAATCTTTCTGACTCAAATAAACATGGTCAAAGTCCATGTCTATCTCATGAAGATTTTCCTTCTCATGATTGATCTCTTCTTTAATATCTGCCTCTGTCACCTTTTGTTTTCCTTTGTCTACCAACCTTGCATATGAAGAAGGAAAGGCCCCTCCCACAATATGTGGGGAAAAAACTTGCCTATGAACTCTTTGGTATGTTTTTTCCAATATTCTTAAATCATCCCTCTTAGGCTTACTAATATCAACTATGCTTGGTGACCCAATGTGCACATGAAATGGTGATGGTGCTGGTGAAATGGGTGGAGTAGTTTGAGATTATGATGAATTAGGCACTATGGGATGAGATGGAGGAATGGATATGGAAGGATGAGATGGTGGAGGCACAACTTGAGCATGTTTAACTGGCGGAGCAATGAAGATGTCATTTTCTATGAAAGTACTCCATGAGATGTTCAGTTGATCAAGGTGATTGAGGACTATGATCTTGATAAGGGAGTGGTGAAAAATAATTTTCATCTGGTAGTCATAATCTCTCTTTTGAACAAGGTAAGACATTTTTTAAATGTTCCTAAAGAGAAAATAAGGTATGTTGAGCATTTTGACCCTTTTGAAGTGCATTAATAACCGGACATGATAGGTGTAGAGTCTTGAGAACCTTCCTTCACAAGTAAAGTACTTAATGATGATTTTCATCATGGGGGAATACTTATCCAGGAGGTAAGAGAAAGGAAAGACCCTCTTTCCTTCATTTTTGTACCTTGTATTAATGTAGGGCTCATAGTAATGATCCTCCAAGTCTTTTTATTTGTACCATTTTTCACCAACATTCGGAATTCCAGTGGCATCTACTATCATGGTTGTGGATACTGTGAATGTGACACCATCAAGGGTTACTTGGTTGCCATGAAGATTAGAAATGAGCATCCTAGTAAAAATAGGGTGATATTGGACCCTTGGTATTTTTTCACAATAGTCAAAGCATCCTGCATGCTTGAAACATGTCACAGTCATGGGAGAGGCCATGAGTTATTTGGTGTTTGGAGGTTCAATTCTGAGGATAATCCCTCCTTTGTGTGGCCTCCTCTCTTACCTTTCTTATTCCTCACTGATTTCTCTATTTTCTTCTTCCATATTGTCTTGGCTAAAAACCCTAGGGAGATGATGGGAGTGAAATGTAGCTTTAGGGAGTGGGGAATGGGATGAGAAAATTTAAGGAGATAGCGGAAGGGGCTTATGAAATGAGGGAGGTGACATGGAGTAGAAATGATAAGGGAATTGTGAATGGGAATTTAATTACAGGTTTAGGATTTTGGGATCCTAAGGAATTGAAGCACCTAGGTATTAGGGTTTTGAGAAAAAGGGCTTTGGGAAATGGAGAGAGAGATATATGGGGAAGGGATAGGGTCAATTGAAATGTAGGAAAGGAATGTGAGGTGGTATGGAATGGAAATTGGGGATTTGATAGTGATACTAGGGTTTTAAGCTCAAGAAAACATAAAATCTTGCATACAATATCAAGCAACACAAAAATTGATTTGAGGAGAAGAGGAATGGTGTAATTATGGCTTACTTTCTTGTTGGAGAGCATGGGAAATGATTTGTTGAAGTTTGAGAGCAATGCAATCGATTTGGAGGCTCACTGAGCGTTTTTGGGAAAGTGCGCCCTCCCTTTTCCAGGTGCGCAGCTCCTGAAGGCAGTGCACAACACCAGATATAGGTGCACCCTCCTGATGTCTAGGTGCACCCTCCTGATGTCTAGGTGCACAATGCCACACAAAAAAATCAAAATTTCGCCCTTCAAACTAGAATGTAATATTCCCAAATGGGGAATCAACAATATATGAACACAAAACTGGAAATAGCAATGTAAATCAACTCATTAACATTGGAGTCCAATATGGAGTAATAAAATCATGTATTAGATCAGAAAATCATTACAAAGTAGTGAGGCATAAATCATATACAATCAGGAAGCCGGCCTCCCATAAGCAGTCACTCCCAATGAACTGTTGTTACAATAAAAAATGTCGGAGAGAAACTACAACGCAGTCATAGGGAGCATAAATATAGTTGGAGATGATACAATGATAGAAAAATACTGATATAGGCCCCAATAGAGTCTAGACATACAGATCTAGGCACTAGATCAGCTTTCCAAGACAACCCAAGAGGGTTTTTAGAAAATGCACACAATGTACCAATGTAAGCTGCAGCCCTAGGGCTGAAGATATGGTGCAACAATAGAAATGAGAAGATATGGTTGAAGCTAATGTAGAAACCTACAAATCTTCTCCAATAGATCCTCTGGATGAAAGAATAACTCCTCCACTAAAGAAATCACCTCCCAAAACAACCACTACAACTCCTCCCTAAAATAACGCAGATCTGGGCTAAAAATGCGCTGTAGGGATAAATACTCCTTATACTGTTGCTAAATGTGTCAATAAAGCTCAAGGGGCTTCTTTACAGGCCTTCCAATGGATGGAAGCCCTCCTCCACTGCAAAAATAGCTCTGAAGACACCCAAAATGATCCTCCACTACTGCACCCTGCAACACAACACAATATTCTGCAGAAACTGCACTATAGCTGAAGATTGAAGCTTGGTATTAAACTTGAATGTGGAAATGAAGTGCAATGCTCCTCCAAGAGGCCTCTCAAGGAAAGAGATGGGATTCCCGCTCGGGAACTCCCTGTGCTAAACAACACTACAAACTAAACTAAACAGCTGAAGAATGCAAAAATTCTAAACAGACCACATACAAAATAATATTCTCAAACATAACCCCATATGGCTTCCATCCTCTTCCTTATATAGGTTATGAGCTTCCTTGCCACTCAATTATGTCATTTCCTCCATGCAATTAATCTCCCTCCAAAACTGCATTATTCCTCATTTAATGTCCACTCCTCCATAACAGCGTTGTTGATTTGGTCAAAGTTGACCTATTCAACATGATCCAACCCCTGTTCATACTAAAGGGTGATTTATTTAGCTACTTAGAAGGTCTCCTTTCACACTTGAAGTGTTTTTATTGCTGGTAAGGAGATTTATGGGCCTCCCCACCCATTTATTCACCTACCTAGTGACAAAATAATATATAATATTCCATTTAGCTAAAAGCTAAATTTTAGGAATATTACAATTCTCCCCTCCAAAATTTTTCTTTTCCTCAAGAAACTATAAAGGTGGAGCAAAATTCCTCCCCTCTTGTTGTGCCCTCGTCATCAATAGTCCCCACCATTGCTTCAGATTTTGTACAATAATTTTGTCTCCCAATGGTTCCTCCCAAATGTGCAAGTTGGCCTTTGGTGGATAAACCAAATGGCCCTCTTCATGAGAAAGTGGAAGGTCTATATGGAAACCTTATTGATGTTCAATGGCCTTTTCAAGGTAGGAGTGATGACAAGCATAGGGAATCTCATTTCCAATGAGAAACTCCCATCTCCATGCTATCATCCAAATGAAATGAATCACATCCTTCCAACATGGTAATTCATAGAAAAGTTCCTCCCAAATGTTCATGAGAGGCATGTCCCAAGTGCTCCAAACAATCATATGGCCCACCTCCTAAAGAAGTAAGTGATATACTGTAGTGGCCATACCATCTCCCATGCTCCCCTTGAAGAATGAAGCATAAAAGGTGTGGGAAATTTCATTCCCCATAGACACATCCATCCAATGTACCTTCCCTCAAATCATGTTCCCAACAAAGATAAGCACATTATCAGCATAGGGAATCATAATCAAAGTCATGCTAGCTGCCATGTGTAGTAAGGGAGAAGGACAATGGTCCCTCATGTGCAACCAGCACAGTTTTACTCCTAACTGCCATAGAATATGATATAACAAGTGTTTCCCCCACCACTTTTTTCTACCCCATTCTCCTCAAACACTTGTAGAAGGTGTATAATGTTTGGTTTCAATGAAGCACACCATGAATAATACATCATCTCCCCAAAAAATCCTAGGGAGTGATCAACATCATCACCGCTCATGATCCCAAATAGCTCATGAAGCCAATAAGAAAGAGTGCCCCCTCTTGGAGAAATCCCCTGCACATGAGTGGTAGGAAAATGCAAGTATATAGTAAGTATATCATGATGCTCAGAAATACAACCCTTACCATACACTTGGTTCAAGCTAGTGAGGTAGCTCATGGATAAGCTCCCTCTCACACCCAATGAATAAGGCGGTGGTAATGATAACTCTTCCCAAGAGCTATGTCTCTCCTCAACCTGCAAACAATCTATGCACTTCCTCATGTGATAGTGCATCTCCTCTTTTAAGCCTTACCACATGAATACATCCAAGATAATATGGTATGTTCTAATGAAATCAATGTCATTGGAAAGAAAGGTCTCATAGGTTGCATGTAGTATTTCATCCTTGAGCTTTGAGTCTCTAGTCAAGTAGATCTGATCATGAAAATAAATGAATCCATCAACTACTCTATACCTCCCATATATCACTTTCCCATCAAGAACCTTACATGTGAAGAGGTTCTTGGAATATTCCACCAATAGTTGGGACTCCCAATATGGATCTAGGCTCCCCAACAATGATAGCGCTGTAGAAATCTGAAATGAAGTATATGTCACATCATAACTCTCTTCTTTGACATGCTCAATGAGAAAGCCACATGTTGGAGTAATGTTACCCCACTTTTTATGCCTCTCTTGTAGCTGATATTTCCCAAGACAATATTGGAGTACATGGAAGTCAACCTCCTATTGAAAGGTACCTCTCCTCCAAAACCTCCATAGTTTAGCCAATGCATGCAAGAGTGTCAATGACCTCTTCTCATATTCAGAAATCTTCCTCATGTGTGGGAGTATCATTTGCTTCCCCAAGGTTATGGAGTAGCCATTTGACACCATGCTCATGTCATCATAGATTTCTAAATCATCATCTTTTAGCGCAAATAGCTGAGTGGGAGATGACAATGTCCATATCATAAATTTTCTCACCTCTCCTTTGAACCCATAAAAGGTTCTTTGCGTTGTGATAACTTCTCCCAAGGCTCCTTACCTAGTGAAATATATCAATTATGCACCATGTTGAGAGAACTCTTTATTCATCATCCAATCACAGGGTCTCCCTGGTGGAATGCCTCCATGTAAAGAGACATAAAAATCTGAAGTAGACTGTATAGATGAGTGGACTAATTTTTTCCTTCCTTCACTACATAAATCAATCGTCTTATTATGTATATAAACCCATTGAAATAAACAAGGGTGCATGCTCTCCATCCTTATTTGCTGATCCACCCTCTCTTCTCCTCCTTTGATCAAGGAGTTACAACCCCTTACTATTGCCACATGATGCTCCTTGGGAACCTTTTGCAAAGATACAAAATCTGTTCTAGTTGAAGCAATAGCTCCATGACCATCCCCATGTGGTGATGGTTCTTCTTATGAAGTGACAACACTGTTACTTCCTCTTTGCTCTTCCTCATCATCAATATTTGAGAACACCTCATCAACCATGAGAGACCCTAGATCTTGGTCTTCCCTTGAAGGAGGAATCTCCATGTCTTCCTTTTGAGAAGAAAGCTCTTCCTTCAATGGGGATCCTACTCTTGGAATGTATCATATAGGTTTTTATCCCCCTTAATAGAAATCTGAAGTGGAGTTGGTGCATTGGATCTTTCCAACTCATGCAAAGGTTTTGAATGATTATGTTTTTCTAGCTCAACCAAAGATGTTTCAGATTGTTTTACATAAAATCTCTTCACTAATCTCTTAATGAATCTTGCATAAGTAGCTATATTTGCATGATTAAATGAAGAATATTCATAAAACCACCAAGTATAAGCCTTACCTTTAATATTCAATGCTGTTATCCTAAGGGCTTACTTTTCTGAAACTTGATGTAGATGCAAATATGAGTCTAGCTGATCTATCCAATCATTGGATGTGCATGTGGGGGACCCATCAAAATTTGGCAGAAAGAATCTACCTCTTCTGCTTCTGTTGTGATTGTTGGGTCTTCTCTCTTCCTTGAGTTGGAAAACTCTTGGAAGTTCAAGTGCTTCTTGAATCTCCAAGATTGAGATTCATACTCCTGAAGATAGTCACTCAAAGTATCCTCCTTTGGTGCATCTTCTTCCTCCATCTCTCTTGTTGTAAATCTGGGCATAAAACAACGTTGTGTATCATAATGTGTGGTTGCATTCTCACACCCATAATGTACTAATCTATGGCTTGTTTCATATTCAAACCCCCTTGGAGATTCCCTACACATCTCCCTACTCATCTTCTTGATCTCTCCCTTGATGCTCAACATAGTTTGAGAATGAAGCTTTGAGAGCTCCTCTTCCTCTCTTCCTCCAAATAATGGAGTATTTTCTTTGTTTTTTTCTGTAAATCTCCTCTTCTTGTGAGAATCTTCTCCTTATGGTGACATATTGGCTGAATGCACAGGCTGAGCCTAGATTATGCTCTGATACCACTGTAATATTCCCAAATGGGGAATCAACAATATATGAACACAAAACTGGAAATAAAAATGTAAATAAACTCATTAACATTGGAGTCCAATATGGATTCATAACATCATGTATTATATTATCAAATCAATACAAATTAGTGAGGTATAAATCATATACAATGAGGAAACAACCCCCCCATAAGCAGTTACTCCCAAATATGAACTCTTGTACATTACAAAATGCTGGAGAGAAACTAAAACATAGTAATAGGGAGCATAAATACAGTTGGATATGATAAAATGATAGAAAAATACTGATATAGGCCCCAATAGATTCTAGACATACATATCTGGTCACTAGATCAACTTTCCAAGACAACCCAAGAGGGTTTCCAGAAAATGCACAAAATGTCCCAATGTATGCTGCAGCCCTAGGGTTGAAGATATGTTGCAACAATAGAAATGAGAATATATGGCTGAAGCTGATGTAGAAACCTATAGATATTCTCCAATATATCCTCCAGATGAAAGAATGGCTCCTCCACTGAAGAAATCACCTCCCAAAACAACCACTGCAACTACCCCTGCAACTCCTCCCTAAAATAACGTAGATCTGGGCTGAAATGTGCTATAGGGTATAAATAATCCTTAGCATGCTGCTAAATGTGTCAATAAATCTCAAGGAGCTTCTTTACAGGCCTTCTAATGGATGGAAACCCTCCTCCACTGCAAAACTAACTCTGAAGACACCCAAAATGATCCTCCACTGCTGCACCATGCAACACATCACAATATTCTACAACACTGCACTATAGCTGAATACTAAAGCTTGATATGAAACCTAAATGTGGAAATGAAGTGAAATTCTCCTCCAAGAGGCCTCAAGGAAAGAGATGGGATTCCCGCTCGGGAACACCCTGTGTTAAACATCACTGCAAACTCAACAACTAAACAACTAAAGAATGCAAAAAGTCTAAACAGACCATATACAAAATAATACTCTCAAACATAACCCCATATGGCTGCCATCCTCTTCCTTATATAGGTTATGAGCTTCATTTCCCTTGGCCCCACTCAATTAGGTCATTTCCTCCATGCAATCAATCTCCCTCCAAAACTGCGTTATTCCTTATTTAATGTCCACTCGTTCATAATAGCGTTGTTGATTTTGTCAAATTTGACCTATTCAACATGATCCAACCCCTGTTAATACTAAAAAGTGCTTTATTTAGCTACTTAGAAGGTCTCCTTTCACACATGAAATGTTTTTATTGCTGCTAAGGAGATTTATGGGCCTCCCCACCCATTTAATCACCTACCTAGTGACAAAATAATCCATAATATTCCATTTAGCTAAAATCTAAATTTTAGGAATATTACAATTTCGTGTTGTGGAGGTGGTGACTCAATGCTTCAAGGGAGAAATGAAGATGAATTTGATGTCTTGAGGGCCTTTATACTTGGTGCATTGATGATTTGGGCCTTGGGACCCACTTTCTTCCTCTCTCAGTCACTTAATCTTTTGAAACATTGTCCTTTCACTTGACTCTTTATTTTTGAAAAATTGATCATTTGATGTGCTTTGAGAAATCTAGGATTTGATTTCTTGGTGCTTTGGCATGCTTCGAACATTGTGTTAGCATCTTGGGAACTTTATATTTATTACATATAAATGACATAAAATTACAGAATGAAAATTAAAAATTACATCTTTTTGGAATAAGAATTACAATTCAAGATAAAAATCACAACTTTGAAATGATAATTACATCTTTGCAAATCATCTCTTTACATATTAAAGAGATGTTTATTTTGTTCTCTCTTTCACTTCCTGACCTTATGCAATGGAATGGAGTTTTTATTGAGACCTTGGAAACCCTAATGGACCTAATGGAACCTTGAAAAACCCTAAAAGACCTAATGAGACCTTGAAGGACTGGATTTTAAAGATGGCATGATGACCTCATGATTGATCCAAATGGTAGAATAAAATTGACTTTATGGATTATGTACAGCCAGCAAGGTATGAAAGTATGTTAGCAAGTAACCAAATTTTGAGGAAGAGTGATGTTTTTGGACTAGGACTACCATCAGTGACTAATTTTTTGCATGCCCTAATGGAATGATAAAAATTTTCTAAGTGAGACCCTTAAAATGATGTGAAAAGAGGAGTTTTGATCACTGATGGCAGGATGCAAATACTGACACTAACATTGGCCTTATTGGGGATGATAGCTCTGAAAGAGGTGTCAAGAACACCGTAGACCAGAAAGCCTTATCCATTGGGTCAATACGGTAAAAAAACTTAGACTATATACATGAATGCAAACTAACAACTCAAATGGAATAGTGTGACTTGAAAAAAACTCAAATTGACTGAAAACAAGACTCAAAGATGATTTTCTTTGACTGAAACTGAACTGACTGAAATAAAAAATTACTAATCTTATTGATGGCATCATATCACCGAGATTTGAGGGCTTAAAATCCTTATGACAACCACCTACCTGCTGAAGACATATGTACAATCATGTGAAGTAATCCTTCTAGTGTAACCAATCCAGCAGATGGCTACTTACTGAAAATTTTCTCTCATTTTCCTCGAGAAGTAGAAAAAACAAAAACTAGGCCACTCCAAGTGTCAAATGAACATGTGCTTCTGGTCCATGAAAACAAGAAAATGTATCTTCCTTGCTAACTGTAGAAAATCAGTAAAAGGATATTCAAAAATATGAAATGTTACCTTGTCTTGAGATTCAGCAAAAACACAAGCACACTCTTCATTCTGATCTGAAAGAACACTTGGTTGTTGATTCATAGGAAGGCATAGGGAAGTATGAATTTCCACTATCTGAGTGTTGGCTATAAATTCCTCAAGCATGGGAAACTCTGATTCTATATCTGGCATACTATTTATCTCAGACTCATTCTCCTTCCATTCATATTCTAAATGATCCTTGAACAGAAAACATTCTTCAATATTGTTAAACATGACAGCCCTATCATCTTCATAAAATAAAATCATTCCTGTTATCTGATCTTGTAGGAAATAATCATCACAAATTGGCTTACTCTCAACAACTTTCTGTATATTTTCATCAATATCATGATTGTCATCATTTAAACTCATATTTTCATTTTCAATAATGGAAGAAGTTTCACTAACACATTCTTGACTATGTGAACACTGCAAACCTGCATTATCTTGGGTAGTAACATGAATTTTCAAGAGTTGATCTACCTCATCTTCAATCAAAGGAGGAAGTAATATTTGTTTTCTTTGGATGAAACTGTAATTATCTTCTTTCCCTCATAAATATTCACAAGGATGCTGAATATCTTCTTTAATCTCAAGAAAAGGAGCATATAAATTTTCATCAGACTGGTAATTTATTTAATGTGGTTTCATTTGACTATCAAGATGCAAAATTATTTCATCTTCGAGCAAAGGAGAAGCTACTGTATTCTGAATATGATCTTGTGTATCAAAGTGACTAGCTTCTTCATATTTTTGTTGAAGGGAGAAATCATAGAAGGCTTCAATGATCTCTTCATCATTCATACATTCGATATCATCAATACTCTTAAGATATGCAATAAAACATTCACTATAATCACAACAGCTTTGTAAGAGAGATAAATAAATATTAGACTTCACATAATGTTTGGAGAACATCTTATGGAAATATTTAAGAGAACATAAACTTCCTTCTGGTGACCCTTCATACCATACCCTAGCTTTATCTTCAAGAGTAGCCATAAAAACCTTCACGAGACAGTCTTCAAGAAAATCAACTCTCAGTCTACTTATATGTACATGAAACTTTACTAAATGCAAATCAACATCATCTTTCTCTTCATCTTTGAATATGGGAAGATGTGTAAACCAATCAACATAAGGCATAGGATTTGGAAATCCAGGGATTTGAGATCGATACATAGGAGCATACCTGGGAATTTTTCTTGCAGTAGAACTCATATCAACAACAATGAAGTCACCAAGAATTCTATTCAAATTAGCAGTTCTTGAAAAGTGGAGTCGACATGAAAATTCTGAACCTTTGGATTCTTCAACACTGGAGTCACCAGGTGAATGATGCACAACCTTATTGTGCCTAATCATTTTTCACCGTCAGCGATCAAATTTTATATTTGTAATTCTTTCACAAGGAAGATTTTTCTTTTCACCTCGCCGGAAACGATGCCAGTATGCTATCACTTCGCCAGATCTTTAAGGCTGAAGAAGAAATCCCCACAAAGGTAACCACAGACCAATATTTTGGCTTGGTAGCTAGGCCTACCAAACCAGAGAGGGTTCTCTCCACAAGGTTACAACCAAGAGGGCTGGATAAATTAGGTTTTTAGGCTAAGTATGAGTTCAGGGGTTTTGATTTGATTTGATTGGGTTGCAGGATGAGGATATTAGGTCAAAGAGGCTAGGTCATGGAAAATAAGATTAGGGTTACATTCCAATCAATGGGGAAAGGTAGGTAGGAAGTCTAGCACATTAGGGTTCTTTGGATGGAATGATTCAGATAGGTGAGGAGCTAGGGAGAGCATGAAAGATGAATTATTCCTAAACTGAAATAAAGATGACCCAAAACAGAGCATGTGAGATGAATTGTGTTTCTCTAACTTGAAAGTGATCATAAAATAGAAATGAAATTGAAAGTGGACCAAAAATAAATTCATACAAATGAAAAAAGAGAATAAAAAATGCTAGAAAACCATACCACAGGTATCCCAAAGAAATAGTTGCAACACTTTTATTAAGCTCCTGCAAAAATGATTACAATAGAGTCTCTGATCAATATGCCAACATCCAACTGATTCCAACCTATAAAATGACTGAAAAATTACATGATATAGGCTTCAAACAAACTCCTCCCAGCCTTAGGGGTAAAATCCATGAGAGGAGGAGTAGTTCCACCAAAAATTGAACTGAATACCTAGAGTGTAGGGTGGTCAAACTGACTCATCCCTCACTTTTTGCAAACTGATTCATTACACCTCATCATGATTTTTCATCTAATGCATTTACCCTAGGTAACGGTAAAAACATGAAAATTAAATTTAAACAATCAATTAAATAATTAAAATATTGATTTACCAAGATGAAAATCAAATTTGCAGAAAAAACAAAGAAAAATTAGAAAAAGTGAGGTGTGCCCTCAAAATGCCAGGTGCGCTCTCTAACTTGCAGCTGAATTTTAGATGGGCTCATAGTGTCCAAATTGAGCTCAAGATAGCTCATTGGAAAACTTATCTTGTCCACTTTCCAGATATAGGCTTGGTTTGTAGAATGTATTTTATTTTCCCCTAAAAAATTCATTCTCCCAAGACTTCTCAGTGCACAGCACCAAGGTGAAAAAGAAGGCAGAACTGTGATTTTTAGGGTGTTTTTCTCTTTTTCCACCTGCCAGTTGTCCAAAAAAAGCTTACCAAAGTTGTTTTATTATATTTATTTGTCATTATGAATCTAATGGTTGTCTCCTTTTGGCCAAATTATTCCTCAAACAAAAGCAAAGCACCTAGGGCGTTGCGCACCTGGCTTTCCAGCTGTCACAAAATTGCCTTGGAATGCACAAAATTTCCAAAATTTGCAAAAATTTCCCAAAACCCATAAAAATTTGTTGAATGATGATTGATGATGAAGGTTATGCATGGAATGAGGCTTCAGTAAGAATATAAAGCCTCCCTTCCTCTTTTTTCATGGTTAGGGTTTCAATTTTTGCATTTTCCCTCTTAAGTTTTGACCTTGCAATCCTATTTCTTTTAGCGTAATGTTTTGCCATCCTTCTCTGAATATCATTGTATTTCATTTCCTTTTCCAAGAGCTTCTCAATATTTTGGTTGGCCCTGTTAAGCCAATGCTCCCGGTCTTCATTGATCATGAAGGCAAGTTGTTCATTCAATTTCAATTGATTTGCAATTTCAACTTCTCTTTTCTTCTCTAGTTCTAGAGCTCTTTTCAACCCTCTAGTCCTAGGATTTTCTCTTGGTACTTGTTCTTTTGTTTCATCTGTCACATCATACGTTTTTGGTGTCTCTTCAAGCAAGACTTTAATTTTTTCTTCCTCTCTTTGAGCTTTGATGAATTTCACTTCATCAATGAGATGTTTGGTCTTTAGCTGCTGGTTCTCCTACTCAAGAAAGGTAATGACAAATTCAGATCTCTCAAGATTAGTTTGTAGTTTTATAATCTTGGTTTATTTTTCTTTGATGGTTGTGCTAGTGATTTCATAATCATCTTTTTGACTCAAATCAACAAGGTCAAAGTCCATGTCTGTCTCGTGAAGATTTTCCTTCTCATGCTTGATCTCTTCTTGAATATCTGCCTCTGTCACCTTTTGTTTCCTTTTTCTACCTGATTTTCCGATGAAGAAGGCAAGGCCCCTCCCAAAATATGTGGGGAAAAAAATTGCCTATGACCTCTCTGTTATGTTTTTTCCAATATGCTCAAATCAACCCTCTTAGGCTTGCTAATCTCAACTCTGCTTGGTGACCCAATGTGCACATGAAATGGTGATGGTGGTGGTGAAATGGGTGGAATAGTTTGATCTCATGATGAAGTAGGTACTATGGTATGAGATGGAGGAATGGATATGGAAGGATGAGATGGTGGAGGCACAACTTGAGCATGTTGAATTGGTGGAGCAGTGAATATGTCATTTGCTATGAAAGTACTCCATGAAATGTTCAATTGATCAAGGTGATGGAGGACTATGATCTTGATGAGGGAGTGGTGAAAAAATACTTTTCATCTAGTGGCCAAAATCTCTCTTTGAACCAGGTAAGAGATTTTTTCAATGTTACTAAAGAGAAAATAAGGTATGTTGAGCATTTTGACCCTTATGAAGTGCATTAATAGCTAGACATGATAGGTGTAGAGTCTCGAGAACCTTCCTTCACAAACAAAGTAATTCATGATGATTTGCGTCATGGGGGCATACCTATCTAGGAGGTAAGAGAAAAGAAAGACCCTCTTTCCTTCATTTTTGTACCATGGCTTAATGTAGGGCTCATAGAAATGATCCTCCAAGTCTTTTTGTTTGTACCATTTTTCACCAACATTTGGAATTCCAGTGGCAGTTGCTATCATGGTTATGGATACTGTGAATGTGACACCAACAAGGGTTACTTGGTTGCCATGAAGATTAGAAATGAAAAACCTGGTCAAAACAGGGTGATATTGGACCCTTTGTATTTTTTCACAGTAGTCAAAGCATCCTACATGCTTGAAACATGTCACAGTCATGGGAGATGCCATGAGTTATTTGGTGTTTTGAGGTTCAATTCTGAGGATCATCCCTCCTTTGTGTGGCCTCCTCTCTTCCCTTTCTTCTTTCTCATTGATTTCTCTATTTTCTTCTTCCAAGTGTCTTGGCTAAAAACCCTAGGGAGATGATGGGAGTGAAATGTAGCTTTAGGGAGTGGGGAATGGGATGAGAAAATTTAAGGAGATAGAGGAAGGGGTTTATGAAATGAGAGAGGTGACAAGGAGTAGAAATGACAAGGGAATTGTGAATGGGAATTTAATTATAGGTTTAGGGATTTTGGGAGCCTAGGGAATTGAAGCACCTAGGTCTTATGGTTTCGGGAAAAAGGGCTTTGGGAAATGGAGATAGTGATATAGGGGGCAGGGATAGGGTAAATTTCAATGTAGGAAAAGAATGTGAGGTGGTAGGGAATTTAAATTGGGGATTTGACATTGATACTAGGGTTTTAAGCTCAAGAAAACATCAAAACTTGCATACAATATCAAACACCACACAAATTGATTTGAGGAGAAGAGGAATGGTGTAATTGTGGCTTAATTTCTTGTTGGAGAGTGTGGGAAATGATTTGTTGAAGTTTGAGAGCAAGGCAATCAATTTGGAGGTTCACTGAGCATTTTTGGGCAGGCGCGCAGTGCCTGCTACAGTTGCGCCCTCTCTTTGTCAAGTGTGTAGCGCTTGAAGGTAGTGCATAGTGTGAGCTACAGGTGTGCCCTCTTGATGTCCAGGTGCACAATGCCACACACAAAACTCAAATATTCTCCCTTCAAACTGGAATTTTGTGTTGTGGAGGTGGTGAATCAATGCTACAAGGGATAAATGAAGATGAATTTGATGTCTTGAGGGCCTTTATACTTGGTGCATTGTTGATTTGGGCTTTGTGACCCACTTTCTTCCTCTATCACTCACTTAGTCTTTTGAAACACTTTCCTTTCACTTGAATCTTTCTTTTTGAAAAATTGATCATTTGATGTGCTTTGAGAACTCTAGGATTTGATTTCTTGGTGCTTTGGCATGCTTGGAACACTGTGTTAGTAGCTTGGGAACTTTTTATTTATTACATATAAATGACATAAAATTAAAAAAATAAAATTAAAAATTACATCTTTTGGAATAAGAATTACAATTTAGGATAAAAATTACAACTTTGAAATGATAATTGCATCTTTGCAAATCATCTCTTTACATAGTAAAGAGATGTTAATTTTGTTCACTCTTTCACTTGCTGACCTTATGCAATGGAGTGGAGTTTTTATTGAGACCTTGGAAACCCTAATGGACCTAATGGGACCTTGAAAAAACCTAAAAGACCTAATGAGACCTTGAAGGGCTGAATTTTCAAGATGGCATGATGACCTCATCACTGATACGAATGGTATAATAAAATTGAATTTATGGGTTATGTACAGTCAACAAGGTATAAAAGTATGTGAGAAAGTAATCAAATTTTGAGGAAGAGTGATGTTTTTGGACTAGGACTACCATCATTGACTAATTTTTTGCATGACCTAATGGAATGATAACAAATTTCTGAGTGGGACCCTTAAAATGATATGAAAAGAGGAGTTTTAATCACTAATGGTAGGATGCAAATAATTACACTAACAGTTACCATAATGGTTATTGGCTCTTACACATTGATGATAAATTAGTTTTTTATATGAATAAAAAAATTTCATATACTTTTATACATGACAATATTGTATGCATGAAACTAAAATGTTTGCGTAAGTGAATGATAGTATAATCATGCATACCTATGATTGCAAGTTCTTGAAGGTAATAAAGAACTTGGATTATGATACAACATTGTCATTAAAGTGGTTTATATGATGGTTTCATCAACTTAATGATAGTCACATAATTAAATGATGTTGATTACCTTGTTTGTTCAAAATTTCACAATTTTACAAATTGATGATTCAATAGTGATGATGTTAGTTGGTATGCACTGATAATTGTTGATTTGATGCATATGCATAAACGAAATGAAATGTTGCATGAGTTAGAAACCACATGAATGCTAATGATAAAAATATTGTTCCCTAAATTGTTGTTTGGAATTTTTTTTTATGGAAATTCCGATTTAAATTTTATTGGATGTAACATGTCGAAGATGTATCCTTACTTACTATGCTTGCTATAATGTAATAAAGTGGTTTATGAAAAGTAAAAATATTAATATATTTCTACTGTGTTGAAATATTGAGAAATTTTATGCATATGAAAGTAAAATGCATCTTTAATACATTTGACAGATGTTTTGTGCATAATAGAATTTTGTAGAAGTTGTGGTTTTATTAAAAAAAATTGTGATTAATGTTGTTAATTTGATTAAGCAAGGGTAGCTTAATGGTATCATAATAACTTATGAAAGGTAAAACGTTGCAATGTGATTTGAAAATGAAAATTAGAAAGTGTAATGTTATAATATACAAAATATGGTAATGTTTTTCTAAATTATGTGATGGTTATTTTGAAATGAATATTACCCGTATGACATGTGATGTCAGCTATGTTTTCATGTCAATTTACTTTTACATATTGTGGGACCCATGTTAAGGGACAAGTATGAATGCATGATGTACATAAATGTTCCTTTGTTTTAATGATAATGTGCATATGGCCAGTTATGTAAATTATAGTGGGAAAGGGTGATAAAAGATAATTTCACATGCCAGACATTTATGGATAGATGTAAAAGGACAAAAGGACTTGGGTTGATGGTGGTTTCCTGCTCGAAGGGGTTTATGGAGGTTTCTTGCCCAAATTTCCTCTCCCTAGAGATAAATGATCTCAGTAAAGGAAAAGAGTTGGCCAATATGGTGAGAGGGGAAAAATCCTGAGGCAACTCTGTTGATTTTGGAGCTTGTTCGTGGAAGCCCAAAATTCCTCATAGATAGGATGTTGTCATAGGAACAAGTAGGATGCTGCCAAGAAAAATCCTGTATTGGACCCTATATGGTTATTAGAATTTTTGAGTTCGTTGGCTAGTGTAATTCTAGATTGGACCTGGTATGGTCTTTGTCAGAGAATTTCCTGGATGTGAAAATGGCTCAATCTAGTTGTGGAAAACAGTTCCCATAGGTTGGGAGGAGCATTCTCTTTCCACTTTGGTTCTCATAGCAGAAAAAATTAACTAATCAATTATGTGTTGTGAATTTTATGTATGTTTGTGTAAATAATTTTAGGTACATATTGACATGAAAAGAGCCTAGTGCTCAGAAAGAAAATATTAGAAGTGTGAATTCCTTTATTGTATTACCAGTCTTGTGAATTTATTTAGTAAGGGCTAAGACAGTTTGCACTTGACGCAGTTAATGTTCATTTCGATGATTAGAGAGATAGGTTCTCTTTGAGTACTTTTAGAAGTATTGTGTGGATGTCTTTAGTGAGAGCTAAGACAATGTGCACGTGGTGTAGTGCTTTATCATTTTGATGATTAGAAGGTTGGTGCTATCTGAGTACTTGTGGCAATACTATGGTTAAATATCACTCAACATTGCATGCATGATTGATAGTTAAAATTATTTTATTTAATTGAAAATGTTGTGACTAATGTGATTATGTTGAATTTTTTTGATCATATATTACAGGATGCTTGCCATGGAGGTTGTGAAACCACCTGCAATTGAAACTATTGTGTAAGGTAATGATGATTTTCTAGAGTAATTTGTAAGTAATGGTAAGTTGATATAGAGTTTTTTTTTTTCTATGAATTTGAATAAGGGCTAAGAGATGGAAAGTAGAACTTGCATATTGTTGTAGCTATAAATGCTTATGAATATTGATAAAAACATTATTGTTTCATTTAATGGTATTTATTACAAATGAAATTCCTTCATTTTGAAGGGGAAATATTCCCTTTTGGGTTGTTTATATTATTATATCATGTGTAAAATTTAAGTTTTAACGGGAGAAGAACAATAAGGATGATGTTCTCTTTAAGGGAGGGAGTATGTAATATCCCTAGTCAACATTAAAAAATATTGTTAATTACCATGAATCATCTTTAACAAAACAATTGAAATCAAGAATCAATTGTTTGTAACTAAATTAATAAATCTTCATTCCCTTTCTCACCATTTGGTGGGAGGGGGAATCTAACATAAAAATAGAGAAACCAATTTAAAATAAAAAATGGAGGAGATTCAAGTCAATTATTGTTTTAGTGAACGAAGCAAGAAACCCCAACGATTGCAGCAAGGTGCTTTTGCCTTGAGTTGTAGTTACTTGCAATGAGATGCTATGCTATTTGGGTTGTCATCAAGTGGTGGAGGCGATATATTAAATGGAGAGAAGCTGAGAGAAAACATGATTCAATTTTCTAAATATGAAAAAATGAAGGTGGAATGAGGTTTTGCAGGTGTTTGTGTCAATTGCACGTTCATTCTCATTGATTATTGGTCTTTGGAACGCTGGTGTTTACAGTGGTTCATATCTGATTCCATGTAGGAGTGTGGATAATTTTTTGGCTAAAAATAATAAATATAAGTATATATGTTATTTACATGGTGTTTCTTAAAAAGAAAAGGTGGCATATGAATCTTTCCCCCTAAAGAAAAAAATTAATGCATAAAGTTAAGTAACTTAGCTAAATCTTCTTGAAAAGGAATATATAGGAAGATAAAGAAGCACGGTTATTATATTGAAATACTACATGGATTTGTGTGTGGAAGTTAAACTGTTTTTACTAATATCTTTTCAAAAGAAAGCATGTGTTTACATGCTATGTTGTGTTAAAAATTTTGGAGAACTTTTACGGTTCTAGTGTGCATGAGCATAGGTAAAATATTTTTATTTTCTTAAAAATATTTGTTGTGCAATTCTTGGAAACATATTTATGCCTTTTGCAGAAAAGAGTAATATTGTGTCAAATTTCTTGAAAGGGAAAATATAAGAGAACTAGATACTTTGCATTGGAATTATTGAAAACGAAACATGTGTTTGCATACATAGCTACTATGCTTTTAATTTCTAGGAAAAGAAAATATATATTTTCATGCAAGAAATAATCACTGTTATGATTTATTTTGGAAAAGAACATACACATGAAACAATAGCCACGACGAAAATTATTTTGAAAGGAATAAGTGTTTATGTACATGAAAAGATAGCTAATGCGTTAATGGTCTTGGAAAGGAACGTGTAGTTTTGTGCTCAATTATTTATGTTGTTCTTGAAGCATGAAATATTAAGTCATTATGATAGATTTCTTGGGAAGAAAAATATACATGAATTTGCATGGGGTTGTCTACCGACGCAGCAGAATAGCTCGGACGACAGTTTTTTGTCGGAATCTGGTAAAAGAAAAAAAAACAGGTAGTTGGAGTGTTTGAATTGCATTTTTGATAGTGGAAATGGATTCAACACTATCAAAAACCCTTAGGGCACCCAAAATACTGAAGTTTAACAACTATAAACAAGATTCTGATAAAACTTTGCTAGAAATTTTCAGAATCTTACTGGAATTTGTGGGTTATTCTGTGGGTTTTTTAGACTACAATGAATTTGCATGCAGAAAAAAATAATTATTATGTTACACCTTGGAAAAGAAACAAGCAATTGCATGCAATAAATGTGTTATCTTTCTTTTAGAAAAGTACATATATCTGCACACAAGAAATAATAACTATCACATTAGTTTTATTTCAAAATAGAGCATGTATTTGCATGTACAATGGAAATTTTAAATAACTCTCTCCTGGAAAATATGCTTTTGGAAAATGAACCTTATTTTGCATGCACGAGAGAAGTATCTATTATGTTATCCTTATCTTGGAAAGGGACATACATTTACACGCATAATAATAATAATATCTATTGTATTGGAAAGATTACTTAGTTGCATGCACAAAGAAAGAATAGACAAAATAAATTATTTTGAATAAGTTTATCTAATTACATGCATGGAAATCCAAGCTAAGACGCTAGCATCCTTTTCAAAAAAATGGATGGCTATGGTGGTTTTCCTTTGGAAAAAAACACGTGCTTGTGCGAGGAGAATCATAGTAATGTGGCATTTATTTTGACATGCTTGGATAGTTATATGCTTATAATTAATGCATAATAAGTGTTGTTAAAGGAAGAAAGTTGTGATATTTTGGTTATAATTCATGTATGCACATGAATAGATGTTGAAGCAGTGCTAGTATAGATTTTTTATTGGTTTCATTAATATTGTTGACAATAGTAGTTGCAGAGAAATGTTGAGACATATGTTTAACATTATGGCAACCAATAGATCAATGGTATATGCAGGTTGAAGGAATGACAGTGGAAAGGTAGTCCACTGTAGGTTGAAGGAATGTCAGTGGAAAGATATTCCACTAATGGGAAGAACCAGGCCCCAAAGACACAATGATCAAGGATTTGTGGGTAAATGATATCATGATGATTGTAATATATTTTAGCTAGATATGATGTATTTAAATGATATTTCTTTGTAATATTTTATGAAAATGGTTAAGGGATGGAATCCCTTATAACCATTGTGTGAGGAGTGAACACCCTCATGAAAGTATGACCTCAAGTGGAACGGAACGACGCGCTCAAACATTTGCCTTCACTTGATAGAGAACTGGCCATATCGACCTCATCATCTTCTTAGGGGATGGAATCCCCATACCTTCCCCTTACCATCGTAGAAGAGTTTTTAGAGGGGCAGTTATCGATCTCCGATTTTTTTGGATCACGAGTCCTTAGAGGGACGTAACCTGCTATGCATGTTCCACCATGATAATTATATCCCTTAATATTAGGGGTTTGGGTGTTGAACTCAAAATCAACACTTTGCAAGGTCTTTTTCATCACTTTAATCCCTCTATAATTCCATTAAAGGAAACCATGGTAGATTTTGAAAAGGCATGGGGGGCCATGCAGTAGGTTTGTCACAGATGAGACGTTTGTGCTACTAGTTGTTGGTGAGGTAAATCCCCTTTGCGGATAGAGGCGATCCCACTAGCCCTAGGGTAGGTCTAGCCACAAATGAGACAAGCTATAACATTGATTCCTAGTTAACGAATGTACATAGATTCAATAGATGATTTACCGGAGGTCCTACGCTATTGTTGTCGTTGGAAAGAGTGGCTGCATCTCGCTCCTGGTTTGACAGATCACGATTCGCTCACTTTCACGCTCGGACACTTGCACACACACAAGAAACAACAATGATATACAACATACTATTTCACATTTGTAACTATCATTCCATCGAAGAAGACTAAATCAATTTCATCAGATAATAAACTTAAAAACAATGATGGAACCAACACCATAGTCGAGTATATTAATTAAATAAAGGAAGAGTACAACCAAGCTTCGAGTTTGTGGTCTCCTCCAACAGGGTTCCAGTGGAGCGTGTCTCACAAAGGCTCGTCAGGAATTCGGACGGGGCTCTCTCTACGAAATTCTCCTTGGTTCTACCTTCTTAATAGCAATTACTCAGCTATGGTATCTCTTCTCCAAGTTCAGCTTCTTGGCTATATGTTCAGCTAGCTTTCATAAAGGGAGAAGGAATGTTTATATAGAGGGAGAGGGAGAGGTTAGGATCCCTATAATCATGGAAGGGAGACCTATCTTCAAGGAGTGTTCCATGGGAGGAGGAAACCACTACCTAAAGAGGGAGATCCGTGGCTCATCAACTTAACCACTTCCTGTGATTCATCCCTGAGGTGGTTAGAAGGAAACTTCCGCCTCTTTTTGTTAAAAAACATTCCTAAAACAGATGGCATGGGCACTTCACAGAGATAGATCACTAGGTGGCACAGGATCTAGTGTAAATCCTCCACATTGGTGCGAGGGGTGAACTGGTTACCCACGCCAAGGCCAAAACATGGGATTTTGTGTGCTTTTTGAGGAAATGTCCAACAGGAGAAATGATGCCCTTATGTAGAAGGATGCAAAGAAGGTGTTTGAAGAGTATGAAACTACTCACAGGCCACGGGAAATACCCTCCAATATGCAGGGAAAGGGATTGCAGGGACAGTGACAAAATATTGTGTAACACTAGTGTTATTGGTTTGTCAAGGGGATTAGCAGATATGTGGAATCCTAGCCACTTGGCACTAAGATTTTATCGTACCTATGTAGGGGTACTTATTTCGAGATATTTCATTGGACACGAACTCCAGATTCACATTTTAAACTCTTATGCTCCTTATTCTGTTTGTCAAATGTTTTGGGATGAGGTAATCAAATCGGGCATCCTTGGGCTCAATTCGATTATATTATCAGGGGATTTGAATTTCACTCTTTCCAATGAGGAGGTATGGGGGGAGAAGTCTTGGAATGATCCTTTATCTAATTATTTCAAATATTGGATTGAAGACCACCCATTGGTCGATGTTGTGCCAGAGACTGTGTTCCCCACCTGGAGGAATGGTCGATCGAGGATTGATGGCATTTCAAAATGCCTGGATCGCTTTCTAATTAGTCAAACATTTTTTACTAGCTTGCGATATTTACAATCACAAGTGATTCACTGGTTCATTTCAGACCATATGCCCATCATGATTTCATGGAGTGAATTGGGGTCCTCGAGGGCATTCCCCTTCAAATTCAACGCTTAGTGGCTGGCATTGCCCAAGTATAAATCCCTATTTCATGGGGTGTGGGAAGAATCCTCAGTGGGTATCTCTTATTCTCCTATGGTCAATCTCATTTAGAAGTTGCATAGTCTTAAATTAGTGTCCCATAAATGGATTGGTCAAAAGAAGAAGGTGGAGATTCAGACCTTGAATGAGATCGACAATTCTTGTTATTAATGTGTGATGTAAATGACCCTCTTTATTTTTCAGATGGATATCATAAAAAAATTATGGAACTAGAAGGTCGTAGGAGGGATATCTTAAGAGGGCAAGAAGAAGACATTCGCCTCAAGAGTAGGGCATTGTGGATTGAGACTGGCGACCAAAATGCTAAGTACTTCATAGAATTTTCAATTGCAGGAAAAAGAAAAATTTCATTCAGCGGATCAAGGATGGTTTTGGCATCATTCACAAGGGCCAAGATTCTATTGAACAACCAAACATTGATCATTTTAGAGGTTTTTTCTCTGCCAAAGTTAATATATATGCCAATCAAGTTCCCTTTATTGAGACTATTCCTAATTTGCTAATAGCAGAGGACAATGATGTTTTTGGGAAACCGATCACTAAGGAGGAAATGCTTTCCACCTCGAAAGATTGTGAAAAGGAAAAGATCCCCAGAACATATGGGTGGGGGGTGAAGTTATTTGTCAGATTTAAGGAATTGATGGTTCCTAAATTAGTAAAGGTGGTTACGAAGATGAAACAGAGAGGTATCATTACTGGGGCTATAAACTCTACTTTTATTGTATTAATTCCAAAGAGAAAGGAGCCACAATCCTTTGCAAATTACAGACCCATTTCTCTTTGCAACTCCATTTATAAAGTCATATATAAATTAATAGCCAATAGGCTTAAGCCTCTTATGATGAAACTCATTTCCCCAGAATAATTCAGTTTCATGACGAGCAAACAAATTCAGGATGCGGTGGGGATTTCTCAAGATATGCTTCACTCTATCAATACAGGTGGGAGGGATTCTTGTATCCTTAAGGTTGATTTGAGTAAAGCATATGACTATGTTGATTGGGAATATCTCTTTCTATTATTAATCAAATTGGGTATGAATCACATGAATTGAAATTGGATTATGGCATGTTTGAAATATTATAACTTTACTGTGATTATTAATGGCCTCCCTACCAAGTTTTTTTTTGAATTTAGGGGCCTAAGATAGGGATGTGCATTGTCACCCCTTCTTTTCATGTTGGTTATATATACACTAAGTAGGAAAGTTCAGGCTTCTAGGGAGATGGGGCTCATCAAAGGGGTCGGAGTTTTGAAATCTTATTTGGTGACCCACCTTATGTTTGTGGACGACATTCTATTTTGGGGTCGGCCTACTATGGAGGAATGGAACACCTTTCATCACATGCTTACTACATTTGGGGTGGCCATGGGATTGATCATGAATGGGGAAAAATCCATTCTCATTCATAAAGGTGGAATGGATGATGTTTTGTTGCATATTAATTTTTTTCTCAGTGCTGGTTCTAAGATAATTGGTGATGGGTTTACTTATTTGGGGTTTACTCTCAAGCCTTCTAGTTATAGGATTTGTGATTGGGAATGGCTTAGAGGAAAATTTAGCAGCAAATTGGATTGTTGGGCACATAAATGGATGTCCATGGGTGGGGGGATTATTATGCTAAAATCGGTATTACAAAAGATTTCTATCTATTGGATGCACCTTTTCCTATTGCCAAAGGAGATTATTAGAAGGATCAAAATGAGCATGGTCAGGTTTCTTTAGACTCATGCATGTCCAGGGGTGGGAAAACTCAAGTTGCACCTCGTCCGGTGGTCCATTATTTCCAGATCAGTGGTAACTAGGGGTTGGGGGTTTATTGTTCCTGGATATTTCAACAAGGCTCTCTTAATAAAAAAAAAATGGAGGGTTGTGGAAAGTAATGATATGTGTTCAAGAATTATTTAGGAAAAATATATGTTCAGTTTGTCTTTCACTTCATGGATTTATGGTGGAGCTAGAAACAAGTCTCAAATTTATTTTATATGGAGGAGCACATTCTTGGTTTTAGCATCATAAATGTGAAAGATTCGATGGAATGTGGGAGATGGATCCAGAATTCAAATTGGTCTTGATGCAATGGTTTGTATGTATGGTAATCATACATTATCAGAGCATATTATCAACAAATTACACAATTTTCACATTGTTCAATTAAAGCAGATATGTAGGATGAGCTTTCAGGACTTGAACCGGGGAAAGAATGGATGACTAGTGAGGAGTTGGGATTTCAAGGCTTACAGGAGGTGGAATGGAGGGAGTATGTATCGAATCTAAGGCATGCAGGGATTACCCTCAATCACAACAAGGATCATATGAGATGGGAAATTTCCCTTCATAAAGGATATCCGATGGTAAAAGATATCTACAATTCTTTATCTATCATGGGAAGGGACCTTTCCTTTTCTCTGCATTTCAAGGGGATCTAGAAGTGTAATATGTCACTTAGATTAAAATGTTTTGGATGGTTGGTTATTCACAATCGCATCTTGACTTGGAAATTTTTTTGGGGCCCTTGTTTTGAAATTCAACAGCTTTTGAGTTGCGGCGAGTATGTGGTGGAATGCAACCTCGGTAGGCAGAAAGGTGTCAAGGTTGCGAAGGAGCAAAGGACAGGTGTCGCGGCTGTTGCAGGAGCAAGCATGGATGGTGGAAGATCGTGAAAGGAAACGAGTAGTGAACTCCCAATGAACAGAAAGAAATAGAAGACAGTCGAGCGAGAAGAAAGGAGGAACTATCAGTCGCGCTGGCAGCATAAAAAATAGGCAGCCAGCCAGTGGATAGGAAGGTTGGCGCAGATGGGAATAGGCAACAAGGAGCCGCAGGAGAGCTCTGTTTGTGTTGCACTATTCTCCATTCCTCTGTGTTTCTGCATTTTCTCTCTGTCCAATAGGACGTATTTTATTCTGCTCTATTTATACTCACGCAACTGAGCCTTGTAATATTTCGCCACTGATGGCCATTAATTAATATATTCAGGGGTGTTTCTTCGAGTATCTGTTATAGTTTTGAATGAATGATTTTACAAGAACCTTTTAAAATTTTATTTACAGTAAGTCTGAACTCTTTCCCGAGAGGCATATGTTATGGAACGTTGTGTTATGGCTGTTTATACTTTTAGCTTAGATTTGATTCAACTGTATTGATGTTGTTGGTATGATACCGATCAACTCCCTATCATAGTAAGGTCGCGGCACGCCTCAGGTGAGACTCTCTGCCCTTCGAAGCAGAGTGAAAATGCTGACGTGAAACTAGACTACAGTGAGAACCCGTGTTGGCCCTTTTAAACCTAAACCCGAGTCTTCTCTGCGAGACCTGTTCTCTCACCAACAAATGGTTCTGTTGCCGGGACCCGAAAAAAAAATTGGGAGCTAGATCATGGTGTCTTGGATCTTCAAAAGAGAAATACGAAGCTGGTAGGATAACCACCTAGATCAGTTCATAGCTCAACAGGTTGAGCTGAGACGACAGAAGGAGAAAATGATTAAAAACCTGGTTCTATTCTCCGACTTTGCTAGTGATACCTACGAAATATTTTGGGTAAAGTTCCCAGAAGAACTCTACAACTGGTTGCGGAGGCTTCAGACGAAGACCTTCAAGGAAAAGTCGCGGAAGACCAATCGCAAGTGGGCGCACGAGAATCTGGTGGCCCTTCATCGGTTATTTAACCCGAGCTGTAGATTTTTGGGTGGAATCTATCTTGGACGGATATATAGTGGAGTTTGTAGACGAGTGCTACCAGTCTTTCTCAAGAGAAAAATATACCTTCAGATCCGGATTAAGGGGGAAGCTGCTGAAGGATATTCCTTTTTGGATCAAGGCATTGATGGTAGACGAAGGACTGACGGGATCCAAAAAGAAGAGATGGAAGCGTAAACCCTCCAGTGTCGGGGGAAGGGACTAAGGGAGAGATGTTACAAGAACCGTGAGAAAGAGGAGTAGGAGTATGGATGTCGAGACCACCAACAGGCTCAGGGAGCAATGAGCACATCGGAGGGCGCAGATTGCAGAAAGGTGGTGACAGAGGGTGATGAAGGAGCTGAAAAGACAGGAAAGCGGTCGAAAGAACAAATAGGAGGCACCTCAGATGAAAAAGGAAATGGAAGGCCAGGTGGGTCCCCATGATATAGGACGGGCCGTGAAAGAAGTGCGGCAGGTGTATAGGAGTCCAGCCCAGATGGAGAAAGGAAAGAATTCTGACGGAGAAGGTACAAACGTGCGCCCAGAGGAGGTCTCCAAGGTGGAGATGCAGATTGCAATGGAGAAAATATTTCAAGAAAGGTAGGTGTCCATATCTCAAGGTATTCCTAGTCCCCACAGTTCAAGTAGCTCTAGTCCCAACCTTCCCCTGGTGCTCTACAAGCCCATAAGTGAATTTTTTGTTAAGTTACGTGAATTAAGTAGATTGCACAGTATTCAGTCTCCAACTGGAACACAAAATAGTAGTAGGATTTCTAGTGGCACCATCTCACAACCAGGATCCAACGGCTTCATTTTGGTAACACCTATTCAAGTAAACATGGCGGGATCACTCACCCGATACCCAGAATTCTCTGGGAAGGGGAACGACGACGTTGAACAACACTGGTACCTCTGCAAGGCCATATGGAGGGCACGATAGACACCAGATGTTGGGAAGTTGATAGAATTTTAGACCATCCTTAGGGATAGAGCCCTACGATGGTTTATGAAATGGTCGGAAGCTCACCCGAATCTAGTGATGGCTAATGTAAAGAGCGATTTCATTAAGGAATTCAAACTACCTTAGACAGACCAACAGGGCTTGTTAGAGATGTGGGAAATCAAGCAGCGAGAAGGAGAAGCTGCTTGGGAATTGATGCGGAGATTCAAGGATGAAATTGGAAAACTCAGCTATCCAATTGATCCAAACCACCAGAGATACTGGTTCATTAAAGCTCTACTACCTTTGACCTGAACTCCATTGAATCAACAAAGGATCGACACATTGCAGGATGCACTAGAGTAGGCAATGAAGATAGAAGCTATGGCGAGTTACCCGCAAGATTTTAAAGGAGGAGCAACGGTACAGGACCCCTCCATAATGGGTCTGCAGCATCAAATAACCAATCTAACAAAAAAAATCAAGGAAATGCAACCAATGCGACCGACGAGAACGAATGTATGGTGCACACATTGTCTCGTGGAGGGACATGTGGCAACTGAATGTCCCCGGTTGTGGGGCCAAAATGTGGGGACATCTGCTGCAGGAGCACAAGGGGCTCCACCACTAGGATGGGTCGTGCAAATAAACACCCAAGGGATATACCCACCACAACAGCAATACACAAGGTTTCCTGCACAATAAAGTCCATCCACCAATGAGTATTGTGAAATATGAAAAAGTATGGGCCATCAACCTCGCCTGTGTCCGATCTTACAGAAATATTCCAATGTTCCAAATAATATACTATGAATTATGTGCCTCAACCACCCATAGCACAGAGCAGTGCCGAGACGCACTGGCAGAGAGGCTGGATCGGCCTTCATACAGAGTAAACGAAGCTCCCCGAGGAAGAGGAGGAGGCATGAGAGGAGGCCGAGTAGGAGGTAGAGGTCCAGTGAGATACTATAACTGTGACCAGGAAGGGCATGTAGCTAGAGAATTTCCACTCCCTATAAGACCCTGGTGTTCTTAGTGCCATGTTAACACACACGCAAAAGAAGATTGCCCAGAGCTTATCAAAAGGTGGGAGGAAAGAGCTAGACAGCAGGGGAAAATTTTAGTAAATGCAGAACCCAGGCTAATGGGAACTCAAACAATGCAAAACATGGCCATAGTGACAAGAGGTGGCAAAAGAATGGGGGAGGATACGCATGCTATGGACCCAATAAAATTGATCAGGCCAGCATCCCCAAAGCTCTTGATCAAACAAGAATGACAGAAACAATTTTTCCAGGAAGCAGTAGAAAGGTTTGCCCAATTAGGGGGAAACAAAGGAATCGAGTTACAGAAAACTCAGGAAGACAATGAAACACATATTAATTTTGAAGCTTTAATCTAGGAGTGGTTCCATCTATTCCTGAAGATTGTTAACAATGCACCAATGCTAGAACGGCTAAAGCAGAACCTGGAAGGGGTGCTGAAGAAGAACAACGAAGCAAAAGAATCAGAAGAAGTGGACCACAAGTATGTATAGAGAATAAAGAAAAACAAACGAAGGATGAGAAAGGAATTCCAAGTGAACATGCAATTTGCGGGGTTACATATTAAAGATACCATTCTTGATTTGGGATCTAATGTCAACATCCTACCAAGGAAAATTTGGGAGTCATTGGGGAAGCTAAGATTGACATATTCTCCAATTCAACTTCGGATGGCGAACCAATATTGCATTGTTCCCATCAGCCGACTGGAGGAGGTTGAAGTTGACATTGCGGGAGTAAAGACATTTACGGACTTTGAAGTCATCGACATCATGGGGTATAAGGATCCATACCCTGCATTGTTGGGAATTGATTGGGCCTTTGAAAATTATGAAGTAATCGATCTGAAGAAAGAACTGATGATCTTCGAGGACGGGGAAATCAGAGTCACTCAGCTACTCGACCCCTACCAAGGACCGAGATATACAGAGACTGTGGATAACAGGGAAGATGCTCAGCTCCTGGACCATCTCTACCAAATGACCGCAGGGAGAAGAGAAGATTACATCAACCTGACGGCATAAGGCTTGGTAAGCTAGAGAAGCATCCAAATCTCAGAGTTAGGATCAGAAATAGCTTGGGACGATTGACAACAAGGAGGCTATGAAACAAATACAAGGATATGTGCCAATATTCCAAGAGTTAATTGGATTGGGACCAAGATTCAGGAATACCCAATCTTATCAAATATGAATGTTGTAAGTCTTTTCATAGCCAAGATAGAAACTAAGGTACTGGAAAGTCACAGAGTACCATTGATGGACATGGCATTACAATCCACATCCGCAAGATGGTGGAGCAACCATCGCAACTCATTGACACAATGGGACGAAGTGGCAGCAACACTGAAAGCCAGATTTAAAGAGGAGGAGGAACCTAGAAGTAAGGACCGGTACCAAGGGGACTCAGACCCCAGAAACCATCTCAAGGAATGTGAAGCCCAATGGAGAATTGATGAATATCCCGAAGACCTATGGGTCCACCGGTTTATCCACTCCCTGGACGTAATTCCAAAGGCCGGATATTTGACAGAAGAGAAAAGAAGAGGGACCCACAAATGACAGGAAGTTTCAGATAAATTCACACAGTGTTTTTCGTTTGAAGGAAAGACAAAGCCAGTTACACAAGCGTTGCAAGAAATCAAGAAGGTATTGTTCTTCCCAGATATCTAACAAACGGACGAGCAGTCGTTTCAATACCAGGGTATCCAACAAAAGGTGGCATGTCAAAAAATTAATAGTGAGATGGACGATGACAATCTGGAGGATCTCAGGCACCTATATTTTGAAGAAACAGAAGGGGAGAGAGACATCAAAGAAGAACCAACGACAGAAGGTATCCATTTTTTACCTCTCATAACCAAGAAAGTAAATATTGGAACAGAAGACAAACCTAAACTGGAAACAATTGGAGACTACTGGGATGAACAAACAACTAAGGAAATATTCAGTCTACTCAAGGAATATGAGGACTTGTTTCCTTCATCAGTAGCGGATCTAAAGGGCATAAAAGGAGAGATGGGAGAAATGCGGATAATACTAAAGGCTGATGCAAGGCCTGTCAAACATAGACCATATCGTCTGAACCCAAGGGTAAAGGAAAAGGTGAAAGCAGAAATTGACAAAATGTTGAAAGCCGGATTAATATTCCCAGTAGAGGAAGTAGAATGGGCAAGTACCATAGTTATAAAGAGCAAAAAGGAGAAATCATAGATATGAGTCTGTGTAGATTACAGAAGTTTAAACAATGCTTGTATCCATGATCCATTCCCTACTCCATTCAGTGACGAAGTCCTCGACAACGTTGTGGGGAACGAGGCATACTCATTCACTGACAGCTTCTCAGGTTACCATCAGGTAAGAATAGCAGAGGAAGACAAGAGAAAGACAACATTCACCACCGAATGGGGCTCTTTCGCATAAAATGTGATGCCATTTGGACTGAAGAATGCACCTGTAGTATTCTTTCACATTGTGATAGCTACATTCCAAGAATACATCCACAAGTTCTTAGAAGTCTATATGGATGAATGGACTGTTTATAGCATACTGAAGGATCACGCGAGCCTATTGAGAGTAATGTTTGGTAGGTGTCGACAACTGCAAATCTCGTTGAACCTGAAGAAGTGTATATTTGTCGTTCCGTTTGGAACACTGCTAGGGAACGTAGTATGTAATCAGGGTGTCTCTGTAGACCCAGCCAAAGTAGAAGTAATTGTCAGTATGGAGGCTCCAGAAATGGTAAAATAGCTAAGGTCACTGTTTGGCCACACAGGTTACTACCGGCGTTTCATTCGCAACCATGCCAAGATAACAACGCCCTTAGAAAAACTATTGAAGAAATCAGAACAGTTCCAGTGGACAGACAGCTGTAAAATGGCCCTGGACACCCTAAAGGAGAAGCTGGTGAGTGCGCCAATACTAGTCCACCCGAACTGGGACAAACAGTTCCATGTACACATTGATGCGTCCAACATTACACTCGGAGCGGTCTTGGCTCAACCTGGAGACACTTCTGTCGATCATCTGGTATATTTTTCCAGTCGTAAGTTGTCAACAGCTGAAAAGAACTATACAACGACAGAGCGGGAGGCATTGGTAATGGTGTACTCTCTTCAGAAATTCTGCCACTACCTATTGGGAGGTAAGTTCAAATTTTTCACAAATCACTTAGCCTTGAAATACTTAGTCAACAAGCTAGTCTTAGAAGGCAGAATCTGCAGATGGCTCCTAATTTTCCAGGAGTTCACCTTTGAAGTAATTTTAAAGCCTGGAAGAATCAACGTAGGGCGTGATCACCTATCCCGACTAGAGAATCGATAAAACGAAGGATATCTAGATAATTAGTTTCCATATGCCGATATTTTCAGAGTAGAAGCCATCCCAGACTACCTGAATGAGATAGCAGCCTATCTCACCACAGGGCAGTGTCCGCAGGAGTACACTACGACACAGAAGAGGCACCTGGTAGTTCAAGCCACGGAGTATCAGCTGATAGCGGGACACCTATACAAGATGGGGCTAGACCACGTTCTTCGAAGATGTGTCCTAGACCATGAAAGGGAAGCTGTACTATGGGAAAGCCATAGTGGTGTTGCAGGAGGGCATGTGGGAGCTAAACCAACAACACGCAAGGTACTACAAGTAGGCTTATGGTGGCAAACAATACACAAGGATAGCAAAGCATTTGTGTAGAAATGTAACGTTTGTCAGTGGACAGGACGACCATCTCACAGGGATGAGCTTCCGTTTCATCTGATAAAAGTACTTTTGCCATTCAAAAAGTGGGCAGTTGATTTTGTAGGACCAATTACACCAGCTGCAAGGTACTCAAAGGCAAGGTACATAATAACGGCGACCGACTACCTGACGCATTGGGCAGAAGAAACGGCAGTGAGAAATTGCATGGCAGAGACTGCTGCTAGGTTCATATTTGAAAATATAATCAGTCGATTTGGATGCCCAAAAAGCTTGACCAGCGACCAAGGTACCCACTTCATAAATGATACCATTAAAACCCTCCTAGAGAGATTCATGATACAAAACCATAAAAGCATCTCATATCATCCACAAGCAAACGGCACAGTGGAAGAATTCAACAAGATACTAGAGAAGGGCCTAACGAAGATATGCTAAGAGCAGCGCGATGACTGGGACAAATGGATACTAGCCACACTGTGGGCATACCGAACCACGGTAAAACGATTAAACAACCAGACACCATTCTAGCTAGTTTACAGGAGAGAAGCGGTAGTCCCAGCAAAATTCATCGTACCCAACCTTCTAATTGCAACAACCTTGCAGCTATCTGAAGAAGAATCCCTGGAAAAGCGATTGCAAGAGCTGCAAGAACTTGAAGAAGAACGATTTCTTGCGGAATTTCATCAGACAGTACAGAAGGAGAGAAAGAAAGCTTCGCACGACCAACATATTAAGCACAAGACTTTTCAGGTCAGGGAAAAATTTCTACTATATGACAATAAATACCAGAAGTTCCCAGGGAAGCTGCAGATGCATTGGCTAGGACCATTTCATGCCATAGACATTAAAGAGACAGGATTAGTTTGGTTAGCATAGTTGAATGACCAAGTTCTACAAGGATTGGTCAACGACACACGCCTGAAGCCCTACCATGAGTAAGTTTACCATTTCAATTCCAATAACTCTCGCAACCGAGAGGAGTCAGTAGGGTAGGTTAGAGTCAATAACTCTCTCGCACTCGAGATGAGCATAAATAGGATTCAACATAACAAAATAAATTGCAGTTGAGTTGCGAAGACTGCAATGCAACCAATAGTGGTCAGTGAGGGGTAGCATCCAGTGTGTCATCCACGTCAGATAGAAAAGCGTGTTGAACATCAGCCCAACATCATTAAGCATAGTACCAGTGTCAGTCCATAGGATTACCAAGATTCAGAAATAATTGCCATAATTAGCATCACCCATACTGTAATAAATTTTCCATAATTGGGCATAACCACCAGCCATCGCGTCTGCCCAAATCCCAAAACCACAGTAAAAAATGTCAAAACCCACCTCAGCAACTAACTATCGCACGATTGTAGCCACGGGAGAAGCCAGGGAAAAATTAATTAGTTATGGGGTCTCATCAACCTCACCCGTGCCGATTAATTACATAACCTGCATGCAAAGAAGAGTGAGAATGCCAAAAAAATCTGAGTTAGAGTTAGAAACCTCCAAAAGAGCAAGGGAAGATGAATCAGAACCAGAACAAAGAGGGCATCCGGAAGAAGCAATTCTAGAGAAAAGAGGGAGAGTTATTCTTCAGGTATACCAGCGACGAGAAAGAATGACAAGAGTAAGCCCAGCGGTCGTGGAATAGGATTTGGACAGTAGAATTTAGAAAATGGAGTCCCTTGTGGGAAAATATGACAGTGCAACCTTGATCGACACAAACCTCATGAATTCCTTTGAGTTTCCTGTGCTAAAAAGGTAGGTGTACATTGAGAATTATGCAACAGAAGTAGGATGAGCAGCAACAAGAGTCCTGCTTGAGTTTAGGGGTATCCAGCAGTCCACAATAATGAATTTAAGGAACTTACCAGTATTTTGGATTACAGGCGCTGCGATGCAATGCACAAAGTTTCTATTAAGCAAGATTCAGAATGGATCTCTGTGGCTAGGAAAGGAAATCCAAATTCATGCCAAAGACATTCATAGGTTGACAGGACTGTCGCAGGAGGGAAGGGACGTATCTTCAACATTCCAAACTATATCTAAGAGGGTGAAGAAGTCAGGAGAGACATACTACTATGCCGAGTATGGCACTTGAAGAGGAGGAAAGGGGGAAAAGATTGAGTTAATTAACAGGTCAGAGATCAGGTTCGCTTGCTACCTAATCGCTAGCAAGACGATGAGGCATTATACAAAAGGGGAGTGCACATTAGACACAATTTCGGTTGAAGAGCACCGTGTCCAGGGGACAAGGCTGAATTGGTGCTCCTTCCTGCTGAAAGAATTGTTCGAAGCTTGCGAGGACAATTACAAGAGAGAAACCAAGTTTATATATGGATATTTAATCATGGTGCTGGCCATGTGGAAGTGGTCCTTCCCCAGCATCAGGATACCAGTGGAGATAGTAGAAGACCAACCTTTGGCGATGAATTTTGTGCCGTGGAAAGTGTCTGGAGACCCGAGCACAAAGGAAGTGAATGCAGAAGCCTTCAGAATTTGGTATGGTCAAATGGTTGACGTTGTAATGAGTTAACAAAGGATTCCAAGAAATTTACTAGATGGATATAGTGAGCAGGTCTGGTTTGGAGTTAGACATAAACATACTTTTCTCAGGCCTACATGTGTACCAGAAACAACGTTCCATATGAGGCCTCTGAAGTTCCAAATTGATGAAGCGTCCTTCCACACAGAGGTCTGTTCATGGCCAGGAGTGGCGATGGAGATCAGGGATGGAGTGTACATGTAATTATTTGATGGAATGCTACCGCATCGGTTACCAGGAGAAACGTCGGAGGAAGCAATGAACAGGATGTCAAACCTGCAGCTCTTCCCGATCATTCAGCAGCTGAACACTAAGGTAAGAAGCTTTAATGAAGTATTTCAGGTACTAGCAAGTGATGCTACTCCATTCCCAAATTTTTCAGAATTCCAAGTATCCCAGTCTAACCCATCTCCCAGTGCAACCTCCCTCTTTGCGCCCATCCCCAATGTCTTGTTCAGTTCACCACCCATAGCAACCACAACGCTGGTGGGAAAAATTAAAGCTACGAAACCAACAGCGGCACCGAAGGCTAAAAGGGCCAAGGTTGCAAAATCAAGCTCGGTGGTCGACCTCACAGGAGAGGATCCACCTAGACAGTTAAGCGTAGGGGTACCAATCCAAGAAGAGCAGATAGTTGAGCTCGAAGAGGCAAGAGGGTTGCCACCCCACAACCCCATAAACCCCCTTAATTTTTTAAACATTTGCAGGTCGCCACCCTGCCCAGATAAACTACCACCCAACACCTCATCCATCTCTCGAGAACCCCACAACTCTGCACCGTCCACTTCATCCGCCACTATGTCCGATCCAGTCAGAATAATAATAACCAATGGGGACCACGGAATGGAGGTTAACTCAGGTATAGAAGTGGTACCCCCAGTTAACCCAACCGTGATCCTGCAATATACTTTTACCAACCTCATCAATTAGTTAGAGCAGTTAATTGAAGACACAGCTGGGCCACTCCCCGAACATACTCCGCTCCAACCACCCAATCCAGTAGGGCAAGAAGGGAAACCAGACCTAAATATGGCAGACTTCAGTGACCGGGTACCACAACAAACACCGCCGCAGTCACCTCAGGACCAGTCAGTGAAATCGGTTGCTAGCAGACAACCACTCCGAGTGCGAATGCCAGATTAGGGTACCTCAAGTGCTGAAAGTATGAAGACATGGGGGACAAATCAGCTATACCATTTCATTCAAAGAGAAACACAACAGGCCAAGAGGCTCCACTCGGAGCTCCAACGATAATGCGAGCAGCAGCAACAACAAATAAGCACGCTTACTGAACAACGCAAACAACTGACGAAGGAAAAGGAGCAGCTACAGGGAAAACTTGAAATAGTGAATAGGGTTTTCAGGGAAGTGTGGCCTACAGTAACGGCCAACAGCAGTCAAATACCAGAAGAAATGCAGGAGAGTGATGTGGTCGAGCGGGCGCTCCACCTTAGGGTGGCATATTGAAATCTTCACCAGGAAAATGTGGAACTCAAAGCGGCATTGGCAGCCCGACCCGCATTTCCCGACCCAGAGGGTATGTACTCGGCACAAATATCAGAGAGACAGGGCCAAGTAACGAAAATGCAGGAAGTTTTGAGTACTGCAGCCAGAGAAGCATATGACCTATTGAAGGGTCAGCAAGAATTCTCAACGGCCCTTACCATGAAGGCACGACCGATCTCGTTACAACTACAACAGATCTCCAAGGAAATCTAGGAAGCAATGGACCCAATTGGACTGGACCAACTGTATGCCAGGTAGATGTGTTAGAGGTCCAAATACAAAAAATAGAGGAGAATTCAATGACAGCTAGGCAGGCCATTCGGGAGCTTCGACAGCCCGTAAAATTCAGCACAAAAATGATGCAGCAATTGGCCTCTGAGGCCAACACTCATATCAACACAGTGTTCGGTGCCTTGCCACCGAATGCAGGGGAGGAAGTTGTCACAAAAATCGCGGCTGAGACTGACGAGTTAATGCAAGGGTGGCAGCAGGCCATGAAAAACTTCCAAGAGCTCAAAGCTTCAGCTCTAACCAAGGTCCCAGAATTGGGGCCCTTGTTTGGACAACCAGAAGGAGGCACGCAGCCAGAACAGGGCACAGGGCCAAGCGGACCCATGGAAGTAGAGACAATGCAGGACAATTGACTCGGGGTGAGTCAATAGGATGTGGTCGGGGCCTGTTGGGGCCCTTGTTTTGAAATTCAACAGATTTTGAGTTGCGGAGAGTACGTGGCAGAATGAAACCTCGGTAAGCAGAAGGAGTCAAGGTTGCGAAGGAGCAAAGGACAGGTGTCGCGGCTATTGCAGGAGCAAGCATGGATGGCGGAAGAGCGCAGAAGGAAACGAGCAGTGAACTCCCGATGAATATAAAGAAACAGAAAATAGCCAAGCAAGAAGAAAGGAGGAACTGTCAGTCGTGCTGGCAGCAGAACAAATA
Source organism: Pinus albicaulis (assembly GCA_034641835.2). NCBI lineage: Eukaryota > Viridiplantae > Streptophyta > Pinopsida > Pinales > Pinaceae > Pinus > Pinus albicaulis. The sequence goes on along the minus strand of CM076574.1, from coordinate 164,783,769 downwards.
GGCAGCTAGCCAGTGGATAGGAAGGTTGGTGCAGACGGGAATAGGAAGCAGGAAGCCGTAGGAGAGCTCTGTCTATGTTGCATTGTTCTCCATTCCTCTGTGTTTCTGCATTTTCTCTCTGTCCAATAGGACGTATTGTATTCTTCTCTGTTTATGCTCATGCAGCTAAGCCTTGTAACAGTTCGCCACTGATGTCCGTTGATTAATATATTTAGGGGTGTTGTTCTGAGTATCTGTTATAGTTTTGAATGAATGATTTTACAAGCACCTTTTAAAATTTTATTTATAGTAAGTCTGAACTCTTTCCCGAGAGTCATATGTTATGGAACGTTGTCTTATGGATGTTTAGACTTTTAGCTTAGCTTTGATTCAACCATATTGATGTTTTTGGGATGATACCAATCGACTCCCTATCACAGTAGGGCCATGACACGCCTCGGGTGAGACTCTTTGCCCTTCAGAGCAAAGTGCAAATGCCGGTGTGAAACTAGACTACAACGAAAACCCTTGTTGGCCCTTTTAAACCTAAACCCGAGTCTTCTATGTGAGACCTGTTCTCTCCCCAACAAAAATATTATTAAAAAAGGATTTATTGGCCCATGCATATGCATCCTATCTTGGGCAGGGGATGATGAGATTAATCACCTACTTGTTTATTGTTCTTATGCTAAGGCTATTTGGCAGGGATGATTGGGAATTTTAATATAACATAAAAGGATCCTAGGACCTCATTCTTTTCATATATTAAATCATGGCTAAAAGATAAAAAATTTAGGACCCTTCCCTTTTACATTATATGGACATTATGGAAGAGACACAATGCCATGATTTTTGAGAAACACAACATTCAGGCACATGCGGACATTATCAAGAAAGTGGATTTTTTCAATGAAGTCAGACCGACTCCACCAAACAAAGGTTACCGATCTTTCAGAGTGAGGGAGGTATAGAACTCATACCCTATGGCCCTTCTTCGACAAATAAAGTTCTAGGAGGGCCTATGGATGTAGAGGATGTTAGTGTCTAAATGTTCAGTGATCAAATGTTCTCTTTCAGGTTTACTTGGTAGTGGTCCTTTGTCAAATTTTATGTTTTCAAACAAATTCTCAAATAAAATTTTGTTCCATGAATGTTGTCTAGGTCTGAAATTATACTCCCTTCACTCACTCATAGTCATTATCAAAATTCAAGGTCATGTCATTTATCATCACCTAGGGTCATAGATCAATCAACATACCTCCATCTAGGTCATGGTCTAGGTCTCTTTTGTTTCACCATCATAATGCCCAATCATGTCATGAAATAAGTCAAACAAGAGTCATTTTCACCATAAAAATCGCCTTCACTGGGAGTTAGCAAAGATAGGAAATTAAAGTAAAGGAAATTTGTCTTTTGTCAAGAAGTATGTTACATGATCAAGTTTCAAAAAGATTTTTTCCAAAAAGTGTTTATGATTTCACTAAAAGACAAAAAAGCAAATTTTGTGAGTTATAAAGGGAAATGAAGCTTTGGAGTTCATTTAATCATTTGGTTTTCAATATAGCTCCCCTCTCATACTCGCAACACTGCAAAGTTATCCAAATATTGAAGACAACCTACGGAAACTGATCCAAATTGCTCTGTTTTATGCTTATGGTAGTTGTGCTACGCTTTTGGTAACTATGCTACACTTTGGAAAGTGTGCTACGCTTTTGCTTCGAAGCTCCAAAATTATATCAATGGGTCAATTCATCTTTTTTAAAAGGTTTAGAGGCTTCTAAATTAGTAAGTGAATGCTCCTCATACCTCATTCAAGTCAATTTATTTAGCAAAGGGTGGATTCTCTCCTTTAGGTTTTCTTTCATGAAGATATTTGCATTTGTACCTACTACTAGTCCACCCATCATTTAAAGCATACCATCAGCATCAACAAAGCCAAGGGAGGTTGGCTCTTCAAGAAGATAAGAAGAGGTTACAAAGACACCAAGAGTTGAAATCACTCAAACCTATGAGAAGGGTAAAAGGATGTTTTTTTCTCCTATGATCACTAAAGGTGTGCTTTCACCTGAAGCTACAATTCAGCAAAGAGAAACCATGGAGCAACCACCTATGCATGGGGATGAGTCACCATTGTGGAAACATGAGGAGAAAGTGCCTATGGAGGTTGACATGGTAGAGTAGGTGAAAGACAAGTCAGCTGAGGAGATAATAAGGGAAAAGGATGTAGAGATAACAGAGCTAAAGGATAGCCTCTTAAGGGAAAATTTCATGATAACCTTCCTACAACAAGAAAACATGCAATTGAAGGTGAAACAACTGCTCCAAAGCAGACCAAAGGTAGATCTTGAGGCAGAAAAAGGTAAAGGAAAAGTAGTGGTAGATTTTGATCAGTTGGAAGACATGGAGGCTGAAATAAATCCAAGGAATTTAAGAACAAGAGGATTAACCAGGCTAAAAGAACAATAAAAAGAGTTATCTCCTCCATTAGGTCAGCTAAGATTTGATGACTTGATCACTGCTGAAATAGAGCAAGACAAAGAGCTTTGGCTTGAAAAGGTGAATGTGCATCTTGATAAGCTTTTCAAGAAGGAAGAAAGGAATAATAACCTCCAGAGGCACATGGCGAGACACTATTTCAGTAGGAACCAAATTGCCAAAGTTAGGGTTAAGTATTTGAAGAAAAAGCTTAAAGAAACCCTAATTAAGCTAAAGGAGAAAGATAACTTGGATTTGCTAGCTGAGGCATCCCTAGCTGTCTAGTTCATCCTTCAAGGATTCCATGGACCAAAATTCAGCAAGTTTTGGGCATTTTTGGCATTTTTTGAGATTTTTGGCAAAATATGGAAATTTCATCTTTACAGAAGCGTCATGTGGCGGCACGACGATTTTCCTCAGAGCCTCCAAATGAGGATCTTTCTATATGGTTGGATTTCTATTGCAATTTAATTTCCATATATGGTCTTAGGTTTTCAGGACACCCCCTTGTTTTGGAGAAAAAACCAAAAAGCACCCTCTTTTTCATGCTTTTGCCAGTGTTTTTGGTTGTGCGTGGCGCTTCTGGAGTAAACTTGAGAAAATGAATTTTTGAAGGCCTTACGGGAGTTATTTTCTTAGTTTGAAGGTTGGGTTGGATAGAGGACATCCAGAGCTACCTAGCCCAATCTTCAAATCAGCAGGAGGATTCCTTAAAGCCACCCAAAATTTCCCTTAAAGTGGTGTGACGCTTCTGCTGAAAAGTGCGACGCTTCTGTCTTGGATTCTTTCTGGACATGTGTCAATGAAAATTGATCCAAATTACGATGTTACAAAACCTATGAGGTGTTTTGTGGATAAGAGAGTTTTTTTTTGCCCTTCGTTCTTGAGGAATCATGTAATTACTCAAGGAAGCAAAGACTCCTAGTTATTAGCTAAATTTGGGGGGATTATTTCTAACTTCCCTAAATTCTAGGTAATGACTCATTAGGTGCATTTATGATGAATTTTGGATCAGGTTTCGACCTAATGAGGTGTAATATTCTATATTTTCTATATGTAGTCCAACTCAAGTCATTTTAGAGGTTGGATAGTTGTTATTTGTAGTGTGGAGCTTATGTACAAACCTTTTGAGTGAAATCAAAGACATGTTGTAGCTATAATTTTAGGACTCCAGTGGTATGCTTATTATCATTGTTTTTTCTCAGTAACACCATCAAGTTGAATGTTTATGCTTCCATGAAATCACATGTATGCTTCTATATGATAAAACTTATGAGTCTATGAACAAAATTCTTGTTTTTTGTGCTCTTTTTATAAGATTTTCATAAATTTGTTTTACCTCTTGTGATGAATGAATTCATGAATATGCTCATTCTGACTCTCTCTCTATTTTCAAACCTTATACAACAATGAAAATTAAAGGGTGTTTCTAAGTATACCTACCTGGCCTCATATTCATCTCTAGAGTTCTACCTTTGAAATCCGACCTAAAACCTAGACCTAGTTCCTTAACTGACATTCCTATCCGGCGAAAATTCAAAAAAAAAAACCCTAATTCATTGAGCTTATATCTAGCCTAAAATAATTACATCTCCAGTCACCTCATTGACTAAAAAAGTGACATTGAGAGAGCCCTCTCTGGTTTGGTAGGGCTAGCTATCAAATCTAAATATTGGTTTGAGGTTACCTCCTTCAGTCTCCATTCTCAGCCTTGGGAAACAGAGAGAGTGATAACATAGCAAAGATCTATGTTGAGCCGACAAAATTCCACCACTTTTGGTGGGAAGCGAACATGGGGTCAAACAACAGAGCTTAAATCATTGACTTGTGGGGGGTGTTGATCGCAACAAAATGGTTTGGCATTGATCACATACAGATTTATGGAGACACCAAAGGGATTATTGACTAGGTGAAGGGAGATGATATGTTCAACCCCTCTATCCTAAAATATTGGATGACTCACATCAAAATCTTGGTAAGACACTTTCAGAGTGTGAATTTTGATCACTTGTATAGAGAACAAAATTGGACAACTGATATGTTCTCTAAAAGAGGAATCAACAAGGAGACAAGTGATTTTTTTTTTTTTTGCATCTTTTGCTCATGGGGTTCTGTTCAATGCAGGTTCTATCAATTACAATTGATGGAATGGGTGGAAAAAGCAGTATATGTTGAGAGGATATAGGAAAATATTGAAGGCTTTGAATGGAATAGATGCAATTAGACAGTCTTTTTCAGTGCTGATACACATCTCTTTAATAAGCTCACACATGAAATAATTCAACAACCTATAAGATTTCCATGTTTTTCCGTAATTTTTTTGTATCCAAATTATGCTACATAGAAACTGTGATAGATGAAGTGCTTTGACAAAAACGAAGATGTAATAGCTTTTTAACAATATTTTGTGATTACTGTTTTTAGAAATTTCTGGTAGAACTGAAAGATAACAAACCTGTGATTTATGTAGGATCTTATATTTTAATATATGAGTAGCTTTCTTTTTCTACCGAGAAAAAGCAGTAAACCTCTTGTCCTGATCCAAAAATTTACGATAATGGGGAGTACGGAGCTTCGTCAACTTCTTTGCACTCAAACAAAGCTCCGCACTCCCGCCCATAAGGATGTTGGCTTGGAGCACCAAGATTCTCTTTCGCTCACGTAACTCCAAATTACATAACCTACTGCACTCTATGGAATATGGAAATTGATCAACTTCTATTGAAAATATTAAAGTCACTTGCTAGCCTTTGAGCAGGAAGAAAAAGAGTATAGAGGCAGCAGCAGAGTTTGAGTGCACAACACCGTGTATTAAAGAAGAATGGGAAGAACCGTAAGGATGAAATCAATGTTGATGGGCCGCAGCCACTATTGCAGAGGAGAATTAATTTTGTTATGGGCGTAGTCATTTTTGCAGGAGGATGAAGACTTTCATGGTTCTGAACTATGGAAGAACAGAGTTTATTAAAAATAGTCCTTTCGGGCTTTTAAGCCCTCAACAACGAAATGAAGAAAATTTCTTAAGCGGTGAAAGAATTTAATTTTTGAATAAGACACGTGATAGTGGTCCCCACCAGTTCACTACAAATCAGAATCGCAAGTTTATCTTGCAGTGTCTTGTTGATGTGAAGATTTGTGATGTGATGAGATCACAGTCACAATCACATATCGCAGTTGATATGTTTCAAAACTTAAGTGTCTTGTTGATATGGTAGAGTTCCGCAAGCGGAATGTTTTCATATAATATACAATCAAACCTTATATTATAATCGCCCTCCACCACAGCCGAGGCCCATGGTTCCACAGACCACGCGACATTGTTTTATTCAATCGCAAGTTATGAATCAGGAGTATTCTGTTGTATGCCCCAATCACATTAACCAAAGGGCGGACCTGATGGAATTATGCGACGGAGTTTATTTGCCAATTGCGTCCGATCCTCAATCGGAATCGGAACTCTTTTGTACGTGGTCCCGATCGCACAGTGTTTAAAGCCAGGACCCGATTGGTTTATTAACCGGATTTAAATTTTGGTCCATCGCATCCGACTTGCAATCACAATCGAAACTTTTGTTTGGTGCATTTGTTTTATTGAAAATGCAGACCCGATGAATGTTTTAAATAGATTTAAATCACATGTTCAAAGCGCTATTGTAGTGGGCTCGAAGGTTTTATTTTATTACAGATTTAGTTTTAAGATTAAAAGGTATTTTTATATAGTTAGTAATGTTCTTTTTATGAGCGGCATATAAAATCCAAAAGGCCGGAGAGCCTGTGTATTGAAATGTTCTTTTTTTGTTTTGCACAGCAGTGCGGAATAGTGAAAACACAGCAGTGTTGTTTTACAGAGATAGAGTGTTTGTTTGTATGAGTGAAAAAAAAGTGTTTTGGCACTGTGTTTATGTAGCAGTCCATTTTGTATTCCCTCTGTTAGAGGAAGAATTTGTAACAGTTTTTGAAGAAATAGAAATTTGTTTTCAGAGTTGAAACTCTGTCTCCTGTCAAGAAATTTTAATATTTTCTCTATGTTGAAGAGGGGAGTTTTATTCTCCATTTTATTGTTCTGGAATTATCAGAAATTCCAACATGGTATCAGAGCTAGTTCAGGCTCTTTGAAGGTTTCAAAGAAGCTGAAAGAAGAAGAAGACTTGTTGCAGCATTTCTCCAGCAGAGTGAAAGCTCAACAGAAGACAAAGTTCAGGTATTTCTCAAAAGAAAAAAGAGTTGTTATTTTGTTTAAAAAAGTTTGTTCGTTCAGAGAAGGAAAGATAGTTTGTCTAAGTTCAAAGTTCAGTTTAAAAGCAATGGTTGGACCAAGTACAGGAATGAGTATTGGAAATGTTCAGCTTCCACAATTTAATGGAAAGAATTATGATTATTGGGCCATTACCATGAGAGCCCTGTTTGTATCACAAGACTTATGGGAACTTGTAGAAGATGGTTTTGTTGAACCAGTTGATGAGAAGGCTTTTAATGCCTTAACTCAAGCAGAGAAGGATATATTGAAGAGAAATAGAAAGAAGGACTCTAAAGCCCTCTACTATTTGTATCAAGCAGTAAATGAGAGTGTGTTTCCAAGGATAGCAGTAGCTAAGAGATCCAAGGATGCATGGGAAACTCTGAAAGTAGCCTATCAAGGTATGGAAAAAGTGAAGACTACAAAAATTCAGTTACTGAGGAGAGACTTTGAAACTCTCTACATGAAAGAGTCAGATATTATTGACTCATTCTTCACTCATGTGATTGGGATTGTAAATCAGATAAGGTCCCATGGAGAAACTCTTGAAGAAAGAAGGATTGTGGAGAAACTTTTGAGGAGCTTACCCTCAAAGTTTGATGTTATAGTTATCACCATATAAGAGACCAAAGATCTCTCAAAGTTCACGGTAGATGAACTTCATGCCTCACTGATAACTCATGAACAGAGATTGAGCAGAGATGAAAACTCATATCTAGAGCACGCCTTCAAGACCCATATGCCTTCAAGAAGAGGAAAAGGTCAAGGCAGAGGAAGAGGAAGAGGCAGAAGCCAAAACAGAGGTGGAAGGAACAACCCTTCACATTCACATGGAAGGAGCAACAGTCAGAATCAGAGCCACGACCAATGCAATAGCCAACAAGGTGGACACCAACACCAACATGCGCATGGACAAAGGTATGACAAATCCAATGTCCAATGTCATTATTGCAAGAAATATGGGCACTATGCCAATGAATGTAGAAAGAAGCAAAATGACATGAAAGATAGACAGAATGCTAATGTAGCAAAAGAAGAAAAGAACCCAAGTAATGTGTTGTTAACATGTAATGTAGCACAGGATAGAGAAGATGATGTTTGGTTCTTAGATTTAGGATGTAGTAATCACATGACTGGAAACAGAGCAATGTTTGCCAATCTAGATGAAGAGGTTAAATCAGAAGTAACCACAGTGACTGATACTAAGATCTCTATAAAAGGAAAAGGCAAAGTGAGTATTCGAGCAAGAAATGGTGAGAAAAAATTTGTTCCAGATGTGTATTATGTTCCTGGTTTGAAGTGTAATATTTTGAGCATTGGGCAGCTCATAAACAAAGTTTACAATGTAATTTTCAAGGATGATGTGTGCACAATAAAAGATATACCTCCAAGCAAGAAAATCATTGCTGAAATACACATGACCAGCAATAGAATGTTTCCTCTCAATCTCAACACTGACTTGAAGGGAAAAGGAAAGAGCATAGTAGCTGTAACACAAGAAGCCTTTCAGAAGGAAGAAAAAGATGAAAATTGGTTATGGCACCTGAGATTTGGACATCTCAATTTCGGAGGATTAAATTTGTTGCACAGAAAAGGAATGGTAAGAGGTTTGCCATTGATTGAGAAGCTTGACAGCCTATGTGAAGGCTGCATCTTGGGAAAGCAACACAGAGAAAATTTTCCATTAGGGAAAAGCATAAGGGCGAAAGCACCCTTAGAGATCATTCACTCAGATTTATGTGGGCCGATGCAGACAACATCAGTTTCAGGCAGCAATTACATGCTGACCTTCATAGATGATTTCACAAGAAAAGTGTGGGTTTATTTTCTAAAATATAAGAGCGAAGTTTTTCAGAAAATTTGCCATTTTAAAGCTCTTGTAGAGAAACAGAACGGGCTGTATATTAAAGTTCTCAGAACTAATAGAGGAGGAGAATATATCTCAAAGGAATTTCTACGTTTTTGCAGAGAGAACGATATACACAAGCAATTTACCACAAGGTACACACCGCAACAGAATGGAGTTGCTGAAAGGAAGAATCGAACCATAATGGAAATGGTGAGAAGCATTGTAAAGGCAAAACACTTGCCGAATGAGTATTGGGCAGAAGCAGAAAATTGTGCTATGTATATTTTAAATAGATGCCCTACAAAAGCTGTGATGAACAAAGTTCCAAAAGAAGCGTGGAGTGGCAGAAAACAAGGAGTCACCCACATGAGAGTTTTTGGATGTGTGGCATATGCACACATTCCTGATAAGTTGAGGAAGAAGTTGGATAGTAAGGGGGATAAGTGCATCTTCCTTGGATATTGTGAAGATTCCAAAGGATACAGATTGTATAACCCATCCACAAAGAAGTTTGTAATAAGCAGAGATGTGTAGTTTATTGAAGAGGAAGCATGGGATGGAAGCATTGAGAAAACATTCAATGTTAAAATATGTTTATCTCATGATGAAGATGAGGAAGATGTGATTGAAATTAACAATTCATCGGTAGCACAACCTCCACCAACACAAGGACAGCAAGGGACACCTCAAGCAGCAGCGAGAACACCCTTGAGAAGAAATGGGAGTGCATCTCCAAGAACACCACATGGAGCAGATTCAAGTGCTTCTTCAAGCACAACTACACCAACTGAAAGTGGAACAAAGTTCAGAAGTATTAATGAAATTTATGCGCAGGAAGCGGAAAATGAAGGTATGAATTCCTTATTTGCTTTGTATTTTCAATTTGATGATCCTATTCATTTTGAAGATGCTATTAAAGATAGAAAATGGATAGAAGCTATGGATGATGAAATTAATTCCATAGAAAAGAACAAAACATGAGAGTTGGTTGATCTCCTAGAAGGTAAAGATGTCATTGGAGTTAAATGGGTCTACAAGACCAAAAGTAATTCTGAAGGTAAAATAGAAAGACACAAGGCAAGACTTGTTGTCAAGGGATATAAGCAGAAGCATGGGATAGATTATGAGGAAACTTTCGCACCGGTTGCAAGAATGGAAACCGTGAGAGCAGTGCTGTCCATAGCAGCACAAAACAAGTGGAAAGTTTACCAAATGGATGTGAATTCAGCATTCCTAAATGGAGTGTTAATGGAAGAGGTTTACATTGAAAAACCTCTTGGTTATGAAAAGAAAGGCCAAGAGCACAAAGTGTGCAAGTTGAAGAAATCTCTTTATGGGCTGAAACAAGCACCGAGAGCGTGGTACAGTAGGATATACTCCTATCTACTGGAAAATGGATTTGAAAAGTGTGAGGGAGAACCCACCCTCTACATCAAAGAAAAGGATGGTAAAATGTTGATTGTAGTTTTATATGTTAATGATGTTATTTTCACAGGTAATGATGAATACCTTATTGAAAATTTTAAAACAGTCATGAAAGAAGAATTTGAAATGACTGACATGGGTTTGTTGAGATAATTCTTAGGAATAGAAGTAGAACAAGATGAAAATGGGATTTTTATTTCACAGGAAAAATATGTTAATGAAGTGCTTGAAAGATTTAATATGCAAGAGTGCAAAGCTGCAATTACTCCCACAGTAATGGGATTGAAGTTGAGTAAAGATGACAACAGCAAGGATTTTGATCCAAGTTTGTATAAAAGCATAGTTGGCAGCCTCATGTATTTGACTGCAACTAGGCCAGATATTATGCATGCTGTTAGTTTGATTTCCAGATTTATGGAGAAGCCAAAAGAAACACATTGGCAGGCAGCAAAGAGAATTATGAGGTATGTTAAAGGAACTAAAAGATTTGGTATATTATATATTGCTTCAGAAAATTCAGAGTTAGTTGGTTACACTGACAGTGATTGGGCTGGAAGTGTAGATGATTGGAAGAGCACTTTCGGTTATGTTTTTCATATGGGTTCAGGAGCCATTTCATGGGCTTCTAAGAAACAGCTGATTGTAGCATTATCTACAGCAGAGGCAGAGTATGTGGCAGCTACAGCAGCAGCGTGTCAAGAAATTTGGATGATAAGGATGTTGAGAAGTTTATGCCAAGAACAGGTAAAAGGGACAGTGATTTATTGTGACAATAGCTCAGCTATTTCATTGGCGAAGAATTCAGTGTTTCATAAGAGAACAAAACACATAGATACAAAGTTTCACTATATCAGATAATTGGTGAACAATGGAGAAATTGTTTTACAACATTGTAAAACAGAGGAGAAATATGCAGATATTTTGACAAAACCATTGGGGCAGAAGACATTTGAATTTTTAAGAAAATGCTTGGGTATGATTGATAACCCAGCAGCTGACTTTAAGGGGGAGTGTTGAAAATATTAAAGTCACCTACTAGCCTTTGAGCAGGAAGAAAAAGAGTACAGAGGCAGCAGTAGAGTTTGAGTGCACAACACCGTGTATTAAAGAAGAATGGGAAGAACTGTAAGGATGAAATCAATGTTGATGGGCCGCAGCCACTATTGCAAAGGAGAATTAATTTTGTTATGGGCGTAGCCATTTTTGTAGGAGGACGAAGAATTTCATGGTTCTGAACTATGGAAGAACAGAGTTTATTAAAAATAGTCCTTTCGGGCTTTTAAGCCCTCAACAACCAAAATGAAGAAAATTGCTTAAGCGGTGAAAGAATTTAATTTTTGAATAAGACACGTGATAGTGGTCCCCACCACTTCACGGCAAATCGGAATCACAAGTTTATCTTGCAATGTCTTGTTGATGTGAAGATTTGCGATGCGATGCGATCACAGTCGCAATCGCATATCGCAGTTGATATGTTTCAAAACTTAAGTGTCTTGTTGATATGGTAGAGTTCTGCAAGAAGAACGTTTTCATATAATATACAATCAAACCTTATATTATAATTTCCCTCCACCACAGCCGAGGCCCGTGGGTCCACAGACCACGCGGCATTGTTTTATTCAATCGCAAGTTATGAATCAGGAGTATTCTATTGTATACCCCGATCTCATTAACCAAAGGGCGGACCCGATGGAATTATGTGACGAAGTTTATTTTTCGATCACGTCCGATCCTCAATCGGAATCAGAACTCTTTTGTACGTGGTCCCGATCGCACAATGTTTAAAGACCGGACCCGATTGGTTTATTAACCGGATTTGAATTTTGGTCCATCGCATCCGACTTGCAATCGCAATCAGAAATTTTGTTTGGTGCATTTGTTTTATTGAAAATGCAGACCCGATGAATGTTTTAAATAGATTTAAATCACGCGTTCAAAGCGCTATTGTAGTGGGCCCGAAGGTTTTATTTTATTACAGATTTAGTTTTAAGATTAAAAGGTATTTTTATATAGTTAGTAATGTTCTTTTTATGAGTGGCATATAAAATCCAAAAGGCCGGAGAGCCTATGTATTGAAATGTTCTTGTTTTGTTTTGCACAGCAGTGCGGAATAGTGCAAAAACAACAGTGTTGTTTTACAGAGACAGAGTTTTTGTTTGTATGAGTGACAGTGAAGTGTTTTGGCACTGTGTTTGTGTAGCAGTCCATTTTGTATTCCCTCTGTTAGAGGAAGAATTCGTAACAGTTTTTGAAGAAATAGAAGTTTGTTTTCAGAGTTGAAACTCTGTCTCCTGTCAAGAAATTTTAATATTTTCTCTGTGTTGAAGAGGGGAGTTTTATTCTCCATTTTATTGTTATGGAATTATCAGAAATTCCAACAACTTCCAAATTAAATAACCTATTACACTCTGTGGAATATGGAAATTGATCAACCTTCATACGTGAGTCGAGATCCTCACGAAACAGAAACAACAAACATGAAAGAATAGAAATTGAGAACAATGAAACTCACAAGTCAACAAGGATTGCAAGTCGATGGCTTAATTAATACTTAAGTTATTTGAAGTTAGAATTTCAGTGTTTGTTTTGGTATTTTCAAGCATTGTAAAAACTCAAATTTTAAATTGAATCAGTTATTTCCTTTTATTAAGGCTACCCAGATTAATGCATACAGTAAGACACATTCTAGAGTAATCTAAACCAGGTTTTGGAATAACTGGTGAGCAACGTTTATCTCAGCGTGTTGTTGATGATGCGAAAAACAACAACTGTAGTACAGTTTATGGGCTTCTCCAATGCACGGGAGATTTAAATTCCTCTGATTTCCAACAATGTGCATCCACAGTGAGTCGTTGTGCCCTATAATTCGACGGAGATATTTATCCACAACAGAATATGGATTGTTCTTGGATTTTTCCTTGTCACAAATATCAGGATGCCAAAGTGGAGCTATTGGCTCTCAATTCAGATCAATAAACTACTATTTGTGTTCTGAGCTTTATGCATTTTTCAACAATATTCTTAAATCCGATCATTTTCTTCATATATTCTACCATGATAAGGATATATACTGATTTTGTAACTTTTTTTTAATGAAAATGTAGCCAATTTGCTTGTGTAAATTTGCAGGAGGCAAAATATCTAAAGTGATTGGAATAACTCCAGTCATGGTAGTCGCTACGGTTGGGTTAATTGGGGCCTTTGGATATGGATTTTTTTCCTCTTGTCAAAAAATTTGGAAACAGATTTCCCGAAACATAGGTATCATTTAGTGTGCAGGTTTAAGTAGTTTAGTTAGAGTACCTCTTTTGTTTGTATTCAATTCGAATAATCATTATTTGTTTAGTCAGATAACCAGTAATATTTTGGAAATTGATGGATTGAAGTGAAATTAATTGTTTGACTTTTCAGTGTTATTAAAATTCCTAAATATGGTAACCTGTAATATTTTGGAAATTGATGGATAGAAGTGAAATTAATTTCTTGAATTTCTAATGTTATTCAAATTCTTAAATATGGTCAAATAATCCGTAATAATATTTTGGAAATTGATGGATACAATTGAAATTGATTGTTTGAATTTTATGGTGTTATTCAAATTCCTAAATAGTTTTAAAATCACTAATGCTAGCCTCAATTGAAAAAGGGAAGGACCAAGAAGTCACAAATTCCATTTATATGAAATGTAAAGAACTGTCGCCCTTATCACTCTATCAAAGGTGAAGCATCACTTCTACCCAACTTTATTCCTCTACTTCCCATTCCATCTTGTCACATGATTTCACCACTGAAAAATAATCATGATCATTAAAGCCAGTGACCTTGTGATAATAAAAGTTGCATCAAACTCTCGATTAATCCAGTATTTCATGATAGGTTCAAGCATATTCATATCTGGTATCTCCATCTCAGATATTGTGTTCAAAGGTGGATTATGCCATTAGAGTACATTTCCACGGAGGAGCAATATGCAGACATCTTGACGAAGGCGATGGAAAGAAGAAAATTCAAATTCCACAGAGACTGGATTGGGGTAGAAGATAATCCCTTTCTTGTTGAGAGTGAGTGTTGAAATGACACCCCAAAGGGGGCTTCTGATTTAATTTTCCCTTAATTAAATTGGAAGAGAAATTGTAATTTAATTTCATGATAAATTCTATCAGTTAACTAAGTCAGAATGAATGAGTTACTTTGGAAATTCAAGTTGAGGGTTAGAGAGGAGGCATGTAGAGCTATCCCATGATTTTAGGGGGTCTAGTTATAGTTATTTGTGAGTTTTAATTAGTTAACTCAAGAAATTGAGTTAAAATCAATTTAACTTTTTCTAACAGAATGATGAGTTAGTGAGAGGTCCAGTGAATTGAATATGATTTAATTCAAAAGTAGCGATCAATCAGTTAACTGATAATTCACTATAAATAGTTGTTGCATGTCAGTTCTAGGGAAGGCTTAGTTGAGACTGAGGTTAAAGGGATGATAATTATCAGTTGTATAATTAGAAAATTATACAGATTAGTTATAGAGTCATGTGGGGGCCATTGATGCATTGCGCAATCAATTCAAGGGAATTTCCTATTTAATAGGGCAGAAATTCCTCCGATAATGCGTGAGCAAGACAGGCTGACTAGAGGCTGAGAATTGGTTAAGCAATTGACTAATTTTCCCTAGATCAGAGTGAGACAGTTGGCAATGTGTAGGAGTTTCTCAGTGAGAGAAATAATTGTATTTTTTCATGGTCTTGACTTTAAACAATACACAGATAGCGGGGTTTTAGGCAGGGTGTTTTCCCCAGATAGATATTTTGTTATGCGATTGATTTCCTCTTTCTCTAATTTGTTATGTGATTGTGCGATCATGTTTTGTTTCTGCAAATTGTAGAAGGATTCAATACTTTGTTTTAGTATATTACAAGATCAGTTTGAATCTCATTGTTAGATTTTATACACTCTCTTGGGTCACTCTGCTTGACGAAGAAACCATTGCATATTTTTGGAGAGTTTAGCCTCATTGATTAATCCCATTGTCAATTGGGCACTAACCTTGATGCCATTGGGTTTTGTCTTGTGAGATAGTTTTTATGCTATTTGTATTTCCTTGTGATGATACTTTTACATTTGATCTCTCCCTTAGGTTGCTACTAAGAGACCAATGGATTGGTCAAGGATATTTATCTTGAGAGAGAGAGAGAGAATGAAAAGTACCTCTCTAGCTAAGAGGGGGTGTTGAAAATTGATAAGTATACTTGGTATTTTCATTGACAAATCAAAGGAGAAAAATGATATTTTTTATGTTGACCAAGTCGATCCCACTCATTGAATGGGTTTGACCCTACATTCAAAACCCTCCTCCTATATCTCACATATAAATAAAAGGTTGTTGTAGAGGTAAATCCCCTCTGCGGACAGAGGCGATCCCTACTAGCCTAGATCGGGTCTAGCAACAATCGTATCACGCTAAGGTGCAAGTTCCTAATTGAAATAGACCAAATTTCGAAGAAGGCCTACCTTAATTCCAACGCTGTTGTTCGTAGAGAAGATAGCGCTCCTGTTTCCTTGCTCCGGCAGATCACAATTCTCCCGCTTGTCGCGATCAAACACCTGCACATACAAGAAACACGATGAACATACAAGTGTAAAACCAAATGTATGCTATTATGTATCAGTCAGAGAAGACACAACTCATGATCATAATGAAAAATACGAGTGGAACCATAACCAAAGTCACTTATCATTAATCAAAACAAAGGAAAATACAACTTGGCTCTGACACTGGATCTTCCTTCGGCGAGTCGACAGCGGAATACGTCTCGATAAAGCTCGTCAGGAATAGGACAAGCCTCTCTCTTCGGTTGTCTTGAAAATAATCTCCTTGCTATTTATTTGGCTCTATGAGGACTATCAAGGCTCTTGCACCATTCTTTAGGCTATGAAGGCTCTTGGAGACTAGTTTGCAAAGGAAAATGGCAAGCTTATAGAGATGGTGGAAGGGGTTTGGGATCCCTACAATCATGGGATTATCCCTATCCTCAAGGAAGCTTCCATGAGAGGTGGAAAACTACTTCCTCTACATGGAGATCCGGAGCCAAACCTCCCAACTCAATTTAGAGACTAGTTCAGGAGTTGGTTGGAGTCAATATTCCACCATTTATTTTTAAAAAACACTCCTTAATAAGCCTGGTGCGGGTATAACACTGTGAAAGTGCGTTAGCTGGTGCACCCTCTTTGGAGGATTTCCCCCATTGGTGCGAGGGTTGAACTGGCTAATCGCGCCAAGGACAAAAAGGCTATTTTTAGGGTTTTTCACAAGGAATTGTCTTCAGGGGAATGAATATCCTTGTCCAGGGGGATGCCATGAAAGTGGTTTCAGGTCATGTCACTGCTCATAGGTCATGGAATAAGCCCTCCAATGTGCGGGACAGGGACGGTGACAAATTTCTATGTAACAGATGCCCCCTAAAGCATGAGGCCTGAGAGAGAGAGAGAGGGGTGAAATGCTTTACAAGAACGTGTCCAACTGAAAACACTGCCTTTGGAAAACCTGCATAGACAAGTACAACTGATATCTCAAATACATGATATATGTGGTATGGGCACAACCATCCATAACAGAGTATACAATAATCCAGATCCAAGGTATGGACGCAGCCATCTAGTGAGGATCGATAAATAGACTCAGGTATGGTCGCAACCATCTAGTGAATGAGTCATGTAACCAATCATAATAATCCACAAAATCGCAGCTTGGATTTTAACAGAAAAAATCCAGGGTCTTGCACTCCATCTCGACCTGAACAAAGTACAAGTTCAAGCATGCGAATAAGTGAGCTGAAGTCGAACATGCAAGAACATCACTTGATTACCAGCCAATGATGAAAGTTGTTAACAGACGCGAGAGGAACCACCAATAATGATAATGGCCCTCAAGGTACTATAGGTACAATCCATAGAATGTGAATAGTGAGCTGACATCGAACACCTGTAGAATCACTCGATCGGAGGCCAATGATGAAAACCTCACGTTGAACGTGAAGAACTTGCCATTGAGGCATGCAGGCTCCAAGGTACTAGAAGGGAGTCTCTAGATCATCTTCCCGGATAATGAGCTGAAGTCGACAGGAAGTGACCTTGATTGAAGGTGGGCCATAGGGTTTCCCACTTCATCGACGCGAGATAGAGGATCATATCTCTTTATGAATTAGGATCAGATGAGAATCAGAGGAAGGTTGAAACTTGCAGAGGTCAACTTCTCTTGAACATATCGGCGGCACGACAGTGGATTTGGCAGCATTTGACGTCAAAAGATCAGAGGTCATGATGAAGAGGTAAAGAGCAGATGAGAGGTCAAAATGGATCACCCAAACCCACGGAGGCAAGTGGAAAACGAGATGAGATGTCCCCAACCCGACACGAATGCAGACAAGTGCCATGTTCAAGAGCGACATACTGCCGATACGATGACGATATTGGTTCCATTTTTCCCCACCATTTCTGGCGAGTACCCCAATTATTTTTGAAAACAAGATTGAAGGGGATAGCATATGCTTGTAATATAAGTCCTTCCTTTAGACGAATCCATCCTAGTACATTTAACAAGCCCTAGGAAGGAGAAACTCGAATATCGTCATTACGACTGAATCCAATGTCATCAGGGTTTAACGAGTCTGACAAAGGAGGAAATCGGCGTCTTTTCATGTTTAGAGAGTTTGAAAAGAAAACGGAAAAGTAAACTCCAACAGTCCCTTTTCGTAAATAGTTCCTTAGATCCAAAAAGGTAGAAACTATGTCTGAGAAAGCCTCCTAGTTGTGATAGGCTAGGGTATTCCTTTTTCGTAAATAATCTATCCCATCCCGAAAAAGGGGTAAAAATATACTGGGTAGATGTCATTTCATAACCACTTTAACGAGATCAAAATGAAAAGCGACTCGACAATCTTTTCATGTTTAGAGAGTCAGAAAAGAGCTGAAAGATGACTCCAAAATGACTTTTTCGTGTTTTTACTGAGTCTGAAAAAGTATAAAATACAACTCGTATCACTGTCCAAGTCACGTAAAAACCTATCTCTACACATAAAAGCAAGTATAAAATCCATTTTTCGATAAAATGTATTAAAATATTGAGAAAAATGACTTTTAAAACCTAATTTTGACTTCAAAAGTTATAAATATGCCACAAATGGTAAAAACATATTTACTTTTACTTTTTACCTCATTTGGAGAGCAACAGTGAGCTTTTGGTGTGCAAACTTGTGGCAGTGATCGCGACTGATCTAGGACACCATCTAGATTCTCATCAATTCTAGGTGAGAGGCGCTCCCTTAAGCTATATTTTGATCCATTTTTTATGAATTTCCATTGCGCATTTGATCTCTGGGGGAACCCTTTGAAATTTTAGGGCTCGGCCCATTGCTGCGGGTATCGGGCACAGACTCGCGCCAATGGCGCAACGTGATTTTCCGCTTTAGATTTTCAAAATGTGAGCCATCCATATGGATTTTTGAATGCAACAGAGATCTAACAAGGCATTTTCAATCATGTTGATGTGGATATCCAGGCATAATGGTTATTGAATGGAAAGAGAGGGAACATGGAGAAGAAGACGAAATGGCCATGCAAAATGAAGCTTGCATGAATGCACTCCGAGACTGTGGTCTCAAAAAATTCTTCCTCACGCCATGTTTATGAGCTCAACCCGAGCTATTACAGTACTTGGTTAGCATATGGGATGAAAATGAGGAAGTGTTCAAACTTCAGGACCAAGTGCTAGAACTTGAGGTTTCCGATGTCTATTGCATAACCGGACTGTCGTGCAGATGCCCAGTGCCAATCATGACAGGCAGCAGACCTTCTGGAGAGAATATGGATCAGGTAATGGCGAGAGTGTGCCCAGGGGAATAGATAGGATCGGGAAGTGGGAAAGTGGACATCCACACCGTCCGCGACCTAGCACTCAAAGTAGTACTTCACACCATTACGCGGGCTGCGGGATCGTAAACAACGCATGAGGCAACCAAGGCACAACTCCTACTAGCCTCCGAGTGCATGAATCCTACATTATTCGATTGGGCCATCATAGTGACAACCAACATAAAAAGGTAGCTAACAAAGTGCAAGAAATCCAAACTGAAGCAGTTTGGATACGGTTCCATTCTGGTGTCATTCATCCTGGAACGATTACCCATTTTTCAGGGCCAAGGGGCAATAGTTGCCGAGCTGACATTGAGGGAACCGAGGATGGCACGCTGGGTAGCACTTATGCCCAGGTCAGGAGGGGGCCAGCAGATGTTCTGGAGGCCCGAGTTATTTGCATGGCTACGGCGTCAACTGATCGTGGTTGAGGATTGGCCCTATGCTGGGACCGATTTCACTGCAGACCCAGATCTTTCACCCCCGGAGGGGGAGGACTGGGACGAGGAGCTGGGTATGACTCTCCTTTTTTTTTATGAATTTTTTTTGATACATGCCCATTCTAACAACAATTCTATGTGTATGCAGATGTTGGCCCAGAGAGACCTGTCGGCATGTCGCCTATTGCACAGAGAACTCCTCAAGAAGAGGGTGCCGAAGGAGGAGAGATGATCCAAAACCTTGAGGGCATTGCCCGAGGGATTCCAGACTATGCCCGGCTAGCAGATGTTCCGATGGAATATCAGAGACACACGGTGGGGGTGCCTAGTCACCTCCACCGATTCCTTAGACGCTTGGTGCGCGCGGTGAGATGTTACCACAAGCACCATGCTAATTATACATCTACGGCTTTTTCATGCATATTTTTTGAGAGACATGTCGTCTCCGACTGTATTAGGATGAACATGTATATTTTGATTTTATGTGATGTAAAAACTGCAAACTATTCGACATATATATCTATATATCTATTTCTGGATGGATATTTTTACATGTGATGATGTTTTTTACAAGTTCCACAAATGTCTATCTAGAACCATATTAGCTACTGCATTTGTTAATGTATTCATATGTCTGGGTATGTGTTGATATGTGATATAATCAAAATTTATTTCCATTAAATGAATACGTAGATACAGATGTAAAATGGATGGGTTTCTAACTGAATAATGACCATTAAGTTGTGATACTACAAGTTGTGAGTCCAGATATACAAGTAATTCACAAATACCGAGGTCCATAGCCTCGGTTAATAATTCCAACATGGCACTATATTCCGCGATATTATTTCTAGTAGGCCCCAGACACACACATTGCAGGTTGACCAACTCACCAGCAGGATCATAGATTACCTAGGCTGTCGAGGACAGAGTCCTGGTACTGCGGGAGGCACCATCCGCGAAACCAACAAATGGAGTAATGGACATTTGCACAATCAGGAAGACCCGATCAGCAGAAATATGCTTGCATCACACACCACACCACACATGCACACAAATGAATATACACACCTATGTACACACACCACACCAAAAATAACTCAAGCGTAGTATTTTTTAAGGTACAGCCCGTTACTAGGCTGCGCCAATGGAACTCCTTCGTAATCAATAATCTCATAAGCCCCATTTTTGAATACTCGTTTTACTATATAGGGCCCATGCCACATGGGTTGGAACTTACCTGCCCCAATTTTGTCATGCGCTTGGTCGTATAGGAGGAAGAGGTCCCCTTCGACAAAGGAATGTGGAGAAACTGATTGATCAAAGTGAGCTTCGACCCGCTTTTTCTGTGCTTCAATGACTAAAGCAACCAAGCGGCGGGTTTCATCCAGCCGTTCCAAATACAAGAGACGCTCTTCTTCAGGAGAAGTGTCGGGCAAAAGTTCCACAGTCAACTTTAGGGAAGTAATTTCGCATTCAACTGGAAGAGTTACTTCCAGACCATACACCAATTGGAATGGTGTGAATCCGGTCGCACTCTTTGCTGACGTCCGGTAGGCCCATAAAGCTGAGAAAAATTGGAGATGCCAATTGGACTTATGAATACCAATTGTCTATTGAAGCATTGTGACCAAAAATTTGTTCACAGCCTCAACCCGGCCATTTTCCTGGGGGTAATATGGCGTTGAGCTATCATGTCGTAAGCCCAATCTTGATGTTAGCTCGGCCATCATGTAATCTCGAAAATGAGTGCCGTGATTGGTAAAAATGGCCTGAGGGACCCCGAAACGTGCAATAATGTGGTTGAAAATAAACTGGGCAGTTGTCTTACCGTCGGCGACTAGTGTAGGCATCGCTTCGGCCCACTTAGTAAAGTAGTCTACAACTACGATTATATATGCATGCCCCCCGGCCGAATGAGGGTTACACGTCATAAAATATATGCCCTATTTCACAAAAGGGCCCACAGTATTGATAGGGTGCAGAGGAAGGGGAGGCGCGTGCATCTTGCGCTGAAAAACCTAGCACGCATGACATTTTCGGACTGCAATAATACAGTCTTTGAATATCGACGGCCAAAATTAACTTGCACGCAAAATCTTCTGGGCAGTGGAATATCCAGACATGTGACCGCCACAGGCGCCATTGTGACAGTCATTCAAGACTCTTTCAGCCTCTTCCAGGGTCAGGCACCGGCGGAGCACCGAATCTACTCCAACTCGGTATAAAGTATCTCCTATAATGCGGTAGGGTTGAGAGTGATGCCGAATCTGATGTCGGGCATATTTGGTCAACTCAGACCAAAACGTTGAATTTTGAAGATACACAATGATGTCTCCATACCATGGATCGCGAGTGTTGATAAGGAAGAGTGTTTCGTCTGGGATATGATCCTCAAAGTGAGATGGGGTGGAGTCTGTTGGGAGGGAGCAAATGAGATCCGCAAAAACTAGCGATTTGGTCGACTTAGCAGTGGTAAAATCTAAATCGAACTCCTGAAGGATGACAATCCATTTGGAGTATTTTCCCCCCAGTAATTGTCGAGATAGAATGTACGTCATTGGGTTGCAATCCGAAATCACGGTTACTGTACACAACAGGATGTAGTGGCAGAACCGCTGCACAGCTTGCACTGCGGCTAATGCCAGTTTCTCGATGTGAGTGTAACGTGTTTCTGTGTCGAGAATATTCCGTGATAGATAATAAACAACGTGTTCATTTCCATCATCATCATCCTGCACCAGAACCATAGCTATGGTGCTAAATGCGGCGGCCAAGTATATAGTGAAGTCACGGTGATAGTTTGGAGGATGAAGCAACGAAGCATTAACGAGTATCATCTTGAGCTTCTCAAAGGATTGCTGAGCAATCTCGTCCCAATGAAAGGGAACATTTTGCTTTAAAAGATGCATGAATCCTTTGGCCACTTCCGCGTAGTTCGGAATGAAGCATCGTAGGAAATTAGCTTTTCCCTGCAGACTCTGCAATTGGTGTAACGAAGAGGGTGATGGGAGATTGATAATAGCCTCAACCTTTAGGGGGTCAAGGCGGATTCCGTCCTTGGAGACTATGAACCCCAAAAGATGGCCAGAATCCACGCAAAAGACGCATTTATGAGGGTTAAGCCAGATATTATAGCGTCTATAGCGAAGGAAAATCTGGCGGAGGTGTTCAGGATGGTCCTCTCGCCGAGCTGAATGAGCTGGCAGATCGTCCAGATAAGGCTGAATGATATGGCGTATGTTGTGGAATGCGTTAGACATAGCACACTGGAAAGTAGCTCCATCATTATTTAAGCCGAATGGGAGCTTTTTATAAGCAAAGGTACCCCACGGACAGATGAATGCAGTCTTGTGTTGATCGGCAGGTAAAATATTTATCCGATTGTACCCAGAAAAGTCGTCCATCAGTGAATAAATCTCACTCCCAGCACATTCATCAATGATTTGATCTATGAAGTGGGGTAATTGTCCTTAGGACAGGCGTGATTAATATCACGGTAATCAACACAGACTCTTATAGTACCCTTCTTCTTATCTACAGGGACAATATTTGAGACCCATTCTGTGAGGGGAATTGGGTAAATGAAGCCTGTGTTCAGAAGTTTTTCAACTTCTGCTTTAATGGCAGCAGCTTTGCTTGGATGCACTGGGCGTAGGCGCTAGCGCATGGGTTTCACACCGGGATAGGTAGGAATCTCGTGCACTACTATGCTGGGATCAATCCCAGGCCTTTCCTCATAGGACCAAGCGAACACATCTCTGAATTCATGGAAAAGATCGGTATAAACTTGTATCTCGCCAGGAGAACAAGTCACTCCCACATGTATGTTCTCGACTATCCCCAGTTTGACGGAGATGTCGATCGGCATGGTTTGGGTAATGTTGCTCAGGTTTCCCTCCGAAAGGACCTCATGAGTCAATATGGGCATCTGGAGAGGTGGAGTAGGAACCTAAGATGCAAAACGCTCTAGACAATCTGACATTGCCCGTAGGCTGGGCATGAAGGAGGAATGATGATGTCCATCGCTCCAAGGCAGCTCCTCAAGAGACATTTTTTCCACAATGGCTTCATCAGAAGGGAAGATCTCTTTTAGAGGATCAGGCGAGTCGGCCTCGCTGAGCCAGGGGGATTGAGAATAGATATCTAAATCCATGCTCGAGGGATCATGTTGAGGAGGAGGAGGATCGAATGCGGCGACAATTTCACAGTAATTAATCTCTACTGGAGTTAAGGGCATCGATTCTCCAAAATCAGTCACCTGTTCAGGCTAAGGGATGATCAATGGGTCGTCAGACCTATAGATCATATTAACTTGAACGGTGTGTGGTGGTGGCGCAGGAAAAATACCCATGAGGATGGGGTCTTTGAAGAGACCGGGTCCTACACTGTCAGGGGGATTGGGGATCTGATCCACGTAAGGAACGTTGTTCTTAAAGGATGAGGTGAAGAAAGACAACTGATCCACAGTAACGATATTTCCATCATGAGGGAACTTAAGAAGCCGAAAGAGGGTGGATGGCACGCATAGCATAGCGTGAGTCCAACTGCGGCCGAGAAGCAGATTGTAGTTAAGCTTAGCATCAACCACTTCTACTTCTATGTTGACTGTCTTCCCCTGTAACGTAATCGGAAAAATCTCGAGAACACCCAAGGGTTTTGATTCCTGACCATCGAATGCTTCTAAGGCATTGGGAGATGATGAAAGTGCCGGAGAGCCGATGGCCTTCCAGCAAGTGGATGACATGACACAGGTGGAAGCACCTTTGTCCACAACGGCCCTATGGATGTTAAGACCGTTGATCCCGACTTGAATAACAAGAGCGATTTGATGTGGAAATCGGGGGGTAAAATTTTCCAAGTCGAAGGTGAGAAGATTAGAATCGGCAGGATCGATGCCACTGATTGCAGACAACAGAGCTTTCCATTGCGGTGGGAAACTTTGAAGAACTTCCAATGCGGACATGGTAGAAGGCGCCTGCGCCAAATCCTCAACAATACTGTAGTGCTGAGTGGCACGGGCATTTGGGTTGTAGGAATATCTTCGCATAACACCTTTAGAGGGTGGCCTAATAACAGGTTCAGTGCTGGGCTTCTCAATTTCCAAAGGACCGGAGACAGGTGGGGGAGGTGGGCCATCCACAACTTCCTTTCGAGCTGCCTGACGCGATCCGGCATAATCTTTCGAATGCGTAGAAATTGAGACAGGTGCAGCACCATTCATCATAAATACCTGGGACCCAAATAGTGTAGATGGTGAAGGCTGCTCAACCATCTGGGTCTGCTGAGACGAGAATGGTTCTTTAAGAACTGTCGGAGTCCCTTTGGAGCCTTTTAGGAGTTGAGTAATTTCAGATCGTCAGGGACAATATTTGGTATAATGATCTCCTTCACAGATAAGGCAGGGGTACTTCGATTTACGTTGGGAACCGTCATCAGTACGAGGTTTAGAAGACTCTGGTTTTGTGGCGGCGGGTTTGGATTTTCCTTTGCCCTTCTTCTTTTCTTTGGAGGCTTTTTTCGTAGGATTAGCATGAACGACGTTGACCTCCACAGTCTTGCCAGAATCTAAAGGGGCGAGAAGAGAAGAATTACTAGATGAATTGGACTTTTGCTTCCCATTTGAAGATTTACGAGAATTTTGAGACACGGAACCAATAACGCCATCCACCACTGGGGTAGGCGGAGCTTTAGAGGTTCCCAACCGTGGAGCATCAGTCAAAATATCATAAAGCGTGCCGGACTGAGAGTATACCAGATCAAGATACTGGGCACGCGCTATGGCTTGTTCTTCAGTCACACACGCCCCCATAGCAATATCTTGGGTGATTTTGCTAACGAAGGAGGTGGTGAACCAATGAGTTAGTAGCTGATCAAGTATATCAAACTTGATCAGTCTACGACGACGCCGCCACTCATGAATGTGATCAGATATGTGGGTGGCTTTATCCTGCTTCAGAGAAGTCAGGAGATGCATCCTGGCTTCATAGCGAACTAGTAACTGGAAGTGAGTCAGAAAAGCCACGACTAACGTATTGAAATCTTGAAATATGCCACGGGGTAATTCGATATACGACTTAGCGGCAGCGCCAGTAAGAGTGCACTGGAAGAGACGTAGACAAATTGAATCATCCACCCAAGAGTTGGACGAACACCAGAGATGGTAAGTCATTACATGAGCTTGGGGGTCCTCTCCAGCTTTACCCTCAAACTTAGGGCAGTCACTGGGTACATTGGTCGGAACCAGAGGCCAATAAGGATTGTGAAGAATCGGATCATTGGTTAATTTAGAAACGTCCAGTAATTCCAAGGTAGCCAAGAACGGAAATTGCGGATTGAACGGCATGCCAGGCCCTCAATAAGGACCTATACCTGTACTCCACACTGGTTGAGCATATCCTTGCCCCCATGAGTTCTGTCCTGAAGGATTCTGACCATAGGGGGTATAGGGCGTATAACCAATCTGATTCGGTTGCTGGTAACTAGTGTACAGGGTTTAATAACCAGAGTATGGACCCTGATTATATGTCGGCCCCGTTTGAGCAGTATGCGGATTCGGCTGCTGAGTATAGGTGTAGCCGGGTTGTTAAGGATAATAGTTAGAACCTTGGGGCTGGTTATAATTCGGTCGAGATTGACCTTGAGGATAGTAACTGCCTTGGAGTTGAGCGGGTTGCTGATAGGTGGGACCCTGTTGAACCTGATAATTAGGGTGCACCGGTTGATTCGATTGCGACATTGAATAAATCAGTTGTTGGGCAGGGTTGACAGAATGTGCAAGCTGACTTGGTTGAATAGGTTGACTTGGCTGAACAGGCTGCCCTGGGTGAACAGGTTGCGCCGGTTGTGCAGGTTGACCTGGCTGATGTGGGACACCAGGTTGTGGCGGATGAGCCGGTTGGCCTGGTGGTGGAATGGAGCTAGGTTGTGGCTGGTAACTGGTTTAACCTGCAACAGGACCATAAGATGATCCTGGCTGATGTGCAACATTCGGACCAATAGGATACTGAGGTTGCATGGGTTGGGAGGGTTGTACTTGCCCCCAGGACTATATACCAGCCCTGGTTGGTACCCCGGTTGACCTGTGAGTCCTTGAGGTTGCCCAGGTTGGACCCCAGGGTGAGGCTGTATAGGTTGACCTGAAGGGTTGTAATACTGTCCTTGCGAACCGTATAACAACCCCTGCTGGCCCGAAGGGTAGCCTTGTAAGGGCTGTCCTTGTGGGTCATAAGGATAGCCAGGCTAGCCCGAAGGTTGGCCTTGAAAAGGTTATCCTTGCGGGTTATAAGATTGCCCAGCCTGGTTAGACGAAAAACCTTGAGCATGAAGGTGAGCCTCTGGAGTAAGAAACCGTAAAGGATTCCCGTACTCATCGTATTGATATGGAAAAACATAAACGGGTGTACCGTCCTGTGCATAATGCAAAAAATACGGGCGGTTGAGATCTTGAGAGGCTTGTCCGACCTCGGGGTTCGATTTTTGTAGGGACAATCGATACTCCTCAGGAGAGATGTTCTCCAGCATAGCAGACACTATATAGACGTCTTAGGGAAGCGACGCAACCCTTACGGACTGAGCAATAACAACGGGTGTAGATGCGGCCACGTAGACAGTGGGCCTGACGGGTACAGAAGTGACCTGAGGGGATGACGTGATGGGTGTACTAGGAGACATCCCCAATGAATGAATAACCGGCCTCGTAGAAGGATTTGATATCCCCATAGAGGCGACGACAGTCATAATCTGACTCAGATATCTATACCCTGCTGGTAGTGAAGGACTGGGAAAAGAAATAATAGATAGCCTGGGGTTGTCTTCTGGGAAAAACTGGTAATATTCACCAGACGTGGGTTTTCCTCATTGGGAGAATGGCTGGATGCACCCATATCTGAACCTGCTGCTAGATCTTGTAACAGACGGCGAGGACTAGGAGGAATAACAGCAGCTAGAAAAGGCGAACCCGATGTAAGAGGAGGGAAATGTCCCCCTACTCCAAATCCAGACCAAGCGTCGGATAAGGGCCAATTGAACTCAACTGGTCCTCCAAAGGGAAGCTCAGACAGAACCGGTCCCCCGTCGGGAAACTCGGAAACAATGGATTGCTGATGTTTGGCAGAGGATTGAGAAACCTCTGATGAATCGTCCGTATATGGACTACCAGTAGATGAAACTAAGGGTTCCGCCACTATGAAAGTAATGAAAAAAGGAGAGATCAAACACAACACACAGGCTAAAAAAAACAAGGCACAAAATCAAATGGCCAACAAGCAAATTCTAACAGGGCGTGTGATCGCAGGTGATTTATTTTACCACATTGAAACTCAGAAACTTCACCGTTTCATGTTTTAAGAGTTGAGAAACAGATGAAAGGTGACTCTATCTCTTTCAGTTTTGAAACAAGCATGAAAGGACAAGCGCTTGATGATCCTTTCAAATTTAAAGAGTCAGAAAAGATAAAAATGACTACTTCGGTAATCTAGGTGAAGGATGTACCAAATAACCGTGAACTGCAATATACACCTTGGTTTCAAAATGAAAGAGAAGTCAACCAAGGGCTTAACGTACGTGTAGGAAATCCCCCGAATGCTGTGTCCGGTGTATCACAGGCATAGGGCGGCAGACTCGACTTCCTATGGATAAAAGGATAGCAACCTAGTGGGGTCTCCCTTTATATACGCGACGGTACAGGGAGCACAAGTCCGTACTAGTGTTGTCTAAAGCCAAGAGGCAAACGACAACTACTAGGTTTAACGACGCCGGAACACGTCTCTAGCCTAGACCTCTAAATATTTCGTTAATGTTTCAATGCTGCCTTACTGTAAATTGAATAGATTTTACTATTAATCTTCAATTATGTTTCAATTTTCAGGCCCTAGCAAGTGTTATGTCTCAAAATCCCCTAAATGCATACTACATGCCACAGTATATCATTTCATTCGATGAAAGCTAATTACAAGAGAGTTAAGAGCTTTTCACACAATAACAAAATGATCAGACAACAACCAGTGATGTCTCTAATGCAGCTAATTGAAACTAAAAGCTTTTCTTTCAAAGTTACAAATCACTAATAACACAGAAAAGATTCGATTTTCATTAACTAATCAACGCAAAAGAGAATTTTTTGTATTTTCAATGTTTAAGAGAAAAGTGCACTAAAAAAAATGAAAACTAATGAAAAGAGAAATTTGAGAAGTGATGGTAAAAGAGCAAAGATAAGCAAGTTCACTCAATGGAAAACACACAATCAGACCTCAAATTGACAAAACAATCCCTCAAAACCAAGAGAATCCCAAAGACTCAAATGAACCATGTAATCTAGGCTCAAAGCGAGACAAAGCGGAATTTGAATGAAGAAGAAACCAATCGCTCAAATAGCGCAATAAAACGATAGACAACCACCAAACGAATGCAAAGAAGCAATCAAAAAGTTGACTGAACAGATAAAAACCAAAAACTCCCACGGGAGGCTCGACACACTATAGCACCTAGATGCCCTAGGGCTAGAATGTAAAATCGATAGAAACGGGAAAACAACCAAAGGATGAAGGTCACAATCAGTCAAACAAGGCTCCAGAACACTCAGGCAGTCATAAAAATGAAACCAAAAACACAGATCAAGCTCAGAAAGCTCAAAACAGAGCAAAACCTAGCACCTTACAGAATTGGCGCGATTGTCAGGCTGAATATAGTGCCAGAACAGGATTGGTGCGGGTAATACACTGGAAACATGTGCCAATTGGTGCGACTGTCAGGATAATAAGCACGCCAGTCGAGTTTACTAAGCAAAAATAAAAAGAGCAATCCAAGAAACAGACTAGTGATGGTGAAGCTAAACAAAATCCAAACACACAGAAAGAGCCAACCAAAAGAGTTGATCAAGCAGGCAAAGTCAAGAATCGATCGAAAAGACAAGACAATACTCTAAATCAACGTCTCCCCAACGGAGTCGAAATTTTTTTGTAGAGGTAAATCCCTTCTGCGGACAGAGGCGATCCCTGCTAGCCCAGATCGGGTCTAGCAACAATCTTATCACGCTAAGGTGCAAATTCCTAATTACAATAGACCAAATTGCGAAGAAGGCCTACCTTAAGTCCAATGTTGTTTTTCGTAGAGAAGATAGCACTCCCATTTCCTTTCTCCGGCAGATTACAATTCTCCCGCTTTTCGCAATCAAACACCTGCACATACAAGAAACACGACGAACATACAAGCGTAAAAACCAATGTATGCAATTATGTATCATTCAGAGAAGACACAACTCATGATCATAATGAACAATACGAGTGGAACCATAACCAAAGTAACTTATCATTAATAAAAAAAAAGGAAAATACAACCTGGCTTTGACGCTGGATCTTCCTTCGGCGGGTCGACAACGGAATACGTCTCGGTAAAGCTCGTCGGGAATAGGACAAGCCTCTCTCTTCGGTTATCTTGACAATAATCTCCTTGCTACTGATTTGGCTCTATGAGGACTATCAAGGCTCTTGTAGTATTATTTACGCTATGAAGGCTCTTGGAGACTAGCTTGCAAAGGAAAATGGCAAGCTTATATAGATGGTGGAAGGGGAGTTGGGATCCCTACAATCATGGGATTGGCCCTATCCTCAAGGAAGCTTCCATGAGAGGTGGAAAACTACTTCCTCTACGTGGAGATCCGGAGCCAAACATCCCAACTCAATTTAGAGACCAGTTCAGGAGTTGGTTGGGGTCAATCTTCTGCCATTTATTTTTAAAAAACACTCCTTAATAAGCCTGGTGTGGGTATAACACTGTGAAAGTGCGCTAGCTGGTGCACCCTCTTTGGAGGATTTCCCCCATTGGTGCGAGGGCTGAACTGGCTAGTCGCGCCAAGGACAAAAAGGCTATTTTTAGGGTTTTTCACAAGGAATTGTATTCAGGGGAATGAATTTCCTTGTCCAGGGGGATGCCATGAAAGTGGTTTCAGGTCATGTCACTATTCACAGGTCACAGAATAAGCCCTCCAATGTGCGGGACAAGGACGGTGACAAATTGTTGTGTAACAATGGTATATTGACCTCATCTGGCGTCTCATTCATCACATGAATATCTGAAACAAGGAGATCCATCCACGTGTGTGAAGGAGAAAAGAAGAAGATTTGATTTGTGTTGACCAACTCTTTGAATTTTGTTTGACCAACGTTGACTTGGAATTATCTATTGAATTTTGACTGAATTCTTGACTGATCTTGAAGGTCGAGTTCATCTTTGATTCATTGATTGGTATGACCGAATTTATATCTCTTTTATAGGATCATTGACTGAGGGTTGACTGTAGGTTAACTCTTGTGATTTGACCAAGATTTTCCTGTCGTATTGTAGGTCGAATTTCAACCCTTTGACTAACTAGCTTAGACCGAAATTTAGCCCCTTTGTTGCATACTTTCACTTGGATCAACGTTGGCTATTTTCTCTATAATTTCACTAGTTTTACTTGGCATTATTGAGGTAAGAGATTGAGATTTTGGTTGAAATATTTTGATGTACATTTTGATGAATTGAACTCTTTTTCATATGGAAATATTTATGGGTTTTCCACTTGTGGGTTTTTCCCTAGTCATTGACCTAAATTTTTGTGTCTCTTGCCTCATTGTTTACTATGATATCTTTTCCTCATTTTTAGAAGTTAATGGTTGAAAATTTTCATGTGTATCTGCTTAATCATTGAAATTCTCTAAGAAGTTTAAATGTATCATTAGAAGTAGTTATTAGTTTGAAAAATTGTACTAGTCTTAATTGCACTAGAAAATCAACAAAAATAAACATGCATAAATAAAATATGGAAGAATCCCAAACAAAAATACAGCAAGGAGCCATCACAAAAGAGATTATGCGATATGAGCAAGTATAATTTGAGGCCTTCCAACATGTACTTAGTTTAGAAGAGCAAGAATGGTGCCTCAAGTCTTGCAGCTTATGGCAGCTCGCTAGAGATTGCAACACTATGTTCTTCCATAACCAAGCTAAGCCATGAGTTTAGAGGAATAATATTAAATTTGATAGCATATATGGAGAGCAGATTGAGGACTTCAAGGGGATCCAAAGGGTGGTTATTGATTTATTAAATTGGCTATAATCTACCAACTTATAACTAATTAAGAGGTTATCTAAGATATATTATATAAAGTACAAAAAATGGTGTTTGAAGATGAAAAATTGGAATTGTTGCAAAGCATTACAGAAGAGAAGATCCAAATAATGCTATTTTCTTTGAGACTAGACAAAAATTTGGGTCTAGATGAGTTTTCCACCCACTTATATTAGGATTATATGGATGTCATTAAGTTTGATCCAATTCATCTCGTGGATTACATCTTCAAGCATGATTTTATGGGAGGAAGGATTAACTTGTCTTTCATTTCCTTTATTTCCAAAGAAGTCAAACTTTCCTCCTTCGCTAGGTATAAACCGGTCTCTTTATGTAATGCTTCATATAAGATAATTGCTAAAATTTTAGCACAATACATAAAGTGTCTCCTTCCCAAGCTCATATATGAGAATCAAGGGTGATTTGTAGGACATGGGCACATAACATATAATAATGTCTTGGTCCAAGAAGTAGTACATTCGAAAATAGTAAGGAAGGATAAATGTATGCTTATAAAACTTGATATGGAAAATGCATTTGACCTTGTCAATTAGGACTTTTAATTAAAGGTACTATCTCAATTTGACTTCGATGGGAAATTTATAAAATGGGTGGAGGTTTGTATCTCCTCCCCTTGGATCTCCCCTTTGGTGAATAGCCACCTCTTAGAATTTTTTAAATCCTCAAGAGGGCTTCTCCAAGGGTGCTTCATGTCACCTTTCCTCTACATCTTGATGGCATATTCATAAAGAAAATGTCTTGAATATGAACAAAGGAATGGTAGCCTTCCAAGTATAATATATGAATTAGGCATGAATAGTATAAATCACTTCCAATTTGGATGACACCGTCTTATTGGGAATATCCTCATTAATTATCGTAGATTCAATCAGGTTCTAGATCAGTATCGACTAAATTTTGGGGGTCTTATTAATCATAGAAAATCACAGATCTATTCTTAGAAAATTACCGCCCTTCTTCTAAGATAGTTGGGTCTCCTTCTTGGGTTTCATCTAATATAGCCTCTTGGAAAAATTTCAAATATTAGTGAGGATTATGATCTATTTAAAATCTCATTCTTCCCAAGCTCATTCAAGAATTATTGTGAAATTCAAGTATGGGATTCAATAGTAGGGGGCGGTTTGGTTGAACTTAGCTAGGAGCTAAGTTATTATTAAATCAATCTTGCCAAATTTTCCTCTTTAATAGTTCATGGTGGCCCTAGCTCTAGTTGGGACTCTTTGAGAGCTAGCTAAAATTAGAAGGAAATTTTTATGGGAGGCTGGTAAGCAAATCCATAAAATGTTTCATCTCATCAAATGAGTTGTGGTAAAATCCCAAAATTCTCATCGTGGACTGGGGATCCAGGATACCTCCCTTATGAATGTTGCATTAGGTTCTGTTGTAGAGGTAAATCCCCTCTACGGACAGAGGCGATCCCTACTAGCCCAGATCGGGTCTAGCAACAATCATACCACGCTAAGGTGCAAGTTCCTAATTGCAATAGACCAACTTGCGATGAAGGCCTACCTCAAGTCCAATGCTGTTGTTTGTAGAGAAGATAGCGCTCCCATTTCCTTGCTCCAGCAGATCACAATCCTCTCGCTCGCCGCAATCGAACACCTGCACACACAAGAAACATGACAAACACAAGCGTAAAACCCGATATATGAAATTATGTATCAGTCAGAGAAGACACAACTCATGATCATAATGAACAATACGAGTGGAACCATAACCAATAGTCGCTTATCATTAATTCATACAAAGGAAAATACAACCTGGCTTTGACGTTGAATCTTCCTTCGGCGGGTCGTTAGCAGAATACGTCTCGGTAAAGCTTTTCAGGAATGAGAACAAGCCTCTCTCTTTGATCTTCAATCTCCTTGCTACTGATTTGGCTCTATGAGGACTATTGCAGAATTCTTTAGGCTATGAAGGCTCTTGGAGACTCAACCATTCAGCCCCCAGCTATTCAGCCATTCAGCCCCTCCATCAATGGATGAAGGCTATATTTATAGAGGAGAGGAGGAGGATGGGATCCCTACAATAATGGAAGGGAGGCCTTATCCCTTGGGAGGTTCCCCATAAGGTGGAAACAAGAGGCCAAAGGAGGAAGGCCGTGGTTATTCAGTCGAAACCACTCCTCATGACTCATCCACGAAGTTGTTGTAATCGAAACTTCGCCTCTTTTTTAAAAAAAATTCCATAAGCAGATTGGCGCGGGTGCTTAACTGGGATAGAGCGCTAATTGGCGGGGGCTTAGTGTCAATTTTACTCATTGGCGCGAGGACATAACGGGCTACTAGCGCCAAGGCAAAAACAGGTGTTTTTAGGGGTCTGCTCAGGAAATGATCAACAGAAGGAATGTTGTCCTCATGGAAAGGATGCAATGATGGTATTTGCAAGGCATGACACTGATTATTGGTCACAGAAACGACCCTCCAATGGGCGAGATGGGGATTGTAGGGACGGTGACAAATTACAGTGTAACAGATTCCCCCTAAAGCATGAGGCCCGAGAGAGAGAGGGGGGGGTGAAATTCTTTATGAGAACGTGTCCAACTGAAAACATTGCCATCGAAAAACCTGCGTAGACAAGTACAACTGATATATGTGGGATGGGCGCAGCCATCCATAATAGAGTATACAATAATCAAGATCAAGGCATGGATGCAGCCATCCAGTAAGGATCGATAAATAGACTCAGGTATGGTCGCAGCCATCCAATCAGTGAGTCATGTAACCAATCATAATAATCCACAAAATCGCAGCCTGGATTCCAACAGACAAAATCCAGGGTCTTGCACTACATCTCGACCCGAACAAAGTACAAGTTCAAGCATGTGAATAAGTGAGCTGAAGTCGAACATGCAAGAACATCGCCTGATTACCAGCCAATGATGAAAGCTGTAAACAGACACGAGAGGTACCACCAATAATCACAATGGTCCTCAAGGTACTATAGGTACAATATACGGCATGTGAATCAGTGAGCTGGTGTCGAACACCCGTAGAATCACTCGATCGAAGGCCAATGATGAAAACCTCACGTCGAATGCGAAGAACCTGCCATTGAGGCATGCAGGCTCCAAGGTACCAGAAGGGAGTCTTTAGTTCAGCTTCCTGGATAATGAGCTGAAGTCGACAAGAAGTGACCTTGATCTAAGGTGGGCCATAATGTTTCCCACATCATCGACGCGAGACAAAGGAACATAATTTCTTTGTGAATCAAGATCAGATGAGAATTAGAGGAAGGTTGAAATTTTGCAGAGGTCAACTTCTCTTGAACATATTGGCGGCACGAAAGTGGATTTGGCAGTATTTGACATCAAAATATCAAAGGTCATGATGACGAGGCAAATAGAAGATGAGAGGTCAAAAGGTATCACCCAAACCCACGGAGGTAAGTGGAAAACGAGATGAGATGTCCCCAACCCGACACGAATGCAGACAAGTGCCATGTTCAAGAGCGACATACTGCCGACACGACAATGATGCTGGTTCCATTTTTCCCCACCATTTCTGGCGAGTACCCCAATTATTTTTTATAACAAGCTTGAAGGGGATAGCATATGCTTGTAATATAAGTCCGTCCTTCGGACGAATCCATCCTAGTACATTTAACGAGCCCTAGGAAGGAGAAACTCGAATATTGTCATCACGACTGAATCCAATGTCATCAGGGTTTAACGAG
This sequence comes from Pinus albicaulis, assembly GCA_034641835.2. Lineage (NCBI taxonomy): Eukaryota > Viridiplantae > Streptophyta > Pinopsida > Pinales > Pinaceae > Pinus > Pinus albicaulis. Next base: position 164,748,656 of record CM076574.1, on the reverse strand, counting down.
TCTGACAAAGGAAGAACTCAACGTCTTTTCATGTTTAGAGAGTTTGAAAAAATAGCAGAAAAGTAAACTCCAATGGTCCCTTTTCATAAATAGTTCCTCAAATCCGAAAAGGTAGAAAACTATGTCTGAGAAAACCTCCTAGTCGCGATAGGCTATGGTATTCCTTTTTTGTAAATAATCTGTCCCAGCCCGAAAAAGGGGTAAACGTATACTGGGTAGATTTCGTTTCAGATCCACTTTAAAAAGATCAAAAAGACAAGTGACTCGGCAATATTTTCAATTTTCAAGAGTTAGAAAAGAGCTGAAAGTTGACTCCTCCTGAAGAAACGAGTGGTATAAAGGGTAGCAACTAGTTCCGGTAATGGTGGAGCTGCTCTGAACAAATAAAGGTTAAGAGGCTGGCTAACAAGACCACTCATTGCAGCGGTTCCTCAAGAATGGGTAAAACAACCAAGTGAAGGCATATGATCGGCCAAGCAGATAGTGACGATGGAGTGAGAAAACCAAGGCTCATATGGCAAAAACAGGCTGATAATATGGCAATCACAAGAGGTAAAATGGGAATGGTTTCATTTTTACACAAGCTTGAAATCAGGAAACTCTGCTTGAAGTTGGTTTCATTTTTACACAAGCTTGAAACAAAGATAAACTATGCTTGAAACTGGTTTCATTTTTACACAAGCTTGAAACGAAAACAAACTATGCTTGAAAAAGTAAGCATGCCCCCAGCATGGTGACTCAATTCGAGGTACATGCCCCCCAAGCTTCAGTCCATATGAAAGGCAGATGGAGTGAAGGTTCAAGTTACGAGATCTAAGAAAGACTCGACTGGGATTTTACAAGATCTGATCAAAGACTCGAATTGAACAAGAACGTGTTTCATTATTTTAACGAGGTTGACACATTAAAAGAACTATCCTCAGGACACCTTGTTTCATGGTTTAAGGAGCTTGGCACAAGACAAGGAGCTCTGCTCCGATAACCTTGTTTCATTTTTAAGGAGCTTGACACAAGAAAAGGAACTCTGCTTCGACAGACCTCATCATAATGAATAAGAAGTCATCACTTCCAAGAGTTCCACTTCCGATGGAAGGAAAACATCCTGGAAGTCAGGACCCAATGCCCCCAGCAACTGATGTACAACGACACTGTCACTGAGTACAGGCACGGGGTAGGTAGCCACATAATTGACCTGTGGTGGGGTAGATACAACAGGTGGATAAAAACCAGGAAGGGATGATGGCGGGCCAACTGCCATATAAGGACCAAAGAACGAAAGCTGATCAATGGTCACGATCCGTCCTTCATGCGGAAAACAGACCACATGAAAAAGGGAGGAGACAAGCGCTCCCATGGCATAGGTGTAATCGCACCCCAAGAGCAGCTTGAAATCTAAGGGACCTGGAACAACCATCACGTCCATATGGATGGTTTTACCTCCCAAAGTAACAGGTAACCTTGGAAGGATCCCTAGTGGAGTCGCCAATTTTTTGTAGAGGTAAATCCTCTCTGCGGACAGAGGCGATCCCTACTAGCCCAGATCGGGTCTAGCAACAATCATACCACGCTAAGGTGCAAGTTCCTAATTGAAATAGACCAAATTGCGATGAAGGCCTACCTCAAGTCCAACGCTATTGTTTGTAGAGAAGATGGCGCTCCCGTTTCCTTGCTCCAGTAGATCACAATCCTCTCGCTCGCCGCGATTGAACACCTGCACACACAAGAAACACGACAAACACAAGCGTAAAACCCGATATATGGAATTATGTATTAGTCAGAGAAGACACAACTCATTCTCATAATGAACAATATGAGTGGAACCATAACCAATAGTTGCTTATCATTAATTCATACAAAGGAAAATACAACCTGGCTCTGACGCTGAATCTTCCTTCGACGGGTCGTCAGCGGAATACGTCTCGGTAAAGCTTGTCGAGAATGAGGACAAGCCTCTCTCTTCGATCTTCAATCTCCTTGCTATTGATTTGGCTCTATGAGGACTATTGCAACATTCTTTAGGCTATGAAGGCTCTTGGAGACTCAACCATTCAGCCCCTAGCTATTCAGCCATTCAGCCCCTCCATCAATGGATGAAGGCTATATTTATAGAGGAGAGGAGGAGGATGGGATCCCTACAATAGTGGAAGGGAGGCCTTATCCCTTGGGAGGTTCCCCATAATGTGGAAACAAGAGGCCAAAGGAGGAAGGCCGTGGTTATTCAGTCGAAACCACTCCTCATGACTCATCCATGAAGTTGTTGTAATCGAAAATTCGCCTCTTTTTTTAAAAAACTTTCCATAAGCAGATTGGCGCGGGTGCTTAACTAGGACAGAGTGCCAATTAGCGTGGGCTCAGTGTTAATTTTCCTCATTGGCGCGAGGACATAACGGGCTACCAGCGCCAAGGCAAAAACAGGTGTTTTTAGGGGTCTGCTCAGGAAATGATCAACAGAAGGAATGTTGTCCTCATGGAAAGGGATACAATGATGGTATTTGCAAGGTATGACACTAATTATTGGTCATAGAAACGACCCTCCAATGGGCGAGATGGGGATTGCAGGGACGGTGACAAATTACGGTGTAACAGGTTCCAAGTTGGCATGGATATAAATTTAAATCCTTCTTCAAGATGGAAAGAAGTTCTATGGTGAAAATACTTCAACAAAGCCAATATTTTAGCCTCAAAGCTCCCCTACCTCCAAAAGGAGGATTGTACATCTATAATCTCTTATATTCATTTATGGATATGACTAAAGGACATCTTTATATCTATCCAGGGAATGGGAATTAAATAAATCTATGGTTGGATCGAATCCGTAATAACTAGGATTTGGAAAGTCACGAGGAGCTAATCCCCTTCATAGATTGGTTGATTTCTGAAAGAAAATCCACGTTATTAGATATTTTAAATTTGGATAGCTCTAGCTCATGGAATTGTTGGGACTTGGGTTGTGTTCCACACCATCTCTCATCTTGAGTTAGCTTGTTAATGTAGTTATTGAATAGTTGTGCTTGGGCCTCTCTTGATCACTCAAAATTCATGGTTCGAGAAGGTTACTTTATTTTATTGCCTCTAGCAGGACTTCCTACAAAGTCTCGTGTTTTGTCATGATTTTTGACTCTCAAATATCCACCAAAACTCAATTCATTTTGTTTTCTATTAATGCATGGTAAAATATTGATAGAGGAGAATATTTAGAAAAGAGGAGTTGTTGGCCCCTCAAGCTGTCCTTTATGTTTGAGACAAGAAGAAACAATTGCTCATATATTTATCAAATTTTCCTTTGTTCTTGAAGTGTGGGATTTTAGCCTTGCTCTATATTCGCTAGAATTTTATGGCCTAACCAAACCACCTCTCTCCTTTATTCTTAGGAGGGTTTCTACCTTGTAAAATTTAAAGGAATGACCTATTTCAAGAAAAGTTGGTTGGCATTATTAAATTTGTGTATTGGAAGGTATGAATAACTTGGAATGACATCATTTTCAACAAGAAGTGGTGTGACCCTCACTATATAACCTTAATAGCTTTAGTGTTATTTTTTTCTATTGGAAGAATTATTTCCTCCCTAATAATATGGGAAATGTGGATTTCCAACAAAAGGAATGGCTTCTCAATCTCCTTCCTAGTTTGCAAAGGAGCAAGCAAACTCACTCAAGACTTGTAGAATGGTGGAAGTTGAAGCTATATCAAGAAGAAGTAAAGGAATGGAGGAAATCTTAGACATCATTTTTGCTAAGTTTTGATGGTGCTTCAAAGCATAATCCAATGAGGGGTTATTCTCAAACCTAATCGAAAATTTGAAAGTGTGTATAGTTGGGGGTTAGGCAACTATGCAAATGATGTGATGAAGGAATATGGATTACTACAAGAGCTCCTGTCAGCCAAAGAAGAAGGAAATTTGGTGATGTTGGGAGATTTGTAGCTTGTTATCCATCACCTTGTTTGTGGATCCTTACCTAAGGATTTCAATTTGTGAAGCATTATTGATTGAATCAAGAATATGAAACAAGCCTTCTCAACTATTAGCTTCTTTCAAGTATTGAGAAAGAATAAGTTTGTTGTAGATGATGTCATCAATAAAGGTGTAAACATGGACACCAGAGTCCTAATTAGAAATGGTCCTTCTCTCACAATTATTCTTAACAATGGATTTTCTCTGCAGTCTAAATTTTGTCTGTATCTATAGGTATTTTGGAGAATCTACACCTCCAAAGCACACATGTTCTTTAGGATAGTAAGAAGGATAATATATTTTGAAAATAAATACCATTGAGAGATTATATGTATATTTGGAATCAAAGGACTTTCATTGTACTCACCTATTGTATGAATTATGATCCAACTGCAAATTTTGAATTAATACACTATTCTCATCACAATTAACTTAAAGCATTACTGTGTCAGGAGGCACATTCTACAACTCAATATTCATTATATTTGTAATTCCTTTATATATATATACATACATATATATACATATATATACATATATATATATATATATATATATATATATATATATATATATATATATATATATATATATATATATATGCTCTAAATAAAAAACAATGTCTACTATAATAAAAAAGAAAAATGAATATACATATTTGGCTAGTGTTAAATAAACACATTATAAACATCAATAATCTCACTCTCATTGTGCTTGCTTAGTTTGCTATTGATATTACAACCCATTATGAAGGAAATGTGGTAACATTTCACTTTCACTTGGCCATAAATAAAATATTTGGATTTCCATGTAAAGTAACATAAGAGAGAGATAAAGTAATTAAAAGTATATATGTGTGTGTGTGCTTTTGAATATAAGGAAGATATATAATTCTCAAACTTTAAAAAAATATTTCAATACAAAACTTAAAATATATATTTGAATATCTATGTTATCTATTTTATTTCAATGCCAACTTCATGTAAATAGGGGGGAGGAAAATTTATTGTAAAAATGACCATAGTAAAATATTTCAATGCCTAAGTAGAAAAAGTAATTGGAAGTAAAAAAATTCAATTGCTTCCTAATAAGAGTATTAATAGGGAGATGTGTAATTCCTTCCATAGTTAAGCTCAAGTTGACATGTATTCCTTTTGAAAAAAAAATTATTATTTGAAAGAAAAAAACAACATTGAGAACAATAAAAAAAATAAAAAAAATTGAATATACATATTTGGTTAGTTTTAATTAAAGGTTTTAAAACATCAATCATCACACTCTCATTGTGTCAATGTGGTAAAAGTATTTCACTCAAATTCTCAATATAATTTTATATCAATTTTAGAAATATGAAGTAATTAAAAGTAAACAAATTTTTACATTTTGAATTTGATTATGAAGATGTATAATTATTTTATTTTTAAAAATAATTTAATATAACACTAATTTAAACTATTTGAATATCCATGTTGTCTAATGTATTTCAATATCAATTTTATGCATAGGTGTATAGAAACAAGAAAGTAAAGTAAATAAATAATAATAATATTGTTATAGTAAAATATTTCAATACTTTAAAAAAATTGAGGTACTTCCTAATAAAAAAAAGAGTTGTGTGATTCAAGTAATTATTAATATAAAATCTATGTGACATTTACAAATATTATTATTATTAATAATTCAATATGGATTATACATAAAATATTTTATTATGCAAGATTAACATTATTGACATGTATTTAAAAATAAAAATTTTAAATATTTCAATATTTATATTTAGTAAAATATTTCAATGTCAAATATGTATATATTATATAAAGTAATTGAAAAAAAATCTTATGGTTAAAACATTTTAAGTTGTGTCACTATTATACAATTTGATCTATTAAAATTGTGTTGGAATTGCATGTTTAAGTAGTCTACACAACCCACATTTTAAGTTGTCTCACTATTCTACAAGTTGATCTATTAAAATTTTGTTGGAATTGCAAGTTTAAGTAGTCTACACAACCCAAGTGTCCAAGGTCATTTTAAAACAGTTATATCCATTTATTTATTCAAAAAAGAAATTTAAACAATAAAAAGTTAAACATGATATATATATATATATATATGTGTGTGTGTGTGTGTGTGTGTGTGTGTGTGTGTGTGTGTGTGTGTGTGTGCGTGTGAGAGAAAGCAAGAGTGAAAGTTTAAATCCATTTTAACTACATATTTATCTTAGTGTCTAAAGAGATCAATTTATTGAAGCTTAAATATTTTTCCAAGTTTTTCATTCCAAAATTTTCCAAATGTAAAGGATTTGATCTCTAGAAACTTAATAGATCTGTGATTAAGATAAGTTTTATATTATTTATCTTTAAAAATTAAGCAATATTTAATAATAATAATAATAATAATAATAATAATTTAATTATAAGATATTATTAAGCTAAACATTAAAGGGTATAAGAAACCCATTTATTTATGAGTTAAGGAATCCCAAACTTATATACTTAAATTATATTAAAAAAAAAGACCAACACTTAATTTTATATATATGAATAAAAATTAACAAACTCAATATATAAATTTTATTTTTTCATACTTTTATATTGTTGGTGTTTTTTTAAAGCGATATTCTTTGTTAAAACATACTAGAAGAAATAAATGGTTGTAATATCTTAGTCAACATTCATAAATATTGTTAATTACCACGATTAATCTTTAATGAAAGAAATGAAATAAAAAACCAATTCTTTGTAACTAAATCAATAAATCTTCTTTCCCTTTCTAATAGGTTGGGGGAGGAAAAATTTATCATAAAACTAAAGAAACCAAATAAAAAAAAATAAAAAAAAATCGAGCTAGTTAATTTTTTAGTGAGAGAAACAAGAAACCCCAAAAATTGTACCAAGGTGTTTCCGCCTAGAGTTGCAGCTACTTGCCATTAGTTGCTCTACTATTTGGGATGCTATCAAGTGGTGGAGACGATATATTAAACGTAGGGAATCTTAGAAAAAATGGGATTCGATTTTCTACAGAGAAAAAATCGAATGAAGGTGGAATGAGGGTTTGCAGGCGTTTGTGTTGACTGCACGTTCGTTCTCATTGATTCTTGGTCATTGAAATGCTAGTGTTTACGGTTGTTGATATCTGATTCCATGGAGCGTGGATGGATCGTTGGCCATACAACTAAGAAAGATAAGTATACATGCTATTTACACGGTGTTTCTTGAAAATAAAAGGTGGCATATGAATCTTTTTGCCTAAAGAAAAAAACAATGCATAAAGTTAAGTAACTTAGCTAAATATTCTTGAAAAGGAATATATAGGAAGATAAAGAAATCATGTTATTGTATTGAAAAACTGTAGGGATTTTTGTGTGGAAGTTAATTTTTTTTTACTTATATCTTTGCAAAAGAAAGCATGTGTTTGCATGTTATGTTGATTTAATTTTTTTTAGAGAAATTTTATGGTTCTTGTGTGCATGAGTATAGGTCAAATATATTCATTTTCTTAAATATTTGTTGTTTAATTTTTGGAAATGTTTTTATGGCTTTTGCAGAAAAGAATAATATTGTGTCAAATATTTTGAAAGAGAAAAGAAAAGAGAACTAGAAATTATGCATTGAAATTCTTGAAAACGAAACATGTGTTTACATACATAGCTACTATGCTTTTAATTTTTGGGAAAAATGAATATGTATTTGAATGCAAGAAATAATCATTGTTATGATTTCTTTTGGAAAAGAACATATGCATGAAACAATAGGTATGATGATGGTTCTTTTGAAAGGAATAGGTGTTTATGTACATGAAAAATAGCTAATGCGTTAGTGTTCTCGGAAAGGAACATGTAGTTTTGTGCTCAATTATTTATGTTTCTTTTTCATGAAAATTAAGCCATTATGATATATTTCTTGGGAAGAAAAATATACATGAATTTGCATGCAAAAAGGAATAATGATTATGTTAGACCTTGAAAAAGAAACAAGTAATTGCATGCAATAAATGTGTTAGGTTTCTTTTAGAAAAATACATATATCCATACGTAAGAAATAATAACTATCACATTAGTTTTCCTTCGGAATAGAGCATGTATTTGCATGTACAATGGACATTGTAAATATCTTTCTCTTGGAAAAGTTGGCTTTGGAAAAGGGACATGCATTTACATGCATGAGAGTAGTATCTATGATGTTAGCCTTCTCTTAGAAAGGGACATGCATTTGCATGCATAATAATAATAATATATATTGTGGTGGAAATATTACTTAGTTGCATGCACAAATAAATAGTTGAGGGGCTAACTTCTTTTGAATAATTTTATCTAATTACATGCACGAAAATTTAAGCTAAGATGTTAGTGTAATTTTTAAGAAAATGGGTGGTTATGGTGGTTTTCCTTTGGAAAAGAATATGTGTTTGTGCGAGGAGAATCATAGTAATATGGTATTTATTTTGACATACTTGGATAGTTATATGCTTATCATTAATGCATGAGAAGCATTTTTAAAGAAATCATGTTATGATATTTTGGTTATAATTCATGTATGCACAAGAATAGATGTTGAAAGAGTGCTAGTATAGATTTGTTATTGGTTTGATTAATATTGTTGAGAATAGAAGTTGCAAAAACAAAGGTTGCGACATATGTTTAACGTTATGGCAAGAAATAGATCAGTGGTCTATGAAGGTTGAAGGAATGTTAGTGGAAAGATAGTCTATTGGTGGGAAGAACCAGGCCTCAAAGACACAATGCTCAAGGATTTCTAGGTAAATGATATCATGATGATTGTAGTAGATTTTAGCTAGATATGATGTATTAAATGATAGTGATTTGTAAGATTTTATGACAATGGTTAAGGTATGGACTCCCTTACAAGCCATTGAGTGAGGGGCGAACACCCTCACAAGCATTTAATAATAAAATTACATATTTGTTGGTTTTCATCCTACGTGGTTTCCATGGTATATCGATGTTCAATGATGTGACTACTTATTGTGTTATTCTTATGATTTTGACTCCTTGCATGAAATTTCGTTTATGTTATCCAGAATGTGATTAATTAACAAACTTAAAGAATCATGGAATTGATGCAAGGATACTCCAGGAAGTTTAAGTTAATATGCTACAACAATGGTAGTTAATAGTTGTGTAACTTAATATTCCTTTACTAAAGATTACTCTATGTAATGATGATGGTTTATATAATGGTCATTGAAGGAATATGGAATGTAATTCATAAATTTACACATTGGAAAATGTTGTAAAAAATTTCTAACTCCATTCATTTTCATGCGACATTACCGAGGGATGTTACAAGTGGTATTAGAGCTAAAGGTTGCAACATTGGTGCCTTTTGGGAATTTTTAAGCAGAAAAGAAGTAGAGGTATGATACTAGTGGGCATCATCTCAGGTATGATTCTAACAAACTACATAGCGATATATGTAGTAGACTACTTTTGACGTGAGATGCATGTTGCATGTTTATAATTGTAGTGAAGAGTAGTAAGCAATAAAGTCTACTATAAAATTGTGCTCAAGACATTTGAATCTTGATGAGGATGAAAGACAATAAAACCTTTGTTGCATCTACGAAAATCCTGAGCACTTACTAGCAATAATGAGGAAAGACTACCAACCTTTGCATGTATTGTTATGTGTGATAACGAAAGGATGTAGAAATTGGGGTTGTCCTTGAAGAGGACAATAGAATGTTTTAAAAGAAATTGAAATAAACCCTTTAGATGTTCAAGGCACATTCAAGATAAATAATCACAATAATTGATAAATGATGATTGAGTCTTGTCATGATTGAATTTAATATTGTTGGTAGTATTTATTGGTTAGTATTGCATTACTAACTATTAAAAATTGTATGCATGAAGCAGCTTGATTAAAGCTTAATGCAAGTGATGAAAAAGTGATTGTGGTAGTTTACTTCATGTTGTTGGTCTGTTGGTAACAATACACTATGGAAAATTGGGTATGTTTGGATTATTACCACAATGGTTATTGACACTTACACATTGATGATAAATTAGTGTTTTATATGAATAAAACTTTGCATATAATTTTATACATGACAATATTGTATGCATGAAAATAAAATGATTATGTAAGTGAATGCTAGTATAATCATGCATACCTATGACTGCAAGTTCTTGAAGGTAATAAAGAACTTGGATTATGATACAATAATGTCATTAAAGTGGTTGATTTGACGGTTTCATCAACTTAATGATAGTAGTAATTAAATGATGTTGATTACCTTGTTTGTTCAAAAATTCACAAATTTACCAATTGATGATTCAATAGTGATGTTAGTTGGTATGCATTGATAATTTTTTATTTGATGCATATTCATAAATGAAATGATTTGTTGCATGAGTTAGAAACTATGGGAATATTAATGATTAAAATAATGTTCCCTTAACTGTTGCTTAGAAAAACAATTTTATGGAAATTTTGATTTAAAGTTTCTTGGATATAACATGTGGAAGATGTATCCTTACTTGCTATGCTTGTTTTAATGTGTGAAAGTGGTTTATGAAAAGTAAAAATATTAATATATTTCTACTGTGTTGAAATTTTGAGAACTTTGATGCATATGAAAGTAAAATGCATCTTGAATACATTTGACATATGTTTTGTGCATTATAGAATTTTGTAGAAGGTATGGTTTTATTAAAAAAAATTGTGATTAATGTTGCTAATTTGATTAAGCAAGGGTAGCTTAATGGTGGCATAAGAACTTATGAAAGGTAAAATGTTTCAATGTGATTTGCAACTTCAAATTAGAAAGTATAATGTTATGATATAGAAAACATGGTAATGTTTTTCTAAATTGTGTGATGGTTATTTTGAAATGAATATTACCTATATGACATGTGATGTGATTTATGTTTTCTTGTCAATTTACTTTTACATATTGTGGGACACATGTTAAGGGACAAGAATGAATGCATAATGTACATAAATGTTCCTTTGTGTTAATGATAATGTGCATATGGCCAGTTATGTAAATTACAGTGAGAAAGGGTGCCAAAAGAGAATTTCACATTCCAGACATTTGTGAAAATGGCTCGATCTGGTTGTGGAAACCGTTTCCCATAGGTTGGGAGGAGAATTCTAACCAAAAGAGGCCTAATAGAACCAGGAAAATCCAAAAGACCAAGTGATAACAAACTCTGGCTGAAAATAAAAAGGAACCATATGAATAATCAACCTAATAATCAGAGCTCAAATGAGCCCTTTTGAGTGATTGACCCATCGACTAGTAGCTCAAAAAACATTCTGCTGGGAAGAAGAGAAATTCCTCACTTAGACAGAGCATCCGCTTCCATATTTTTCTCCCTATAAACATGGAGGAAAGATATGTCAATGAAGGAGGAATAGAGAACAACTATATGAGCCATCTAGTGATATAGCAATGGAATATCCAGAGAATTCCGCCCCAACAACAAATAATGACATATTTGAATCACCAACAACCATGATGGATTAGACAACCAACCAAGAAACACTTTGTAATAACCCCCACAACGCCACTACCTCTTCCTGACAGTCTGTGCCTCCCCTATTAGGAGAGATTTTGATGATTACCCCACAACCACAAACCCCATTAGCAGATGCCCCATCAAATAAGCCCATTGGAAAATTAGATCCCAACTCTTGGAATTGGACAGATCGTCAAGAAGGATTTGGAGATCAGGGGCTAATATCGAGGAAATAACCGACAATTTTGATGTTAACAGAATAACGGTTACGGGACCAATCCTCAAAAATAGTTGCGTTCCTAGAGCACCAAATCCCCCAAAGAACATATAAGGGGAGAGCTTGGTAGGTTTTATGATAGGTAGCCTAATATAAAAGACAATCAAAGATGGAGAGCCAACCTTTGTCAATCCTAAGGTTCAACAATTCTGCCACGTGATCCCAGATATCCTTAGCAAGAGAGCAGTCCAAAAATAGATGGAAAAAATCTTCATAGGCATAATGAAAAAAATGACATCGACCCTACCCTGTATACCCCTTTTCATCAAATTCTCCCAAGTCAAAATTCGGTTGAAAAGGGTAAGCTAGGAGAAGCACTTAATCTTCAGAGGAGCATCCCATCTCCACATGGGCTCCGACCACTTGTCAAAGGGACGTGGAGTAGAAGAACCATTAATGTAAGAGTAAATTTCATTCAAAACAATATTATCTCCCGCAACTCGACCTCCACACAATAGAGCATCTCGCCTGTCATTTAAATTTATACCAACCTCAATGATATTTAGTCTATATGACTCCCATTCTAGTTCAAACTCTACATTAAGACCTAGGTCCTAGGAATGGGGCCAAGAAAGAATAGAACGTTCCTGGGGGATGGCATTCTTCAGGTCTGCAAGGTGACTAAAACCCAACTGATGCAGTGAATTAAGAATTTGGGGAGAAAGGATGTGTGTTTCCATGTAGACCCTTGATTTCATCTAGCCCAATTAAAATTTTGTCACTATTTCGTGCTTGCCATCTCAGATTACCACATAACCAACATTTGGCTTGCATTAAAACTATGCCATATCACATATTTCCAACTCTTAAAGTGAGCAACGTCAACAACCCAAACCTCAAAACTATGATGATAGAGATGTTTACCATTCATAATTTCACTCCATAAGCCCAGAACATTGAAAGCTTGCCAAATATTTCGTGAGAGAAGGGACAGATTAAATTGTTTTGAGTCCCTTAGGCCCCAACCTCTGAGTCTTGTGGGAGGGAGAGAGAGGTTAATTTTACAAGATGATTTTTTTTTACTTGACCAGTTCCTGACCACAATAATTTAGCAAAGATGGCATTGATTTTATGGGTGATCACTGCAAGAAGTAGAAATAAGTGCATCTAATACACTGATATTCCTTGAAGAGCAACCTTAATCATGATCACCCTTCCACCTAGAGACAACCATCTATGATCCCAGAGAGAGTTTTTTCTGTATTTTTAGGATCAACCAATCCCAATCAATAATGCAGTAGCTACAACCCAAGTATTTAAAGCCCAAAGATAAACGGATAGTATTGATCCCAAATATGGCACCAATTTGCTGACAGAACACAACATCCTTCTCATTGGTTATGAGAGTCGATCTATCCTAGTTTATAATAAGGCATGTGGCTCTTCCAAAGGTAGATGGGATCTAAAATATAGCTTCCCATCTCGAGTAATTAACAGCTCAAAATCCAAGGACATCATTTACAAAGAGAATATGTGTAATAGTTGATGTGGGAGAGACCCTACATCCATAGATATTTCCATTTTATTTTTCAACGGAAACACTTTTGCTAAGAGAATCCATAACCAATATAAAAAGAAGAAGGGAAAGAGAACATCCTTTGCTCAGGCTCCTGGAAATTTTAAGGAAATTTGTAATTAGGCCATTGATTAAAACCTCCATTGAGATTGAGGTCACACATGCCATGATATATTTGACATGGCGATGAGGAGTGTTGATTTTGTGAATGTTCAAGCAAAGGAAATCCTAATCTACCTAGTCATACACCTTCAAAAGATCAATTTTCATGAGACATTATTTTATTTTACGCAAGTTGATCGAATGGATGCACGCTTGGGCTATTGATGCCCTGAATTATCCTTTCAGGAATAAAGACAAATTGTTCTAGACATATATATGAGGATAATATATTTTTAACTCTCTTAGCAATAATTTTAGAATTCACTTTATAAAAAAGTTACAAAGACAAATCAACCTATAATCTGAAAAATAAATGGAATTATATTTCTTAATAATTAAATCAATGAAGGGTGCATTGATAAAACCTGATATATGCCTATCCAGTGATAGAAAATATTGCCCCATGATGCTGAAAAAAGATAGATAAAACTTAACCGGCCAACCATCATGGTCTGGGATTTTGTCTTTGGCCATCTATTTCAGCATATGAAGGAGCTCCTCTTTGTTTACAAGCCTATCCATCAGAATGATGTTTCCCTCATTTACTATGATAGGGAAAAAAAATTCCAACTCATGTTAAAGAATTTAACTAGGTTTGGTCTTCATAAATTGTACTTGAGTCAATACTTATTGTACTTGTCAAAAGAATAAATAATTATATATATATTATTATTAAATGACATATTAAAGCATGGGTTTCATACTTGGGTCATATTTAATTTAGGTCAAAGTCCCTATTGTGGAATTCTAGGTTTTATTATGAGTCTATAGGATTATTTCATATTTAAATTGATCCATATTGGGCTTTTTAATCATAAAAATAGGTCAAGTATTGAGTAAAATATGATTTATGAAGCCTCCACAACAATTTGGCCTTAAGGTTATCAAGTAGGCCTCAAGCCCCAGAATGCGAGCTCATCTCAAGCCTATATATATAGTGGAATCGTACTCACTTGGACCCATATCACTGCAACACAGAATTTCAACCTAGAAGGAGAACAAATTTCTGGATGTGGTTTTGGGTACACTTATAGAGTTGATGAAAACAAAAAATTTGGCACCACTATCTCTTCATTTTGAGCTATAGTTTGGGAGATCGAAGTTCTCAAATTTTTACTGCAACAGTTGTTGCATCAGGTGTTGCCAAGGTGTTGATGCTAAGAGAAGAGGAAGTCGAAGTTTTTTTTGGTGAATGTTTTTTCTTGGAGAAGTGGTATTGGGCCTAAATCTAAGTCTTTGAAGCTAGATCGAAGTCTCAAGAAGCAAGGTCGAAGTTCCAGGTCAAAGAAACTACATAATAGTGTTGTTATTGATGCTACTACTGCCAAATTCAAGAAGGATCAAAAGGAAGGTTGACTTGGTGTGAAGGAATTATGGGTCAAGGTATAGAGTCTCAAGAATCACTATTAAAGGAAGAATTAATAATTGGTTTTCTCCAAGAGTGAGGTTTTTCCCTGGCTGCTGGCCTACATCTGGTATCCTTGATCTATGTGTATTTTCTTGATTAACTAATAATAAGAAAGATAAGAACAACATAATAATAACTAAATAGTATCACAAGTAAATAATCAAGAGTAAGATGATCTTTCTGCCTTTCTAATTCTCTAACATGGTTTCAGAGCTTTGGTGAAAGAAGAATGAAAAAGGTAGTCTCAAGGACTTAATCAAGGAAGTTATAAGAATTTCACTAAAGGAAAGAAGTTTTCACTATCTTCAAGGAAGTTATAAGAATTTCACTAGAGGAAATAAATATTCACTATCTTCAAGAAATATGTTTAACACTATCAAGGGAGAGAACAAGCTTGAAGGAGCTAAAAATTATAGTTCTTGGAAGAAAATGATTGACATTATCATTGAAAATAACAAGGTCTTAGATTTAGTCAAAGGAAATATGAAAAGGCCTATAGAAGAATCAAGTGATGATGATAGGGTGAAGTACAGAGAACTCGAATTAGTAGTTGTAGATTTGATGGTTGAAGGCATAAAGTACAATCTTGTCGCCTTCATAGAAAATGTTGATCACGATCAGGAAATGTATGAGGCTTTGCCAAAATTATTCACCATCAAGAACATTGGAAAAGTGGCAAGTCTGAAGAATGAACTAAGAATTACTGATGTGACAAAGGAGGATTTTGTTTCCTCTTTATTTGTGAGGATATCAAGGATAAGGGATGAGTTTCTTGACAATGATGGAATAGTACCAGATAAATAACTAGTGATTACAACAATTTTGGGACTACCACGTTTTTGGGGTTCCTTTGCTTCAGCTCTCAACAGTTAGAAAGAAACACCAACCTTTGAGGAGTTATGAAAAAAATGCAGTCAATAATAATTAAAAGTCTCCATGGTAACAAAAAATGGAGAATTTTCAAGTTATTATGTTTCCCATCATAAAGGAAAGATTCAAGAAGAAGGCACCAAAGAAGAAGGTTGATCTGTCCAAAATTGAGTGTTATCATTGTCACAATATGAGACACTATAGGAGTGATTTCCCTGACAAGCCAAGGATCAAGAAAATAGACATAGATCATGCTAACATGGATAAATAAACATCATCTCCCAAGAAATCAAAGCTCGAAGAAGATTTAAGGGACTTGCACTACTAAGCCCCTTCTCTCTTATATTTCATTTGTATATTTTATGTAGTATAGGTTTACCATCTTCTTGGAGATATATTTGTTTGTTTTATAAGCTTTAAGTTTTCCCTAAAGCTTGGGAGGGAGCCCACAACAACTCCTTAATATAATTATCTCATTCCCTCTATTTGTATTCATATACTTATTTAAGATTTTGATTATATTAAATACTATCACTTGTCTAACTCTATTCCTTGTTTAGGAATCAATGTGTTGGATGTTCAAGAATCATGGAGAAGGCTTCAAGGATCAAATAAGAAGGCCACACAAGTCTAAAGGCTTGCAAAATAATTAAAGGTATATATTAAAATATAAATTCTTGTTACTCTCTTTGAAATATCCATCTCTATGTTACTAATTGTTGTTATATCTAGCTCTATTGAATCCTAAAAGGATTCTTGTTTGGGATAATTCATCACCTGATGAATCTACCCATCTTATACACATATTATTTCTTATATAAATAGAACCTTAAGGAGGTTCTATATAAAACCCTAACCCAAGGGTATGCTGGTAATGTGTGAAATCCTAAACCTATTTAGGTATATTTATGAATAAGTTTCTATTTGATATTGTCAAGTTTGGGATTTTGATATGATCATGGAAACTCTAGACATGCTTGAGTTAAAATGATGTCATTAGAAATCCCGAACCTCTAAAATTTGATATAATAAGGATTTTATTTGAAAATTAATTGAAACCATAGGTTTTGGTTAGGTCCAACAGGCAAAATTCTTGTTATGAAAAGTCCTAGGAATGAAACATTAGGTATATGTTCTCTTGATTGAATCCCTAGCCTAGTTTAGGATAATATATATATCTATAATGTATTAATTTTCACTAAAATATGATGTGGTTATAATGGTGATCTCCTAGATATGTGTGTTGACCTATTTTCTAATGGTCCTAGGAATCTAGGGTTTGGAAACAAACCTTAGTCAAAGTTTGAAATATCTAGGATGGTGATTGAAAATTCTAGGGTCTATAAATAAATCCTTGCAATGATTAAATTCTCTAGTATGTATATTCATTTGAATCTATATAATGTATTCTGAGAATTTATAAATGGAAAATCTATGGTTTACATCAAACACTAGTAGAATTTACTCAAGATGTGTTTACTGAATTCTAGGATTTACAATAAACCTTAGTAGAGGCTCTTCATGATATGTTTTAATAATTGATTTGAAATATATGGTATGCAAATAACTATAGTGAAAGAAAATGTTTGAGCTGTAATCAATATTTATTGAGTCTTTTGTATGCAATATAGGATTTGTATGAATCCCTAGTGGAAAATATAACATGTGAATTCTAAAGGTTGTTAGATATCTTGTAGATATAATTGGTTTTAGGGTTTACTAAATGTTGTAGCAAGGTATATTATACATTTGAAAGAAACATTGAAACCCTAGATAGAATGAAAGACATTGTGAAGTAGTCTAGGGTTTATGATAAAATTCCCTAGTAAAAATGTTGAAGAGTATATGCCTCCTGTTTGGGTATATAATATGTATAAAGTTGAAAAAGCTTCTGTGATTCTGATATGGCTAAATTTATGCTTCTATAGTTTTGGTTGTGTTTGTTGTCTAAATTTGTGCATGTACATTATAAATATGAGAAGTTGATAAGTATGATGAGAAGGATGCAATCCATGAAAGATTGTCCAACACCTAAAAGAAGAAGTTGATCTCCCTAGATTAAGAGGGAGCTTGGATAAAAGAAGAAATTGTTATGGTTCTCTACCTCATGTCTCATGCACTAGACCAAGACTAACATCAGTAACTCTTAGTGAAGACCATGAGTAAGAATCATAGTCATGATTGGAGAATGCTTTGGTACTGCTATAAGAAGGAAAGAAGGATCCTATTGAATAAAATGTTGCTACATGAAAAGTAGGAAAGGAAAGTGTATGAGGTGTGAAAATTCTTAGAATAGAATCCTACTACAAAAACTGATATTTTTTCTTTCTAATTATTAATTTTGAATCAAGTTATTTACGATGTTATACAGTAAACATCAAAATAAATTCTACTGCAACCTTCACAAATAAAATAATTTGGAAAGTAAATGCAAGGAAAAATACTAGCACACATATAGTCATAATGACACAATTATTTTTGGACAATTGTTCACAAAAAAACTCAATGTGCGAAAACCAATGCAACCGATGAGGGTTTCTTTATTATTCTTCAGCAATAATTCATGTAAATTTTTTTAATATCAAAATAGTCGAAGAGACACTGAGAGAATTTTACTGATTAAATTCTCACACTTTACATCGTTTTTCTGAACTGGAAGAGGACCCTTTGTCCTTATGATGGCCTCACTACATCACCCTTTACACAGTGACTGCGTAGTTCCTACGTCATTGCCTCTGCACTAGTTATCTGCATCCCTCCTCTATGATTCTCCTTCCAGAATTTCCATGCCCTCTCTGATTATTTCTGATCCCTCTCTCTCCCACCTGCAACTCTCCCTCTGATTCGATTTTCTCTTGTTGAACTTCAACCACTAAGAAAATCGATCTGCTTGGGAAATTGAGTATCTACACATGTGTGTTCTCCAAGTGCCCATATATTTCCTTCTTATAATCTCTCATTGAGGTATCAATGACCAAGATTAAAACATAATCGATGAATAATATTATCTTGGACTTGATATTTGTCTTTATCTAGAAGATTCTCACCAGATTTAATTAATATAATTTAATTAATTACATTTGCTAAGTTTAGACTTGGGAATACATTAAAAATGATTAATTATTTTAATTAAATAATCTCCAGGTGGAATTTTCCAAAAATATTTCTGGGTCTTGGAGAATGCATGTGTCTTAGCCTCTCTGCAAAATCTTGAGGCTAGAGCGCATCCACTGCTACAAAAATCAACAATCCCTCTTACGAAGAATGTGCTCAAGTGCTGCAGCCTACTGAAGCATCACTTTAACTCTGTACCACTTCCTGTTGTACTACTGATGTCTGGCCTTCTTTCCCACCAACTACTACGCAACATTGATTCTACGTTGCATCTGTGTTGTTGTTGACCCTGCATACTACCAACTACTGTATCTGCACTACAACTCCCTCTCATCTACTACTACTACAACTGAGAATCCATCTATTTCTGCTACTGAAACAGGGTCTCTACCATACTTGTATTTTCCCTGAACTGGATGAACTTAGCTCTACCTATATATTTTGTGAGTACGTCTTCTACCTCATCTCTTGTGGGAACATAATGAAACTATAATGCCCATTCCCTGAACACAGTCTTTGATAAACTGAAATCACATATCAATGTGTTTCGACCTATCATGAAAGACTAGATTCTCAAATATTTTGATACAACCTTGATACTGGTAGCTCCCATCCTCTTTCTGAACAAACTCACAAGCATCTTTCTAAGCCATATCCCTTCACACGTAATTGTGTTGGATGCCATATATTCAGCTTCTGTTGAGCTTAGTGCTACTGAATTTTTCTTCCTACTGCATCAAGAGATAATCCCTGATCCAATGTTGAAGTTGTACCCAGAGGTACTTTTCCAGTCTACTGAACTACTAGCCCAATCTACAACTATGAATCTGCTCAATCTGACGTCATCTCCTCAGGTTTATATCAACCCATATTTGACTGTTCCACGCACATATATAATAATGTGCCTAGCTACTGCCCAAGGTACCCTTTTTGGTTCCACCATGAACTGACTAAGGGTGCTGACAATGAAACAAATGTTTGGCCTAGTCTTGACCAGATACATGAGCGACCCAATAAGTTGTCCATACAAGGTGGGGTCATCTTCCTTATCTCCTGGTGCGTCTATATTCTTCCAATTGGTGATCATAGGCATTGTCATGTGTTGGAACTCCTGCATTCTGAATCTCTTCAAAATCTAAGTAGCATATCTTCCCTTGTAGAAATTATACAATATGCATGTATTTTTTTTTTTCTAAGTAAGTCTAAATCTATTATATGAACATATAGTACAGAGCGATCCTAGCCTGCAACAGGCATACTGTCAGCAAAATGACAAAAATAGAGCTGCCCTGTACGGGAAACCAGCTCGAGCAGAGTATAAGAGCTGCCTCTTTTGAGGAAACCAGCTTTAGCATATTGGTTATAAACAGAAAAACAGAGTCGCCCACGAGGGGAAACCGACTCATTCTATGTTTGTGACTGAGAACTGAAACAACAGTATAAGCCAAAAAATAAAAGAGTCCTAGCAGGATTACATGGATTTGCAGATCATCTAGAGGCCGTAGTCGCCTGAAGGCTGCTCCTCTTCTATCCTGCACCATCCTGCGCTTTCATCTGTGTGGGCCGGGTTGCTCTGAATTGCAGCTGGCTCAGCATCTTGAACGCCATCTTGTGAACCTTTAGCATGCTGGTGGGTGGAACAGCCTTCTCCAGCTTTGCGCGCCTCATCAGTACCTGTAAGGAGGGTGAATTGCGGAGAGGGAGAGAGCGCAGACTCGTTCGGGATGGAGGAAGATGGAGGGGCGGGAGTGGTCTCAGCTACCTCTTTGAAAGAGACAGTGATCGTGGCGATGATCAAAGGCTTGTTGGTGTTACTTTGAAAGTGGAAAATGGTGGATGAGGGACTGTGGAGGGGCGTGACAGGGTGGGGAACAGCAGGAGACCTGGAAGAACCGGGACGGGGTCTGTGCGAGGCAGGGGAATTGCGGTTGAGCGCATTGCTGGAGTGGCGCCTCACTCGAGGCCTTTCGAAACTATCTGCAGGGGAAGACGATTCCGAAGAACTAGAGGGAGAACGCCAACCTCTGGCAGAAGAAGCTCGCGTATTACCCTGACGGCAGCGAAGCCTATGCCTCAATCTGGGCATGGTGGGGCAATGGTCGAGACTAGGGCCAGACAGGAGGCGAGGAGGCGGCGTGTTCCAGAGAGCAGACGATGTAGCGACCAGACCAGAGCAAAATGGACTGTGGGAGAAATGCAGGCCGGGATAAAGATCGAAACAACAAGTGAGCGGACAACGTCGGCCAACCTGCGTGCGGAAACTGGGCGAGGAGGCCTCCGCAGGGCATCTAAAATTGAGCGGCTTGACCTGCCGAGTCATGAAGCGCCGGAGGGTGTGACAGACCAGAATGGTAGGGGAATTAACCTGCAGAGCAACCAGACGGAGATAGGAATGAAATAGCCGGATGAGCATTGCGTGAGGACGAGCATTCATGTAGGGAGGATCGTATCCTCGGCGTTCCCACCAGTTTAAATGCTGTGTTGGGTGGAGTAAATTCGCAGTAGGCATGGCTGCGAGGAGTAAATGCAAACGAGCGCGAGGCCACGTGCTTTCCCGTGGCATGCCATCCTTCCGGACGCCCCTAATCACCCGCAGCCGGGGGATTGAAATCCTGGTGCACCAACAGAGTGCAATCTTGATGAAGTTTGCTGTCATGAATAATGGTTAGAGGTCCTTCGGTGAGAGTCTGGGTGCTCCCAACGCCTAAATTTGCCAGAAGGTCAGCAACCTTATTACCTGCTCGCTTGGTGTGCTTGAAACATATAGCTCGCTTGTCCTGCAACCAGCTAGCTATAAGTTCAAGTCTGGCCATCAATCTCCAGATGTTGGCCACCTTAGAAGGAGAGGAGCCGGAGAGGAGCTTCTGGGTCATGTTGATAAGGATTTGCGAATCACCCTCTATTTCAAGAGGGAAGAAGTTATGCCTTTGGGCCAGCTGCATACCCTGCCAAAGTCCCTCAAGCTCTGCAGAATTGTTGGTATCCCACCCTATAGAGCCATAGAAGATGAGCGCAGGGTTACCCTTGTGGTCTCTAAAGATCCCTCCAAATCCTGCTTCCCCCGGATTACCCTTGGATGCACCATCAAAGTTGAGTTTTAAAAAACCAGCAGGAGGAGGAACCCAAGAGTCAGGAGTGTTCGTCTGGGGACCCCGACTGCCAGTAGGAGTGGGGTCAGAATGAAGATTGAATTGCCACCTGTTCCAAATTTGCTGTTCGACAGGAAGAGTTGGAAGGTCCTCCTGCGTCCATTTTTTAAGGGCTAGGGTCTCCTGAAGATTGCTGCAAAGGTTATTCCAAAGGGTCTCTTGTGGCGTGGACTGGTCTTTGAAAATCCTTTTGTTTCTCTCCTTCCAAATGGTCCATAGAGTGATTCCGGGAATTAGTTTCCACAGGCTGTTGAGGATGGAGCTGTGATAGGGCACCGGGGCCCAGTTGCGAAGGATAGTGTTTAAGTCTTCTGAGCTTCTGCCATCTCTTCTGCAGTAAGCGCTGATGTTCTCCCATAAGAAGGCTGCCAAAGGGCACTGGATCATGAGATGAGCAATGTTTTCCTCTCTGCTGTTGCAGTTGGGGCATCTTGAAGGTCCAGCAAATCCTTTTTTGAGAAGATTGTCCCACGTGAGTATCTTTTTATGGCAGAGCAGCCAGAGGAACGTGGAGACTTTCGGCCAAGTGGGGGGGGCCCAGAGCGTTTTCCAAATAGGGTCAGGAGGATCCTGATCCTGCATTAGAATAGCATAAGCCTCCTTAATGGTGAACTCCCCTTTTGAAGAGTGGCCCCAGCGAAGGATGTCTTGTTTATTTGAGAGTCTGATCTTTCTGCTGTTCAAAGCTGCATCCAGAGCAGAGACCGACTAATCCTGTTGATTGTGCAGACAAGCAGCTGCTGATTTCCAGCGTCGGTAGCCATGATTAGGGTCCTCCTCCCAGAAGTAAGAGATAGGAGCTGCCATAGTGTCGATCTGATCAGGTTGAAGGGGCGGATCGATGATGGAGAGCAGCTTAGGTTGCTGTTGCCATGAGTCCATCCAGAAGCGGGCTGTGTGGCCGTTACATACCTCCCAAAAACTGTGCTCCTGGATTAAGTGGCGAATTTGCTTAGCTGCATTCCAGATTAGCGATCCTGGGTCGACTGCAGAGAGTCGGATAAGCTCAGAGTGAGGGCAATGATTCGCATATTTAGCCGTCCATAGCTGGGCCCATGGGCGCTGGGGTGAAGAAAGCCAACGCCACCATATCTTGGCTCCCATCAACTCATTGCTGTGCTGGGGATCGCGAAGGCCGAGGCCTCCAGCACTCTTGGGTTTGCATATCGTGGACCACTTCACTAATGCCCATTTCTTGCAGTGTCCTGAAGCACCCCATAGGAAGTGTCGTTGGATCGCTCTGATCTGCTTAAGGACCCATTTGGGGGCTGCAAGCACAGAGAAGAGATAGAGAGGCATGGTTTGAAGAATCGCCTTGACTAGGATGAGTCTACTGGGGAGGTTGAGAGTGCGATAGGTCCAGGAGGAGAGTCTGGCCTCGAGTTTGGATAGAAGATTTTGCCAGGCCGAGTGCTTGAGAGCAGAGTCAGTCAGAGGAGCGCCAAGGTATTTATCAGGAAGTTTAGCAATAGAAAAGTTTAGGATTCTGGCAATGCGGTTTTGGATAGGTATGGCAGTATTGAAGAAGAAGATTTGCGATTTTGAGGCGTTAATATTCATGCCTGAGGCTTCAGCGAAAAGGTCAAGCAGATCTTTGAAGATAAGGGCTTCCTGAGCTGAAGGATGACCAAAGAGCATATTATCGTCAACAAACTGCTGATGAGTAATGGGAGTGGCTCCGTGGACTGCGATGCCTCGGAGGCGCCGGATGTGAAGAGCATGGGAGATGCAGCAACTGAGACCCTCTGCCATGAGAACGAAAAGAAAGGGGGAGAGGGGATCTCCTTGCCGGATACCTCGGGAGGGGGAGAGGGGGGGGGAGGGAATGCCATTTACGAGAACAGAGAAGAAGGAGGAAGATATGAGGCTCATGACCCATCTGATCCAGGTGGGGCTGAAGCCATAGGCAGCTAACATTTGACGAATATAGTTCCAATTTAATTTATCGAAAGCCTTGGAGAGATCGATTTTTAAAAGCATACCTGGCTTCTTGTGCTGCTTCAGCGAGTGGATGACTTCATGAGTGAGGATTATACCATCAAGAATTTGGCGGCCTTCGACGTATCCTGTTTGCTCTGGGGATATGAGCATGGGGAGCAACGGCTTAAGTCTGTTGGCGATGACCTTCGAGATGATTTTGTAGATGACATTGCAGAGGGCAATGGGGCGAAATTTGTCGGGAGTAGCTGCCTTCTCTTCTTTAGGGACCAGGGTGATGAACGTGGCATTGAGCGATGGTAGGAGCCAGTGCATGGATCTGGATTCCTCCACAAGATGCCAAACGTCATTTTTTATAAGATCCCAGAAGTGGTGGAAAAAATTGGAAGTGAACCCATCTGGTCCAGGTGCTTTATCTGCTTTGTTTTGGGCCACTGCTTGCTCCACTTCCAGGAGTGTAACCGGGCGAAGAAGGAGTTTGTTGTGGTCCTCCGTGATCAGTTTGGGCACGTGTTGAAGTATTCGAGTGATGGCAGGTTGCCGATCAGTGTTATCTTCCTTCAGAACAGATTTGAAATGGTTGACTAATTCTGTCTCTATGTCTTGATGGTCTTCCAGTCTCTCCCCCGCTTGATTGAAGAGAAAGCCTATGTGGTTGCCCATTCTGCGTTGAACAGTGGATCGATGAAAGAATTTAGTATTTCTTTCCCCCTCTTTCAGCCATCTGATTCTTGATTTTTGCTTCCAGTAGATTTCTTCTTGCTGCCTTCTTTCCTCTAATTGTGTGGCGAGGCTTTGCTCCTTCTGTGTGTTGGCTTCATTGCGCCCATTTAGGATGATTTGGCGCTGTAGCTCAGCCATTTCCTGCTCGATAAGTTTTTGCTGCTGGAAGATGTTACCGAAAGTAGAGTGGTTCCAATCCTTGATGCGTGCCTTTAAGTCTTTGAGGCATTGCTGAAATTGATACATTTGGGAACTTGATGGCGGGATGAAGGCTTTCCAAGCTGAGTGAACCATTTCCCGGAATCCTGGATGCGTGAGCCAAAAAGCCTCGAACCGAAAAGGTCTTTTGACATGATCACCAGGTCTGGACCATTGGAGGCATATGGGCCAGTGATCCGAGCCAGAGTGTGGCAGGATGGAAGTCTGAAAGTCTCCTCCGATGTGAATGGCGTTGTCGGAGAAGAGAAAGCGATCTAGTTTGGAAGCGATTTGCTGTGACCCAGATCGCTTATTATTCCAGGTATGAGTGCCGTTTGCAAAGGGGAGATCAATTAACCAGTTGCGTTGAATGAACTCTTTGAAATGAGTGCTGTCTGTATCCATCTTTGCCCTTCCGCCTGTTTTCTCTTCGGGACAGGTTATCATGTTGAATTCCCCCCCTAGAATCCAGAGAGGGTGAGATCTGTTGGAATTGAGAAGCTCAATAGTTTCCAGCAACGCTATTTTCTTACCAATGTCTTGGGGGAAATAGGCATTGGAAAGGTGGCCGTGCAGGTTGGTGCCCAGAATGTGGAAAGTAACTTGGATTAAGTTGTGTGCAGCATGAGCATCGCTTATGGATACAGTACTTGGGTCCCAGGCAATTGCTAGTCCTCCAGAGGCTCCAGAGGCGTCAACTGCCACATATCTACAGCCTTGCCAGGCCTTTGAGAGAATGGGTCCTAGAGTGAGGCTGTTGCATTTAGTTTCTTGGAGGAATAAGACTTGGGGTCTTTCCATCCTTATCAGGTTCTTGATCATACGGACTTTGGAGGGGCCATTAAGTCCCCTTATATTCCATGAGACAACCTTCATTGGGAACTGCTTTCACGAGGTGAGAAGAACTTGGTAAGTTTTGGGTACCTACCAGATTCCATGAGCATTTCTCCAATGAGGATAGTTCTTTGCAGATCGGTCTTCCGACCTCGTTTCTTGGATTCTTTAAACAATTTTTTTCCATCCCATGGGCTGCCTTGCTGAATGCCTAGGGTTTTCTGCTGTTGCTGCACGCGTGAGAGTGCCATCGTGAGGTTCTTGATTTGTTTTTCGGATATCTGATCATATTCCCTTTTCTTGCATGCTTGTTCCAGGGTGAATATGTCTAGTTCTCCAATATCAACCATTTCCGTTTCTTCCTCAGCGAGACTGCTTTGTCCTGCATCAGCTGCAGTTGTATCAACCTCCATGTGACCAGCAGGGGTAGCGCTGGGATTAGGTTCATCATTGGGCGGGGGTTGAGAGGAGGTGTGCTCAGGCTGGGCGTTTGGGTCAGAATTAGCTAGGATTTCAAAGCGGTTATTGGAGTGAGGCGGCTTGGGATTCTGTGATGGGCCATTAGGGTTGGATGCAGGGGTTTTCTTAGAGTGGCGGCGACGGTTTTGGACTTTGGTGAAGCCCTCCGCATCCGGGGCTGTGGAGTTGGCAGAAGGGTTACTGGGAGGGGCATTCAGGGGGCAGTCCCGAAAGAGGTGACCATGGGTATGACATTTTCTGCATCGAAAAGGCACATGCTCGTAATCTATGGGTTGAACCCATTCGAAGTCATCGTGATAGAGACTTACCGAGTCTGGCAGGGCACTAGCTAGATGCATGAAGACGCAGATGCGAGCGTAGGAGGTGTAGCGCTTGAGCTTGGTTTCCTCCGCCGTTTTTATGAATTCTCCAAGACCATTTCCTATGTCTTTGAGAGATTCTTCGTCCTAGTATTCCAAGGGCAGGGAATACAGCCTGATCCACACCGGCGCCCAGTTAAAATCCTCAGTGTCCGGGTTGAATCTTTCAATCCATTCACGCAGATATAGCCCAGATGAGTTGAAGAAGTAGGGGCCTTCGTCCATGACACGATTTTTGTCCTCCAGGCAGTTAAAGGTGGCTGTGAAGAACCCTTTGGGGCCGAGTTGGAGCGTGACTTGGCCTTTCGGTTTCCACTTGGTCTTAACCCAGCCATGAAGAGCCTTCTCAGTGGGCCAAAATCCCACGAATTTACCATTCAGTGCATGATCTCGCATGTACTGTATTTGGGTATTGATCCGTTGGCTGGGGAGATCTATCTTGGGCCGATCTGCAGCAATCGGCCGGCAGGTGGTAGAGGTGACCTTGGGAGAGGTCGTATTGCCTTCCGGCTCTGTACTTTTGTCTGGTAGCGTTTCTGAGTCTTCCCTGGTGGGTTGCAGAGTTTCAGCAGTGGCCGTGGGGTTACTGCTCGTATTCGCGCTCTGAGCATTGCCAGAGGGGGCGCGATTCTTGTCAGAAGCTTTAGTCTGGGCATCAGAGGAGTGATGATTGGGGGGGGCCTGGAAAGCCTCCCCCTGCGGTGGCTCCATGTCGCTGTATCAGCAGAACAGGAGCGTATGCAAACACAGACGGCGGGGAGTATTGCAGTGGTTCATACAGCAAGTCGGCGCCGTCGCTAAGGAAAAACCCTAGCACAAGAAGTTGCAGAGCGTTCCGTCGCTACTCGTCATCTTTTGTCATATTAATCCCTATACAATATGCATGTATATCTTCGATTCACCCAATATAAAAATGTACTAAAGTTAAATACTGAATCGCTTCTACAAATATTTGCGGAATTAAAAGCACAATCTCCAATTACATGAACATGAAGAAAGATCAATCACACACAACAAAAATAATTTCCCAAGGAAATATTATAGCTAAAAACCCCAATATATTCTATTATATATTATATCATGGATCATGAAACAATTACATACAAAGCTCTTCTCCCAAGAGCCCTCAATACATCAACTAATTGTCTCACACTGTCATACAAAAATTGGAAAATCCCTTAGGAAATTTATTGTCTCCAGATAACCTTCCTTCACTGCGCAATACCTGCTGAATGAAATCCCTGAATTGATGCAATCCTGCCTGCCTTGACTGCGCAAGTATCATTGGCACATGCAATGTGTGTGTGCTTGCATGTGTGCAAGCGAATAATGTCACAACTGATAGTTAACTTCTCTTTCACCTAGAACTCAACTGGGTCTCCACTAGATCTAACATGCATGCAGCTAATATTAGTAAATCTTTAGTTGCATGTGAAATCACTGATTTTGAATTAATTAATATTTAATTCACTTGATCTCTCACTATTGCATCTTCAGCTACAACTAGCACAACTGACTTTAACTCACTTAATTGAGTTAAACTATTTACAACTTGCACCAAATCATGCACCACTACACTTCCAACTCTGTTACAACTAGAATTACTCTGCATGTCCCACCAAACAACCTCTAACTCAAAATTCAGTTAGCTAACTGATTTTCCACTTCAGTTAACTATTTTCAAGTCCACATTGAGAATATAGTATAGTTTAATGTCCATCTAAATTAAGGGATAATAAAAATAGACATGCACCTAAAAATAGCATGTGGGCGATCGAGATTAAAAGGGAAAGTGCGGGGAAAAGTCAATTATTGGGTTCAATATAGGCCGTAGATCTTGGGAGTAAAAGAAAATCTGACGGTTAAAAATAGCGCGATGGGGAGGAGTAAAAATGTATTGATTAGTTGCTTTGATTTTCATTCGTTGGATCAAAAGGGATTTGGGGATCAAAGGGTCTAGATTGAATCTCGATGGGAACATGCCTTTTGATGGGATTTATATATAAAAGTGGCTTTTTCCAATGGAAAGGGTGATCGGGAAGGTTAATCAAGATTTTAACCAAGGTTATGGGGTCGAGGAAGGGAAATAAACAAGGGAATGGGTTTAGAAGTTTATTTTAAATTAAACTTCGATATTTTTTGTTTAAAACATATAGAACATATGTTTAAAGGTTTTTCATATCTTTTTTATTATATGGTTAATTAAATCGAGATGACTTAACTACCATAGGGGGCGGGATATTTATATATATAGAATACTTAGCCAAAGGGGTTATAAGGGGGGTTTTTATTTAAACATGTGGGAATAAATAACTTTGGCTTACGTTATATTAAGTGGGTTTTTTGGTTTATTATATAAAAAGGAGTTTTAAAATAGGAAAAGGTTATTTGTATAGGGAGTTAATATATAAGTTAAAGTTAATATGAAAATAGGACATGGTATACTCAAAACACATATTTATAACAAGTGAGGTTTTAAATATAATTTGCATTGAGCTTATCACTTGACTTATGATGTAATGTTATTTTGAGGGCTTAATGTGTTTAAATGATGTAGGAATTACAAATGCCTTTAAGTAAAAATGGAGTTTTACTTAGGATTATTCAAGGGAATGAGTGCATGAATGGTAAATGATGTGATTAAGGGATTAATATAGACATTTAACACTTTCAACTGATCAGTCATAGAGCCTTGGGTCCGATCCCAACAAAAGTCAAGGAAATGCCTTGAGCCTTTCTCACTGATAGTCTAGAATGTTTCATGACTATGGGAAGGAGAAGTTAGTTATTTTGCAGCCCATGATGAATGATATTTACATTGAGACTTTTCACCTTCTTCTACCTACCCATCTTACCATGCTAACATTTTTTTCTTCCTTTGTAGTAGGTGTATTTAAGCTAGCAACCTTCACAACATTTATTCTTTTTGAAAGCAAGTAAAACTATCTAATTCTACACTTATTTCATCCAGGAATCCAGATTAAACTGTTGGATTCTCTTATTCTCTACCTAACTATTGAATTGTCAGGATTAAACTGTCTAACAATTCATTATTCTCTATCTACAACAAGGAAAATTGAAAAATGACAAGTTAAGATTAAAATGTTTAACTCATCATGGACTATGGCATTTATTGACACTATGCCATAGTCAAAAAGTAAAAAGTAGTGGCATGTATGCTTGCACACTTTCATTTTTTCTTTTTGGGTCTTTTATTTTTTCCAAGTCCTTTGATTATTCTTTTAGGACTTTTTACCCTCTTTTTGATTTTTTTGATTTTTTATGAAATATGTGAATACAACTTGCAGAAGGAAAAGTATGGACAGATTTACAAGATTATCAACAGTGAAGTAAAAAATTATTACCCCTATATTATAGGTTGCTAACAACTTGAATCATCTAATTTTGACTGGGGTTTCTGAGTTCTAAAGAAACACTAAGTGTTTTCAATAAATCATTCCCCAGTATGGTTGCCATTATGTTATCACTCTATAATTTAGAAGATTGAAAGGAACAAATTACAGAGGACAACATAAAACCACTTTGGATTCCAGGACCTAGCCTTCCTAGACTCAGAGAGGGCTCTCTCTGTTATTTATGATTTATGATTTATCTTGATGATTATAATTGTTGATATTAGGCTAGTTATAGAGATTATGAGAACTATTGGTTTTGATTGGTTGGGTGGTTGGACAGACAG
The DNA here is from genome assembly GCA_034641835.2 of Pinus albicaulis. Lineage (NCBI taxonomy): Eukaryota > Viridiplantae > Streptophyta > Pinopsida > Pinales > Pinaceae > Pinus > Pinus albicaulis. The sequence continues at coordinate 164,718,490 of CM076574.1, read as the reverse complement.
AGATATGAACCTTAATCCATTGGGCTATGGAGTCATAAGAGGTTGAATTGTGCATCAAAATTTTCAAGGGGCATTCATAGGGAAGGCTAACTATGCAGACTGGATCTTACTGGCAGTGTGAATATGAGATGAAAGAAATCAATGAGTTCAGTAATAGCTAAAGAGAAGTTAATAATTGTTTAACTATACTTCAGAGGAAAACATTAAGATAACAAAAACAGACAGAATTAAGGTGCTCTCTTAGCAGATCTTAGTCTAAAACTCCTAGTTTTTAATCAGAGAAACTGATGCATAGCATGAAAAGACAGAGGAAAACATTAACACTCTAGTGTAGGTGCTTAATTTTCACTAGGATCATGGGTGCCAAAAATTTCTTGTTGAATCTAAACACTTCCTATCAATAAGAAAGGGAATATCCTTGACCCCGATTCTATCTCTATGGTATTTGGATTTTCTCCTAGTGAGCGCCTTCGTCAAAATATCTGCATCTTTATCTTCCATGGGAATGTACTAAAGCAACATGATTCTCCACTACACACAATCTCTCAGATGATGGTACCTGATATCTATAGTCTTGGACCTATTAGTACCCTATAAATTATAGGATCTCAAGATGACTGGATACTTCATATTTCATGTAATTTTTTCATTATTGAAAGGCTTTTCAAAATTCAAATGATTTCAAATAAAAATGAAAAAAATGAAAAAGAAAGAAAAGAGGGTATAAAAATAGAGAAAAATAAAAGAGAAAAGAGAAAAAAAAAGGAAAAATGAAAGAAGAACCCCAAAAAAGAAATAAAACTGAAAGTGTTGCAAGTTTAAATGCCACTACTCATTAGATAGGTTTGTCCAGTCATACAATTTAATCATGATTGGATAGTTTTCAATTTGTGTTGATAGGTTAGAGAATAAATATTTTCCAAACTGTTTAATCTTGGCATATCAGGAGATAGGTAGAAAATGAGATTGGTTCAACAGCTTAATGTGAACCAATAGCAGAAACAAGGGATAAGGGTTAGGTTAGAATTTTAAAGGAATATTTTCAGGGTCTAAAAGTCTAAGTGCACCCTACAAAGGAAGAAAAAATGTTATATGAGTAGTTCGGGTAGGTAGATATGCAAAGGAGGAAGAAACGAAAGGAAAAGGTGAAATGGGGATGTCAAAATCCTTTGAGGAAAAATCTATTTTATCCTAAGCCCTGTGCAAGTCCTGCCAAGCACCAAATTGCAATTCGCATCGACCAAATCAAAAAAATTCCTTGTTATTCATTCATTTCACAAAATCCTTCGATCACCACTAAATTGCGCGATTTGCGATAACCGTCAGGTCCCAACCCCTTACCACGTCACCTCCATCTCCCGTACTTCGCACTTTGAAAATCTTAGCACTTACCTTCACCGCTTATAAATAAACTCGGCGATTTGCGATTTGCGATATCTGTGGGCCCCTCCCTACCACATCACCTCCCTCTCCCTGCACTTTGCACATCACAAGTTTTAACGTTTACCTCTACTTCTCATAACTAAATCCGCCGATGTGCGATTTGTGATAGCCGTGGGGCCCATCCTGCCACGTCACCTCCCTCTCCTCGTACTTCCCACTTCAAAAATATTAGCACTTACCTCCACTGCTTATAACTAAACCCGTCGATTTGTGATTTGTAATATCTATGGGCCCCTCCCTACCACGTCACCTCCCTCTCCCGACACTTTTCACATCACAAGTTTTAATGTTTACCTCTACTGTTCATAACTAAATCTATCAATGTGTGATTTGCGATAGCCATGGAGCCCATCCCACCACGTCACCTCCATCTCCCCACAATTCGTACTTTTCAAATCTTAGCACTTACCTCTGCTACTTATAACTAAACCTGTCAATTTTTGATTTGCGATATCCATGGGCCCCTCCCTGCCACGTCACCTCCCTCTCCCCGCACTTCACACATCACAAGTTTTAATGTTTACCTCTACTGCTCATAACTAAATCCACCAATGTGCAATTTGCGATAGTCGTGGGGCCCATCCCACCACGTCACCTCCTCTCAACGCTAAACACCTCCCACCTTACCCTCCATCTCCGCCCCTCACCTCGCCATCGACGACCCTCAAGCCATTTCGGCCCCCCCTTAGCCATTGGACGTTAACAAAGGGGGGGGATCCGAAATGGGCGGTATCCATTACCGCCCACTCCTCCACGTGTCGCACTCCCACAATTTCGCACCCCCCCTCTCTATTACCGCTTACCATCTGAGACCCCCTTCGAAAATATTTTTCCGCTGTCCTCCAAAACGTTTTCACCCTGTTAACGTTCCCAATGTCGTCACGTCACGTCCTCCATCACCTATCCATTTCACCCCGTCACGTCCCCTCTCGCCAACAACACCGTTGTGCCATGAATGGCTGGCCTGTTATCCAACAGACGCGTGCCAACTCAATGGTTACCCTCCAACCACATGTTAAAACCTGAATTCACCGCGGTGCCAAATTTTGCCTTACTGTTACTATTGAATTGCTACATGTTGTGATATTTACAGACAACTGTAGAGGAGATCACGACCAACCACCTTGGCCAAAGGGTAAATTTCACATCAAATAAGGAACAACCAGCGCTCTGTGAGCCTGGTTACAGTTCTCGTTTTAGCTAATTCATTTCTGATCTCGATCCCCTTCGGTATTACCCCTTCCTCAATATCAATTCATATTGTTTCCGCCTTCTCTATTCCCCTTCTCTTGCATCCCATTCTCCATTACAAGTGAGACAGAGAGTGAAAAATCAAATGATGCCTCCCAAGGCAGATCAACAGTATTTCAATCCCATGGTCTACCCCCAGGTAGACTTAGACCATATTCCCCTGGCTGACAGTAACTACAAGATCCACGAGACAGAGTCATACCTTAACATGTTCAATGTCTACTGCTGGCTCAAGGATAATCTCCTTGACGAAGCAAATGATATCAGCCCGTGGGAGACCAAGCTTCCACATTACATCTTCCCTAGAACCCATAATTAGGAAATGTCAGTCTTGCTATGAAATCAAACAAAGAGCCATAATGAACTCAGTAGGAGAGATTTTGTTTTATGTAAATTCCCCATCCATTCAAGAGATGTTGTAGGCCCCCATTGTTGAGAACACTACCCCTTTTTCATATGAGGCCCTTATAGGACTATACCAAGGATTAGATTTTTCCAGCAGGGCTAAAACCTTGGAGCTTTTCATGACTCCCAATGCGCAAATGTCTACCACAAATCCCCCATACCCATCATCCACCTTCCCAGAAAGGACCAAGCACATTGTCACTACCCTATCTTATTTGTTAGGCTATCATAATGATCAGTGGATAGATGAAGCTATAATTTTTTTCTTGTCTATCCTCTCTGCAGATGCCAATCCCACTGCTATGTTCAACTATGCTCAGTTCCTTGCTGATGCAATCCACAACTAGTTCTTGAAATTTCAAACAAAAGGGGTATTCAAATACACCTCTGTGTTGGTATACATGTTTACATTTTTTCAATCTATCAAGTTTGAATTCGACATGATAAAGCAAGGTGAAGACTCTCAATCCCAATTTGTCATTTTTTGGACAACTCTATTGAGAAAGAAGTAGGAAGACTATTCATACAAGAGCTTTGCAGACCTATTTGTTCATCTAGAAATCATTGCACTGAGAAGCACCACAGATCCCAGGGTCAGTGAGGAAATCAAGAAAGTGATGAAGTTGGCAGAGCATATCAAGACAACAGACTGGTATCTCTACCAAAACTACATGGAAATCAGGGTTTATGGCAGTGAATTGGCCCCCTATAAACTACCCAAATATCTCTTCATGAGGATATTTTCCCTTGAGTATATCAGACAAATGATAGATGTTGATGAGGTGCATTTTGTTTCGGCCAAGAAGAAGTCACAATTCAAGATCAAATCCCAAATCGACCCATTCATCTGCAACAACAAGGCAACAGGTGGAGAGGCAGATAAAATACTAAAAGATATGAAATTCACACATAATTTCACCTAGTACTATGATCCAATGGGGATCATCTCCAAGAAGAAGGTGGAAAACAATTCCACACCCTACATCCATACCCATAGACTGGAGATAGAGAAGTACATGAACCAAGAAGAATGGGTGGCAGACACACTCCAGGAGGCTGAAGATCAGGTCATCTCTACTTCAGGAATCCAAACACCAACTCCACAAGAGAGGAAGGCGGCAAGAGTTCAAGATGAAAAAGGAAAGGAGCTTGAAAAGGAAATAGGAAGTAAGAGGACCAGAGAGGATCAAATAGACATGGACATCGATTCCTCCGCTAAGGATTTAAAAATTAAATATAGGAAGAGAGCTAGGATCAACATGGGCCTTGACCAAGGAAACGATAAAAACCAACAAATTTCCATTAAAATTAGGGGTTCACCAAGTTCATCTCTAGCATGTGGTCACCCAATATTCTCCACATCCTCTGCCACCGTGCCATTCCAACAACAGAGTGTGAAATCTCCCACATCTACTTCCACTGTAGAACAAAAGGGGGAATACATATATGACATATTCAGGGAGATCAAGAGAAGGAATGAGTTTCTCAAGACCAACACCTACAATTAGTTTTGGAAACAAGTAGGCAACTCTCAGAGTAGACTCATGTCAGCCTTTGACTCTGAGAAGGGAATAATGATGATGGAATTCTTGGAGGCACAAATTCCTTAGCCCAAAGGTGCAACAGACTATAAGAAGACATCTTTTATTTCGATGCAAAGAACATCCACCCAATAGACCAGATGGAGATGCACAAGCAGACTGGGGAAATAATCTCCTCCACCATAACTAGCACAGCCATGAGCCTCTCAAAACTACAGATGACTTTGTCCAATGCATAGTCATAATTAAAGTTCGAAAAGGTCTCCGCCATGGCCAAATATTCAAGGATAAAATCTTTGGAGGATTTAGTGATACAACTCAGGTACAATCCATAAAACATAGCAGTGGTAGAAACCCTTGTGATGAATAAGAATGCATACATAGCTGCTTTGAGGAGGCAGCTTAAGATGCCAGTGACAGAAGACCCTATGGCGAAGGAGATAGAAGCAACTGAAACACAGAAAGCAGAAATGTTGTATTTAATTATTGAACAAACAAAACAGATCAAGAAAATGGAGGATGAGATGGATAAAATGATCAAAGAAATACATAAAGCAATAAGAAATACAATTAATGGAGCAACAAAAGAAGCAAATAAGGCCATGATCCCCCTAAAAACAGCTCTCACTGTGATCCCAGTAGCCACCACATCCACAGGAGCACTGGGGGAAAGTATTGAGTAGCTAGCCAAGGAAATGGAGAACATGTCCTTACAATCAACAAAGATTAAAAAGTTGTAGGATCAACTCAGTAACCTACAAGAGAAATTCAAAAGGAAATATTCTGAACATGCCATAGAGTTGCATATTAGAAAAAAGCTAAATGAAAGTTTGCAGAAATCTCTTTAGGAGTCCTCAATTGGCAACATGGTGGGAAGAGTTAAGCAAATTATACGGTTGGATATAATTGAATTTGTGGATGATATATGGCCCTCAATTCAGATAATTTTTTAATAGAAGGACCTAATTGATGTGATGAAGGTTTCCATTAATAAAAAAAATGAGGAACATGGAGATAAGCGCCAAACTGCCAACAACATCATCAGATTCCTGAATTCCAAGAGCAACCATGAATTGGAGCAACTGGAAGTCACTGATAGAAAAACCTATGTTTTTGAAGTTAAAAAGGTGTTTAATAAGAAGATTCTGGTCACATAGCTAGAAGAAATATGCCATAAGTTGGAGATTGGGGTGAGTAATTTTTTCAACAGGATTGAGGCACTGAAAAAAATAGGTTTGCCTTCCTTGTTTGTCATCAACGATAAACTGATGCCCAAGACTGATTATGTAAATAGGCTCACAGAGATCTCCGAGGACACATCCAATCTCACAAATCTAAAGAACACCATGACTGGGAAATAATTCTATGAAGTCATAAAAAATGATGCCTTCATACAACATGAGGTGAAGCATATTTTTCAGCTGAAACCAACATTCGTAAAGTAAACCGAGACTGATGAAGTCTACAAGAAGTTGAACAGGATAAAGATTCTAAGTCCAGAGAGTTGGGAAATTCTATGCAGGCTCCAGGAAGGATGACAACTCAGTTCAGTGATGAAGCTGGCAGCCCAGTGAATTTTTAGTGTCAGCACATCCAGTGTATCAGATCTGCCAACACAATAGACTGCTACAACGTTAGGTAACGACTCCACAAGGACGTCAAGCACCTGCCAAGAGGGCCATTACGATGAAGGGACACTTCCACTGTAACTTCAGACATCTGTCTAAAAACAATCACAATGCGTCCATGCATAAGGCGCACAGACCCATTTTCAGTTACTCTTGTGGTAAACGAACCGATTTCCCTTTCGGTAATAGAAATCCAGTGCAAACAGATTAAATATAAGTTTTCATATTGTAATAAGGGTTGGAACCTGGTTTTTTAAGCACTTTTCATTGTAGGTATTCGTACTTTGTAAGCTGGAGCATCAATAAAGAGATCATTCTACAAGATTCATGTGTTGTGTTGTCCTAGTGATGTTTTTCCTTATTCATGTTTAATGCTTTCCCACTGTAATATTTTCATGTGTTTCATTTATAATTATATTTGTAAAGCAGGAAGGTTAGATTAAGATTTTCTGTTTCAAAGTACCTTAATTCTGACTGCCTTTACAACTTCAATGTTTTCCTCTGATGTATGGTTTAAGAATTATTAGTTTCTCTTAAGTCATTACTGAAAGCACTTTTCTCCATCCCATATTTCCACTTATCTATAAACACCAGAATTCGTAGCTAGCTTGCCTTGTATTTGCTCTATAATTTGATGTGTACACCCAGCCTATTTTGACTCCATAGCCCAATGGAAACTGTTTAGAGGAACCCATTCAAATCCAACCACGAACAATCAAATAAAAATAATTCCCACACTCAATTTAACTAGCCTAATATCAGTAAATTGAAACAAATTTAAATCCAACAGAGATATCTGTCTCTGAGTCTAGGATGGCTAGATCCTAGGCTTCAAGCGGTTTTGATGTTGTGCTTTATATTTTATTCTTACCAATCTTCTAAATTATAGAGTGATAACATATTGGCAGCCATAATGGGGAACAAATAGCTGAGAATTTTCAATTTCATCTGAATTCATTGAACCCCAACTAAAAAGCATTGAATGATACAACTTTCTTTTAAAGATTGATTTCTTTCAATATTCAATAATCAGTTTGTTTGTGATTTTGAGCTAAGTTTTGGCTCCCAAAATGATATCCACCAGATCCCATCCAAATCCAAATCCTCCTCTTATCGCAGATAATCCTGAGAAAATATTGAGGAAACTACCCAGAATGGAAAGTCCTACCAGTAGCAGGGTTCTGCATAGATCTAGCTCCTTACCTGATAGCTTTGTCACTTTGCAAGACATTCAATTTGATTTTTATTTCGAACTAGGTCTTTTCAGAACCAAGTCTCAGAATTGGATTGACCTTATAGTTTTTGATCCATCCATATTTCATACCTCTACCCATCCTACTTCATCCATCGTTTGTCTTCCTCCACCACCTCCACCAATCATGGCAGCCAGATATGCCCCATTGGTGCTACCAGTCCCTTTACCCCCTATTCCCCAAGATTACCAATCTAAAATTATAAAATTTGTTAGCACTGGTCCTATGACTGCCCAACAACACATTGATAAGATGAATGACTGGTTTGACTTGCAATAAATTGATGATGACAGTTTTAAGTTGAGAATGTTTTCCCAAATTTTAGGAGGTGAAGTCGAGAAATGGTTTAAGGATCTAACTGCTAATAGTATCCATGATCTCCCTGCTTTTCACCAAACTTTTATCAATAGGTGGGAAGTCAATAAAAACCCACTGCAGATTCTATCAAAGTATGAAATTATCAAAATATCCCCCAGAGAGAGTGTGCAAGACTACTGTGCTAGATTTAACAACTTATATAACGCACTCCCTGCTAATATGATACCACCCCAAGGGATAGTGCTGCTTAAATTCCCAGATGGATTTGACCCAGATATGGCCTATCAGCTTAAGGAAAGAGACTCATCAACCTTAGAGGAAATGCAGAAAAATTTTGTGAGTGTAGAGGCTAACTTGTTAGCTAAAAGGGCTAGGATGAGGAATGAGAGGAGAGTAACAATAAGAGAAGAACCTATAGCTTCTACATCTGATGCTAACATTGACAATTTGGTGAAGACTATGGAAAGGATGAGTTTGAATGAAAAATTAATACCTTGAGACAATCAACCAACGCCCCAAAACAAAAATCAAAACCCAAGAAGAAACCCTCCACAAATTAGATAGAGAGAGAAAAGAGGTCTTGATCAGTAGATTAGACCTCCTTTTCAAGAAAACTATGTGGATGATGATGAAGGAACAGTGGAGGAAGTGGAGGAAAATCATATTAATTTGATGGGGATTAATGAAGATGATCATAATTTTTCTCAATGAAGAAGAACAAGACTTGTTTTCACTAACCCAAACAGAACTCGGATCCGAAGAATTTGATGATTACAAACTGGGTTTTGAGAATTCCATTATGGAGGTCCACAGACAATACAACTTAAGGAGCAAGAAAGGTTTAGATAATTCTAATAAGAAGGTGACGCAGGGGCATTAGGCTCAAAAGTTACTTGTACATAAAGTAGACATAGGGGGTCCCATGTCCTTTGAATTTCTTGTAAATATTAATATTTTGAATGTTTTGGTAGGAAATTGTAATTATCCTCAAGTCATTTTGAGAACACGAGAAGTTGGTGGAGATAGGAATACGAAGAGTCAGTTTAGGATTAATTTAGTTATTGAGTCTAGATTCAGGAATTGGAATTCTAAGAGTTGCTGAACTGTTTTTATAAATGTAACCCTGAAGAGGTTAGATGAGAACAAGAGAGGACTGAGAGAGGGAGTTAGAGGTAGAGAACCTCTTCAGCAACAGAATAGGAGGATAATGGCCACTGAACTGAATATTTGGCCTGTCATGAAATTGTAAGAATTAGCTGAGATTTATCACCTGTATATATATATATATATATATATATATATATATATATATATATATATATATATATATATATATATATATATATATATATTTATGGAGAATTGTTCATAAGTTCTATGTGTGACTTTATGTCTTCTTGGTCGAATTGTATGAGGAAATTATCTCAGTGTAACTGTGCAATTGTTGGTTTAATTCTGTGTGAAGAATGCCTGTATCTCCGTAAGCTGGGTGTAATTAAGACTCTGTGATTTATTTAAGAGTCTGTCTACGCGATCAGTGATGAGTATGTGTGGTAAATCCCTGTGTTAAGACCACTGGAAATATATGGATTCATCCCAAGGAGTAGTTGTATAATCCATGTGAAGAGCCATGCCGAGGTATTGATTAGTTGTGAGTCTCGGTGTTAACTGCGTGATAGAACCCCGTGTTAAGTGTCGTGATAGTGGACTGTGTGTCATTGAGCAGTGGCATGAGAACTTTATGGTCGAGAGTTATGCGTAAGTGAAACCCCCGTTACAATAATAGGCCCTTTCTATTGTGAACGGAGAGTGTTGTCCCAAGAATCAACCGTCGAGCGAATAATAGAATCTGTGTTAACTCTGGCAGAACCCGAGAAAAAGGAGTGGAACCTGAGCGCAATGGAGTAGAGCGGAACCTGGAGCGTGGAAAGAGAGGAACCACGACCAGATGAACAGTGATGGTGGTTTGGAGTTGGACGGTGGGTTTTATCGCACCACCTTTGCAGTGAAAGTGGTATTTGAGGAATGGGGAGCGATTCCATAGATTGATTGACGTGTGTCCCCGAGAAACATTGCAAAAACACCTCCACTGCGCACCATCGTGCATTATTTTTCACGCATTTTGGCCGTGCGATATCTGTCTGATTCACGGTGGAGGTGCGACGCCTTTTGGATCGTTGGATCCCCTCGAGGTTTAACTAGGGTACGTGACTGGTGGGACCCGGAAGGGTCGCATACGTGTCTCGGTAGTTGATTTCAAAGGCGCAATTATTATGAAGTTTAATGTTTAGGGGGAGACTCTAATACATGGTGGTGATTGATGTTAACCAAGGTCCGAATGGTATATTGTATACGGTCGGAATTATGTGCATGGGGGTTAACCATATCGGGATGCTCTAACATTGAACGGAGGCGTGACCATATATTGTTATGTATTAAGGTTGCAAGTTAATAAAAGGATGCCGATTATTGTTGGACTTTGTTGTAACGTTTTCGGTAATTGAAGAACACCGTAATATATGTATTGATATAGAGCACACATATATATATATATATATATGTTGGCACATATGTATACATAATGGACTGTCGGGTTATAACTATAGAGGAGTGTTGAATTAATATCTCAATTCTCTGAATTGAGATATTAAAATAACCCAGACTTATTTGTTTAAATTTGCCAGCGTAGAATAAAGGGAGGTTGTGAGATTGCCCAGACTAGGGAAGAGGATTGGACATGAAAATTTGGATACATTTCACACACAGATTGAAGTTGGGACCAAGTTAAACCGGGGCTAAGGGAGGGCCCCGCTGTCAAGTGGTATCAGAGCTAGAATTTAGTTAGCTCGCTGAAAAGTTTGTTTTGGAAATGCACATGTACTGAACAGGAAAGAAAAGTTGAAGTCTGTTTAATAGAAGACTGTAGATTTGGAAGCCTGACATGCAGCATACATATTTGAAGTGAACAGGATTGTGGAGTGAGTGGAAGATAGGATCATGATCTTGCAGGTAATTAACTTTAATCTGATTTGAAATTGTAATTGTAGAATTATGGTTGCTGAAAATTGAAGACAGAGTTGATAGTGAAGATAGTGAGCCTGGTATTCAGCTAGAGGCTGGATAAAGAGGACAATTGCAGTGTTCTCAAGAGATATGAGTAGTGTTTAACTCTGGTTGAAGGATTGTTTGCAGAATTCAGAGTGTAGACAATTGAAGACATCTCAGCAGAAGTAGATCATAGCTTTGAGAGCAGTGACAGAAGAATCCAGTAAGGGATTCTGAGTTCAGAAAGAGTGTGGCAGAACCTAGAAGATTCCCAATAGAGGTTGGATGAGCAGAGAGAAGAGGTGTTCTTGAGGGAAGTTGCAGAGTGAAGCCTAGAAGGTTCCTGCAGAGAAGGGGACCAGTACTTGCCAAAAGCCGGAGCTCGAGAGAGAAGCTTGGTGAGGTAAGTTGCAGAAAGAGAGCTTGCTGTTGCAGAGGCTTAGTGCAACTTGTGAGTGAAGAACTCCTAGAGAATAAAATGGCTACTGAGAGCCATGGCAGAGACTGCAGAGATTGCAGAGGTTATGGGAGAAGCCACAGCAGAAGAATGAGTGAAGATGCCAAAGCAAATGGCATGAATAAGAAGTCCACAGATGAAGAATGGTAGAAAGAATTAGCTGATATTAGGGAAGAGTTAAATAGATTGAGACTGAGGATAGAAGAAAGCCAGAGAGTTGGTTGGCTCATGAGGAAGAATGTGAAATGGAAACCATTACAAATGTGGTTGAGGCAAAAGAAGATTGCCTTGTTGAGAGAAGAACTCAGAGCAGTTGAGTTGAAAGAAGAAATTTATGCTTGTGAAGAAAAACAGAGCACAGATGAAGAGTGGAGACCTGTAGGAGATCTTGTGAGACATAGTGAAGACTTGAGGCAGCAAGAATCTTGTCTTGCTGAGGAGGAAATCATTGAGGAATTCCTGAGTTATTGGACAAGTCTAGATGATGTGAGGGCTTGTGTTCTTGAGTCCGACAAATGTGAAGTGATGAAAGACTCCACAGAGGAAGAAGAACCCAGAGTTCTTGAGGCAAGGATGGAAATTGAAGATTCCATGTGTAGAATTGTTCAAGAAGTGCTTGAGGAAGCAGCCAAGACTGAAAGGTCTTGTGATTTGAAAACTAAAAAGTTGTCTGTGTTTGCAGGTACACCCCTGGAAGATGAACAAGCTTCAGAGTTTGTTGATGAGAAGAAGACATTGAATCTGAAATCTGTTCAGATCAATGCTGAGATAGTGAGATCTCAGGGAGAGATGAAGACAGAAGGGTCAAATGAAGATATCCAGCAGAATGTTGAAGCTAAGAGAGAAGGGCCAACAGAGGATTGGTCAAGAATAAGTAGAGGCATAAAAGGTTGTGTAAGGTTCCCTAAATCTACTCCTATGGAAGTTGTTGAGTTATATAGGATGTTGGATTCTCAGAGAAGAGAATTGGAAAAGCAGAGGACCTATGCACTGAATGAGTTGCTGGGAAAGAAAGGCAGGAAGATCTTCATGGATGGATTTCATGAAGCAGATGATGGAAGAAAAGTGAAGCTAGCTGATAGTCTCCTGGAGGATGCAGATCAGCATGCTGAGGTGCTGACAGAAGGTTTGGAAAGGAGTTTTTCACAACATACTGATGTGTTTTCAGAGAAAAAGGAGACATTGAAGCACTGGAACTTTACTGCTGATGATTCATGTGTTAATCATACAGAGAAAGAGGAAGAACAACAGTTGGAAGTTGTCAGGGAAATGAATGAGAAGGAAACTATTTTGGTTGAAAACATAGTGAAGGACCAGCATCTGGGCATGATGATTGGAGCAGTAGAGATGACTCTGACAGCTGAATAAAAAGATGATGAAGAATTTCTGAGCCTTGAACCAGACTTAGAAATGTCGGGAGAAGAATTGGTGACTAGGTCATCAATTGAGACCATTGGGTCTCATGGTTTTGACAATGACAGTTTGTCTATGTGTACAGGTGATGCAAAAGACAATTCATCCTTTGAAATTGTCTTGGGAGAAGAAAAACTGTTGCTGAAGGAGGATGAGACAACCATGTCTCATATACAGGGAATTATCAATGTCATTGACAGAAAAGAGTTGGCTAGTTGGGTAGGCCAAAGCCAGCCTGAAGAGAAGATTCTAAAATTTGCTGAAGTGAGGAGGAATCAGCATTCCATGCTGACAGAATATGAGAAAGAAAAGCTCTGAGAACTTGATTGGATTTCCAGAATCCATCAAGAGGATGAGAGGCAGTTTTTGAAGATTGCCCAAGAGGAAGGAGAAGATGTTGGAGCTAACTTCGAGCATGTTGAAGATGTAAAACAAACATAGGAGAATTGGCTGAGTTGTTTGTTGAGAGCATTTGAAGAAGAGAAAGGGATTGCAGACCCTGGAGCAAGGATGCCTGAAGATGTGAAGAAGAGAAGAGTAGATACTAGGTTGCAGAATCTAATTTTGTTTACTAGTATACTAGAGAAGTATGTCACTGCTGGTGGGAAATCAAATAGTGGATTGTTTTCTGAGAATGAATTTGCAGATGATGAAAAAAAGAAAGGTGTTGTAGAGGGAAATATCCTAAGGGATATTTAGGTTGGTTGCGCAGAGGCAACATTGGCAGCAGCAACACCCATGGTGGAAGCAGATGCAACATGGAGGATGACACTTGCAGAAGTAGTAAACATATTGATAGCATGTGAGATTGAAGGCAGCAACAGAGGGCAAGATAATTTCCAGCTGGAAGATAAGCTGGACATGGAGATTGAGCACATCAGAATACTGATGATGAGAGTGACTCAGGAGCAGCAGACAGCAGCAGGAAAGCAGGAGAGTTTCAACAGGAGAAAGACAATGGCAGATTGTGAAAGCATAGCTGGGGGAAAATTACAGAACAAATTCTGGAAGCCTGGAGAAGGTCAGTTGAAGAATGATGCAGCTGATGGACAGCAGCAAAACCAAGTATGGGATCCTGGAGGCAGAGACGAAGAGCACATGATCAGGAGACCATGAAAAATTTGAAGCTTGGGAGTCTGATGCAGGGGCATTAGGGTCAAAAGTTACTTGTACATAAAGTAGACATAGGGGGTCCCATGTCCTTTGAATTTCTTGTAAATATTAATATTTTGAATGTTTTGGTAGGAAATTGTAATTATCCTCAAGTCATTTTGAGAACACGAGAAGTTGGTGGAGATAGGAATACGAAGAGTTAGTTTAGGATTAATTCAGTTATTGAGTCTAGATTCAGGAATTGGAATGCTAAGAGTTGTTGAATTGTTTGTATAAATGTAACCCTGAAGAGGTTAGATGAGAACAAGAGAGGACCAGAGAGAGAGAGGGAGTTAGAGGTAGAGAACCTCTTCAGCAACAGAATAGGAGGATAATGGCCATTGAACTGAATATCTGGCCTGTCATGAAATTGTAAGAATTAGCTGAGATTTATCACCTGTATATGTATGTATGTATGTATGTATATATATATATATATATATATATATGGAGAATTGTTCATAAGTTCCATGTGTGACTTTATGTCTTCTTGGTCGAATTGTATGAGGAAATTATCTCAGCGTAACTGTGCAATTGTTGGTTTAATTCTGTGTGAATAATGCCTGTATCTCCATGAGCTAGATGTAATTAAAGCTCTGTGATTTATTTAAGAGTCTGTCTACGCGATCAGTGATGAGAATGTGTGGTAAATCCCTGTGTTAAGACCACTGGAAATATATGGATTCATCCCAAGGAGTAGTTGTATAATCCATGTGAAGATCCATGCCAAGGTATTGATTAGTTGTGAGTCTCGGTGTCAACTGCATGATAGAACCCCGTGTTAAGTGTCGTGACAGTGTTAAGTGTGTCATTGAGCAGCGGCATGAGAACGTTATGGTCGAGAGTTATGCGTAAGTGAAACCCTCGTTACATGAACAGAGAGTGTTGTCCCAAAAATCAACCGTCGAGCGAATAATAGAATCCGTGTTAACCCTGGCGGAACTCGAGCAAAAGGAGTGGAACCTGAGCGCAACGGAGTAGAGCGGAACCTGGAGCGTGGAAAGAGCAGAACCACGACCAGATGAACAATGACGGCGGTTTGGAGCTGGACGATGGGTTTTATCGCACCACCTTTGCAGCGAAAGTGGTATTTGAGGAATGGGGAGCGATTCCATAGATTGATTGACGCGTGTCCCTGAGCGACATTGCAAAACCACCTCCATTATGTGCCATCGCGCGTTATTGTTCGCGCATTTTGGCCGTGCGATATCCGTCCGATTCACAGTGGAGGCGCGACGCCTTCTAGATCGTTGGATCCCCTCGAGGTTTAACTAGGGTACGTGGCTGGCGGGACCTGGAAGGGTCGCATACGTGTCTCGGTAGTTGATTTCAAAGGCGCAATTATTATGAAGTTTAATGTTTAGGGGGAGACTCTAATACATGGTGGTGATTGATGTTAACCAAGGTCCGAATGGTATATTGTATACGGTAAGAATTATGTGTGTGGGGGTTAACCATATCGGGATGCTCTAACGTTGAACGGAGGCGTGACCATATATTGATATGCATTAAGGTTGCGAGTTAATAAAAGGATGCCGATTATTGTTGGACTTTGTTGTAACGTTTCTGGTAATTGAAGAACGTTGTAATATATGTATTGATATAGAGCACACACACACACACACACACAGATATATATATATATATATATATATATATATATATATATATATATATATGTGTGTGTGTGTGTGTGTGTGTGTGTGTGTGTGTGTGTTGGCGCATATGTATACATAATGGAATGTCAGGTTATAACTATAGAGGAGTGTTGAATTAATATCTCAATTCTCTAAATTGAGATATTAAAATAAACCAGACTTATTTGTTTAAATTTTCCAACGTAGAATAAAGGGAGGTTGTGAGATTGCCCGGACTAGGGAAGAGGATTGGACATGAAAATTTGGATACATTTCACACACAGATTGAATTTGGGACCAAGGTAAACCGGGGCTAAGGGAGGGCCCTGCTGTCAGAAGGATTCAGAAAATTCTGCAACGAAAAATATCTGAATCTGAAGTCAAGAAAACAACAAAAAACACAAAGAAAAATGAAAATAATGCAGAAAATAAAAACATAGAAAGAAGTACCAAGAAAATAGTAGATATTCCTACCAGAAATGCCCAGACAGACATCCCCAATACAAGCCAATAGACTCAAATTTCCCAAAGAATAGAGGCTGAAAGAATTGATTTATCAAACCCACTAAAAAATCAAACATCATTCAGTATTGAGAGTGAACCTGAAAATTTGAAGATTTCTATCCCTCTCACTGAACTGATCAACAAAAATTCCAATAGATCACAGGTCCTGAAAGTGTTAAATATAGGGGAGGTTACAGATACTGTCAACTTGAGCGATGACCAGCCTCAACTTTTGTTTGGGCCAGAGGTTGAGGGCAGACTATAGGAAGGAGGGGTCCTTCAATTTTATGTCAGCTTGAATGTTCATGAAAATATCCTTCATAATGCCATGTTGGATTCGGGTGCCTCACACAACCTTATGCCCAAATATTTCATGGAGAAACTAGGCCTTGAAATCACTAGACCCTACAGGGATTTATACTCCTTTGATTCTAGAAAATTTAAGTGCCTAGGTCTAATCCAAAGGACCTGTGTGTCACTCTAGCTCAAATACCTGCAAAGAGTTTAGTGATGGATATTGTTGTAGTTGACATTCCCCCTAAATATGGAATGATTTTATCTCACTCATGGGGAGAAAATTTACAAGGGATGTTGCAACTGGACATAAGTGACGACGTATGTTATAATTCCGATGTTTGGTCAATCAAGAAGACTTTATAGAGAAAAATTAATGAAGTACATGGTAAGTAGCCAAGAGACACCTCACAATCATTAGGGGAATTTTGAGGTCTAAAATGGGCCTCCTAAGGAAAATGTACAATCAAAATTTATTTTATGAGAACCAATCACATTTTAGAGGATGACGTCATTCATAATGGTTGAGGTGGCATTGCTTGAGTTAAAGGTACTTATTTGTCACATTCTCAATGGTGGATAAAAACTCATGGTTAACCATGGTAGTGCTCTAAGTACTTTTAAAGTCAAAGTAAAGTACTCATAATAAATGTCATTTCACACTTTTTGAATAAAAATATATTATTGTCATTTCATATTTCTTGAAAGAAACAATGCATATCCCTATACATTTATTATATTATATTATATTTATATAGTATATTAATTACATGTTATTATACCATTTAAATAATATAAATTTTAATTAATGGCATATAATATAATTAAGAATTTATAAATTTATATTTATATTTTATTTTAAGTTATTTCAGTACAAAGGACAAATGTATTAGTTGTTCAATGATAATGACTTTCTCTTGAAAAATTAATTTTTATTTACAGTCACATCAATACAATTTTTTTCTAATTTTATTTTGGTACAACTTTTGAATTGAATTTAACTGTGGTTACATGGATTGTGGTGCAAAAAATGAATTTCAAATTCAAAAAATATTATTTTATTGGTTTAGCTATTATTTTATTATTTCCTTAGGAGACCCATTTTAGACTTCAAAATTCCTCTAATGTACCCTCTGTACTCTGTTCACACTAACCTTGATTATTTCATTTTTTATAATGATGAAATCGTTGACTCGCAAGTTTCCCTTATAGAAGATGAATCCATAGAAAATAATGACAGCCAAATGCAAACAGAGCAACTAGATCCAAAAAATGAACCTCTTTGGAACCTGAGTTTTGATGGCTCATGTGGCAAAGTTGGCTCAGGGGTAGGAATTTGGGTGTATAACGCAGGAGACAATAGTGCACAAGGGCATTCGTACAAATTAAAATTTTAGTGCACAAACAACATTACTAAATATGTAGCTTTGCTTTTGGGATTACAAATGTTGAAAAAACTAGGAGAAAAAAGGATCTTTGTACATGGTGATTCTGAGCTAGTCATTAAACAGGTTAAAGGACTATATGTAGCCAAACACCCTAGACTGAGAGCTTATAGAAATGTTGTTCTTGATTTCTTGAGTACCTTTGAATAATATGATTTGGCAGTCATTCCCAGAAACCAAAATGTCCTAGCCAATGGCCTAGCCTTTTCAGCAAGTACTTGTAAATTGTCTCACCCAAACAAGAAACATACAATTGAGGTCAAACATCATCCTTCCATGCCACACAACATGAGGTACTAGCAATTTTTGGCAGTGATAAACAAATCGAAAGCTTCCTGCAATCCAAAGATGAATTTGAAGATAATAATGTGGATACGGATTGTGAGGAAGACAGTCTTACTAATGCACAAAGTACTGAAGAAGAACAAACTGTTGTTTTGGAAACTATTGTTTTAGATGCGAATACCAATGTAAATATCCTAGCTAACAAAACTATACATAATAAAAAAAATCAGAAAGACCTTGAAAAAGAAGAATTTGAAATACTCCAACTCAAAGACAATAATCTGCCTAGAGGACTTGTCCCTTTAGAGGAGTTATTTGACTTTAATGATGTGGCCAAGAAACCCAAAATGGAACCATCTAGAACAGACATTGAGGAATGTAATATAGGCACAGAACAGAACCCCAAAAGCATCAAACTATATAAATCTCTTCCTACTATTACAAAGAAAAAATACATAGCCTTATTCAAAGAATGTATTGATTTGTTTGCATGAAGCTATGAGGATTTGGAATCCTATGATACTAGCATCATTCAACAAAAGATTCCAATTAAAAAAAATCAAAATTCATTCAGAGAGAAATTGTGAAGAATAAATCATGTTTTAATGCCTTTAGTTGAGAAAGAGATAAAAAAGATGTATGAAGCAAAAATCATAGTGCCACTCAGGTACTCCCAATGGGTTTCCAATATTGTCCCAACTACAAAGAAAACAGGCGAAATTAGACTTTGCATTGACTTCAGAAACCTTAATAAGGTATCGCTTAAGGATAACTACCCTTTACCTAAGATGGATCACATATTACAAAGGGTAGTGGGTTCCAGTAGGATATATTTGTTAGATGGTTTCTCTGGTTACAATCAAGTGTTAGTGCACCCTGATGAACAATATAAGACAAATTTTACAACTCCTTGGGGGACTTTCATGTATGTGAAAATTCCCTTTGGACTAATGAATGTTGGAGCTACCTTTCAAAGGGCCATGGAAATTTCATTTTTTGATGACATTGGCCACTTTATTGTGATTTATCTGGATGACATCACTATGTTTTCTAGAACCGATGAAGAACATTTAAGACACTTGAGAAGAGTTTTTAAAAAATGCAGAAAATTTGGACTCTCACTGAATCCTAAGAAAAAATTGTTTAGATTTGAAGAAGGTAAACTGTTAGGCCATATTATCTCTAAGGATGGAATCAGAATTGACCCTAGCAGAACTGAAGGAATATTGAAAATCAACCATCCCAGAAATTTTAAGGAACTCCAATCCTTCATTGGTAAAATCAACTTCCTAAGGAGATTTATACCAAAATTGGCAGAACTTTTAAGGAACATCACTAACATGCTAAAGAAAGGATAAAAAATAAAGTGGACCACAGAAGCAAAACAATCTTTTGACTTGGTTAAGCTAGCGTTGACAAAGGCCCTAGTACTAATCAGTCTGGATTTCACTAAATATTTCATGATTTTTTCATTTGCCTCTGAACATACTATTGATGCTATTTTATTACAGAAAAACAGTGAAGGACAAGAACAACCAATAGCCTTTTTCATAAAGGCATTAAGAGATGCATCTCTGAAATATAATATCATGGAAAAATAGGCTTTTGCATTGGTTAAAGCACTGAAATATTTTAGAGTCTATATTTTACATTCACATATCATTGCTTATGTTCCAAATGCAGTTGTCAAAGACATCTTAACACAAAATGGTCCTGATGGAAAAAGAGGGAAATGGATTGTAGTGATCCTAGAGTACGATTTGGAAATCAAGCCTACCAAGTTAATCAAAGGCCAAGGACAAGCTGAATTGATGGAAGAATCTAATTTACACACACTAGTCATCAACATGGTACACACATTAGATGATCAAGAGGAACTGGTGACTCCACAAGAATTCCTGAATTCTCCATGGTATGCTGATATTCGTATGTATTGTTAAATTTGAATGCTCCTCCTGGTTTTTCTAAAACCAAGGCTATATTTCTAAAACTTAAAGCTGTTAAATTCTGCATTTTGGACAATGTGTTATATTGGAAAGATATTGGAGGTATTTTTCTTAAATTTTTAATGAAGGATGATGTAGATAAATTAATGCAGGAGTTCCATGAAGGTGACTGTGGTTGCCATCTCTATTGGAAAACCACTGCCAATAAGATCATGAGAGTTGGATTTTATTGGCCCACCCTTTTTCCCGATGTCCATAATACGATTACTGCTTGTCATAAGTGTCAAATCTTTGAAGGGAAGAGAAAACTACTACCCCTAACCCTGATACCTATCTTTGTAGAAAACCCTTTCCAGCAATAGGGATTAGATTTTATTGGGGAAATTCATCCCCCATCCTCTGCACAAAATAAATGGATCCTCACTGCTACAAATTATTTCACTAAATGGATAGAGGCCACCCCTTCTAGAAATTCCATTGACTTTGTCATTATAAAAATCCTAGAAACAAACATCCTTTCTAGATTTGGTTGTCCTAGAAAATTCATTACAGACAATGTTGTAGCCTTCAAATCCAAAAATATGGTTTATTTTATTCACAAATATCATATAACATTGGGGCATTCAATATCCTTTTACCCTCAAGGCAATGGAATGGCTGAATCTTCAAATAAATGCCTGGTGAACAACATTAAAATTCTTCTGGAGGAGAATAAGAAATCATGGCACAATAAGTTGATCAATGCTCTTTGGGCTGATAGGCTCATCACAAAGAAATCAATTGGCATGTCCCCATACCAATTGGTTTATGGAATGGATGCAATTTTCCCTTCTTCCTTGGGAGTTCCAGTAATGAAGATAGTCCAAGAGGTCCAAGCTGAACCAAATGACATTCAAAGGAGGATTAATGACACCATTCAGCTGCAACAATCCAGAGAAGAGGTTTACAACAGAACACAAGTGATGCAAGAGAACATTAAGAAGATATTTGACAAGAGAACGAAGGCCAATGATTTCAATCTTGGTGACAAAGTTCTGAAATGGGATTCCAGAAGAGAGGATAAAGGAAAGCATGGAAAGTTTAATAATCCTTGGCAAGGGCCATACATCATTCATGCTTTCAGGGGAAATAATGCTTATTTTCTCAAAGATTTGGATGGTACAAAAGTATCTGGAGGTCTTGTCAATGGCAGGATTCTAAAACATTATTTCTTCTAAGGTTAAATTTTCATCATTGTAAATACCACCATCTCACAATTTTCAATAATTCATTGAACGAGGTTGAAGACCAAAGTGAATGCCCTAAGCCTAGTTCAATGAGAAGATATAACAACAGAAAATCAATTAGTTGAAGAAGGAAGGAAATCAGTTAAAAATGTTGCAGAAAAAGGAGCATCCAAGGCTACTCGTCTCAAGTTCTTGACACTTCTCTTCAAGAAGCGCCATCCCCAGTTGGAGCCACTGTTAGTACCCTCTAAATTATAGGATCTCAAGGTGACTATATACTTCATATTTCATGCAAGTTTTTCATTATTGAAAGGCTTTTCAAAATTCAAATGATTTCAAATAAAAATGAAAAAATGAAAAAGAAAGAAAAGAGGGTATAAAAATAGAGAAAAAGAATAGAGAAAAAGAAAAGAGAAAAAAAAAGGAAAAAATAAATAAGAACCCCAAAAAAGGAATAAAACTAAAAGTGTTGCAAGTTCAAATGCCACTACTCATTAGATAGGTCTGTCCAATCATACAATTTAATAATGATTGGACAGTTTACAATTTCTGTTGATAGGTTAGAGAATAAAGATTTTCCAAACTGTTTAATCTTGGCATATCAGTAGATAGGTAGAAAATGAGATTGGTTCAACAGCTTAATCTAAACCAATAGGAGAAATAAGGGATAGGGGTTAGGTTAGAACTTTAAAGAAAGATGTTCAGGGTCTGCAAGTCTAAGTGCACCCTACAAAGGAAGAAAAAATGTTAAATGAGTAGTTCGAGTAGGTAGATACGCCAAGGAGGAAGAAACGAAAGGAAAAGGTGAAATGGGGACATCAAAATAGTTTGAGGCGAAATCTATTTTATCCTAAGCCTTGTGCAAGTCTCGCCAAGCACCAAATCACAATTCTCATCGACCAAATCGCAAAAATTCCTTGCCATTCATTCATTTCACAAAATCCTCCAATCACCACTAAATTGCGCGATTTGCGATATCCGTCGGGTCCCACCCCCTTACCACGTCGCCTCCATCTCCCCGCACTTACCTCCACATCTTATAACTAAACCCACCAATTTGAGATTTACGATATTTGTGGGCCCCTCCCTACCACGTCACCTCCCTCTCCCCACACTTTGCAAATCGCAAGTTTTAACATTTACCTCTACTACTCATAACTAAATCTGCCAATGTGCGATTTGCGATAGCTGTGGGGCCCATCCCGCCACGTCACCTCCCTCTCCCCGCACTTCGCACTTCGCAAATCTTAGCACTTACCTCCACCGCTTATAACTAAACCTGCTGATTTGCGATTTGCGATATCTGTGGGCCCCTCCGTGCCACATCACCTCCCTCTCCTCGCACTTTGCACATTACAATTTTTAACGTTTACCTCTATTGTTCATAACTAAATCCACCGATGTGCGATTTTTGATAGTTGTGGGGCCCATCCCACTATGTCACCTCCCTCTCCCCACACTTCTTACTTCACAAATCTTAGCACTTACCTCCACCACTTATAACTAAACTCGTCAATTTACGATTTGCGATATCCGTGGGCCCCTCCCTGCCACGTCACCTCACTCTCCCCGCACATTGCACATCGGAAGTTTTAACGCTTACCTCTACTGCTCATAACTAAATCTGCTGATGTACGATTTTTGATAGCCATGGAGCCCATCCCGCAATGTCACCTCCCCTCAGTGCTAAACACCTCCCACCTTACCCTCCATCTCTGCCCCTCACTCGCCATTGACGGCCCTCAATCCATTTCAACCTCCCCTTAGCCATCAGATGTTAACAAAGGGGGGGGAGGTTAAAAATGGGCAGTATCCATTACCGCCCCCTTCTCCACGTGTTGCACTACCAAAATTTCTCACCCCCCCCCTCTCTATTACGGCTTACCACTTGAGGACCCCTCCGAAAAGTTGTTTCTGTTGTCCTCCAAACCACTGTCGCCCTGATACCGTTGCCAATGCCACTGCACCAGACACTCCATCACCTGTCCACTTCACCCCGTCACATCCCCTCTCGCCAACAACATCATCGCGTCGTGAATGGTCAGGCCATTATCCAATGGACCCGCACCAACTCAATGGTTACCCTCCAACCACATGTTAAAACCCAAATTCACTACGACACCAAAGTTTTCATTTTTGTTACTATTGAATTGCTACAGGTTGTGATATTTACAGACAATTATAGGGGATATCACGACCAACCACCCTGGTTGAAGGGTAAATTTCACATCAAATAAGGAACAACCAATGCTCTGTGAGCCTTTTTACAATTTTCGTTTCAGCTAATTCATTTCTGATCATGATCCCCTTCGGTCTTACCCCTTTGTCAGTATCAATTCATGTCGTTTCCCCCTTCTCTATTCCCCTTATCTTGCATCCCATTCTCCATTGTAGGTGACACAGAGAGTGAAAAATAAAATCATGCCTCCCAAGGTAGATCAGAAATCTTTCAATCCCATGGTCTAGCCCCAGGTAGACTTAGACCATATTCCCATGGCTGACAGTGACTACAAGATCCACGAGACAAAGTCAGATCTTGACCTGTTCAATGTCTACTGCTGGCTCAATGATAAGCTCCTTAAAGAAGCAGATGATATCAGCCTGTGGGATACCAAGCTTCCACATTACATCTTCCCTAGAACCCATATCTTCTCTGAGCTAATTAGGAAATGTCAGTCTTTCTATGAAATTAAACAAAGAGACATAGTGAACTCTTTAGGAGAGATTTTGTTTTATGTAAATTCTCCATCCATTCAAGAGATGTTGCAGGCTCCCATTCTTAAGAACACTATCCCTTTTTCATATGAGGCCCTTATAGGACTATACCAAGGATTATATTTTTCCAGCAGGGCCAAAACCTTGGAGCTTTTCATGACTCCCAATGCACCAATGCCTACCAAAAATCTCCCATATCTATCATCCACCTTCCCGGAAAGGACCAAGCACATTTTCACTACCCTATCTTATTTTTTAGGTTATCATAATGATCAATGGATAGATAAATCCATAATTGGTTTCTTTTCTATCCTCTCTGTAGATGCCAAGCCCACTGTTATGTTCAACTATGCTAAGTTCCTTGCTGATGCAATCCATGATCAGTTCTTGAAATTTCAAACAAAAGGGGTATTCAAATACACCTCTATATTGGTATACATGTTTACCTGTTTTCAATCCAGCAAGTTTGAATTCAACATGATAAAGCAAGGTGAAGACTCTCAATCCCAATATATCATTTTTTGGACAACTCTATTGAGAAAGGAGCGGGAAGACTATTCATACAAGAGCTTTGCAGACCTATTTTTTCATCCAGCAATCAGTTCACTCAGCAGCACCACAGAGCCCAGGGTCAGTGAGGAAATCAAGAAAGTGATACAGTTGAAAGAGCAGATCGGGACAACAGACTGGTATCTCTACCAAAACTACATGGAGATGAGGGTTTATGGTAGTGAATTGGCCCCCTATAAACTACCCAAATAACTCTCCATGAGGATATTTTCCCTTGAGTATATCATACAAATGATAAATGTTGATGAGGTGCATTTTTGTTCGGCCAAGAAGAAGTCACAATTCAGGATTAAATCCCAAATCGACCCATTCATCTGCAAAAATAGGGTAGCAGGGGGAGAGGAAGATAAAATACCTAAAGAGATGAAATTCACACACAGTTTCACCTAGTCCTATGATACAATGGGGATCATCTCCAAGAAGAGGGTGGAAAAAAATTCCACACCCTACATCCATATCTAGAGATTGGAGATAGAGAAGTACATGAACCAAGAAGAATGGGTCGCAGACGCACTTAGGAGGCTAAAGAGCAGGTCATCTCTACTTCAGGAATCCAAACACCAACTCCACAAGAGAGGAAGGCGGCAGGAGTTCAAGATGACAAAGGAAAGGAGCCTGAAAAGGAAATAGGAAGTAAGAGGACCAGGGAGGATCAAACAGACATGGACATCGACTCCTCCACTTAGGAGTTCAAAATGAAATATAGGAAGAGAGCCAGGTTCAGTATGGGCCTTGACCATGGCAATGATAAAAACCAGCAAATTTTCATCTCTATTGGGGGTTCACCAAGTTCATCTCCAGTAGGTGGCCACCCGATCTTCTCCACATCCTCTGCCACCATGCCATTCCAACAGCAGAATGTGCAAACTCCCACATCTACTTCCACTGCAGAACAAAAGGGGGAAGACATATATGAAACATTTAGGGATATCAAGAGAAGGAATGAGGTTCTCAAGACCAACACTTGCAATCAATTTTGGAAACAAGAAGGCATCTCCTAGAGTAGACTCCTGTCAGCCTTTGACTCTGAGAAGGGAAGAATGAGGTTCTCAAGACCAACACTTGCAATCAGTTTTGGAAACAAGAAGGCATCTCCTAGAGTAGACTCCTGTCAGCCTTTGACTCTGAGAAGGGAAGAATGAGGATGACATTTCTTGGAGGCACAAATTCCTCAACCCAAAGGTGCAATAGACTATAGGAAGACATATTTTGAGTTTGATGCAAAGAACATCCACCCAATAGACCAGATGGGGATGCATAAGAAGACTATGGAAATGATCTCCTCCACCCTAACTAGCACAACCATGAGCCTCTCAAATCTACGGATGAATTTGTCCAACGCACAGTCACAATTAAAGTTCGAAAAGGTCTCCGCCATGGCCAAAGATTTGAGGATAAAATATCTTGTGGATTTAGTGATATAGCTAGGGTACAATCCATCAAACATAGCAGTGGCAGAAACCCTTGTGAGGAAGAAGAATACAAACATAGCTGATTTGAGGAGGTATCTTAAGATGCCAGTGACAGAAGACCCTATGGCCAAGGAGATAGAAGAAACTGAAACACACAAAGCAGAAATGTTGAAGTTAATTGTTGAACAAACAGAGAAGATCAAGAAAATGGAGGATGAGATGGATAAAATGATCAAGTAAAGACAGAAAGCAATAAGGGATGCAGTTAAGGGAGCATAAAAATAAGCAGCTAAGGCCATGATCCCCGACAATAATTTCCTCTCACAGTGATCCCAGCAACCACCACATCCACAGGAGCACTGGGGGAAAGTACTGAGCAGTTAGCCAAGGCAATGGAGAACATGTCCTTACAGTCAGCAGAGATTAAAAAGCTATAGGATCAACTCAGTAACCTACAAGAGAAATTCAAAAGCAAATATTCTGCACATGCCATAGAGTGGTAGATTAGTAAAAAGCTAAATGAAAGTTTGCAGAAATTTCTTCAGGAGCCCTCAATTGGCAGCATGGTGGGAAGAGTTAAGAAAATTATATGGTTGGATATAATTGTATCTGTGGATGATATATGGCCCTCAATTCATATAATTTTTTAACAAAAGGATCTAATTGATGTGGTGAAGGTTTCCATTAAGAAAACAAATGAGGAACTTGGGGATAAGCCCCAAACTGCCAACAACATCATCAGATTCCTGAATTCCTAGAGCAGACATGAATTGGAGCAACTAGGAGTGGCTGAAAGAACAACCTCTATTCTTGAAGTTAAAAGGGTGTTG
The DNA here is from genome assembly GCA_034641835.2 of Pinus albicaulis. NCBI lineage: Eukaryota > Viridiplantae > Streptophyta > Pinopsida > Pinales > Pinaceae > Pinus > Pinus albicaulis. The sequence continues at coordinate 164,691,720 of CM076574.1, read as the reverse complement.
AATGAGAAGAGTCTGGTGACACAGCTAGAATAAATATGCCATCAGCTAGAGATTGGGGTGAGTAGGTTTTTCAACAGGATTGATCCACTGAAAAAAAGAGGTTTTCCTTCCTTGTTTGTCATCAACGATAAACTGATGCCCAAGACTGATTATGTAAAGAGGCTCACAGTGATCTCCAAGGACACATCCAAGCTCACAAATCTAAAGAACACCATGAGTGGGAAATCATTCTATGAAGTCATCAGCAGCGATGTCCTCATACAGCATGAGGTGAAGCACATTTTTCAACTGAAACCAACATTTGTAAAGTACACTGAGACTAATGAAGTCTACAGGAAGCTAAACAGGACCAAGATCTTGACTCTAGAGATTTGGGCAAATATATGCAGACTCCATGATGCCAGGATTCTGCTATAAACCAGATCCTTGCATATAATAGAGTGTGTATTTCATTCAGTATGAAAATTCTCGTCTAATTCTTCATTAAAAATACATTTGATTCAGCTCAAAATATACATAAAGAAAAGGGAGCCAACATAAACCAATACTGGCACACAAGAATAACCAGAAAATTATAGATAAAAACCAGTTTCCCGAATATTACATCTGTGGGCCTCTCGGCTCTTAGCCTTTCCAAAAATCTCACACCATTCCACTCTCTCTCCATGTATTCCTCACATTTTTTCATCCTCACATAATCCTCCTATTTATACATAATTATGAATTTATTTCAATCCATGAATTCCTCCACACAAATCTCAACCAAAATCTAAAATAGATTTATCCATTTTTTGGACTCAACTAAGTCCCGTTTAAGGAATTCCTAATCCCTAGATTATCTACCTAATTCAACTCCATTCATATACTTAATCTATTAAAAGAATATTTACAATAATCCTCACACTTACATTTTCCTCTCAATTTTTTAAAAATGAGCATAATAATTGATAAAATAATTAAAAATACATCACCCCCTATTTACACAATATTTTAATGAAAAATCAAGAAAGATGCTCCTACATCAAACTCCCCATGTAGAGAAGTTTCCATAGACTCCTGTCTATGAGGTCTGACGCTTTTCTATAATAATGCAACAGCCACAAGTCTTGATGACTTTCTCCCTCTAGGATTCCAAACTTTGTTCTACCGCTCGTCCTTTAACGTATCAACTCCATTTTGTAATTCATCACTTACTCTATCAATTAGATTCCATCGGTCTTTACAACAAATGATTCTTCCAATTCCTCGGAGTAACTCCTCTTTGTTTGATGCTTTCATCTTCAATTGCGCTGAATACTCAAATTTTTGAAGCGAAGAATAATCAAGAATTTCTTCTTGAACATAACTATAGTCATTGATTTCTTTTATAGCGACAACTTTCTCGTCCGGTGTTGTACCTGCATTCATCAACAAACTATTAGTTTAAAAAATACAAGACCTTTGAGCCTCTTTTGATGCTTCAAGCACCACTTTCCCATCATTTACTTTCTGGATTTCAACAGATCCTATTTTGAATTGTTGGCTGCTTTTATATTTATCCTGCTGGTTCAATACCTCTGTTTCCCTTATGTCTCGAAAGACATAACTTTCTTGCTGCTCCTGATTTTCCGTCTCATCTCCAAATACTTTCTGCTCAATTTCTCTAATTTCAACATCATATTTATTTATGTTTTCTTCTATATCTACAGCCATATTATCATTTGAAAAAATATAAATTCACTCAATTCTATAAATGTTAAAAACATCTCATCTTTATCATGCACTATAACTACAATCTCTTCTGTATCAGGTTCTGCAAGTTTCATCTCCCCTTCAGGTTCCTTAAGCCATCGTTCCAAGAACTCTATTTCCATGTGAAATATTTCCAGCATTTCGTCACAACCTTCATTCCCAGTTTCATTCTTCTTCTGGAAATATTCCTGAGTTATCATGTTTTCTATCTATCAGGAATTACAGATCCTTTTATCCCTAAATTACCTTTACAGCCTAGAGTACTATTTCCACCACTCACTTCATCCACTATATCCATTATATCACCTTTTGATTTTTTAAACACGTCATCCTCATTCCCTAGTAGTTCCATATACATTCCAGTTTCATTTCCCAGCACTTCAACTACAACTTTTAGTTCATCAGCTATCATTTCTAGCACAACCCCAAGTAGTTCTACTTTAGCTCCTAGCCAAGCTAAACTTAAAGCTATGGCTACCAAGTATGCTCCCCTAGTCTTACCACAACAGCTTCATGACATGCCTCAAGACTATTAGAGTAAGATACCACAGTTTTATGCCACTACCCACTATACATCTCAGCAACACATAAATAAAATGACTGATTTCTTTGAACTTCATGAGATTGATGATTCTGATGTTCAAATGAGGTTATTTGCACAAACATTGACAGGAGAAGTTAAGAAGTGGTTTATAGGTCTTGCTGCTAGTAGTGTAACTAATTTAGCTGTACTTCATAGATTGTTTTTAAATAAATGGGAAAAGAAAAATAATCCACTCCAAATATTGTCTGAATTTGATGCCATGAGAAGAGCTCCAAATGAGTCAGTCTAAGACTACTGCACTAGATATAATAGCGTTTACAATTCCATCCCTGCAAATATTAAACCCACCCCTGATAATGTCTTACTCAAATTCCCTGATGGATTTGACATGGACATGGCTTATCAATTGAGGGAAATAAATGCAGAAACCTTAGAAAGAATGCAAACAGATGTTGTTAGTGCAGAAGTAAACATTTTAGCTAGAAAAGATAGACTAAGAAATGACAGAAGAGTGACCATTAAAGAATAAACTTCCAATTCAGACTCAAAAATAGACATGTTAGCTAAAAATTTAGACAGGATGATGGATATATTAGACAACATAGAGATGAGACCTCAGTGGGATAATCAACAACAAATCATAAATCCCAATTTTAGAAAAAACACAAAATCAGTAAAAGCAAAAGAAACAACCCCGAACCAAACAATAAGGCCCCCATTCCAAGAGAACTATGTTGAAAGTTCTCAGAATAATGATGATGATGAGGATGCTATAAATCTAATGGGAATAGATGATAATAATACTATCTTTCTCACTCAGGAAGATCGGGAATTATTTGAACTCCAACAACTCAAATTAGATTCAAGTGAATCCTTTGATTATAAACAAGGTTATGATTATGCTATAAATGAAATACACGGCCAATATAACCTTAGAAATAAGAAAAAAAATAAGCCTTCTACCAAGAAAACTTCCCAAACTCAGAATAAGAAAACAATAGAAGCTCCTAAAACAAAATTTCTGCAAATTCTCCCAAGGGAAAATAAGCAAAACTCTAGTTCTTCCCAAAACATTTCTAGTCCTAAAAATGCATCAAGCCCTAAAATTGTTGATATTACTGATGAAGTTTCTCAAGCTAAAAATTATTCATAGAAATATATTGTTGCTAAAGCTTCTAATTCTGTTAAAACAACAAATTTAGATCCTAAAATACCCTCTACTAACCCTAAATCAGTAGATCCAAAAACTGCTACTTCAAAAACATTTTCTGATAATTCTAAGTCTGAAAGAACATCTACTGCTTCACAAACAATCCCTGAAAGAAAGTTAGGAGAAGTAAAACACAAGAAACAAAAATAGAGAATGTCAAACTGCTTGAAAATAAAAACATAACTGTAGAAAAACAAGACAAACCAACACAAACTACAGTTACTAAAGAAGAATTGATTCAAATCACTAAATCTCAACCTACATTCAACATACAATCTGAAATTGAAAAGCTAAAAATACCAATTCCTCTGACTGAATTGGTAAAACATGACTTGTATAAATCAACCATAACTGAAACATTAAACATGAAAGATGGATAAGATTCCATAAATCTAAATGATGATCAGCTAGAGTTGATTTTTGGCCCAGATGTGAATATAAAACATGCATATGGAGCAGTTCCTCCATTTTATATCAACCTTACCATTCATGATCACATTTTACATAATGCTATGCCAGATTTAGGAGCTTCCCATAATCTAATGCCCAAAGCCATAATGGAAACTCTTAATCTAGAAATCACAAGGCCATACAAATATTTTTTCTCATTTGATTCAAGTAAAGTTAAATTCCTTGGTTTAATCAAAGATTTGTGTGTAACACTAGTTCAATATCCTGGTAAGAGTATATTAATGGAAATTGTAGTAGCTGATATCCCACCTAAATATGGAATGTTACTTTCTCGCTCATGGGGAGAAAAGTTACAGGGATCTCTACAATTGGACATGTCTTATGCTACTATATCAGTTTTTGGCCAGCGTAAGAAGTTATATATGGAAACATTGATGAAGTACATGGTCAGTAGTGCAGAAAGATCTATAAATTACCCAATTTACTCTACACCAACTGAACTTGATTATTTTATCTTATGTAACTCTAAAACTAATGAAATCCGAACTTAACTAAAAGAGAAAAAGAAAACACCCAACAATGATAATATCTTTCATGAATCTCTATGGAATTTAGACTTTTATGGTTTAGTAAATAAGTTAGGAGTAGGAGTAGGAGTTTGGATAGCCAACATGGAGACTAATCACTCAGAAGGCCATGCTTCCAGGCTTAATTTCAAATGTACCAATAATATGGCTAAGTATGAAGCCCTCATTCCAGGACTCCAAATTATTAGGAACTCAGGAGGTAAAAGAATATTAATCATGGGAGAATTAGAGTTGATCATAAAACAAGTAAATGGAGTATATTCTATTTACAATCCTAGACTAAGCAGATACAGAGACAATGTGATAGTTTTAACTGATGATTTTTTGGAATGTAAATTTGCTGCTATACCTAGAAAAAAAAATATACAGGCTCACCATCTTGCAACCTTTGCTAGTACATGCAATTTACCATTCCAACCTAATCACAGATATACTACTAAAGTCAAACATAGGCCAATAATTCCAGAAAACCTTAAGCATTGGCAAATTTTTTCTCAGGATGAATAGATTTGCAAGTTTATGAACAATGAAGGTGAATTTCAGAACTGTAAGATAGACACCTATTGTACTATAGATCAAGATTTATATTGTGAAAAATATTCGAATAACTTAGATATAAATAGAATAAAGTTTGATAAACCAACTAGATTTACTCAATCTGATATAGATAGCTTAGAGAAAGTAGAGATTGAAGAAATTATTGATGATGAATCTGACATATTGAATCTAAAGGATAATTTCTTACCCAAAGGTTTAACTCCCTTAGAAGATCTTTTTGACTCAAATTATGTAGCTAGAAAACCAAAAATGGAGCCAGTTAGATCTGATATAGAAGAATGCAATATTGGTAAAGAGTTAAAACCCAAAATAATCAAGCTTTCCAAAACATTACCTCAACTAGAAAAAGAAAAATACATCAGTATTTTAAATGAATATCAAGATGTTTTTTCCTGGAGTTATGAGGATCTCAAATCCTATTATACCAGCATAATCCATAATAAAATTCCAATAAAATAAGACCAAAATCCATTTAAACAAAATTTGAGAAGAATTAACCCTGTTTTATTACCTTTGATAGAAAAAGAAGTGAAAAGAATGTATGATGCACAGATAATTGCACCAATCAGATATTCTGATTGGGTTTCCAATCTAGTTCCAATAAGAAAGAAAACATGAGAGATTAGATTATGTGTCGACTTTAGGAATCTAAAAAAAGTATCCTTGAAAGATAATTACCCTTTACCTAAAATGGATCATATATTAAAAAGGGGAGTTGGCTCTTCTAGGATGTCACTTTTAGATGGTTTTCCAGGATACAACCAGATTTTATTCTAAAAATAAGATCAAGCCAAAACAACATTTACTACTCCTTGGGGCACTTTTATGTATGTAAAAATGCCTTTTGGTCTAATGAATGCAGGGGCAACCTTTCAAAGGGATATGGACATAACCTTTGCAAGGAAATATATGATTTCTTAGTGATTTACTTATATGAAATTACTGTGTTTTCCAAAAGTGATAATGAACACTTGGATCATCTGAGACAAGTTTTTATTAAGTGTAGAAAATTTGGCATCTCTTTAAATCCTAAGAAAATTTTATTTGGATTAGAATAAGGTAAGTTACTTGGACACATAATTTATAAAGAAGGAATCAGGATAGATCTTGCTAGGATAGAAGAAATTATTAACATCAGTCTACCAAGAAACATCAAAGAATTACAAGCCTTTCTAGGTAAGATTAATTTCTTAAGAAGATTTATATCTAATTTAGCTGAAATAATTAGAGAAATAAATAGCATGCTTAAAAAATATTTAGTTCTTAAATGGAATATTGAGGCCAAATAGTCATTTGACTCCATCAAACAAGCCTTAACCAAAACTCCAGTTCTAATAAGTCCTGACTTTAAGAAAGATTTCATAATTTTTTCATTTACTTTAGAACACACCATTGTTGTAGTTTTACTGTAGAAAAATGAACAAGGATTTTAACAACCCATCTCTTTTTCTAGTAAGTCTCTTAGAGATTCCCCTTTGAAGTACAACATTATGGAGAAGCAAGCCCTAGCTTTGGTTAAGGCCATTAAAGACTTCAGAGTTTATATTCTCTACTCTCATATCATTGCCTATGTCCCAAATTCCGTAGTAAAAGACATTCTTACTCAGGATGGTCCTCATGGAAGAAGAGTTAAATGGATTGCCACTATCTTAGAATATGACATAGATATAAAACCCACAAAACTCATCAAAGGTCAAGGATTAGCCAGACTTATAGTTGAATCTAACTGTAATGCCCTAGACATAAATTATATTTCCCAAGTAGATGATCAAGAAGAAATGACAACTCCAACGATCAATGAAGCCTTCTCAAACTCACCTTGGTATATAGATATCATATTTGTACTCCTAAACTTACAAGCTCCTCCTAGATTGTCAAGAACCAAAGACAGATTCTTAAAACTAAAGGCAGTACGATTTTGTATTTTAGACAATGTACTTTTTTGGAGAGATCATAGTGGGATTTTATTAAATTGTTTATTAAAGGAAGAAGGTGACTATGGAGGACATCTATATTTGAAAACTACTGCAAACAAGATCCTAAGAGCTGGTTTTTACTGGCCTACTTTGTTTGTTGATGTCAAAAAGTATGTAACTTCCTGTCATAAGTGCCAAATTTTTTAGGGTAAGAAGAAATTATTACCCCTACCCTTAAAGCCTATTTCAATTGAAATTCCATTTCAACAATGGGGTTTAGACTTCATTAGTGAAATTCACCCTCCTTCTTCAGGCCAACATAAGTGGATTTTGACAGCCACTGATTATTTTACCAAGTGGATCGAAGCCATACCCTCCAGACAAGCCACAGATACTGTCATTATCTCTTTCCTAGAAAGTAACATTATTTCAAGATTTGGATGTCCCCAAAAGATAATTACTGACAATGCAGCATCATTCAAATCCAAGAAAATGATTGAATTTTGCCACAAATACCATATTACCTTAGGCCATTCTACTGCATATTACCCCCAGGGTAATGGCCTAGTTGAATCTTCAAACAAAAGCCTTGTAAAAATTATCAAAAAGTTACTTGAAGACAATAAAAAGACTTGGAATAAGAAGTTATTCAATGCCTTATGGGTAGATAGACTTACTACTAAAAAAACCATTGGTACTTCCCCTTACCAACTTTTTTATGGAATGGATGTTGTTTTCCCATCCTCCCTAGGTGTACTAGTGATGAAAATTATCCAAGTGTTACAAGTTGAAACAAATGACATTCAAATAAGGATCAATCAAGATTTTTTTTTAATAAAAATACTAAAGAGGATGATTTCTACATAGGAGATAAAGTATTAAAATGGGATTTTAGAAGAGAAGACAAAGGAAAACATGGAAAATTTGATTTTCTGTGGAAAGGACCTGTTGTGATTTATGGATATAGAGGTAATAACTCTTTCTTTTGGAAAGAAATGGATGGAACATATTTGATCATTGTACATATACATTGCAGAGTTTATATTGGTTTGGATGTTTCCCTAACAAAGTTGAAGCCCGGAGAGAAGGCCCTAAGCTTTGAGAGGTAAATATCATAAGTATGAATAAATTGCAGATATCAGAAGACATTTACAGGGTCATCACAGTCAAATTCCAAAGGCTACTAGTCTCAAAGTTCTTGATATTTCACCAAGAAATGTCATCCCCATGTGGAGCCATTGTTAGGGTCCTATAATAATAGGGTTCATAAATTTTGAATTGACTTTGATAGTCTTGTAAATATGTACATACCTTTCTTTCTGCAAGTTTTTTTCCCATATTTTGAAAAAATGAAAAATAATAAAATGCCAAAAAGAGGGTAAAAAGTCCTAAAAGAAAGATCAAAGGACTTAGAAAAATATAGACCCCAAAAGAAAAATAAATAATACCTGAAAGTGAGCAAGTCCAAACACCAGTACTTTTACTTTTACTGCAAGAATAATGACTGTGTGCAGAGTGTCAATAAATGCCATAATCCATGATCAGTTAAACAATTTAATCTTAACTTTTCATGCTTTAAATTTCATGTTTTAGATAGAGAATAAAGATTTTTCAAATAGTTTAAACGACAAATCAGTAGATAGGTAGAGAACAATGAGGAGCTTAACAGTTTAATCTGAGCCCTAAGATGAAATAAGGTAGATTTAGATAGATTTATGCTTTGAAAGAAAAAAAATTTAAGGTTGCAAGCCTAAATGCACCTACAAAATGAAGAAAAAATGTTAGAAATAAGGTTGGATAGGTAGAAAGCAGTTGAGAAATCATGTAATAAAGCATCATCAGGAAAAATCACTAATTTCCCCTCCCCTGCAAGTATTCATTATTCTAAACTATCAGTAAAAAAGGCTCAGAGAATTTCTCTGACTTTTGTTGGGACCAGACCCAAGGATCGATGACTGATTAGTTAAAAATATTGAGTTCATACCTTAAACCCACATTTATTAGCATTTACCCCTAATTCATACATCTTAATCTGATGCAGGGGCATTAGGCTCAAAACAACCTTTGTCCATAAATAAATGTAAAAGGGGGTCTCATGTTTTGTTTCCCCATGTAAATATTCATAATTGAGTTATTTTAGTTAATTAGAGGGGAAAATGTAACTGCCTGGATGATTAGTGGGCACAGGAAGAGACAGTCTGTCTCTGTCTGTCAGAGCGTTAGATTAATTTGGAACTGTAGGAAATTGAAGAGTTTGTGAATCATTGAGAAATTCGAATCGATTCATTGTAATTGATATAAAAGTAAACCTCTGTGGCAGAGTCCAAAAAAAAGGACCTGCATAGGGCTGCGTAGAGCGATAAGAAAAGGGGAGGCCATCGAATCAGAAGATCTGGCCGAGCAGAAAGTTTTGTAAGTAAAACATGTATATGTTATGAAATAATTTGTTCAGTGCTACCTGTGCATTCGTGATTTAGTTCTATATGAGAATGCTTGAATCCCCTCGATTTCTATGTGAATGTGCCGGAATTTCATAAATGAGAATATAAGAATGTGTAAATATGTACTCTACAAATTGGGATTAATTGTTCCCTGTATATAGTTAGAGGAACTGATGTTAATACTGTCGACAGTGTATCTCGAATTGATAGACAGTGGAGTTATATATTCGTTGAGTATATGCCATGAACAGAGGTATGGCTTTAAGCCACGCATGGAGGTTTTATGCCGCTCATAAGGAACTGACTGGAGTTCGATAACCGAGTATGGAGAAAGGATTATGCGTTTTCTGTGTACCAGCGAGGGTCAGGGTGGTTTGGTGAATTCTTAAATGTCTAAATCGAAAGCAAGAGAGACCGAGTGTTGTTTAAACTTGGAGGATATCTAGGTGTTTGTTTCCCACACGAAGCGATATAAGTGGAACTCTGGAAGCGGTGTTCATTGGATGAGCACTGTGTAATGAGGAGCGAGGGCGTATTAGTTACAACGCGGAAAAACTGTGTTAAATTGAATGGTGCGGAACCCCGAGCCAAAAGGGCGGAACCTAAAGAGATGAAAAATGAAACTGGGATTTGGAACCTGTGGTTTTTGCATTGTCATAAAGCGGTAAGAAGTATTTAAGAAATTAACGCAATCCCATAAAATGGGTGATGCGTTTCCCCGAGAAATTTTGAAAAACCACTCTCATCGTGAGTTAAAGCCCATGCATCTACATTGCGCGATATCTGGTCGTGACCGTCGGATCATCGAAGTCGATCCAACGTCGTCTTGACCGTCAAATGTGAGGAGTATACATATGCGATGACATATATATATGTGGCGGTCAATATTTTATGGAAGTCGGGTTATTTATATGAGCGAATGTGCATATATGGCAACATTTGAATGCTGTGAGAAGATTCATATAACGTCGTTGAGTTATTCAATTCGAAGTTAAAAATATTGTGGGTCTATGTTTATATATGTTGCATGGTTCACTTTATAATACGGAACATGGTGATATGTTGATAGAACGTCAACATTATAAGTGTTGGTCCTTCCTTAAGGTCGGACGGATCTGTGTTAGCATTGGTATTTCATTTTAAAGCTCCAGTTATTTGAACAGAGGCGGTATTATATATTGAGTTATTATGGTGTACACATAAGATAAGGTATGCGAAGTGGGCGTAATATGAAATATGTGATGTAATGAATGTGGTTTAATATATGCGTCTGCCGAGGGTGGAGTAAGGTTGGAACCGAAGGTATGAGTGTAGCCATACATGTGGGTTGAGAAAGGGCTTGAACCTTAGGAGCATTGATCTTGCAAACGCATAAACCTTGGTGGTTGATATATGTATGTCTATAAAGTGCACTGAGGGTTTTGGATACAAGACCGGTTCTTTTTTTGGGGTTGTTATTAAAGGAATATTTTTATATGCTTTGAGGATTTCATACCTAAGGGAGAAATTTAAATTAATATCTCAATCTCAGATTGAGATATTAAAAGCAAACATATTTATTGAAATTTCCAGTTCAAGTAACATGAACAGTGTGAGTTTTCCAAATGGTGGGACTGGTTGGGCAATAAAATGTGAAGACATTTTATACACAGCCAGAGATTGAGATTTTATGAAAAAAATCGGGACTGTGGGTTTACCCTGCACCAAAGTGGTATCAGATCTAGAATTTAATTAGCTCTTTGAAAATTTTATTTTGAAATGCACAGTGAGAGAGTTGATGTTTAAATCTATTTAACAGAAAATTTGCAGATTTGATTTGACATACAGTGAAGAGGTTTCCAGGTGTGCAGTATCTAGAGTTGAAGAAAAAGAGTCTTGAAGATTGCAGCAGATAGAGGTGCAGTGTAGGTGAGGAAAGAAGAAATATCATTTAGGGATCTTGAAAGGTGAGTTGATGAGCCTTATTTGAATCTGTTTTGAAGGCATTGTTTGCAGAATACAGAGTGCAAGCAATTGAGGAAAGAATCTCAGCAGAAGCAGATCACAGCTTTGAGTGATAAGAAGAGTCCAGCAAGGGATTCTGAGTGCAGAGAGAGTGTGGCAGAACCCAGAATATTCCCAACAGAGGTTGGATGACAGAAGAATAGAGGTTTTTTTGAGAGAAGTTGCAGAGTGAAGCCTAGAGGGAGCAGAAGAGAGTGCTCAGAAGGTTCCAATAGATAAGAGACTAGTACTTGCCAAAAGCCGGATCCAGAGGAAGGGATTGGTGAGGTAAGTTGCAACAAGAGAGCTTATTGTTGCAGATGCTTAGTGCAGCTTGTGAGTAAAGAAATCCTGGAGGAGAAATGGCTACTGACAGCCATAGCAGAGATTGCAGAGGTTCTGAGAGAGGCCACAACAAAAGAGTGAGAGAAGATGCCAAAGAAAATGGCATGAGGAAGAGACTCACTGATGAAGAGTATTGGAAGGAGATGGTTCAGATCAATAAGAAGCTTGATGAACTGGAGAAGATGATAAAGGAAAACCAGAGAGCTGGTTGGCTCATGTGGAAGAAGGTAAAGTGGTAGAGGCCACAAAGGAAGAAGGAGCAGATGATAAATGCTCAACAGGAAGAAGAAATTCTCAGAATGATTGATTATTTGGAGAAGAACTTGGAGATTGAAGCTTCAAGTGGGACCAAGGGGTCCAAGAGCCTTACATCTGATGTATTTTGTATGTTTATGGGAAATCCATGTGGAGATGAGAAAACTGCTGATGTTGTCACCGAGAAAGAAAATGGAGCAGCTACATGTTTTGAAGACGCCCATGGACAGTTGGAGAAAGATCCTTCTTTCCAACATATTGGAAGCAGAAGAGCTTTAGTTTATGATATTGGCCAGAATATGGAAGTTGAACAGCTTGAGGAATTCGAAGAAGAAACTATTGAAGAATCTCTTAAGAGCATGGAAGACTTCGAACAGCAGGAAGATTTGGTGATCAAATCACCAAATGAGACCATGAGGCCTTATGTTTTTGCATCTAACGAGTTGTGTATGAATGCAGGTGTTAATGAAGGCAGTTCATATGATGGAAATGTGACAAATGAAGCTGACTATTTCCAAGCAAGATATGATGAGTATCTTTCAGATGGAGATCAGATTGTGTTAATGCAACAGAAGGAGTTCATTAATTCCTTTATTTTATAGAGGAGATTGTTGCAATGAAGCTGGTGAAGATAAATTTGTCATTAATGTTGATAATGACAAACTGCTTTTGATGAATGGCCAAGTAAGGAGTGATGGACAGATAGCTAAAGTTTTTGCAAAGATAGGGAATCATAATTCTATTCTGATGAAGGCTGAGGAGATAGTGACAGCAGAAGATAGTAAATATTGTGAAAAAATTTCCTCAGATGAGATGCCAGGGTTGTGGCATGAGTAGAGGACATAACCACAGAGAGAAGGTGTTCAAATGGTAAGGACATAGATGAATGAGAAGAGAAAAGTTCATTTTTATGAACTAGAGCAGAGGGACATCCTTGCAGAGGATGGTCCAGAGAAGAGACCAACTGATTGTCTCAAGGATTTCTTGAAGAGCTGGAATCAGCATTCTGATGTGTTGATTGAGAAGAAAAAAAGGTTGGGATAGCATACTGAGATGCTGGCAGAGTAGATAAAGGCACTGAGGCCTTGTGGGTTTGATTCTAACAATTGTTTGGTGAATGCAGATTCTGCTGATGCTGAAGGAGAATTGACAGCATGGGACAGTCAATTGAAAGAGAAGGAGAATTCTGTGGAAGATTTTCAACCATGGAATGGAGAAATTGCGCTGCTAGAGAGTATACTGAATCAGCAGGATTCAATGCAAGAGAGGAAACCTCAATTTCAGAATTGGGGATTGTAGAATGTAAAGACACAATGGGATGAAGATAGAAAATAATTGATGATTGAATCATCAATTGGGACCATTGGGTCTTGGGCTTTTGGAACTGATGAATTGGCTATGTTTATGGGAATGACAGAAGACAATCCATCACTTGGATTTGTATTAGAAGAAGAAGATTTGTTGCAGAAGGGAGATGAGCACCTGAAAGAAGATGAGACAGTCATGTCTCATGTGCAAAAGATTGTTGCTATTGGTAGCAGAGAAGAATTGGCTTGTCCGAAAAGCCAAGAGAAGGTTAAAGAGAAGGCTGTAGGGCAGAATTTTGGGGCTGCTACAGCAATGGAAAATCATAGTTTTACTCTGATAGAAGATGAAATCTCAGTGGTTGAAAGACTTGAGGTGATTAGCAGAATCATTCAAGAATAGGGAAGGAAATTGCTGAGGATTGCCCAGGAAGAAGGAGGACATACTGAGTTCAATTTATAGTATGCTGACAATGAGAGACAAGCACAAAACAAGTGGCTAGAATATTTGCTGAAGACATTCAGAGAAGAAGGTGAAATGGTAGAGCAGTAGCTAATTGAAGTGTTGCTGGAGAGAATGTTGAAGCAACAAGCTGAAGTGTTGCCAGTAGAGGAGAAAGAATTTTATTGTTGCAGAGAGGGTATGGATGATTAGGTGGAAAATAGGGCAGCAGTAAAAACTGAAGGAATAAGAGTGCAGCAAAAAGAAGTAAGAGTCTGATAGTCAGAGGAAAGATTAGACAAAGAAATAGCATTGATAAGAAAACTGATGCAAAATATGCCTCAGAAAATGATAGCAGCAAGGAAGCAGAGAAACAGCAGCAGCAAGAAGAAGACAGTCACAAACTATGAGGGCATAGCAAGTGCAAAGATGCAGACCAAGATATGGAAGCTGGGAGGAATACAAAGGAAGAACGCTGCAACGGATGACCGGTTGCAGAACAAGGTGTGGGATCCAGGAAGACAAAGATGAAGCACATGATCAGGATATCATGAACTATTTTAACCTGGGGAGTCTGATGCAGGGGCATTAGGCTCAAAACAACCTTTGTCCATAAATAAATGTAAAAGGGGGTCTCATGTTTTTTTTCCCCATGTAAATATTCATAATTGAGTTATTTTAGTTAATTAGAGGGGAAAATGTAACTGCTCGGATGATTAGTGGGCATAGGAAGAGACAGTCCGTCTCTGTCTGTCAGAGCGTTAGTTTAATTTGGAACTGTAGGAAATTGAAGAGTTTGTGAATCATTGAGAAATTTGAATTGATTCATTGTAATTGATATAAAAGTAAACCTCTGTGGCAGAGTCCAAAAAAAGGACCTGCATAGGGCTGCATAGAGCGATAAGAAAAGGGGAGGCCATCGAATTAGAAGATCTGGCCAAGTAGAAAGTTTTGTAAGTAAACCATGTATATGTTATGAAAGAATATGTTCAGTGCTACCTATGCATTCGTGATTTAGTTATGTATGAGAATGCTTGAATCCCCTCGATTTCTATGTGAATGTGTTGAAATTTCATAAATGAGAATATAAGAATGTGTAAATATGTACTTTGAAAATTGGGATTAAGTGTGCTCTGTATATAGTTAGAGGAACCAATGTTAATACTGTCGACAGTGTACCTCGAACTGATAGACAGTGGAGTTATATATTCGTTGAGTATATGCCATGAACAGAGGTATGGCTTTAAGCCACGCATGGAGGTTTTATGTTGCTCATAAGGAACTGACTGGAGTTTGATAACTGAGTATGGAGAAAGGATTATGCGTTGTCTGTGTACCAGTGAGGGTCATGGTGGTTTGGTGAATTCTTAAATGTCTAAATCGAAAGCAAGAGATACCGAGTGTTGTTTAAACTTGGAGGATATCTAGGTGTTTATTCCTCGCGCGAAGCGATATAAGTGGAACTCTGGAAGTGGTGTTCATTGGATGAGCACTATGTAACGAGGAGCGAGGGCGTATTAGTTACAACGCGGAAAAACTATGTTAAATTGAATGGTGTGGAACCCCGAGCCAAAAGGGCAGAACCAAAAGAGACGAACAGTGAAACCGGGATTTGGAACTTGTGGTTTTCACATTGTCATAAAGTGGTAAGAAGTATTTAAGAAATTAACGCGATCCCATAAACTGGGTGACACGTGTCCTCGAGAAATTTTGAAAAACCACTCTCATCGCAAGTTAAAGCCTATGCATCTACATTGTGCAATATCTGGTCGTGACCTTCGGATCATCAAAGTCGATCCGACGTCGTCTTGACCGTCAAATGTGAGGAGTATACATATGCGATGACATATATATATATGCGGCGGTCAATATTTTATGGAAGTCGAGCTATTTATATGATCGAATGTGCATATATGGCAACATTCGAATGCTGTGAGAAGATTCATATAACGTCGTTGAGTTATTCAATTCGAAGTTAAAAAGATTGTGGGTCTATGTTTATATATGTTGCATGGTTCACTTTATAATACAGAACATGGTGATATGTTGATAGAACGTCAACATTATAAGTGCTGGTCCTTCCTTAAGGTCGGACGGATCTGTGTTAGCATTGGTATTTCATTTTAAAGCTCCAGTTATTTGAACGGAGGCGATATTATATATTGAGATATTATGGTGTACACATAAGATTGGTATGCGAAGTGGGCATAATATGAAATATGTGATGTAATGAACGTGGTTTAATATATGCGTCTGCTGAGGGTGGAGTAAGGTTGGAACCGAATGTATGAGTGTATCCATACATGTGGGTTGAGAATGGGCTTGAACCTTAGGACCGTTGATCTTGCGAACGCATAAACCTTGGTGGTCGATATATGTATGTCTATAAAGTGCACTGAGGGTTTTGGATACAAGACCGATTCTTTTTGTGGGTTTGTTATTAAAGGAATATTTTTATATGCTTTGAGGAGTTCATAACTAAGGGGGAAATTTAAATTAATATCTCAATCTCAGATTGAGATATTAAAAGCAAACAAATTTATTGAAATTTCCAGTTCAAGTAACATGAACAGTGTGAGTTTGCCAAATGGTGGGACTGGTTGGGCAATAAAATGTGAATACATTTTATACATAGCCAGAGATTGAGATTTTATGAAAAAAAAATCAGGACTGTGGGTTTACCCTGCACCATAATCCCTTTTTTCCTAAGTAAAACACATTTTTTACTTAGTAAAATTGTAAACCTAAAATAATTAACTTCATTCCCTTCAAAATCATTCATAAAACCCTAGAAAAGCATTTATCCTAAGTATAAGTGAAGTAATACAACAAAGATGAGCAATGCTTTATTTTTATACTTTACTTAGAGGTAACATATGCTTTATTTCCATTTTACCACCCTTTTTTCATATTAACACCTAACCTATTTTATTAAATCCCTAGCTACACCCTCCCATAGTTATTAATTCCCTTATATTTAAATAAACCCCCTAAAAACCCATTATCTTAAAGTTTAGACCAAATTTTAATATCTACATGTGCACAAATATAAAAATGCTGCCTACAAACCCGTTGGTCTAAACATATCGTTATTTAAATACTCCGTCGTTATAGTTTGAAAACTATTCAAAGGTTGAAAACTATATAATATATATTATCGCGGCCGCATATAAAATTTGAAACATTTCACAAATGTTTTAAATAAAAACATTACTCTCCCCGCCTATATTCATATAACTGAAGGTTTTGAATTAATTAAATGTTTATTTATAAATTTCAAAACCCATTGCCGCATATGCAAATAGCCCGGTCCCACTCCCATTCCAATGCAGGTCCCAAACGAATCTGTACCCTTCACATTGATCCCCCAGATCTGATGACATAGATACAATATCGCGTGGAAAAGTAGCGCGATCACTCGAGCTTCAAACCTGCGTGAAATAGATGGTTTCACAATTCCTCTCTCCTCCACGTGAATATTTCTTATTTGATTGCGTGGGTTAAGCCTAATACCATTTACCACCAAAAGGTCGCGCGATAACCACTGTTTTTTTTAATCCGTTGAATCCCCAAATCGCTGCTCATGCCTGACATGACAATCATTCAACGCTGAAATAATGTGACCGAAATGAATATTAACCTTCGAAATAAACTTCATTTCATACCCTTCTTGCACATTAAACCTATGCTCGCCCCTTCCTGACTGTAAAAACACCCTTTTTAAGCCGTTTTCAGCCATTCCGGCGCCCGAAAAGCCTGCAACATTTTCCTTAAGACATTTGAAGACCGCCAAGGAGCTATGCATTGTTCCAAACAATCTACAGAAGCTTTCTTCCATTGAAAACCTCAGAAACATCTTCCAAATCCAAATACCTGCATGTAAAAGGTATTTTTCTAAAAATTTGAACCTGCAATCGATTTAAAAGACCTTTAAAGAAACAAACACACTTAGGATTTAAAAATCAATCAAAATAAACTGCCAAAAAGCCCCAAAAACATACCAGACCCTGTCAAATTTTTCCTAGAAACTATGTTTCTTTGTTGCGCACCATTTTTGAAGAAATTTGCAAGTTTTTCACACTTTGATGAACTATTTCAAGCTTAAATCAAACCAGAAAACCTCTGCAGGTTTCCTAAACCTTTGTAACCCTTTTCAAAAGAGTTTTTAGCCCAAGTTTCCATTAAAATACTCAAGAAACCCCTTTTTCTTGTTTTAAAGCAGTTAAAATCCTATAAAACTCTTTCACAGACCTAATTGAGAAGAAATCCAAAAGAAAAAAGCTATACTTTGCTAAAATTGCCCAATAAACCCTCTGTTAAAGTAAATTGCTTCTGTAAACTCTCTAAACTTGCAGAAGTAGATCAAAATGCCTAAAAAATAGAGTGCAAGCAAGCCTGAAGCTTCTAAAGTACCTAAACCTACCCCTGCCATGACTTCAAATACTGCTATTGTTGTCAATCCTTTGCAACCCCTAGTCATTGATATTGAACACATCCCACTAGCTGATACTGATTACAAGATATCAGATCCCATTGTTGAATTTAACCTGCTAGATATCCATAACTGGTGTTATGAAAAGTCATTAGATAATGAAGAAGAAGTCCATATTTTGGAATCCCATTTGCCCAAATATGTTGTCCCATTAACTCACCCATGTCAGGAGGTCATTAGATTGTGTCAGCAGTATTATGTTCTTGAGCAAAGAGCCATTGTAAATGTCAGTAAAGATGTGCTTTTTACCATCACTACAGAATCAATTAACCAGATGTTACAACTTCAACCTGACCCCCAAGCAGTCCCTTTGTCTATAGTGGCCCTCACCAAGCTATACATTGGCCTACATTTTCCCAAAAGATTCATGATTTTTTATACGTTTATGCCTCTGCATGTAGAAATTCCTAAGCTAAATCCCCCATATTCTACTGCTAAATTCCCTGAAGGTTCAAGACATGTGATTTCCATGCTTTCGTTCATCCTTGGATATTTTTACTGATGAACACACTGATGAATCCATCTTGGGATTCTTATCCACTTTCTCCCCAGGTCAACCCCCATTAGTAATATTTAATTATGTTGGTTTCATTGCTAATAATATTCATTATCAATTGACCAATTTGAAAATTGAGGGAGTATTCAGATATACCTCCTACCTTTTCCATATGTTTCTATACTTACAATCAGATAATTTTTTAGTTACTCTCCAAAAACTTGACATAGAGGGAAATCCTCTATCTATCATTTTTTGGACATCCTTGCTCAGGAAAGAATGTACAGATTTCAGTTATTCAAAATTTTCAGAGTTATTTTTACATTCAGTGATCACAATGTTGACTAAGACAGAGAAGCCAAGAATAAATGAAAAAATGAAAAAGATATTGCAGTCATCAGAGCAGAGTAAGGTTGGTGACTATTTTTTGTATGAAAAATATATTGAAATTAGAGTCTTTGGGTCAAACTTGTTACCTTACAAGTTACCCAAACATCCTTCAATGAGGATATTTTCCTTGGAGTATATCAGGCAGATCCTAAACTTTGATTCCATAAATTTCATGGAAGCTAAAAAGAAAACCCAATTCAAACTAAAGAATTAGATAGGGCCATTCATATGTAATCACAGGGATGAAGTGAAAGAAGTAGCAAATCAATTATTGGAATATAAATTTGAAGAGAGTTTCCCTTGGAACTATGATCCACAAGGGATATTGAGTAAACTAAGGGTTAAATGCAAGTTAACACCCTTCATCCATGAAGCTAAACCAGAAATAGAAAAGTTTGTCAATCAGATTGAATGGACTGAAAACACTTTAATAGATGCAATGAACAAAGGTAATACTAGTCATACCTTAGAGACTACAAATAAACCAGGTAATTCCATTAAAAGAGTAAGGGAAGAAGGATCCTATGTGGTAGAAACTACAACTGAAACCAAGTTCAAGCTCATATATAAAAAAAGGCCCAAATTAGATTCAACAGGTAAAGGAAAAGTGACAATTGATGTTGAAGAAACAGAGCCTTTAAATACCAATATCAATTTGTTGGCAATATGATGCAGAGTGTTGTCCTTGATGGCAACCCACTGAATAAAGATGAAGACATGCGACTGTTGACATGTGTTGTTCTTGATGGAAATCCACCTGATGAAGTTATTCTTGATCTGATGGACTTGATAAATGATGTAACTCTGATATGAAATGATGTTTGATGCTGAGTGTTGTCCTTGAATGACAACACACTTGATGAAGATGATGGAAACTTACTTGATGCAGTTGTGCTTGATAGAATATGGTTTGATGAACTAAATCTGATGTATCTACAGTGAGTACAGAAGACAATGAAGAAAGGAATTCAGCTTGTGCAAAATCTATGGTGAAAAGAGTATGTCTCAAGGAATACGCGGATATGTCTAGGGGAAGTCGCGTATGCACGCGGGAAAGAACGTGTCAAGTCGCGTATGGGAAAAAGCGCTCAAAAAGTGCAAAACCAGGGGTAACCACCATGGTATTGACCCATTGTATTGGGTAATGATTCGTCTAAATGACCCCGTCCAGGAATACCATCGGAAGTAATGTGGTTTTGGCTCATGGTATTGAAAAAGGGTAAACCTATATAAAGAGAAGAAATTCATTGTGCAAATGATGAGGATGGGCGCAAGATGTCTGAGCTTGAATGAATACTTCTCTCTGGAGTATATCTGAATGGAAAGGGTTACAGTTGAATGAAAGATCTGAATGTATGATGCACCAATGAAGGAGTGATGAAGAAGGGGATCTAGATCTGTATTGTACTTATATCTGCTAGATCTGTTCATGGAAGGCCTAGATCTGAGATGAGGCGAACATCTGTCTGAAGCAAAAGGGTAAATCTGAACTGAATATCTGATCTGAAGAAGTATGCTGCTCTATAATAGTTGAAGATCTATACGCTAGTTCGCCGCAGAGGAAGCGCGTATATACACGGCTTCGCTGAAGAGAAAGCGCGTATGCGCAATAAAATTGGCTCTATAATTTATACTGAAGTATACGCGGGTTTATGTGAACAGAAGCGCGTATATACGCGACATCAGAGAAAGGAAAGCACGTATGCAAACTAGGGTTTGCTGAAGTCTGTGGTAAGAAATGTCTGATCTGTTCTGTTGGTTTACTGATATCTGTCAGTGAGTTATATGTATCTGTCTCATGGTTGACTGTGCTTAAGAGTATGGAGTGGGTCCAGTCTGAAAATATGATGAAATGTGGCCTGAAAGTGGTGTCCTAAAGAAAGCTTTGAATCCAGTGTGAAAATTGATGAAACGTGGTCTATAGAGGTGCTGAGGGTCGAAGCCTTCAGTGAGGGGGTTGTAGCTTCCTTCCAGTGGTAGCTGGTAAACGAGAGCAGGGGGTAGTAGCTCCCTTCCAGGAGAGGCTGGTAAACGAGAGCAGGGGGTTGTAGCTCCCTTCCAGAAGAGGCTGGTAAACGAGAGAAGGTTGTAGCCTTCTGCAGGTGGGTGCATGCGTGCTGGTATGAGTCCGCACTAAAGACATATGTTGTAAGATGTTTTCTCTATAATAAAATATTGAAGGCCGAGCAATGGCAGATACGGTGGTTTTCTCCCGACTTGGGTTTCCACCTTAAAACTCGGTGTTCATGTGTGATGCTTTGTGTGATGGTTTACTCTCGTTCTTACTGCATATGTTTACTGTTTATTAGACATCTGATGAATGAATGATGGAATGATTTAAGTGAAGAACTAATGACATAATTAGATATCTGTGTATACGCGATTTTCATAAAGGGTATCCGCGTATATACGCGAGTCTGTTTCAGGAAATTAGCGTATGGGTTTTAGAAGCAAGAAAAAGTAAAATTGTTGAATATGCAGTAAATACTGATTCACCCCCCCCTCTCAGTATTTTTCCCAACACAATTAGCCAGAGACAAATGTTGCTATTGTAATAATCAGTGAGCCAAATACTAAAAATCAGAATGAAGGACAAATCAATAATGAAGATACACAGTTGATGGAAAGACAACAAAGCATGGAAGCCTCTTCCTCACAGGAAGCTGAGGAAAAGGATTTGGATAACAAAGAGATATATAAGCAGATTAAATTGAAGAATGAAGAGATAAAGAATAACATTTATTCTCAATATCTCAAACAGACTCATAGTGTACAAAATAGTCTCCTTTCTTAATTTGATTATTCTAATCAAAATCCGATCATGTCATTGTTGCAGCCCACATTCAAAACTCCTAAGACAACAGCTGTTTATAAGAAATTTGATTTGGAGGTCCAGACAAATAAAATCCATGCTCTTGATCAAATTGAGTTACATAGACGGACCTCTGAAATGTTATATTCTACTGTCACAAACAAAGCCATGAGTGCTTAGAAGTCCAAAACACAATCTCCAACATGCAAGATCAGATACAGATGCACAAAGCCTCATTGTATGCCATAGACCTAAGGATAAAGGCCTTAGAAGAACTAGTTTTGCAGGTAGGATATGATCCTGCTAATATCAAAGCAGCAGAATTTTTGGTGAAGAAGAAAAATGAAGATATAGTAGCCTTGAGGAAACAGCTCAAACTTCCTCAAAGTGAGCATCCTCAAACAAAAGAAGTCATACATGAACAGAGTGAAAAAGATGACATGATGAATTTAATTCTTCAATTGACAACCCAGGTTAAGGAGATGGAAATATAGATGGACAAACTTGTCCAAGAAAAGGAAATAGTGAAAGAACCATTGATTCTTACAGTCATTCCAGTTATCACTGCAGTAGTGCCCTCAACTCTAGGTGAAAAGTTGGCACCCAAAGAACCACTGGCTATTGTAGTGCCAGTGACTTCTTCAACAACATCAGCCACTGAATCATCTACAATAGCAGTACAGCCTATAGATGAGGCCAGCAAAATAGTGAAAGAAATGGACGAAATGTCTTTAAAGACAAATGAGATTAACAGGTTAACAAAGATGGTAGAAAATCTTGAGTAGTCAAATAAATTAGCTCAGATAAATGCAAAAACACATGAAAAAAATGCCATCAGACTGAATGAAGAGTTAAAGAAGTTGCAAAAGGAGTTAAATTTGAAGGATCAGATATCATACATCAAAAATTACCTTTGGAATAATTTCATTGATGCCATCCATGATGTATGGTCTTCAATTCAGGTAATTTTTGAGCAAAGAGAGTTATTACTAGCAGCCCAAGAAGAAATTCAAGACTCAAATTGAGTTGGTTGACAAACCAAAGCAAGCTGTAAATTTGATCACCTTCCTCAACAGTAAAAATAGATAGGAGTTGGAAGAACTCAAAATCACAGACAGAACTGCAACTATCCTAGAAATTAGGAAAGTCACAATAAAGAAAAATTTGATGAGACAACTGGAAGAAAAGTGTGAAATTATGAATACTACCATAATCAGATTTATGGTTAAGTTCACAAGTTTGAGACAAAAAGGACTACCTGACATTATGGTAATTAATGATAAGTTAATGCCTCAGAATGACTATGATAAGAAGATAGAGAATTTTCCAAGGAATAGGTAAATAAGCCACAAAGACAAGGCATTCCAACTGGAAAAGTGTTACTTAATAGTTTTGAAGACTTATTCTACTTGCAACATGAGATAAAGAACGTGTTTGTCATCAAGACAACTTTTGCTAGATATACAGAAGCTGATGAGAACTTCAGGAAATTAAAAAATGTACAAATTCCTAAAAATGAGGATTGTCAGTCACTCACAGATTTATTTTGAAGCATAAAAGATAGACATATGAAAAGCGGACTAATTTTTTTTCTAAATTACAGTTAAAACAAATTTTACAGCAGTAAACAGTTTTTGACTAAGGGTTAAAGAGTATCAGTTTAGAGAGTATCAGTGAATAAAGAGTATCCAAGAAAGAGTGTCAGACAAGGTAGATCAGATTCAAAAAATATCTAAGAGCCAACAAGGAGGACACCAAGGCAACCAACTACATCCTATCCTCAAAACTGTTTCTATTTATTTTGGATAAAATAGGACAGCTTGTTGATTTTTTAAGCAATTGTCGCTATTATTATTGTAAAGATATTTTATTTTCCTAAGATAATTCCTAGAAGTCTTCTAGGATATTTTGTAAAAATTATGTATAAATACTTCACCTTTAGAAGTATTTTGGTGTGGAATAAAATTGTTGGGATTGTTATAGTCATTTCTTCTTGG
Organism: Pinus albicaulis; assembly: GCA_034641835.2. Taxonomy (NCBI): domain Eukaryota; kingdom Viridiplantae; phylum Streptophyta; class Pinopsida; order Pinales; family Pinaceae; genus Pinus; species Pinus albicaulis. The sequence goes on along the minus strand of CM076574.1, from coordinate 164,667,806 downwards.
ACTTCAAAGCTTTTGTGTGTCAAAACCTCGAGTAGCAGACTGGATCAAACCAAATTGGCATCATACTTCAGGATTCCTGTGATGAGCTATTTGGAGTGAAGTATTTTATAAACTTGTCATTGTTATCTTTCATTGTTACATGCATCCATCTATATTTATGCTAAATTTGAATGTATAACTAGGAGTATTACTACAAGATTTGTTAAAAGCACCCTGTTTTTAACTAGTTATCATTTATATGTTTTCCTCTGATTTCCAGCATAGGGAACCCTTAATCTCTCCCTCTCTCATTTTACCTCTTCCTACTACTCCCTTTTCCGGCTCAAATAATCCTTAAGTGCCCTTTATCCGATCATACCACCTCATAAAAACAACTTTCCAAGATCTCCAAGGGTTATCTATCTTGCCCTGAAAACAATTGACCTTTTTGGCCTTGATCCCAGTCCTGTTTGCTTGATTTTGAATCCTTAGCCCAATGGACAAACAAATTTCCCACTATCCATCCCTTCAAGTGATTTTTCCCACCAAATCTACCAAAACAAAACCAAAGCTGCACTTTCATAACTAGCCTAATATTTACAAATTGAAACAAAGTTAAATTTTAAAAGAGAGAACCCTCTCTGAACCCTAGGAAGGCTATATCCTAGAGTTTGAAGTTGTTTTGTGGTTAATTCTAGAATAATTTGACTAAAAACCAAAATCCCACAACTTTAGAATTACCAGAGTGATAATAGCTGCTACCAAGATTTTGAGAGATTTCTTTGAGTAACATCCTCCCTCCAACTTTTCTCAAGTCTCTATGAATTCTTACTAATTATTTTTATCATCCTTGTTTCACACATGGATTAGTGTGTGGGTTATTTACAAACTAAAACAAAATTTTAAGAAAATAGATAAAATCTTGCACAGCACTCAAAAAAATTCTAAAGATAAGCATGTATTTGGGAAACTCATGCTACTGAGACCCAGTTGTCACCAAGTTGTATGTTGACACTAGAAATGTTTATCTTTCCATGCAACACTCTAAAATAAGACACACTAAAAATTTTCATAAAATGAACAACAAGCCTTTGGGGAAACCCACTAAAGTGGATGTATCTGGTTAGAACCCCTTCAACAATGTTGAAGTAGGCATATGTTCATCTCATAGTTTCTCATCCCCCAAGCTGTGTAATCTAAAATCAATATACCTACCTAAGCCTTAATCCCTTTAGCACCTTCCCATGAAATAATCCAAAAATGTTGATTTATTTATATGTATAAACCTCATCATCAACCCAGGGATTGTAAGCTTATAAGGCACAAGCATAATATGTGTAGACTAAAACTTAAGTTGTCTTTAAAACATAACAACTAAAAGTAACCGGAAATCACCCTTTCATAATACTCCAAAGAAGTAACTACTTCCTCTCAAACTATGTACAGTAGAGGGGGCTACGTTAGCTCATGTAAAGGTAATGCAATTGTGACCCTTAAGGCCATTTTCCTCACATGTACTATGTTTTCATAAATCTACATTAGTTGAGATGAAGTTACAATTAAATGAACACAACAAAAATACTATAAATAAAATGCCAAGACATCAAACAACACATAATTGAAATAAATCTATTGTTTGTAGCCTCACTGCCTAAGAAGGGGGCCCTGCCTTCCTTGGAAGTGACCTACCTAAAGTTAATCAACAATATACTAACACCAATGCCACAAAATGATAATAAAAACTTAGAGTATTATTAGATTTCATAAAAATACTTTACATATATGTCCCTATATATCTCCCCTACCTTCACCATTACAAGATTTAATACATTATTAATAAGAAAAACCCCCAATTGTGTTAATATTAACTCCTTTGATCTCATGGATCAAAGGATGAAACTAGTACATTTCTTTCTCATAAATGATCGACAAAGATATGAATCAAAAGGTTCTGATATATTTCTGGTTTTTTTGATATTAATCTTCATGAATATCGATAACGGTATTTGCTACATTAAAATGGTTAAGTTGTGACTTCATAAGTGGAACAACCACGAACCAAAGGCTTCATGAATCAGATCCTATGTCTGCAAGATCTGGTTTATCTCAGCCTCTAGAAACATAATCACAAAAATATCCAAGTTCATTAACATATTATAACCATGATCAAAACAAAGTGTAGACAAATTTTGAATATGTATTATTCGATCTCATTCATATGAATGAGATCAAAAATATTAATCTATTGATAAGTTGTCCAACTACTTGTGTATAAGGAGATATGTTGACCAAATCATTGAACAAGAATCCATGCCCCTTCTTGATTATATGGGCATGAATGAAGTAACATGAAGCCATTCCAGGCCTCCAATCTACAAAACCCACATGCCCAATTTTCACCAAGACAACTAGAAATATGATAAATTATAATGTAGGATCCAGAACTATAATTTGTTAGTAGGAACTGAACTGTGTGAACAAGAACTCTTCATATGGCATAAGAATGTTCCTCAACATTCACCATGTAATGAATAAAATAATGTAAATAGTGATTAATTAGTTAATTAGTAATTAGGTTGAAAGGCCATGTCTGATAAGACATGACCTTTCGTGAAGAGGCACCTGCGTGGGTATATAAGAAAGCCTCATTTGTAACATTCAAACAATTCATTCATCATACTTTCTAATATAATATTTGTATCCTCATGGATATTCGGATATTTCAAATCTTCTGGAATATTTAACTTGAGAAGGAACTTTGTTCGCTTCACACCATCATTAGTAAAATCTTCTTTAAACCTCCTTAAAACATTGAAAACAAAGGAAATGCATAAATCAATTAAAAAATCACCTTATCATGCTTAGGTTTATTGTATTATCCAAAAAAATTGCACATTGAGGGTGATAATGGTAAGAACTAGCTATAGATATAGGTAACATAAAGAGAAAAGGTGAGTGAAACCATGTCAAAATGAAGGTCCAATAGAAAGCATATGCATATATAGCCACTTCATGCTATCGTGGGTGATCTAAGTTGACCAAATTAATTTTATCCTTATTTTATGGAAGAATGGAGATGCACTCAAGTAACCTACAAGTATAAATAAATAAGCTCATGCATTGAGAAATATGATGCATACTTCTGAGTTTCAATGGGTGATAGTACACCTGAAATGCTATAATAGAATTTTTAAAGACTATAATACCTCCCTAGACACGTTTTCTTCTACAATGCACTTGTCATTTTTAACACTCTATCAAAGTATAAATTTCTGTGATCTGTAAGAGACATAAACACAATTGTAGATATATTTGTGTATGAATTATTGTAATGATGTATTTTATTATTGAAAAACTGAATTCTTGATTACAAGCCTTCGTGGTAGTTTTCCTATATAGGCATTGACTGGCCATGAAGGTGGATGGTCACATTATTTGACCTTCGACCTTTCATAACTAATGGTGTTACTAATTAATTATTTTTATTGTTACCATTTTTTTAATATTATTTATTTAATAAATATTTTTATGAATATTTTATTCATAACATTTCCACCTCTTTAGAGATGTTTTTTCCTCAAACCATAACAAGAAGGGTTATATTTAGTTGAGCATGTTGTTATGGAATGATGTCTATTTACTTTGAATTTGTTTGTGCCTTGTGAGTTGGTGAAGTTCTCATATGTATTTGCACCTTCCTTGAAGTTGGGAGCGTCAACACCATATAATTTATAGTGTCATCATTGCCAACTAAACTCCATGAAATTTTCTTCAAGGTTTGTAGTATAGATTCCTAATTGCATGAACCATTTTGCACCTAACACTATATCCATTTATTTAAGCAGTAAGGCATTCAGAATTATGTCTATAGTTCTAGTTTTTGTATCTGGATTGAAACCTTATGACATTCTCCTATCTCTTCGAACTTTTTCCCAGTAGCGACAGTGATGTTCAGGTCCTTTATTGGGGACGCAAAAATATTAAGTTGTTTAGAAAGATCAATGTTTACACAATTATGAGTACTGCCAGAATCTACAATTATATTGACATTTTGGCCTCTTATAATCCCTTTAAGCTTCAGGTTTTTAGGGTGTAATCTCCTCATCATTTTTGTTGGTGTTGTTGTAAGCTTAGTGTTATTTATTCTTGCATACTAGGTTCTTTGCTTTCGAAGGTGTGGTGGAACGTATTTTGTAGTTTCTTGTTGCTTTTATTCTTTTGAAAAAATTATTTCTTCAACTTGATTTCATCGAACAAATGTGATTGCAACTAATGATGCTTCTTGTGATGTTTCCTTAGGGTTTGAATCTACATTGTGCATTATAGTTATATCTTCATTAGGTTCTTATACTTCAATTTTTCTTCCATCTATTATCTTATAGTAACGTAAGCACATATCTTCACATTTATGTCATAATGTCCAATTTTATCCACTTGCGAAAATTATTTTTCTTCTTTATCCTTTTCTTTGACTCATTACTTAATTGTCTGACTCTTTATCAAATTCATAAGTATATAATTTCTTATTAAGGAATTTGTGTTATGATGTCCATTTGTCTCCACAATATCTACATTTGTTTGTCTCTTTTTTACCTGATTATTGTTTTTGGTTTTTATCTTCCTTGAATGATGGCATGTTGAACTTATGTTTTTGTTCAATAAGCCTTGCCGCATGTTTAGCTTCTTTGATAATTTGTGTTTTGTACAATTTCATTTCTGCACGAATATAATCTTTAAGTCTACGTCTATACATTTTAAGTATTTGTTCATCAGTAAGTCATCTTTGTCGTGTAACCTGTTATCACTCTACCATATTTCTAAGGCTGAAGAAGAAATCCCAACGGAGGTAACCACAAACCAATATTTTAGCTTGGTATCTAGCCCTACCAAAGTGGAGATGGATCTCTCCACAAGGTCACAGCCAAGAGGGCTGGATGAATTAGGGTTTTAGGCTAGGTATGAGTACAGGGGTTTGTTGGATGAGGATATTAGGTCAAAGAGGCTAGGTTAGGGCAAAAAGGATTAGGGTTATAGTCCATTCAATGGGGGAAAGGTAGGTGGGAAGGCTAGCACATTAGGGTTCTTGGGATGGAATGATTTAGACAGGTGAGGAGATAGAAAGAGCATGAAAGATGAATTCGTCCTAAACTGAAAGAAAGATGAATATACTATGAAAACTCTCCCAAAACATAGCATGTGAGATGAATTTTGTTTCTCTAACTTTAAAGTGATCATACAATAGACATGAAATGGAAGATGGACCAAAAATACATTCATACAAATGAAACAAGAGAAAAAACAATGCTAGACGACCATACCACAAGTATCCCAAAGAAATAATTGCAACACTTTTATTAAGCTCCTGCCAAAATGATTACAATAGAGTCTCTGATCAATATGCCAGCATCCAACTGATTCCAACCTATCAAATGACTGAAAAATTACATTATATAGGCCTCAAAAAAACTCCTCCCAACCTCAGGGGTTGAATCCCTGAGAGGAGGAGCAGTTCCACCAAAAAATGAGCTGAATACCTGGAGTGTAGGGTGGTCAAACTGACTCATCCCTCACTTTTTGCAAACTGATTCATTACACCTCATCATGAGTTTTCATCTAATGAATTTACCATAGGTAATAGTAGAAACATGATATTTACATTTACCTCCATCAACTACAGAAGTAAAATCATCATTTCCCAAAGTGAAAATCAAAAGTGCAGTGAAAACTGAGAAAAATCATAAATTTGTAAAGGGTGCCATTTTTGTGCCAGGGATGCCCTCCATGTTTCAGACCACTTTTGGAGGCCTTACCCATGTCAAAATTAGGTTCAGGATGACTTGTTGGAAATTCTATCCAATCTACTTTCCAGTATGTCTTATTTTTCTGAATGGATTTGGTTTTCCCTGTCAAAAAGTGATTCTCCCACAGTTGGTCAGGGGTGCAACGCCAAGGAAAAAAAAGAGGCAGAACATTGATTTTTTGTGTGTTTTTTCACCTTTTCACCTGCCAGTTGTCCAAACTAAGGCTAGAAAATTTGCTAGCTTGGATGTATTCATCATTTTACATCTTGTGGTGGTCTTCATTTGGCCAAAAAGTACCTCAAACAAGAGCGCAACACCTAGGGCGATGCGCCCTTGACAGTCCAGCTGTCACAAGACTACTATAACCCTAAAAAAAATTCCTAACATAAATTAAGGATAATATTAATTAGTAAATTAAATAGACATAATTAATTAAAATTAATAATTAGTTACTTTATTAATATTTATTTATGTATCTTTTTCATAACCTTATTTTAAATCCTAAATTTAAATTATAATAAATTAAATATATCAATCTAAATTAAATTAACAAAATTAGTAACTATATAATAAAATAAATAATTATTTACTTAATTAATATTTATTTAGTAAATATATAAATATTAATTTTAATATATTAGTTAGTTTATTTTATACTAATTAATTTTGATTACTAGGTTTATTAATTATTTTCTCAAGCCTCTTAATAAATTTTTTTAGATATTATCATAGGCAACAATTGGAATATACAAGTGGTATTGGGTGTGCGTGTGGGGGGAGGGGCGACAGATCCCCTGTTCGTTGCAACAAGAATAGTAAGGTGGCACCCCCCTGTAGGGGTCTGGGGCAGCGCCCTGGGAAATTTTTTTCAACCCTATATTAAGTGAGCAGACCTACCTATGGTTTTGTGCATGGGTTTTGCACATGGTTTTGGACATGATGATTTTCTGTCCATGGTATTTTGTAGATCCGATCAAGGGAACTATGGTTATGTTCTAATCCAGGGTTAATGGATTGGGGTTTATGAATGCTTCGACATGTATATATATGTATTGTAACATGGAAAGGAATATAATGAAAAATCAATCTAGTAGTCCTGATTTTGGGATCTAGAAGAAAATATCTGTCTATATTTGTTTTATGTTTTATGTTCTCACCATTATATATTTTATGTGTTAAGAATTTGTTTACAGATAATTTATTTACAGGGTTGAAACCTACAAATGAAATACAAAAGAAAAAGAGAAAAAAAACATACATGTAGAGATTAGGTTAGGGAATAACATATTTTCCAACACATACAAATATGAAAATCTTGAATTTAATTTAATAATTTCATATCAAAATAATTCATGAAATCCATTTCCTAGAATAAGTTGGAACACACATTATGTGTTACTACTCAAAATCTTTTGAATTTAAATTTAATACAAGTATTATTAATACCAAACCTATTAAATCTAATTTTAATAAAATAAATTCTATAAAAATCAATGTTAATAAGCATCATATGAAGTTATAATAGAAAATTAATAGAAATCATAAAAGAATTCCTTCATAAGAATAATTAACACTTTCAATACAATATCAAACCTGTATCAAATTCATAAAAAAAGATAATTAACACGTCCAAACAAGAATCATATTAAAACTCTAACTTGTAAGAAGATTGTACCCTTTTTACATTTAAAAAAACTTAATAATAGCAGTAACATTTAAAAAAATTTAAAATGATAATAACTTAAACATATATATTAGAAATTTGCAAAGTGGTTTATATCAAGATATTAAAATAAGCATATCTCAAACCTAAGATATAAAATAAAATTATGAAAAATATTTCTTAAATTAGTTGGGATATGTGAATAAATGAATGGAGGTAATTTTGTGTGAAAATGTAGTAAATGTGAGTATAAGGTGATATGTTTAAATTTACGGTTGTTTACTTGTCATTGCATGTTGGGGGAATCTAGGGGTTATAGCGGTAGCAGTCAAAATCGACTCTATAGAATGCAAGTACAAAATCGATCCTGATTTTTTTTAACATAAATGAGTAGATTATCCATTAATTCTTCGCTCTGACGCAACAAAATACATGAGAAATAATTACATTGCTTTTCCATTATTCTAGTCCTTAAGAGGAGGACTAGTGAGTGGTTCCAAAATTTAAAACTAGAAATCTATTACAACAAATGATCGACAAACATACACTTCACAAAACTGGCCCAACAAAAAGAAAAACTTACAATAGGAACTCATAATAAAAATGAGGGAATCTTTTGTCAGAGGTTTGTTAAGATCAACATGCAAATTCTCAGGAGCTCGACTGGGTGCATTGCTTGTGGAGCTTTGATTTTCACTTATCTCCATGTGCATTTGCAAATCATTTGGTTTCCTGTAGAAGGCATCAATTTTGTCATCTTGGCGATTAAGTTCGGTTTTGAGTTGCTATATTTCGTCCACAAGAAAAATGATTATATTCTTTTGCTGATGCATTTTCCAATTCCAATCCATATTCTTAAGGTGCAGTTCTTCAAAGTGTTGGTGACACTTCTTTACATCCCTACTCCCACCTACACCTGATGGGGGGTATTTTCTGACTAACATTGGGCAAGTACCAATGAGAGGGAGCCAATTAACAGTGAATACAGGGAGTATATGAATCCCAAGGCCAACACAAGGGCATCAAGGAGATGCTAAATCACTAGTGTTAGAGAAAATTTTGGGGGAGGTAGATGGAGGAAACTTAAGCACAGATAAAGGATCACAGGGGGAGCTAGAGGGCACAGACCGCTAGAAATAAAATAAATACAGAAGATAATACCTAAATGGCAAGGGGAAATTCTACCAAAAAAGAATGAGAGCTATGTTGTAAGTAGTATTGAAGGAAAATACCGGTGGAAAAGGAAATTACCTCCAAGAAGGCTGGAAGATACTTGTGAGCTTGAGGAGAGTCGGATTGCCCATGGACACTTTTGAGGAAGAAAAACCCAAATTTAATTGCATTGTATATGCCTGAGCGAAGGTAAATTTTGGCTTCCCAAACTAGATGAGAGGACCACAATGCACCAGAGAAGGAAATCGTTCTCCCACAAATAGGTCTAGTGAGAATTTTCTTGTCCCAGACCAATAAGAGTATCTGAAATGAGACAAAGAAAGAAATTTCATTAGAAAGAACTAGGATAAGGTTAATTATGGCTTCAGAGATCAACAAAGAGATCCACGTCACCCTCATATATCTCAAATTGTCTCCCACAGTGTTATGTGAGTTCCACTCTCCACCAATAGTGTAATTAACCAAACAATCAACCCGGATTATTCCCCCATTGCAATAATTGACACCATCAATTGTGAGAGTAGTCTCCATGCTCAAAGAACTATTCAATCGACAACATCGCAGGCTTATCCACCATGGAAAATGAATACAAGAAAATCCATCACAGTCCATGAATTTAATACAAAGGCTGAAGAACCCACACAAAACATAAATATATTCACTATTAAATTCCATTATAATCCACCTCCTTGAAGCCATCAATGTTTCAAATGTGATATCAAGATGCTGAATGCAGTAATGTTCGACTACCTCTCTTGGCGCATGTGAGTTCATTGGGAGGTTGACATTTGCATGACATGCATTCTCATCGTTAGCCGCCTCACCCCGAATGGATTTCCCACAATATGAATTGTAAATATTGTTATTATTTCCAACAAGAGGGAGGTAAGGGGTTATATAATGGGTCATTAATGTTATTATCATGATTTCCAAAGGGCTTGCCAAGAAACTTTATAAATTTTATATAAGTTAATGAAAAAAAAATGACCATGGCATGCTTCGTCATCTAGAAAAGTCATTGATGCCGATCTTACCCAATTTTAAGAGGCACACAAGGATTTCTTGTTTATCTACTTCTTTATTTTGAAAAATGAGGATATGGTAAAATTCATTACTGTGAAAGTGGCTGAGGGCACCCAAAATTATGTGAAGAAGTAGCATAAGTTGATTGTTCTTAGGAAAAGAACCTTTTTAGAGATATCAGATGGTGAGGATAGAATCTCCCACTATCACAATATGAGTAATTTCCACGTCTTTTTCCAAGTTTATTCCAAGCAAGAGGCCATATATTTTACATTTTATCCTTGAAGGGGGTGGTATTACGAGTCACAATTGGGTCAGGAAACATGATTAACATGCCAAACATTGGAATGGTGCATGGGTCGGTGACTCTAGTATCGAGAGATATGCTCTCCACTTATCATCGCTTGGCCCTTGCATGGAACCTTTACTACTCATAGGCTCCAGATCACCTACCCCACTCCTGTCATATTAAATGTGCACAGGTGGTCGCATATGGGTTTGAGGACGACATTCCCTTTTCCATCGGGTTTCATTCCTTAGCAGTTGCAATGAGTATGCTTTCTCATGGTAGATTGGTCGTGGGTGGAGGAGTTCCTAACATACCATTTACAAAGCTCATTCACGAGCATATGATTTTTGGGTACCTTGTGATTGTTAAAAAGTGTGCCCAGTTGTACATCTGTCCCTCCATGGATCTCACAACTCTCGTTTTTTCACTCAATGGCTTGTACCTCTCACAATCACGCCCCATTATACATGCATGTGAAACTTATCAAGATGGAGACATTTCTATGCTATATGTTAATGTAAATTCTTAACGCAAGTGTACGAAAATAACTCACTTTAGTTTTTTGTGACAAACAAACCTAACAACAGAAATGACTGCTTAACTTCTTTAGATCTGGAATTGATAGTTAGAACAAACGCTGCAAAAAACTAGATCTATGCAGTAAAATAAGTTAAACAGTGAAAATAAATAGCAATTACTTCATGAATCCAACATACAAGACAATATGTAAATAATTTTCTATATATATTATAACACCTGGTGAAGGGAACAAACAAAAGTTACCAGTCCCCCTCTATGGGATGGGTTCTTGGTTGTCCTCAACACTTCAGTTCCAGAAGTTTCTCTCTCTCAATGTTGTAGAAAATCCAAAATGTGTTGGACTCTATGGGAGCTCAAGAAGCAAAAGAAAATTGTAGCAACAATAAGAAAGATCAAAACGTGATAATGAAAGTGATAAAAGTGAATAATGAATGGAAAACCCTCCTATTTATAACAAAATATTGAGTTATCCTTGATATGAAAGTGATCAAAGTGAATAATGAATGGAAAACCCTCCTATTTATAACAAAATATTTAGTTATCCTCGATAATGGTGAATAATAAAATATTATTAACCAAGATCTAGATCTAACCACTTGGAATGATTTATTATATTTTGTTGGAGGGAAAATATATTTAAAATGGTTAAATACCTTTATTTAGAAATGAAAAGAAAATAAGGGATTTATTTATCATTCAAATATTGTGGTTAAGGAATAATTAACAAATAATGATTTGTTTAATAATTCCTACGTGATTTATTCAAATTTAACAAGGAATAATAACAAAATAATGATTTAATTAATTATTCTTAGAGAAAAATAAGAAAAATAATGATTTATCTAATTATTTCTCATAATTGGGTTAAATATGACGAGGAATATTATTTAAACAATGGTTTATTAAATTATTTCTTATAGTGAAAGCAATTTTACTATGGTAAAATTGGTCTTACATGGTGTACTTCGATCCATCTAATTGTAAATGGTTAGATGACAAAATTTTGGTGATAACATATTTCCCCCCAACGTGTGAACATTAGAAGCTAATTGTATGACCGAAGTACGTTGTAAGAACACAATCATTAGACACCGAAGGGGAGTCAGAGAGAGATAGATACATAGGCAGAGAGAAGTGAGAGAGGACAATGAATGAGGGGGCGATACCTACAAATGATATAAGTCTCCTTTAATGTTAGGGTACCTGTTCTCAATGAGGCGGGGGAGGCATACCTATGCCCGCTGAGATGACAAAGTACAAAGAATGATAATGGGCTCAACAATATGAGACTAAGAAATAAAGTACATGATAAATGGTACATGACATGTTGGCATAAAATGGGCTAGACAAAAATATAATGGATCCCACATACATACTGCGCCTTGATAAACATGAGCCAGGATTGAATACAATAATATCTGAGTATATGAGACATAATAACAACCAAAGAAGCCTTGCTAAACAGGAAAGGGCTCTGAAAATATGAATGGATCATCTGAATGATACATGCATGCTATGGGCGTTGTAAGCTGTTGAAACTGAAACCATCAAATATGCAGAGCTGCATCTAAGGCTGTAGCATAATATGAAGTCATCCGGGTATGTGGGGGGCTACCTGAAGGGTCACCCCCTCATGAGGTATGAAACATCTCACGCACACCCAGGAATTGCTGGTACAATTTTTTAGATTACCAGACCATCAAGTATACGAATCTCAGTGATGCAATAATGAGCTGAGGCCAAGAAGATGAGAAACAATGAAGTCAAAGGGAAATGATGATTCCCTTTGCTTGATCCGAGGTACCAAACAAGAATCGAAGCTGGAACCAAGGTACACTGCCCTCTAGACCTGTCTTCTGGAATGAATGTGTTGATGTCAACAAAAAGGGGCCCGCCATAAGTGACGCAATGATGAATCCTCAACTAAGGCACGAGGGATTATATGAAACTGACTGATGGAATGACACTAGGGATGATGATGGAATAGGGGATATTGAGTAGGATGAACGATTTCCCTTGTCAGAGCATAAAAAACATGGATGACCAAGCAATGACTAACTCGACTCCAGGGGGGTGGGACAGTATGATTGGAGGCCAAAATGGGTGACACGAGACAGATACAAGGAAAAAATTAATGGAATACTGTAACAGGAGGCAAAGGGACTCGGGACAGACTCCATGAATGTGATGATGAATCAACTCAGATGCTCTGAACAAGGGTGACTCGATGATGCTGCCACACAAAATAGGCCCAGTGGGGACGATAAAAACATGAGACAAAGATGGTTACTCATGAAGAAAATCACACACGCGGTGACAAGTATGAAGGCAAAGTAGTGCCCCAAGTACAAGCAGCGCATGTGAAGAAATTATATTTTAAGAGGCGACAAAGTGACCCTTCTTGGAAAAATGGCTTCCTAGTGAAGTGTCAAATTACCAAAAACAAAGTAAGACCCATTATAGTGCTCAATGAGAGATTTCCAATAGTGTTGATGGTTAATCAAACCAAGCTACATTTTGGTCGCAATTGGCGAAGGAAAATTTAGGGTTTTTCCTTTAATAGGGTGATTTCCATCCACTTTAATTCATTTTCTAAGTCAGTTGTGGTGAATTTGGAGAGGAGGAGAAGGCCCTAAATCTTGCGGTGATTGTAGCAGAAAAACCGACCGTTGGAATCAGGATCTGTAAGTGGTAGGTAAGTGGCCTAACCCTACACTTCATTTTTATGGGTTTAGATTTTCATATTAGGTCCTTGGGGCTCTGTGGGTGACCCCTACCCATCCTCACAACCGAATCACACTTCCCATGCCTTGAAATGTGAACTGGCTCACAATTTTTAGTGGGAAAAACAACGAGCTCACAGTTTTAGGGAAGGAAAATGTGAGTTGGAGGTGGGGGTTGGTTTTTTGTCTGCTTGATCCAAGTGGATATTGGTGGTCACCCACCTATTCCACTTGGGGCCCCACCATTGTTTCTTTCAATTTTTCAGTTTCGGTACAACTTACTATTTTTAGCAATTTTTTGGGTCCTGAACTTCCATAGCCGTTTTGAGGCCCTAAACGACGTTTTTTGGGAAAACAAAGAGTAACATGGGTTCAAAATTTGTAGTCCTCGGATAGATCTTTCTAACGAGGTATGGTATGCATCAAACGGAGTTCGTATGCCAAAGTTACGCCCCTGGGAAGTTGAAACACCAATTTACCCAAACGGGGCCCATAGTTTTGGCGCTTCATCTCCTAGGGTTAGGGTTTTGGTTGTTTAGGATTTACCATTGTTTCTAAATAATAAAGAGGCCCTCGAGCCTCATTGTAACTCAGTTCAGAGGCCTATAGCCACCACATCTCTTCTCATAGATAGCTACCAGCGCCTTAGCTAGTTTTATTTCCATTATGTCTGTAAGAAAATTTCAGTTCTTTGATATTAATGAAATGAAGTGTTATTTCCGCTGCATCTTTGTATTTATGGTTATATGTTTATTTTGTTGCATTCCTGCATAAATCTAGATCAGTGGTATTAGAGCGGTCTACTTTTTCTCAATCTTTCTTTGCATGTCCCCAACGAGGTCGGGGTATAAGGAGTTAGGGCTCGATCTGGTGGAACCTTTGCAAGATCAACCTCGCAAACCCCGACAGATGCCCATGGGGGACGAAAAGAAAGATGAGGGAGCAGGAGATCCTATCAAAATATTGCTCGAGGAGGCCCTCGAAAAAAAAAGGAACGCGATGATGGATAACTTTGCCCAGATCCTTCAACAGCTGCCCACCAGTGGCGCATCTGCATCCAGCAGCCACTCTGGAGTTGCGACTCCTTTTAAGGTACAAGTAAATTTTGAAATTCCCATATTTGAGGGTCAAATAGATGCAGATGTCATAGATATATGGTTGAATCTACTAGAAGGATATTTATCGGTTCATGCCTTTTCCGACAGGGAGAAGATTATTTTTGCACTCCTCAAAGCTGCCCCCCATGTCAAGGACTGGTGGGAAACCCACTGTGAGAAAAAGGATGAGACAGAACCCTCTATGTTCTCGACCGTACCCACTTGGAATTCTTTCCGAGATGCCATCAAGGAACAATACTATCCTGTGGGGAGCTATGAGGACATGTACATACAATGGACCACGTTGCGACAACAAAGGGATCAAGATGTGCATGAGCTGACAAATCTGTTCCATACCCTGCGCACCAAGTTCAGTATCAAAGATTCAGAGAAAAATTTGGTGCTAAAGTATCGCAATTGTCTGCACAGATACATTCAGGAGGAAATGGAGTTCCTCAACATCTCCTCGCTTGATATGGCATACCAGTATGTTGCCAAGATTGAGCAGAAATTCAAGCAGAAGAAGCGAGACTTTGGATCTTCGAATCAAAAGTAAGGGAAGGGTACTCCTAAACCGCAGAACAAAGGACAGAGCCAAGGCATGGCAACTCAAGACAACCTGTCAAAGCCACAAGAAAAGAACAACACCGCAAAGACAAATAAGGACACGGGAAAGTGGTGTGAGTTCCATAAGAGTTTCACTCACAACACAAGTGAGTGTCAGGCCAAGCAGTCGTTGGTGGCCGAGATGAGGGCTTCTGAGTTAGATGCATGCTCTGACTTTGAATCATAACCTGACAAGGGGAATGACAAAGGGAAACGTATTATTGATGCAGATCCCAATTCCACTATTGCCACTACGAAGATCCAGAAGGAGGAACTGGAAGATCCAGAGGAGGAGGAACATCTCTTCCACTCCCAGATGTGGGTAAAGGGCTCCCCAGTACGGTTCATTGTCGAAAATGGGAGCCAAAATAACCTCATTTCAGTAGACGTCGTGAAGCGGTTGGGCTTGTCGACCACAGCTCACCCACATCCATACACCATCGGGTGGCTTCACCAAGGACGAGATCTCAGCGTCAGCCAACAGTGCCACCTTCCCTATAGCATCAAGCCCTTCACGGATGAGGTATTATGTGACGTTGCTCCTATTGATGTTTCTGATGTATTATTAGGACAACCATACTTGTGGAAGTGTCATGGTGTGTATGAGTCTCGACCTCGCACTGTTATTATTACTTTGGGAAATAAGTTGTACAGGATACTAGAGGTACCACCTCCTGCCTTTATCTCTTTGGTTACTGCAAAACAATGCATTAAGCTCATTTCCTAAACTAGGAAATTCGTTTTCCTGATGATCCGCCCCCAGGGCAAGAAGAAGACTATGGCCATGACCTCCAGATAGGGCTCCTCTGCATGACAACAACAAATGGATAAGGTTGTGGAGGAATACGGGGACATCTTCACCTCACCCACAGAGGTTCCTCTTCACTGTCAAGTCAAGCACCCGATTGATCTGACCCCAGGTGTGCCGCTACCCAATGGACCGATCTATCTGCGCTCTATTTTGGAGAACGATGAAATCAAGAGGCAGATTCAGGAGCTGCTGCAGAAAGGTCACATCCAACCAAGTTCATCACCCTGTGGGAGCCCGATCGTGTTGGTACAGAAGAAGGATGGGACGTGGAGACTCTGTATTGACTATCAGGCGCTGAACAAGATCACTGTCAGGAATAGGTACCTGATCCCACGGATTGATGACCTTCTGGACCAACTCAAAGGTGAAAAATATTTCAGCAAGATCGACTTGAAGTCTGGGTATCACCAGGTACTAATTGAACCCTCCGATTTGTGGAAGGTTGCCTTCAAAGCCAAGGAAGGCCTTTTCGAATGGCCGGTCATGCCTTTCGGGTTGACGAATGCTCCCGCAACCTTCATGAGGATGATGGATGAAATCTTGCGGCCATTCACCAACTTATTTGTAGTGGTGTACTTGGATGACATTCTGATCTTCAGCCAGACTTGGGAAGAGCACCTTCACCACATCCAACAAGTCCTCCAAACACTGCAGCAACACAAGTTGTGTGCCAATTTACAGAAGTGCACTTTTGGCATGACCCAGGTTCAATATCTAGGATACATTATTGATGAAAGGGGGGTGCATGTGGATCCAACCAAGATCCAAGTCATTCGGGATTGGCCAGCCCCAACCACCATAACAGAGCTTCACAGCTTTCTGGGTCTTGCTAATTTCTACCATAGGTTCGTGTTGGGATTATCTCATATCGCTTGGCCCTTGAGTCAAGTCACCAAGGGAGGAGCGAGAGCAAAATTATTTTGGTCAGAACCTCAACAGAAGGCATTCACAAAATTGAAAAATCACCTCTGTTCTGCCCCAGTGCTCACATTACCAGACTTGCGACAACCATTTGAGATCGAGACAGATGCCTCTGACTATGCTATTGGGGCAGTTCTTACTCAACAGGGACATCTAGTGGCATATCACAGTGAGACATTGTCTGACACAGTGATTCGGATTTATGCAGGAACGCAACAAAATAAACATATAACCATAAATACAAAGATGCAGCGGAAATAACACTTCATTTCATTAATATCAAAGAACTGAAATTTGCTTACAGACAGAATGGAAATAAAACTAGCCAGTGCGCTGGTAGCCATCTCCGAGAAGAGATGTGACGGCTACGTGCCTCTGAAATTAGTTACAATGAGGCTCGAGGGCCTATTTATCATTTAGAAACAATGGGAAATCCTAAACAGCCAAAACCCTAACCCTAGGAGATGAAGCGCCAAAACTATGGGCCCCGTTTGGGTAAATTGGTGTTTCAACTTCCCAGGGGCGTAACTTTGGCATACGATCTCCGTTCGACGCGTACCATACCTCGTTAGAAAGATCTATCTGAGGACTACAAAATTTGGAATGAGAAACATCGGTCCATGGACCCATGTTGCTCTCTGTTTTCCCAAAAAACGTCGTTTAGGGCCTCAAAACGGCTCCGGAAGTTTAGGACCCGAAAAACTGCTAAAAATAGTAAACTGTGCCGAAACTGAAAAACTGAAATAGACAATGGTGGATCCCCAAGTGGAATAGGCGGGTGACCACCAATATCCACCTGGATCATTCCTCCCCCCTTAGGAAGCAATGGTCCCCATTGCGTTAAGTTCCTCCATGAGATGAGGAAATTTCTGCTGAACTTGGTCCCTGATGAACCACTTTCCTTGGTGCAGGAGTTGGCCAGCTTTGACAACCCGATATAGTTGGATCTTCTGCTGGCGAGTGTTCTTGATTTGCATGTCCATGATGCAATCTATGGTGGCCTGTTCCATGCAGTCTGGATTTAACTCAGTTGGTGTGAGTTGTTCTGCAATGTCCGAGGTGTCCAGTAGAGGTGGGAAGTAAGGACAAAGGCGATCCACATTGAAGACTGGGTGCAGACCAAGGAATGGTGGAATACTGAGCTCGAATGCATTGTTCCCTACAGCCTTGGTGATGGTGTACGGCCCGTATCGGAGCGGGCGAAGCTTGCGGTGGGGTCCGGTGAGGCGCTCCTTCTGCAAATGTAGCCATACTTTGTCACCCACCTGGAAGTTGTGTGGCACCCGGTGTTGATCATGGCGTTGCTTGTACTTGGCATTGGCTTTGTCCAATATATCATGAACCTGTTGGCGGATGTGTTGAATGTGCTCGATGAAGCTACTTGCTTTGTCAACTTCAGACTGGACATGAGCTGAATTGGCCTGAGCAGCTGCAAATGGCATGGCTACGTCGATGGGACATAGTGGCTGGAATCCCAAGCCCACCTGAAAGGGGCTATGGCCGATTGAACTGTGGAGAGCCCGATTATAACTATGTTGTACATAGGGGAGGCTCTCATCCCATGTGCGTGGATGCTTTGAATTGTACATGCGCAGAATGTGTACAATCATTTTGTTGATGACCTCTGTCTGGCCATCTGTTTGGGGATGGAAAGCTGTGGACTTGGTGAGCTTGGTATCCAACATTGACCAGAGGCTGGACCAAAATGTGCTGAGGAACCTGCTATCCTGATCTGATATGATAGACTGTGGGATCCCAAAGTTCACCCACACTCGTTCAAAGAAAAGTTTAGCAGTGGCTTCTACTGTGATATTCTTCTTGCAGGCCGCCATAATGGCCATCTTCGAGAATCTGTCGACGACCATGAAAACACAGTCATTTCCCTGCTTAGTAGAAGGCAGGCCCGACATGTAATCCATGGAGATGGATTCCCAAGGTTGACTAGGGGTAGGTAGAGGAGTATATAGGCCTTGCTTCTTGATGGTCGGTTTGGTAATGGCACAAGCAACGCAGGATCTGATGTGCTTCTCGACATCCTTTCGAAGGTTCGGCCAATAGAAATACTTCTGCAGGATTGCTACTATTTTTTCGACCCTAAAATGCCCAGCGACTTGACTGTAGTGTGCTTCCCATATCATCTTGGCACGCTCACTTGAAGGAACACAATGGTGTCCCATGTGACATAAAAGTGCATCTTGGAGGTGAAAATTTGGAACTTGCGTACCCCCCAAGAGTGCCTTGTAAGTGTGGCCGAATTCTGGGTCATTCTCATAGAGACACGACCAATCAGAAGTCTCGTGCCCACAAGAGTTGAGCACAGTGGTGAGCGCCACGATCGGTGGTCGACTGAGGCAGTATGCAACATGATTGGTGCTACCCTTCTTGTACTTGATGTTCAAATGAAACTGTTGCAGATATATGGACCACTTCTGATGGCGATCATTCTGTAACTTCCCTTATGTCTGTATGAACTGCAGGGGCCGGTGGTCTGTGTGGATGATTGTTTCCTTCCCCAAAATGTAATGCTTCCATTGTCAACAAGCTTGCACAATGGAGTACATTTCTTTGTCATATGTGGGGTACTTGCGAACTGTGTCAGACAATGTCTCACTGTGAAATGCCACTGGATGTCCCTGTTGAGTAAGAACTGCCCCAATAGCATAGTCGGAGGCATCTGTCTCGATCTCAAATGGCTGTTGCAAGTCTGGTAAAGTGAGCACTGGGGCAGAACAGAGGCGGTTTTTCAGTTCTGTGAACGCCTTCTGTTGAGGTTCCGACCAAAATTTTTTTGCTCTCGCTCCTCCCTTGGTGAATTGACTCAAGGGCCAAGTGATATGAGAGAATCCCAACACGAACCTCCGATAGAAATTAGCAAGACCCAGAAAGCTGCGAAGCTCTGTTATAGTGGTTGGGGCTGGCCAATCCGGAATGACTTGGATCTTGGCTGGATCCACATGCACCCCCCTTTCATCAATAATGTATCCCAGATATTGAACCTGGGTCATGCCAAACGTGCACTTCTCCAAATTGGCACGCAACTTGTGTTGCCGCGGTGTTTGGAGGACTTGTCGGATGTGGTGAAGGTGCTCTTCCCAAGTCTGGCTAAAGATCAGAATGTCATCCAAGTACACCACTACAAATGAGTTGGTGAATAGCCGCAAGATGTCGTCCATCATCCTCATGAAGTTTGCAGGAGCATTCGTCAACCCAAAAGGCATGACCAGCAATTCGAAAAGGCCTTCCTTGGCTTTGAAGGCAGTCTTCCACACATCGGAGGGTTCAATTGGTACCTGGTGATACCCCGACTTCAATTCAATCTTGTTGAAATATTTTGCACCTTTGAGTTGGTCCAGAAGGTCATCAATCCGTGGGATCGGGTACCTATTCTGGATAGTGATCTTGTTCAGCGCCCGATAGTCAATACAGAGTCTCCACGTCCCATCCTTCTTCTGTACCAACACGATCGGGCTCCCATAGGGCGATGAACTTGGTCTGATGTGACCTTTCTGCAACAGCTCCTGAATCTGCCTCTTGATTTCATCATTCTCCAGAACAGAGCGCCGATAGATCGGTCCATTAGGTAGCGCCGCACCAGGGGTCAGATCAATCGGGTGCTTGACTTGACAGTGCAGAGGAACCCCTGTGGGTGAGGTGAATATGTCCCCGTACTCCTCCACAACCTTATCCATTTTTTGTTTTTGTGCAGAGGAGCCCTGTGGAGGTCGTGGCCACAGTCTTCTTCTTGCCCTGGGGGCGGATCATCAGGAAAACGAATTTCCTGGTTTGGGAAATGAGCTTACTGCATTGTTTTGCAGTAACCAAAGAGATAAACGATGGGAGGTGGTACCTCTGGTATCCTGTACAACTTATTTCCCAAAGTAACAATAACAGCGTGAGGTCAAGACTCATACACAGCATGATGCTTCCACAAGTATGGTTGTCCCAATAATACATTAGAAACATCAATAGGAGCAATGTCACATAATACCTCATCTATGAAGGGCTTGATGCTATAGGGAAGGCGACACTGCCGACTGACATGGAGATCTCGTCCTTGGTGAAGCCACCTGATGGTGTATGGATGTGGGTGAGTTGTGGTCGACAAGCCCAACCGCTTCACGGCGTCTGCTGAAATGAGGTTCTTTTGACTCCCATTGTCGACAATGAACTGTACCGGGGAGCCCTTTACCCACATCTGGGAGTGGAAGAGACGTTCCTCCTCCTCTGGATCTTCCGGTTCCTCCTTCTGGATCTTTGTAGTGGCAATAGTGGCGTTGGGCTCCGCATCAATAATCTTTTTCCCTTTTTCATTCCCCTTTTCAGGTTCTGATTCGGAGTCAGAGCATGCATCTGACTCAGAAGCCCTCATCTCAACCACTAGCGAGTGCTTGGCCCGACACTCACTTGTGTTGTGAGTGGAGCTCTTATGGAACTCACACAACTTTCCCATGTCCTTCTTTGGCTTTGCGGTGCTGTTCTTTTCTTGTGGCTTCGATGAGTTGTCTTTAGCTGCCATGCCTTGGCTCTGTCCTTTGTTCTGCGGTTTGGAAGCACCTTTCCCTTTCTTTTGATTCACAAATCCAAAGTCTCGCTTCTTCTGCTTGAATTTCTGCTCAATCTTGGCAGCATACCGGTATGCCGTACCAAGCGAGGAGATTTCGAGGAACTCCATTTCCTCCTGAATGTATCTATGCAAACAGCTGCGATAATTTAGCACCAGATGTTTCTCTGAATATTTGATACCCAACTTTTTGCGCAGGGTATGGAACAGATTCGTCAGCTCATGCACATCTTGATCCCTTTGTTGTCGCAGCATGGTCCATTGTATGTACTTGTCCTCATAGCTCCCCATGGGATAGTACTGTTCCTTCACGGCGTCTCGGAAAGAATTCCAAGTTGGCATGGCCGAGAATAGAGAGGGTTCTGTCTGGTCCTTGTTCTCACAGTAGGTTTCCCACCAATCCTTAACATGGGGGGTAGCTTTGAGGAGTGCAAAAATAATCTTCTCCCGGTCTGAAAAGTCATGAACCGAGAAATATACTTCTAACAGATTCAACCATCTATCTACGACATCTGCGTCTATTTGACCCTCAAACATGGGAATGTCAAAATTTACTTGTACCTTAAAAGGATTCGTGCCTCCAGAGTGGCTGCTGGATGCAGATGCGCCGCCGGTGGGTAGCCGTTGAAGGATCTGAGCAAATTTATCCATCATTGCGTTCCTTTGTTTTTCGAGGGGCTCCTCGAGCAATATTTTGATAGGATCTCCTGCTCCCTCATCTTTCTTTTCATCCCCCATGGGCGTCCGTCAAGGTTTGCGAGGTTGATCTTGCAAAGGTTCCACCAGATCGAGCCTTAGCTCCGCACTCTGACCTCGTTGAGGACGCTGCAAAGAAGGATCGAGAAAAAATGCCGAGCCGCTGCGATACTGCCCAATCGGTTATGCGGGAATGCAACGGAATAAACATAACCATAAATACGGAGAGCCTTGAGTAGAAATAACACTTCATTTCATTAATATCAAAGAACTGAAATTTTCTTACAGACAGAATGGAAATAAAACTAGCTAGGGCGCTGGTAGCTATCTCTGAGAAGAGATGTGGTGGCTACAGGCCTCTGAACTCAGTTAAAATGAGGCTCTAGGGCCTATTTATTATTTAGAAACAATGGAAAATCCTAAACAGCCAAAACCCTAACCCTAGGAGATGAAGCGCCAAAACTATGGGCCCCGTTTGGGTAAATTGGTGTTTCAACTTCCCAGGGGCGTAACTTTGGCATACGATCTCCGTTTGACGTGTACCATACCTCGTTAGAAATATCTATCCGAGGACTACAAATTTGGAATGAGAAAAATTGGTCCATGGACCCATGTTGCTCTCCATTTTCCCAAAAAAACGTAGTTTAGGGCCTCAAAACGGCTCCGGAAGTTTAGGACCCGAAAAACTGCTAAAAATAGTAAATTGTGCTTAAACTGAAAAACTGAAATAGAAAATGGTGGAGCCCCAAGTGGAATAGGTGGGTGACCACCAGCCATCTGTAGTATCCCAGTTCGCAAATATCTCACTTATGACAAAGAAATTTATTCCATTCTGCAAGCTTGTCGACAATGGAAGCATTACATTTTGGGGAAGGAAACAATCATCCACACAGACCACCGGCCCCTGCAGTTCATACAGACACAAGGGAAGTTGTAGAATGATCGCCATCAGAAGTGGTCCACATATCTGCAACAGTTTCATTTGAACATCAAGTACAAGAAGGGTAGCACCAATAATGTTGCAGACTGCCTCAGCCGACCACCGATCGTGGTGCTCACCACCGTGCTCAACTCTTGTGGGCACGAGACTTTTGATTGGCCGCTTCTCTATGAGAGTGACCCAGAATTCGGCCACACTTACAAGGCACTCTTGGGGGTACGCAAGTTCCAAATTTTCACCTCCAAGATGCACTTTTATGTCACCTGGGACACCTTTGTGTTCCTTCAAGCGAGCGTGCCAAGATGATATGGGAAGCACACTACAGTCGAGTCGCTGGGCATTTCGGGGTCGAGAAAACAGTAGCAATACTACAGAAGTATTTCTATTGGCCTAACCTTCGAAAGGATGTCGAGAAGCACATCAGATCCTGCACTGCTTGTGCCATTGCCAAACCGACCATCAAGAAGCAAGGCCTATATACTCCTCTACCTACCCCTAGTCGACCTTGGGAATCCATCTCCATGGATTACATGTCGGGACTGCCTTCTACTAAGCAGGGAAATGACTGTGTTTTTGTGGTCGTCGACAGATTCTCGAAGATGGCCATTATGGCGGCCTGCAAGAAGAATATCACAGCAGAAGCCACTGCTAAACTCTTCTTTGAACGAGTGTGGGTGCACTTTGAGATCCCACAGTCTATCATATCAGATTGGGATAGCAGGTTCCTCAGCACATTTTGGTCCAGCCTCTGGTCAATGCTAGACACCAAGCTCACCAAGTCCACAGCTTTCCATCCCCCGAACGGATAGCCGAAGACGAGAGGAGTCGTCCGCCCAGGCCAATTGTACACATTCTGCACGTATTGGTCAACATCCACGCACATGGGATGAGAGCCTTCCTTATGTACAACACAGTTATAATCGGGCTCTCCATAGCTCAACCGGCCACAACCCGTTTCAAGTGGGCTTGGGATTCCAACCACTATGTCTCATTGACGTAGCCATGCCATTTGTAGCTACTCAGGCTGATTCCGCTCATGTCCGATGCGAATTTGACAAACGAAATCGCATCGGCGCATTCACTTTGTGCCTTCCAGCAGGTTGATGACATATTGGATGGAGCCAATGCTAAGTACAAGAAATGACATGATCAACATCATGTGCCACACCACTTCCAGGTGGGCGACAAAGTGTGGCTACATTTGCAGAAGGAGCACCTCATTGGACCCAACTGCAAGCTTCACTCGCTCTGATATGGGCCATACGCCATCACCAAGGTTGTACGAAACAATGCCTTTGAGCTCAGTATTCCACCAATCCTTGGTCTTGCACCCAGTCTTCAATGTGGATCGCCTTTGTCCTTACTTCCCACCTCTACTGGACACCTCGGACATTGCAGAACAACTCACACCAACTGAGTTAAATCCAGACTGCATGGAACAGGCCACCACAGATTGCATCATGGACATGCAAATCAAGAACACTCGCCAGCAGAAGATCCAACTATATCGGGTTGTCAAAGTTGGCCAACTCCTGCACCAAGGAAAGTGGTTCACCAGGGACCAAGTTCAACAAAAATTTCCTCATCTCATGGAGGAACTTAACGCAATGGGGACCATTGCTTCCTAAGGGGGGAGGAATGATCCAGGTGGATATTGGTTGTCACCCACCTATTCCACTTGGGGCCCCACCATTTTTCCCCAACATTTGGGATTCCAGTGGCAGCTGATATTATGGCAGTGGACATAGTGAAAGTGACATCAGCAAGGGTTACCTAGTTTTCATGGATATTGGCGATGAATAGTCTACTCAACATAGGATGATGTTGGAACCTTTTTAATTTCTCACAGAATTCAAAACATCCTACATGCTTAAAACACGTCACATTCATGGGAGATGCCATGAGTTCCCTAGTATTTGTTGGCTCAAGTCTAAGGATTATCCCTCCTTTTTTTGGCCTCCTCTCCTTTCTTTCTTCTTCCTCATTGTAGTTTATGTTCTGTTCTTCTTCCATAGGTGTCTTAGCATGAAAACCCAAGGGATATGGAATGATAATGGAAAATGAGTTTTGGGAAGTGGGAATGGGATGGGGAAATTTAGGGATATGGGAGAAAGGGATTATGAAATGAGGAAGGTGATAGGGAGTAGTAATGAAAAGGGATTTAGGATAGGGAATTTTATTACAGGTTAGGAATAAAGAGCTTAGGGAAATGGAGATAGTGATATAGGGGGCAGGGATAAGGTCTAATAGTGATATGAGAAGGAAAAGGAAGTCTTAGGGAGTGTTAGGAAGTGTAATTGGGATTTAGGGGATGATACTAGGGTTTCAAGCATAAAATAGAAAAAAAATGTTTTAAGCAACTTCAAACACCACAAAATCGACCTAATAAGTAGAGGGATGGTGCAATTGTGGCTTACTTGATTGTTGGAGGCTATAGAGCATCGTTGTTGAAGATTGAAGGCGATGGCATATGTTTTGGAGCTCCCTGAGTGTTTTATGGAAAGCGCACAGCGCACAACATAGGTTCACCCTCTCTTTCCCAGGGGCACAACATATAACGCAGGCACACAATGTAACACAGAGGAGCGAAGCGTAACACACAGGAGCACCCTCCTTCTTCTAGGAGCGTAGTGCCAGCTTCATATCCACTTTTGAGTGCCTTCTTAAAGTCCAAATTGATCTCATGATAGATATTTGGAAATATCTCTCTCTTGGCTACACAATGTACCTATAAAGCACTGAAAATGATCAATTATAGCCCCTCAAAAATCAATTCTCCCAAGACTGGTCAAAAGGTGCAGAATGAGGGTGAAAAAATGAAGTGTGATCTTGCAGGCTACTTTTGGAGGCCTTATTCAACTCCAAATTGAGTTCATGATAGCTCATTGGAAATTTACCTCTACCTAGTTATCATTTGAATTATCAATCAAGTCTTTTGGACACTCCATCTAGGAGAAATATTGATTTTCCCAAGGTCACTCCAGAAGTGAAGAAAACCTCTTGTAGCAACTGTATTTTTGACATTTCTCCAAAACCATGACACCTGTGTAAAAATTGAAGGATTTTTTTCTTCCTTGGCCTATGTTGGACAAAAATTTCTCTCAATTTTGTCAAATTCTTATCTTTTTGGTCAGAAACACAGTTTTAAGAAAAACTTGCCCTATGTGTGGCAAATGATTTGTCCCTTGGAATGACTTCTTGAAAAAAGATGGAGACATGATTTTTATGAGTTAGAATGGCCTCATACTTGATGAAATGACCTCCCTTATGCCTCCTCTACTCATATTTCTATGATTCCATAGAAAACCCTAGCTCAGTGGGAGAGGAAATTAGGGTTTGGTTTAGGCAAAACGGGGGATTTGGGAAATTTATAGGAATGAAGGGAAATAAAGGGGATAGCGGGCTTCTAAATTCTTAGGAAAATTTTTGGTGGTAGGGAGGTATGTTAGGAAGTAGGGGAAAGTTTAATTTCAAGGATTGAGTGAGGGGAAGGGGTCCAAAATGGAAAAACATAGCCATAACCTAGGAAGGTGTCAAAAGTGTAGCAATAGGATAGGGTTTGTAGGAAAGTGAGGGAAATGAGAGGAATGGTCTTGGGAAAAGTTCAAGGGAGGTAGATGGAGTGGAGGTGAGTGAGATATATATGGATGAGAGTGAAAATGAGCCCTCCCTTGGTCTTTTATGGCCTTTATACCTTGTTTAAATTTTCAAAATTGGTCTTAGGACCCACTTTTTCTTTCTCAAACTTGACTTGTCTTTTACAATTTACCTTTGAACTTGATCTTCTAATTTGATCTTCTTGGCGGATTTGGAAACATAATGAATTTGAAACTCTTCCTTTTGGTTGATGGAAATTTGAACTTGCAACACTTGGAACCATGAGAATTATTACATATTAAAACCATAAAATTACATTTTTGCTTGAAAATTAAAATTACAAACTATTTTGTTGATGAAATCTTGTTTATTCTTACTCCTTCACTTTATTCTATTTTATGTAGGAGATGGTGTTTTAGTGGACCTAGGAAACCATAATGACCTATTGAAACCTTCAAAAACCCTAAAAGACCTAATGAGACCTTAAATGACTGAACATCAAGATGACATGACTGATATTGACTTGATGGATAGTGTACAATCAGCAAGGTATGAAGATACGCCAGCAAGTAATCAAATTTTTGGAAGAGTGATGATTTTTAGACTTGGGGCTACCATCAATGACTAATTTTTTGCATGACCTAGTGGAATAATAAGAAATTTCTGAGTGGGACTCCTAAAATGATATGAAAAGAGGATTTTTATCACTGATGGCAGGATGAAAATACTAACACTTACATGACCAATACTTCCCATTCGTGGGTATCTTCACTTACACACCCCTTTTTCTTGAGATGAAAAAAAAATTGTAGACATCATATTCTTCTTCGTCATAAAATATTTTTAGCAAGGCATCCACAATATTATTCCAATGAAAATAACGAGTGTCACATTTTCCATAACACCATAGGAACCATACATATGCTTTTGCTTCCAAATTGTTGGATATCGTCATGATTTTCTCACATTCACCTAATGGTGAGTTTGATTTGAAAATGGCTTCGATTTTATTAACCCAAACAATAACGCCTCTATGGCCTTTACCATCATATTTGGGTATCTCCCTTTTAATCCATTGATAGTGTTTTTTTCTATAAAATTAGTGTAATATTGGCTATCTGAAAATCATATCTTAGGCGGATCTCCAGGTTCATGCACATTTCTATTTTTAGGGATGGATGCTGGTCATCGGAAATTTTTAAACTAATAGAATTTACATTTTTTCCATTAATTGATTAAGTTTTTTGAGAACGTTATGAATATGACAGTGAAATATTGCGACAACAATACGAGGATCTAATTGGAAAAGAATCTCGTATATATCTAGTATAGAGCTATCTTCATAGATTGAGGCAATGTTGTCATATGAGACAATATTATGCTTGTGGTTTTTGCCTTCATAAGAGGGAAGATGAATAAGGTATACTTTTATGACATGTATTTAATCTAACATAATATTTGATTTTATGTTTCGTATGAATAAGAAAACAGAGGACCGTTACTTGAAAGAACTACATAAAGTTGTATGATTAAAATCTTTAGAGAATTATTTGAGCCAGTATCAGATATGATCACATTGATATGTTTCTAATCTACAAATAGAAACATGGATTGATGGATGTAACCCTTCTAAGCAAGGGTTTTGGCTGATCGAGAACACAAATCATAGCTCTTCCCCTCTTGGTTCAGCTCCCAAGCAAGAATGAAGTGTTGAGGGCTCCTGGGGTTGAGGGAACTCTAGATGATAGGTGTGTGTGATCCATAGTCTTGCAGTAGGTCAGGTATCTTCCGTATTGTCACCCATAGGGTGTGAGTGATCTTTGTCCAGTTTGAAAAGTTGGGTATCTCCCCCTATCTTCGTCTAACAGAGTATACTCCAGTTGGCATCATACCCACAAGCCAGGCTTGTTTTTATTGTCCCTCCCCTTTTGGCCAACGGTTTAAGGAGGCTTGGGGTGTGTGATCCTTACCTTTGGAAATTCGGGTATTTCAACCAAGCTAAGATTATGATGCAGGTGTTATACCACATGAATCTAAGATCAACATGTAATAGGATGGTTGTGATCCTTACCTCGTATAGAAAGTGGTATCTCGCTCATTGATTGAAAAATGGGATGGTTGTGATCCTTTTTTGGTAAGTGGTATCTTTCCTATTGCTCAATATAGGGTGGTATCTAGATGCTCCCCTATGTGAGATGACTTGGGGTGAGAGTGTCCCATAAGACCCTTCCCATTGTGAAAAACATGAGGTCAGAGTGTCCCATAGGGCCTTCATCATTGTCATTGGATTATGGATGGTAGCATTGGCTCCCTGATGACAATGATTCCCGGGTAGTAGCATTGGGCTCCCCATTGGAAGTGATTCCAGATGGTAGCAGTGGCTCCCCAATGGATATAGGGTGGTAGCTTGGGATCCCATCCGATGTCAAATTCTTCTTTTAGATTCAAGATTTTTCAACATATGAGAAAAGATAATCATAGATAAGAAAACATGAGCAAGGATGAGCAGAGATGAGCAGAGATATGCAGAGATGAACAAAGACGATATTTGATGATAACGATATATTTGTGATGGGACATATGTTGCAGTTGGTAATTTATCCCTAGATGAGAGTGATCCAGGTGGATATTGGTGGTCACCCACCTATTCCACTTGGGGCCCCACTATTGTCTCTTTCAGTTTTTTAGTTTCGGCACAGCTTACTATTTTTAGCAGTTTTCAGGTCCTGAACTTCCAGAGCCGTTTTGAGGCCCTAAACGACGTTTTTTGGGAATATCGGGAGAAACATGGGTCCATGGACTGATTTTTCTCACTCAAAATTTGTATTCCTCAGACAGATCTTTCTAACGAGGTATGGTTCACATAAAACGGAGATCATATGCCAAAGTTACGTCCCCGGGAAGTTGAAACACCAATTTACCCAAACGGGGCCCATAGTTTTGGCGCTTCATCTCCTAGGGTTAGGGTTTTGGATGTTTAGGGTTTTCCGTTGTTACTAAATAATCAATAGGCCCTTGAGCCTCATTGTAACTCAGTTTAGACGCCTGTAGCTGCCACATCTCTTCTCAGAGATAGCTACCAGCGCCCTAGCTAGTTTATTTCCATTTTGTCTGTAAGCAAATTTCAGTTCTTTGATATTAATGAAATGAAGTGTTATTTCCATTGCATCTTTGTATTTATGGTTATATGTTTATTCTATTGCGTTCCTACATAAATCTGGATCAGTGGTTTTAGATCGGTCTGCTTTTTCTCGATCCTTATTTGCATGTCCCCAACGAGGTCGAGGTATAAGGAGTTAGGGCTCGATCTGGTGGAACCTTTGCAAGATCAGCCTCGCAAACCCTGACGGACGCCCATGGGGGACAAAAAGAAATATGAGGGAGCAGGAGATCCTATCAAAATATTGCTCGAGGAGGACCTCTAAAAATAAAGGAACACGATGATGGATAACTTTGCCTAGATCCTTCAATGGATGCCCACCGACGACGCATCTACATCCAGCAGCCACTCTGGAGGTGCAACTCCTTTTAAGGTACAAGTAAATTTTGACATTCCCATATTTGAGGGTCAAATAGATGCAGATGTTGTAGATAGATGGTTGAATCTATTAGAAGGATATTTCTCAGTTCATGACTTTTCCGATCGGGAGAAGATTATTTTTGCACTCCCCAAAGCTGCTCCCCATGTCAAGGACTGGTGGGAAACCCACTGTGAGAAAAAGGAAGAGACAAGACCCTCTCTATTCTCGGTCATACCCACTTGGAATTATTTCCAAGACGCCATCAAGGAAAAATACTATCCCATGGGAAGCTATGAGGACAAGTACATACAATGGACCACGCTGCGACAACAAAGGGATCAAGATGTGCATGAGCTGACGAATCTGTTCCATACCCTGTGCACAAAGTTGGGTATCAAAGATTCTAAGAAACATTTGGTGCTAAAGTATCGCAGTTGTCTGCACAGATACATTCAAGAGGAAATGGATTTCCTTGACATCTCCTCGCTTGGTACGGCATACCAGTATGCTTCCAAGATTGAGCAGAAATTCAAATAGAAGAAGCAAGACTTTGGATCTGTGAATTAGAAGCAAGGGAAAGGTGCTCCCAAACCACAGAACAAAGGGTAGATCCAAGGCATGGCGACTCAAGAAAACCTGCCAAAGCCACAAGCAAAGAAGAACATCGCAAATCCAAAGAAGGACACGGGAAAGTGGTGTGAGTTCCATAAGAGCTCCACTCACAACACAAGTGAGTGTCAGGCCAAGCAGTCGTTGGTGGCTGAGATGAGGGATTTTGAGTCAGATGCATGCTCCAACTCTGAATCAGAACCTGACAAGGGGAATGACAAAGGGAAATAGATTATTGATGCG
Organism: Pinus albicaulis; assembly: GCA_034641835.2. Classification (NCBI taxonomy): domain Eukaryota; kingdom Viridiplantae; phylum Streptophyta; class Pinopsida; order Pinales; family Pinaceae; genus Pinus; species Pinus albicaulis. Next base: position 164,637,013 of record CM076574.1, on the reverse strand, counting down.
GAGCCCAACGCCATTGTTGCCACTATGAAGATCTAGAAGGAGGAACCAGAAGATCCAGAGGAGGAGGAACATCTCTTCCACTCCCATATGTGGGTAAAGGGCCCCCTGGCACAGTTCATTGTCGACAATGGGAGCCAAAAGAACCTCATTTTAGCAGATACCGTGAAGCGGTTGGGCTTGCCGACCACAGCTCACCCACATCCATACACCATCGGGTGGCTTCACCAAGGATGAGATCTCCATGTCAGCCAGCAATGCCGCCTTCCCTATAGCATCAAGCCCTTCACGGATGAGGTATTATGTGACGTTGCTGTTATTGATGTTTCTGATGTATTATTAGGACAACCATACTTGTGGAAGTTTCATGCTGTGTATGAGTCTCGGCCTCGCACTATTATTGTTACTTTGGGAAATAAGTTGTACACTACAAAACAATGTAGTAAGCTCATTTCCCAAACCAGGAAATTCGTTTTCCTGATGATCCGCCCCCAGGGCAAGAAAAAGAGTATGGCCACGACCTCGAGACAGGGCTCTTCTACATGACAACAACAAATGGATAAGTTCGTGGAGGAGTATAGGGACATCTTCACCTCACCCACAGGGGTTCCTCTGCACTGTCGGGTCAAGCAACCGATTGATCTGACCCCAGGTGCGCCACTACCCAATGGACTTATCTATCGGCACTTTGTTCTAGAGAACGATGAAATCAAGAGGCAGATTTAGGAGCTACTGCAGAAAGGTCACATCTGACCAAGTTCATCGCCCTGTGGGAGCCAGATCTTTTTGGTACAGAAGAAGGATGGGACGTGGAGACTCTGTATCGACTATCACGCGCTGAACAAGATCACTATCTGGAATAGCTACCCAATCCCACAGATTGATGAACTTCTAGACAAACTAAAAGGTAAAAAATATTTCAGCAAGATCGATTTGAAGTCTGGGTATCACCAGGTACCAATTGAACCCTCCGATGTGTGGAAGACTGCCTTCAAAGCCAAGGAAGGCCTTTTCGAACGGCTAGTCATGCCTTTCGGGTTGACGAATGCTCCCGCAACCTTCATGAGGTTGATGGACGACATCTTGCGTCCATTCACCAACTCATTTGTAGTGTTGTACTTGGATGAAATTCTAATCTTCAGCCAGACTTGGGAAAATCACCTCCACCACATCCGACAAGTCCTCCAAACACTGCGGCAACACAAGATGTGTGCCAATTTGGAGAAGTGTACTTTTGGCATGACCCAGGTTCAATATCTGGGATACATTATTGATGAAATGGGGGTGCATGTGGATCCAACCAAGATCCAAGTCATTCGGGATTGGCCAGCCCCAACCACTATAACAGAGCTTCGCAGCTTTCTGGGTCTTGCTAATTTCTACCGTAGGTTCATGTTGGGCTTCTCTCATATCACTTGGCCCTTGAGTCAAGTCACCAAGGGAGGAGAAAGAGAAAAATTATTTTGGTTGGAACCTCAACAGAATGCATTCACAGAATTGAAAAATCGCCTCTATTCTGCCCCAGTGCTCACATTACCAGACTTGCAACAACCATTTGAGATCGAGACAGATGCCTCTGACTATGCTATTGGGGTAGTTCTTACTCAACAGGGACATCTAGTGGCATATCACAGTGAGACAGTTCGCAAGTATCCCACTTATGACAAATAAATGTATTCCATTGTGCAAGCTTATCGACAATGGAAGCATTACATTTTGGGGAAGGAGACAATCATCCACACAGAACACCGGCCCCTGTAGTTCATAAAAACACAAGAGAAGTTGCAGAATGATCGCCATTAGAAGTGGTCCACATATCTGCAACAGTTTCATTTGAACATCAAGTACAAGAATGGTAGCACCAATAATGTTGCAGACTGCCTCAGCTGACCACCGATCATGGCGTTCACCACCGTTCTCAACTCTTGTGGGCACGAGACTTCTGATTGGCCGCTACTCTACGAGAGCGACCCAGAATTCGGCCACAATTACAAGGCACTCTTGGGGGGTACGCAAGTTCCAAATTTGCACCTCTAAGATGCACTTTTATGTCACCTGGGACACCTTTGTGTTCCTTCAAGTGAGCGTGCCAAGATGATATGGGAAGCACACTACAGTTGAGTCATTGGGCATTTCAAGGTCGAGAAAATAGTAGCAGTACTGCAAAAGTATTTCTATTGGCCGAACCTTCGAAAGGATGTCAGGAAGCACATCAGATCCTGCATTGCTTGTGCCATTTCCAAACCGACCATCAAGAAGCAAGGCCTATATACTCCACTACCTACCCCTAGTCGACCTTGGGAATCCATCTCCATGGATTACATGTCGGGCTTGCCTTCTACTAAGCATGGAAATGAATATGTTTTTGTGGTCGTCGACAGATTCTCAAAGATGGCCATTATGGCAGCCTGCACGAAGAATATCACAACAGAAGCCACTGTTAAACTCTTCTTTGAATGAGTGTGGGTGCACTTTGGGATCCCACAGTCTATCATATCAGATCGGGATAGCAGGTTCCTCAACACATTTTGGTCCAGCCTCTAGTCAATGCTGGACACCAAGCTCACCAAGTCCATAGCTTTCCATCCCAAAACAGATGGCCAGATAGAGGTCGTCAACAGAATGATTGTACACATTCTGTGCATGTACAATTCAAAGCATCCACACACATGGGACGAGAGCCTCCCATATGTACAACATAGTTATAACCGGGCTCTCCACAGTTCAATCTGCCATAGCCCCTTTCAGGTGGGCTTGGGATTCCAGCCACTATGTCCCATTGACGTAGCCATGCCATTTGAAGCTACTCAGGCCGATTTGGCTCATGTCCAATCTAAATTTGACAGAGAAAATAGCTTCATCGAGCGCATTCAACACATCCTCCAACAGGTTCATGACATATTAGATAGAGCCAATGCTTAGTTCAAGCAATGCCATGATCAACATTGGGTGCCACACAACTTCCAGGTGGGTGACAAAGTATGGCTACATTTGCAGAAGGAGCGCCTCACTGGACCCCACCGCAAGCTTTTCCCACTCCGATACGGGCCGTACACCATCACCAAGGTTGGCAAGGGCAATGCCTTTGAGCCTAGGTGTTCCACCATTCATGTGATGCCCCACCCAATATTCAATGTGGACCCTTTGTCACTTACTTCCCACCTACTCTCACAGCCAAACCCAAAATTGAGCCCAACTCACCAACGATTAAACTATTGCATGGAACATGCCACCACAGATTGTATCATGGACATTCAAATCAAGAACACTCACCAACAGAAGATCCAACTGTATCGGGTTGTCAAAGCTGGCCAACTCCTACACCAAGGAAAGTGGTTCACCAGGGACCAAGTTTAGCAGAAATTTCCTCATCTCATGGAGGAAATTAACGCAATAGGGACCATTACTTCCTAAGGGGGGAGGAATGATCTAGGTGGATATTGGTGTTCACTCGCCTATTCCACTTGGGGCCCCACCATTATCTCTTTTAGTTTTTCAGTTTCGGCACAACTTACTATTTTTAGCAATTTTTCGGGTCCTGAACTTCCGAAGACGTTTTGAGGCCCTAAACATGGGTCCATGGACCGATGTTGCTCACTCAAAATTTGTATTCCTCGGATAGATATTTCTAACGAGGTATGGTTTGCGAAAAACAGAGATCGTATGCCAAATTTACGTCCTCGGGAAGTTGAAACACAAATTTACCCAAACGGGGCCCATAGTTTTGGCGCTTCATCTCCTAGGGTTAGGGTTTTGGATGTTTAGGGTTTTTCATTGTTTCTAAATAATAAATAGGCCCTCGAGCCTCATTGTAACTCTATTTAGAGGCCTGTAGCTGCCACATCTCTTCTCAGAGATAGCTACCACTGCCCTAGCTAGTTTATTTCCATTCTGTCTGTAAGCAAATTTCAGTTCTTTGATATTAATGAAATGAAGTGTTATTTCCGTTGCATATTTGTATTTATAGTTATATGTTTATTCTGTTATGTTCCTACATAAATTTGGATCAGAGAGGGAGTGTTAATTTGGAAGCTTAGGTACAAATTCCCTCCTTTGGGTAGCCTTCCTCATCAAGAAAAACCCCTCCTAGACTTGGAAGAATTTGACTTGTTTAAGGAAACATACAATTTTATTATCGAAACCCACATGTGAAAAAAGGACAGATCGACCCTTAAAAGGAAATTGGAAACCCTTTGATGGCTATAAATATAATACAATTGACCCTCATTTGAAGATCATCATCAAGAATTCTCTTCTTCCCTCTTCTTTGGTTCGGCTCGCACAGGGATGAAGCTGTTTCGCAGAGATTGGTTCATATAGTTATGAGATTGTAGGGTAAAAAGCTCACATATGCGTATTAGAGTTTTGATTTGCAGATACAAGGATACTACACAAAAATTTTGGTTGCAACCTCTCACATGCAATCTTGTGCATGCTACCAGGACACTTCAGCCACACGCATGATCATTTTTTGTGTGCGGCTAGGACTTAGGGTTTCTTCTAATATGTGACTATAGATTCAGGTGACATATGACCACACGCTAGGAAAGTTATCTATGATCAGTATGTTGTTGGGATCACATTTTTTATATTGTTTGGTTGGTTTTTTTGGATATATTTTTGATTGAAGAACTGGAATATTGTAATCTCTCTTTGTCAAACATTTTATGAAAATCTAATAAGAAAAATAATTTTGAAGTGTTTTCCCACTTGTGGGGTTTTTCCCTGGTCTCCAACCAATCCTAGTGTCTCTATCTATGAATGATTTTCTTCTATTGTTGCTTTATGTTCTGCCACATTCTTGATGATATTTTTTTTCTACATAGTTTTATATTTAATGATGTTATAATGTTGTGGGGCGAATTCAATATATAAATGATGAAATGCAATTATATAGAGAAAAGAACAATATAGGTATAAGAAAAATTAACATGTTGATGGAATGGTTGAGTGTCAAGATGCCCCTAATGATTTTCCTGAGTTTATATGCAGATAAAATCCTCGGTTTGTAACAGTTTATCAAATATGGGCTATCTTGTAGCATAAAAATACTTTCTTGTAGCAACACAGGGAAGTGAACAAAAATGTATGGAAAGGATTTGAAAATGATGAGATGATTTTATGGGTGATTGATGATGGTGAAAAATGGTGCAAGGCTACTTTCTAGACCTTCTAAGAATGCATGAGTTGATGTCTTGGGACAAATGTGAAGGTTGGTATGTTAAACCCATCGTGCTAAGTTTCCTCTATTATGCTTGCACATAGATCTAGGTAAGATAAAATACTTTCATTTTTCATAATTTTTTTCATTTTTTTCATTTTTCTTTTATTTTTTCCGATGCCCAATAGCTCCCTCATGGATTTTTTTGACTAGTAGGTCTTCCCTAGGTTCCTTGGAGGATGTTTTCACATGGGCTTCTTCATTATTTTTTTCTTTTTCTCAGACTCACAAGCTGGCTCATAGATTTTTGTAGTTAATGGGCATGCATCAAGTGCCTCAAATGATGTTTTCACTTTAGGTTTATTTATATTTATTTCTTGTCTTGTTGGTCAACGATTGAATGGATTGGAATTTTTGAGGCTCCTAACCAAATTCAACTCCTTATTGAATCATTAAATTCATCCTTAGAGAGGTACTTCTTGCATATTTTAATCGATAACCATTTACCAAAATTGGATATGCTCTGTTAATTTTTCATAGGGCTACATTGTTCTTTTCTTTTATAGTTTCATTTATTCATTAACACATTACGTTTAACCCATATCATTATATCATTATTCAGATTTACATTACTAACCATCATCATATGAAAATAAGTAGAAATAACAATAAAATAATCATCATCTGTGTAGCGGAACATAAAGGAATAATAGAAGAAAATCATGCACACATAGAGACACCAGAATTGGTCTGAGACCAAGGAAAAACCCACTATGGGGAAATCCTTGAAAATTATTCTTTTTAGATAATCATCACATGATACGACAAGAGAGAGTGCACTGATCCATATCTTCATAATGCAAAAAAACAACTAGAACATATTAAACATACTTATGCTTAAAGATCATGATTTTGAGGACTTTAATGCATTGTCACTGATTGTAGTTAACTACTAGATATTGGTGTCACTGTGATGAAATTTTTTTCATATGAATAACTCATCTTTAGGTTCTGGACGCATGTAGAGATATTGTCTGTGTGTGTTTCTAAGTCAGATCTAGATGCTACCATACCATTCTGTGTGTGCGTCTGGGGACAAAACTAGACTGCGGAAACCTCAGCCTCCCGAACAAACCCATAAGGACTTTGTGCATGCGTCTATGGAATATATGGATGCTACCAGACCATTCCATGCGAGTGTACATGGACTAACACAACCTGATATTCCTTTGAAGCCCTGGATGCACCCTTAAGCCTCTATGCCTGCATCTATAGCTTCTGGGCGCACCCATAAGCCTCTGTGCCAATTTCTGGGGACATAAATACCTGTTGTGTGCTTGTATCCGAGAAAAAAAAACCCTAGATCAAATCAAGCCTCGCTCCTGTGATTTTGGACCCTTGCGCAAACTCCTTCCATCAGACCTATGCAAACCAAGACAAAATACAAGAACAAAAGATAGCTTGATCAGTGTGTCCAAATAAGCTTGAGGTCTATTCTATTTATAGGCTTTCATGAGGGTCCACTTGGGGTCGGGGCCGACCTAACCAATTTCACATGTGCTTAGGACCGATCCATTCCATTATACATGTAAGAATAAAATATTTCAAAAATCAACCTCCGCTTAACCAAATAGGGTGATCTTTAGATCAATTATGGTCCTCTCGAAAAGAGTAATCTATTTTAATTATTATATGAGTTTTCCAAAGTGGAATTTGACAGCAATTGCATAATTTTAACACCCCCTCTCAACTAGGGAGAATTCCACCTATCAATATTTGTTCATCGATCAATATTCCATTCTGGTATTTTCAAGTGCCATCATGTATCAGCACTGGTCATCTCTTTCAAGTATTTGTCATGATATGATTGTATCATCATCACCAATCATCAATGTAATTCTATTTCTTATTCCTTCTTTTCTCTTGATTTTTTCTACTCGAATTTTGAACATTCTTAGATATAGAAGAATAATAATTTGTTACCATAGGGGAGATTAAGCTACCACCCTTTATCCATAATCCTACTATTCAGAATCTCTGCCAGTGGGCTACAACCCAAAATATCATCATCAATCATCATTAGAGAGCATATCATCAAGGAGCGCATATTGAAATGTAACCACATCAGGGAGCACATCTCAACTCAGAATCTCATGGGGGAGATATATGTCTACAACCCCATACGAGAAATAGGATATCCAAACATGCAGGGAAGCCTGTCTTGACCCTGATATCACATTAGGAGCTCAATCTCAATCCGAAATCACATAGGGTTATCTCTATCCATCCTATTTCTTAATGATATTCCACTAATGACCTTGAATAGTCATGTGGTAGAACACCTGCATCATAATCGACATGGGTTGTACACCCCAAGTATGCTCTCAAACTATTGGCCAAATGCGGAGAAATATTCCCTCAACCCAAAGATCCCTTTATCTCAATTACTCACCTTGGGAGCTAAGACAAGGAGGAAGATTTGTCTCAGTGTTCATGATCAACGTTGCTCTCATTGCACTCAAATCTATTATCTGCTTACCTCAATAGTAGTTGATTCTTCATACAGGACATCAAATCAAATATTATGTTATGTTATAACATAAATAATCATATAAATCACAAAACGATACCATAATCATCCTCCCTCTCAAGGAGGTGTCAATCACAAGCCTAATCTTGTCTCAAACACCTGCATTGTCTCAAAGTAAGTATCTCAGTCCCAACTATATATATGGTATTCTCTGTCATCACTATGTCATATTCAGATCTTGGTCAGACGGAGCTTCACAAATAGCCATACTAGCAACATCATACTCACTCCTAGTCGTGCTATGGACCTCTCATCCAAGATATCATGGCATATATCATATTAAAGAAACATCTAAAATTTTATCTTCAGCAATAATCTAAAATATCAACAATACATCCATGAAGTCATATATTATAAGATAAATATCTCAGCCTTAAAATAGAACGTTTCATGTAGATATTTCAAAGGATTTTTTGTGTAAACCTTATGTGAATGAAGCAAATTAATCATGAATCTATTCAGATTATATACACATCATATATATACAGATGGATGTTCAAAACGGAACATCAATGCTTCAATCAACTGTCATATGTCATGTCAAGTTCAAAAACATTTTGAACTTTAAATCAGAGTGTCCAAGGATTTACATTTCCATTTCTTTTCCAAATTTTAAAAATCATGCCATGATACATCATTCCAAGTTTTAGAATCCATCTCCCTCTTATCTAGATCATCATAAGCTCATCACTTGTCAAGAGTATACCATTATTATGTAAAACCAAAAACATAATCAAAATCAAATCCATACCTTGGAACTCATCATCTTGAATTCATTAGATAATTATCAAATATGGACATATCTATATCAAGGAGCTTGATTCATGAAATTCTCTCTGCAAGCATAATTCCTTATTAAGCCAACATAATTGGCCTCACATAAATCAATGTTGTATCAAAAAATTCAGCTCATCATATTTTAGAAGCCAGATCAAAACTATTATCAAATTCATCATAGTGTCAATCCTTTTAACCAGGTGACAGGAAGAGCTCATATCAAGTCTTGATTTCTTTTATTATCATGTCAACAAGTTTGTAATCTATCATGCAATTACAAGTCATTTCTGTCACTAGATGCAGATGCATATACCAAGTATTATTCATGTAGGTTCTATCTTCGTACTGAATCCCAACTATAAATATTTCAACCGTTGCACTAGGAACAAGGAGGAAAATTATAAAACCAATTTTTTTAATAGCCACATAAGTCACTGAAGGTCACTATGCCCACATAGTATTGACATAAGGGAAAATCAACAATTGTCAATCCAAATCATTGGTCATCAAGTCAAGTCCAAATATGTCTCAATCATCAATTTAAAGTTCTAATTCATTGTTAAGCATCATGTCAAAGTTCCAAACACAACTCATCTATATCAATCAACCAAATCATTTCAAAATTTTGTAACACAAACTTCAAACATAATGACATATCCATATGAATGCCTTTGTCAATTGCAAATACAAGATCAGCTCAAACATTCAAGATTTTCCTGCTTACAAATATTACTGATATCTGCAACACATCTGTAGAACTGACATCTTCTAGGTGACCATATGATTTCATGCACAATCATTCATTTTTATGTGATCAACAATTTAACCCAACAACTTCAGAAATTATTTTATAGTGGCAGGACATGTCAGATATCCCTTTATTCACAGTTCAGATAGCTTCAAGAAACTTTGGATGATGGTAATATATATTCAAACCCTTGGACTCTCCCTTCAGGTTAGTTTGAGAGCATCTTTAGATTCCTGGAAACTACCTTAGCCTTAGCATGCATGCATCCAAGGACGAAATATCCCAGATTTGTGCCTATGTTTGGAATAGGAGCCCTAATTTTGTGCGAGATTCAATTCTGAGAATTTGTTGTAGTTCAATATTTTCATATGTAAATATATCGTATTTCAATAGTACAAAAAGAAAATAGCAATATGAGTAAGAATCTTGAGAATACATTCTCCCTCTATCTGGGGATCCCCTTCATCCATCTTCATTCATGTCATCAACCTATCTCTTCTAGTGTTATGCAACAACAAATATATTAGATCATATACATACACATACACATATATATATATATATATATATACATATATATATATATACATATATATATATATATATACATATATATATATATACATATATATATATATATATATATATATATATATATATATATATATATATATCATGGTCATCAACATCATGTCAACAATATTTTATCGAGGGTTAGACTTGAAATATTAGGGTATCAAACGAACATAATAACATTTTCTATTACATCAAGTTAGGGCATTCAATCTCACCATATGCCATCAAGACATGACCACAGGTAGTAGGAGATATATAATATAAATCTCATAGTTATACCTCTATCTGTTGGAAATGTTGTCATTGATGGCAAAGAGAGAAGCAAAATAACAGAAGTAGCAGAGGCAGCAAAGAAGCAAAGAGGCAGCAGAGGCAGCAAAAAGAGAAGCAAAGTAGTAGGGAGGCAGCAACAAGAAAGCTTCAGACAAGGAAAAGAGGCAGCCCAGGCAGCAGATGAATCAAAGGAATTGAAGCAGAAATTAGCAGAACTGGAGAGCTGCAGAGTGTGTGAGTGATTCAGACTGGACAAATAGGGTTCGTTCTTGTAAACCAATTGATGTCGAAGACCTGCATAGACCAGGAAAGCTAGAGATCTATAGAGATAGGATAGAAGGGCCACCGAACTGATATGAAGGACCCTGTTTTGGTGTAATATGTTCATTGATGAAATTATGTATGGTTAGAACCTTGTGTTAAGGATTCGATATATATGGTATGTGTGAGATTGTTTTGGACCTCTGTAGTTAACTGTATGAATGGCTTTATACTTTATAGACAACTACGCAAAAGATAGTGTGATAAATATTCTGTAATTAGGGTGTTGGATGATGCTCTGTTCTAATGGGAAGCTAAATTCAATGGTCATGAATTCTGACTTAACGCGCGAAGGGTTGGTTATGAGATTTAGGATTGTATAGATATTTTTGGTTCAAACCTGCGTAGAGAGTAATTTGAACCTCAATAAGCAATTGACTTGGATGATTGACAGTACATTAAGTGGATGGGTTCGCTGCATGAAGGAGACTTCGGTCCCTTTTTAGACCCCTGAAATAGATACATTCTATGTTAATCTGAATGTTAGAGAAGATTTTTTCATAGCCTCGGCTATACATAACCGGTATAGTAAGACCTGGGTCTTGAAATTGTATTCGGGTTAAGTGAATGGGACTCGGTATTGTAGAGCCGGAAGGTTCAAGAAATTTAATAGGTAGAGCCTGTGTTGAGAAGTTTGAAGGCAAATGGCGTGTTAATTTGGAAGCAGAAATGTGAATAGGCCAAAGTGAAGGCGAAGTTCATATATAACAAAGGCACGAAAAAAAAGGGCACAGAACCAAAAAGGCAATGAACAGTGAAAGCGGTATTGAGGAGTAAAACCATCGAGTTCACATTTTTTTGAAGGTGGTAAGTGGAATCGCAAATAAAAATGTGATATCGTTCGGCATGCGACACGTGGCAGAAGGCGGTTTTTTAAAACCGCAAGTTTCATGTTTTTTCTGAGCGTTAAAGCTCAGACAATAAAAAAAATGCGATATTTGGTTTTGGTCGTTGGATCACCGAAACAGGCATGATAACTCCTCAGTCGGCGGATGATAAGAGTGATTTAAGTATTGGGGCCCAGCTCATCGCGTGGATGTGGAGAGATAGACTTCGTGCAAGTTGAGCACGCGACTACCGTTGGATTATTTTATGGTAGCGCGATAGCATTACAGCCATTGGATGAGCGAATTTTAATGAGGTACATTTTATAAGTTGTTGTGGGCTCGAAAACGGTTATATATGTTATCACTTGGGTAAATTCCAAAGGCGTGGTTTTGTTATAAAATTCTAACATTGACAGAAGGATGTAACATATGTTCATATATTATAGTTGATACACAATGTCGCAAAGGGTGTGCGATGTATAAGGTTAACGTAAGAAAATATTGTGGGCCCAAGTGTTATCATATAAAGTCGGGGTTCGATATCAATTGAAATGAGATGGCGAAGATTATAAAAAGGAAAGAACCTTATGATTAAAAGATTTTTTAATATACCGTGGCGAAGGCTCATATAACCATAGGTTGATTATATAATCAAAGAGAGAAGTCCGCATATGAATTCAAGAAGTGGGTTTAGACCATGGTTTAAATAGATTATTATAACCATTGGAGTAAGTTTATTAAAGCCTGAGTTACAATACAATGCCAAAAGCTAATTATTCCAAAGGTTTTATAATAAGACTATTAAAAATTACTTTCATGTGGAAATGATTTAAAGGTGGAGACTTTGGATTAAGTGGGTTCCTACTCTTAGTTTCATAATCAGTAATTGAAGAAAAGTGCCTCCGTGTCAATGTTGTGAAATTTCTAGATTGTGAATTTATGTGGGCAGGAATTTGCATGCATTTTGTATGCAGCTTTGAGATTTGGGAATGTGTGTATGAGATATAACAGGATTTAAACATAGTGATGGAAAAAGAAAGCTTCAGCATTGATACAGCTGCCAGATTTAGAACATAAATCAGAAATGCATTTTTATATACACAGTAAACTTGGAGAATGTGGGTTTGAAAGGTGTGCAAGCACAGAAAGCATGAGAGTGTGCAGAAACTGAAAAAGGTAGTGAACAGCAGAGGTATGCAGAAAAATTAATTAACAGCAGCAGAAAAGACAAAACTAGCAAAGCCAAAGGCCAGAAAAAGGGCTGAGTGAAATTGATATATGTAACTAAAAATGTGAATGTAAATGTTTTAATTGATTTTATATTGTTTGTGATGCAAAGGAAAGTCTCATATAGGAAAAAAAAACTCCATTGTAAAATTTAAATGCATACATATTGTTATATTCCTCTAAATGAGCTGGATAAAGAAATGAGAAGGCAGAAGTCAAAGAGTCATGGTTGTTCACTTTGAATTCCCTGTGGAATACAAACAGTCATGTGATGAACCCTATAAATGATATCACATTGATATGCATAGTGAGGTTAGAGAATGCAGAAATGAAGCAGTGAGGCAGAGAAGAAGGAGGAGATGATAAAGAATCTGAGAAGAGACTGATGGACAGCAGAAAAGAAGGAACAAAACAGAGCTGATATCCAAGGTAAATTAGCAAGTGTTTTCTTTTGAAAGAGTAAGGAAGTTGGAGCTTCCCTATCAAGTTGTAGCTTGATAGATGTCAGTTGTAGCTGACTGAGGTAGGAGCCTCCTATAGGTTGTAGCCTACAGAAAATAGAGGAATTTGGTGCTTCCATATCAAGTTTTATCTTGATAGAAGTCAGTTGTAGCTGGCTGAGGTAGGAGCCTCTTGTAGGTTGGTGCCTATAGAAAATTGATGGGAGTTGGAGCTTCCTTGCAAGTTGTAGCTTGTAGAACTGAGGTTGGAGCCTCCTATAGGTTGGTGCCTGCAGAAAATTGATGGGAATTGGAGCTTCATTGCAATTTGTAGCTTGCAGAATTAAGGTAGGAGCCTCCTGTGGGTTGGAGCCTACAGAAAATCAGTGGTGAGAGGGATTTGGAGCTTGCCTTTGCATCACAACAATAATAAGATGTGGTTTTCTCCCTTATGGGTTTCCACTTATATCTGTTGTCTATATGCATGATGTCTATGTGTTGATGTGGTTTATCTAATCTTCTTAATACTTGTTGCTCACATATTAAGTTTGTTGTCACATTATCTTAATACTTGCTGCTCACATTCTAAGATTACTCACATATTAAGTTGAACATGAAATGAAGGTGTAAATAAGTTTTAATGGAAAAGTTTTAAAAGTCCATGAATGTGTTAAACTGATTCACCCCCCCCCCCCTCTCTCAGTTTAACTAAGGGTTCAACAATTGGTATCGTAGTTGGTTCCTTTGGTGCAAGCCTAATAGATTGAAGGAGATCTGGTTGAGTCATGGACTATCAAAATGTACCTATGTTAAATACAACAAACTTTCCTGAATGGAGAGATAAGGTTAAAACATGATTTTTGGCTTATGAACCTGAGGTATGGAAACTTGTATGTGATGGTTACTGCACAGACTCTCCCTCTTTGCAAGAACAACGGCGGAATGCCAAGGCAAAGTGTGTGATATATAACAATATTCATAATAAGGATCTTGATTTAATAATGGATCTAGACTTTGCAAAATAAATTTGGGATAGATTTCATTTTATGCATGAAGTATACACTAAGGGCTATAGTGTCAAGAAGGAGAAGAGAATTAAGAAGAAGAAAAATTCATGTCAAAAGGAAGAAGTTCAATCTAATGAGGTACCTGCTAGTGTGAATGGAAGTAAGTTCCATGAAGAAAGTACAGATGAAGAAAAAGCCAAACTTGACACAGCCTTGACTGAAATAGAAATATTGAAGAATGAAAACAAAGACCTGAAGACATTGGTCCAAATGTGTGATGAGAGAGAATATGAAGATAAGAAAGAAATTGTTGACCTAAAGACACAAATTGAAGAAGCAAGGAAAGTAGAAGACACTCTGCTGCAACAAATGAGAGAGAAAATTCTGGAATGTGAGAAATTGGAAGAAGATGTAGTGAGCCTGAGAAAGAAATTGGAAAAGGCCCAAAGAGAATTATTAATGAATACTCAAATAAAAAGCTCTGTATAGTTGGACCAGATTCTAAAGGCTCAAAGGTCACCTCTCATAAAGGCTGGGATAGGATATGAAGGAGAAACTAGTAAGTCCAAGGTAGAAGATAACAAGAATATTATTTTTGTAAAAGTTATAAAGGATAATGAAGCGGCTTAGAAGATTCCTACAAAAGTAGAAGCCAGCAAGAACAGGATTTGTGAAGAAACAAATAGAATCAAGAAGCAACATGAAAGGATGGAGAATGAGAGGATGAAACAGTCAGCTAAAAAAGGCTCATACACTCATGAGGATGAATTGAACAAATTTGGAAGATGTCAAAGAAGGTTCTTTCCTCCTATGAAAAATATCACATGTTTCTCTTGTCATAAACCAGGACATATTGCAGCATATTGCAAGACAAAGCAAATCCAGTCCAACCAGCAAAGGATGCAGCAAAAGAGAAGAATCCCTCAAGCAAGCAAATGGAAAAGAAAATCTCTCACCAGGTACACAAATCATTTCCATGGCTACTGTTATGCATGCAATAATTTTGGACATAAATTTGTTGAATGTAAATTGTGTTCAAAAAGGGGAACAAAATGTTATACTTCAGCTCAAACGTACCTTGGTAAAATAATATGTTATGTATGCCTCAAGCTTGGTCACAAATCAAAGGAATGTAATCTTCCATATACTTTAAAGAACTCTAGACAGATGATGGAACAAAACTATGAATCAAAAAGAAGAGTAGACATTATGAAGAACCCCAATAAAATATGGAAGGAAAAGAGAAAGGGGGAGCCTGTTACCTCAATAACTTAATGCATCCATCATAGTCTTAGGGGGAGATACTCTAGGAAGCAAAGAAAATATCCAACCAGTGATAAATATGAAGAAACATCCCAGGGGGAAAGAAGTTCATAAATAGTCCCCTCAAAAGTAGTCTAAGAAGAGCTCCATGAAATGAGAAAAACTATGAGATCAGGAAGGGAAAGGAAATTCATCTAACAAAGAACTATAGAGGAAGAAGATGATCTAAAGCATTCAATAGCTGACAGATTGATGGAAGAAGAGAAGGCAATAGGTAGCCATGATGGTAGAGAGAACATCATCCATGAACATGTAAGCTAAGAAGACATGAACACTTTAAGTGATGATCACATTGTGCATCATACTGCTAGAATTAACAATGAATCATATTAAGAAGGATGAGAAAGAGAAGTGCCTATCATCATTATGTCATTACATCATTCATCTATGAATAGGCCCCTTGAAGGAGTACAGTTAAGTAAGTGATAAATCTCTAAGTGATCTGCCCATGAAGATTCCTAGTAAAGAAATTGAATATGTCTTCCCTAAGATCATTATGTTAGAATAGTTGAATTGTACTTAAAGCAGCAATGATTCTGGAACAATCTTAGAAAGGAAAATGAAGTTACATTTCTTTGAACAAAATGATAGAATAAGCGAATGGTTAATGATGCCAAGATCAAATTCAGGATATTGATGATTGTTGGTGTGAACTGTGGAAAGCTCAATAGTATAATTCATGAAGGATGTCTTAATTATGGGTTAATGTGCAAACAGAATTGAAATATCTGCATGGTTTATCAAAGTAGTATCAATTGGCATTTAGGTACAAGAAACATGCCTATCAACAGAATACCAGGTGTTATCAGTGGAGCAGCAATATGGTACATGTCCTCAGGATCAAAGGATTATGGAAAAAGTACATCAAGGTAGTATTCCCAGCGTTATCTGCATTCATCATGAAAAGGTCAGTAGCAGTACTAAAGGATCAGTATTTTGTTTACACTTGAAGAATTATATTGAGCTTTGAAGCAGTATCTCTCTCTATACATAATTGCATGCCTTCCAAAATTCAGTACATATATATCTTCAAGGCCTCTTCCTTAAGATCAACCATAAAACTGTGTGAAGTCTGGTTGCTGAGTTTTCAATTAAACATCTTGAATATGCTTTTGTGGAAGATCATCATGATAGAACAGTCAAAGTATCTGAAGCTTAAAGGACTAGTTGTGATTACCATTTGAAGCTCAAAAGTCTTTTATTAATTCATCTAAATCCTTCTTCAACACAAGGGATTTGCTAGTAATTCACCTTTAAAGAGAGATTGATCATTGACATACATACCCCCTTATGTCATAAAGGAAATTGCATGATTGATAAGTGAGACTGACCAATACATTGAATGTATCTAGCCTCAACGGTTTTTTTTTAAAGTACATTGTCCAAGCAAGTAAAGTCATTTGGTCTCTTAGATTGGAATATATTATCTAATCTCACAATATGTTGTAAACTCTAGCATGATTCATTGATCACATCAGTAACAAGGACCTTTCAGCTATTAAGAGTAATATCCTTATTAGCATCCGAGCTCATATCACCACCAACAGTCAGGAAAGGTGAACCACAACTATAAAAGATATATTGGCATCATCATCATAATTGAATAGGTGTGGAACTGTAGATGTGTATTGCAGAAGAAGACATATTCCAACTAAAACTCCCTCAATAGATATGGATTTTTGATGAAGATAATACTAACGACTGAAGTATATTTGAAACATTCTCAGTATTTTAGTTTTTGATCCAATGATGCATCTATGATTAGATAAGGCTGGTATTCTATGAAGTGTCATTATCTTCACTTTCAGCTTTATACTAGTGAAAGGAGTCTGTACTTTGAATTGTATCAATTTACAATGTATATTCAAGTTCAATAAGTCTCAAAAGTGTTCTCTCAACACCAGTCTGGAGCAGCAAGGTATAAAAAGTCAAAAGCAGAAGGCCTAAACACATCTCAGAGAGAGGAAATGAAGAGATAGAAAGCACACTAGGAAATGTGCAACCCTTTGCCATTGATGTCAAAGGGGGAGGAAAAGCAAGCAGAGGAAGACTTGGAGGAAGCATTGGATTATTGGTGGATGTGTTGCCATCAATGCCAAAGGGGGAGACTATTGGAAATGTTGTCATTGATGGCAAAGAGAGAAGCAAAATAGCAGAAGTAGCAGAGGTAGCAAAGAAGCATAGAGGTAGTAGAGGCAGCAAAAAGAGAAGCAGAGTAGTAGGGAGGCAACAACAAGAAAGCTTCAGACAAGGAAAACAGGCAGCCCAGGCAACAGATGAATCAAAGGAATTGAAGCAGAAATTAGCAGAACTTGAGAGCTGCAGAGTGTGTGAGTGATTCAGTCTGGACAAACAGGGTTTGTTCCTGTAAACCAATTGATGTCGAAGACCTGCATAGACTAGGAAAGCTAGAGATTTGTCGAGACAGGATAGAAGGACCACCGAACTGATATGAAGGAACCTGTTTTGGTGTAATATGTTCATTGATGAAATTATGTATGGTTAGAACCTTGTGTTAAGGATTCAATATATACAGTATGCGTGAGATTTTTTTGGACCTCTGTAGTTAACTGTATGAATGGCTTTATACTTTATAGACAACTATGCAAAAGACAGTGTGATAAATACTCTGTAAATAGGGTGTTGGATGATGCTATGTTCTAATGGGAAGCCGAAGTCAGTGGTCATGAATTATGACTGAACGCGCGAAGGGTTGGTTATGAGATTTAGGATTGTATAGATATTGTTGGTTCAAACCTGCATAGAGAGTAATTTGAACCTCAATAAGCAACTGAATTGGATGATTGAAAGTACATTAAGTGGATGGGTTCGCTGCATGAAGTAGAATTCGGTCCCTTTTTAGACCCCTGAAATAGATACATTTTGTGTTAATCTGAATGTTAGAGAAGAGTTGTTCATAGCCTCGGTTATACGTAACCAGTATAGCAAGACCTGGGTCTCGAAATTGTATCCGAGTTCAGTGAATGGGACTCGATATTGTAGAGCCGGAAGGTTCAAAAAATTTAATAGGCAGAGCTCATGTTGAGAAGTCTGAAGGCAAACGGTGCGTTAATTTGGAAGCGGAACTGTGAATAGGCCAGAGTGAAGGTGAAGTTCATATATAACAAAGGCACGAAAAAAGGGTGCGGAACCAAAAAGGAAATGAATAGTGAAAGCGGTATTGAGGAGTAAAACCAGCGGGTTCGCATTTTTTTGAAGGTGATAAGTGGAATCGCAAATAAAATTTTGATATCATTCGGCATGTGACACATGGCAGAAGGTGGTTTTTGAAAACCGCGAGTTTTGCGTTTTTTCTGAGCGATAAAGCTCGGTCAATAAAAAAATGCAATATTTATTTTTGGTCGTTGGATCACCGAAATGGGCGTGACAACTCCTTAGCCGTCGGATGATAAGAGTGATTTAAGTACTGGGGCCCAGCTCATCGCGTGGATGTGGAGAGATAGACTTTGTGCAAGTTTAGCATGTGACTACCGTTGGATTATTGTATGGTAGCGCGATAGCATTATAGCCGTTGGATGAGCGAAGTTTAATGAGGTACGTTTTATAAGTTGTTGTGGGTCCGAAAACGGTTATATATGTTATCACTTGGGTAAATTCCAAAGGTGTGGTTTTGTTATAAAATTCTAACATTGGCGGAAGGATGTAACATATGTTCATATATTATAGTTGATACGCAATGTCACAAAGGGTGCGCGATGTATAAGGTTAATGTAAGCAAATATTGTGGGCCCAAGTGTTATCATATAAAGTCAGGGTTGGATATCAATTGAAATGTGATGGCAGAGATTATAAAAAGGAAAGAACCCTATGATTAAAAGATTTTTTAATATACCGTGGCGAAGGCTCATATAACCGCAGGTTGATTATATAATCAAAGAGAGAAGTCTGCATATGAATTCAAGAAGTACGTTTAGACCATGGTTTAAACAGATTAGTATCACCATTGGAGTTAATTTGTTAAAGCTCGAGTTACAATTCAATGCCGAAAGCTAATTATTCCAAAGGTTTTATAATAAGACTATTAAAAAGTACTTTCATGTGGAAATGATTTAAAGGTGGAGACTTTGGATTAAGTGGGTTCCTACACTTGGTTTCATAATCAGTAATTGAAGAAAAGTGCCTCCGCATCAATGTTGTGAAATTTCCAGATTGTGAATTTATGTGGGCAGGAATTTGCATGCATTTTATATGAAGCTTTGAGATTTGGGAATGTGTGTATGAGATATAACAGGATTTTAACATAGTGATGGAAAAATAAAGCTTCAGCATTGATACAGCTGCCAGATTTAGAACATAAATCAGAAATGCATTTTTATATACACAGTAAACTTGGAGCATGTGGGTTTGAAAGGTGTGCAAGCACATAAAGCATGAGAGTGTGTAGAAACTGAAAAAGGCAGTGAAAAGAAGAGGTATGCAGAAAAGTTACTTAACAGCAGCAGAAAAAACAAAACCAGCAAGGCCAAAGGCCAGAAAAAGGGTTGAGTGAAATTGATATATGTAACTGAAAATGCGAATGTAAATGTTTTAATTGATTTTATATTGTTTGTGATGCAAAGGCAAGTCTCCGATAGGAAAACAAAACTCCACTATAAAACTGAAATGTATACATATTGTTATATTCCTCTGAATGAGCTGGATAAAGAAATGAGAAGGCAAAAGTCAAAGAGTCATGGTTGTTCACTTTGAATTCCCTGTGGAATACAAACAGTCATGTGATGAACCCTATAAATGATATCACATTGATATGCATAGTGAGGTCAGAGAATGCATAAATGAAGCAGTGAGGCAGAGAATAAGGAGGAGCTGATAGAGAATCTGAGAAGATGCAGAGATGATACAGGGTAGATATGAGGACTAATGGACAACAGAAAAGAAGGAACAGAACATAGTTGATATCCAAGGTAAATTAGCAAGTGTTTTCTTTTGAAAGAGTAAGGAAGTTGGAGCTTCCATATCAAGTTGTAGCTTGATAGATGTCAGTTGTAGCTGACTGAGGTATGAGCCTCCTATAGGTTGTAGCCTGCAGAAAATAGAGGAAGTTGGTGCTTCCATATCAAGTTGTAGCTGGCTGAGATAGGAGCCTCCTGTAGGTTGGTGCCTGCAGAAAATTGATGGGAGTTGGAGCTTCCTTGCAAGTTGTAGCTTGCAAAACTGAGGTTGGAGCCTCCTGTAGGTTGGTGCCTCCAGAAAATTGATGGGAGTTGGAGCTTCCTTGCAAGTTGTAGCTTGCATAATTGAGGTAGGAGCCTCCTGTGGGTTGGAGCCTACATAAAATTAGTGGTGAGAGGGACTTGGAGCTTGCCTTTGCATCACAATAATAATAAGATGTGGTTTTCTCCCTTATGGGTTTCCACTTATATCTGCTGTCTATATGCATGATGTCTATGTGTTGATGTGGTTTATCTAATTTGCTTAATACTTGTTGCTCACATATTAAGTCTGTTGTCACATTATCTTAATACTTGCTGCTCACATTCTAAGATTACTCAGATATTAAGTTGAACATGAAATGAAGGTGTAAATAAGTTTTAATGGAAAAGTTTTAAAAGTCCATGAATGTGTTAAACTGATTCACCCCCCCCTCCCCCTCTCAGTTTAACTAAGGGTTCAACACTATCATCATGGTTACCATGCTTATGATGATTAATAGGATCAAGTTAGGTCTTTCAATAAATATTTACCAAAAGAGTGACAATCTCTCTTTCCATGAGCTTTCATCATCTTATCACAAGCATTATCAATATTATCATGTAAAGGAATTAATGAGCCAACCTTCTATGTGAAATCCATCATTAATAGTATCATTTACTAGAGTAAAGGTGCTAGCCTTTTTTATGGTATCAAAATATCCAAGAGATAGATGTTATCCATTCATCAAGTATACCATTATGTCCAAGATCAACAATAAGCAGCCTTCAAGAAGATCATCATGATCAAAATGTTCAATACCAGGAGCACCATTTCATCATAGGAACCATATTTCAAAATCACTTTCATATGCATGCATGAGCTATATGAGAAGGAGACATTCTCAACATATCATAGGGCTAAATTTACTATTAATTATTACAGTTGTAATGTAACATTGAAATAGTATACTATGCATACCTTGTAGTATTCAAATACTTGTGCACCTCCACATAGGTAGCTTGTCATATTTTCATTAGGTGCCTCTTTTACCTTCTCCAGACTCTAGCTTTTCTTCCTACATCTCAAATGATCCTTTAGAAGTATTCACTTATCACATCACATCAAGGAGGTTAGGAACATCAAGGTACTCAAAATATACATGTAGGAAGTAAAATAAATAATCATCATAATCAAATCCATAAGTCTAAACAAGAGTAAAGAAACAAAGAAACATCATAAGTCAAGGAATACTTATCTTCAATGAGAGATGATCCTCTCCATCTTGAACCAACCTTCAAGAGCCATACATAGTCCACATAACAATGTTCCCTTCAATCAACTTTATCAACAACTGGACCTACTAGAGACTATCCTAGTTAGGGCTTCATTTAAATCTATCATAGGTACTTTAAAATATTGACTTGACCATGCAAGGGTTTCATATCTCGATTCTTTTCCATAAATCAGGTTTTCTCTCAAACCCTAACCATCAAACCCTTATGTGTTAACTACCTAGGGTTTTCTTCATATCCTAGAATTATTTTACGTCTCCACCATCCACTTCTTGCTTCCATCATATGTGTCTCCAAGGGGGTGATCTCCATGGCTTTTGCTTCATCCCAACTCTGATATCATGTTAATTTTTCATAGGGATACATTTTTGTTTGATTTTTTTAGTTTAATTTCTTCATTAACACATTAAGTTCACCCCATATCATTATATAATTATTCAAATTTACATTGTTAACCATCAACATATGCAATTAAAATCATCATCATCTATGAAACAGAAGATAAAGGAACAATGGAAGAAAAAAATGCACACATAGATACACCAAGATTGGTCCAAGACCAGGGAAAAACCCATTATGTGGAAAAACCTTGCAAATTCTTCTTCTTAGATCGTCCTCAAATGATACAACAAGAGAGATTAAAATGATCCATATATTTATATTGCAACAAACAACTAGAACATCTTAAACATACTTATAGTTAAAGATCATGATTATGAGGATTGTAATGCACTATCACTAACTGTAGTTAACTACTAGATACCGTTATCATTGTGTTGAACACTTCTGCATATAGACAACTCATCTTTAAGTCCTGGACACATGCAAAGATACTGTATGTGTGCTTCTAAGTCATATCTGGACACTACCAGGCCATTCTGTGCGTGTGTCTGGGGACCAAACAGGAATGCGGAAACCTCAGCCTCTCAAACACACCTATAAGGACCTTGTGCATGTGTCTATGGCAGATCTAGATGCTACCAGACCATTCTGTGCAGCGTCCAGGTACTAAAATGGCCTGTTCTACCTCTAAATCCCTGGATGCACCCTTAATCCTTTATGCATGTGTCTATGGCTTCCTAGACGCACCCATAATCCTTTGTGCCAGCGTCTAGGGATGAAAATACTTTGTTATGTGCCTATTTTTGAGAAAAAAAATACCATAGAACAGAGCAAGCCTCGCTCCTATGATTTCGGACCCTTGCAAGGACTCCTTCCATCAGACCTATGTGAATCAAGAAAAAATACAAGAATAGAAGATAGCTTGATCAATGTGTCCAAATGATCTTGAGGTATCTTCTATTTATAGGCTTTCATGAGGTTCTAGTTTGGGTTGGGGCCGACCTAACCAATTTCACATGTGCTTAGGACTGACCCATTCCATTATACATGTAGGAATGAAATAATTCAAAAAACAACCTCTTAACGAAATAGGGTGTTATTTAGATAGATTTTGGTCCTCTCGAAAAGAGGAATTTATTGTAATTATTATATTCATCATATGAGCTGTCCAAAGAGGAATTTTACCGCAGTTTCATAGTTTTAACATGCTCTTCATTTATATTTTTGATCTATACTAAACCATTATCATAACATATTTCAACTAGATAAGTTCCAAGCCATTCTGTAATGAGATTCCCTTTAAAATCATTAAACCTTGATTCATACAAGAAGGCCCAATCACCCACCTCAAAGGCTCTAGTTTTGATATGTTTTTCCTACCATTTTTTTCTTTGTAGTTGGACCAATTTGGTATGCAATAAGGCCTACAACCTATATTCATCAAGTGCATTTAATTCTTGTAGCCTTTCATCATGTGCTTTGGTGATATCCATGTCGAGTAGGACTTCCATCCTTAATGTGTTGTACTAGAACTCAATAGGTAATAAGGCTTTCTTTCAATATACTAGATCATAGGGAGCGAACCTAGTAGTGGTATTCTAGGTGGTGTTGTAGGCCCAGGTGGCCTCAAAAATTCTCTATACCTAATCATTTTAGTTGTTTCTGATCACAATGGTCATAGTGATCTCTAATTCTTTGTTATCCACCTTTGCTTGTCCATTTACTTGAGGGTGATATGGAGTATATTTTCGATGTCGAATGTGACGTTGCATTATGATTCCCTCGATATGATTAGACGTGAACTAGGAGCCTTGGTTTGTCACCAATTCTATTGGAAAACCATACTTGTAGAAGATATTTTCTCTTTTGGGTAAACCCACAAAGGTGGCTTACTCTTTTGTGAGAATCAGGGGAAGAAAATTCATTTTCCCAACAGTTCGGCCAAACATTTTTAAAAGTTCAGTTGAACTGTTCTAGAGTTCGGCCGAACTTTTGAAATCATTTCAGCCAAACTAATTCTTCCTTTTACATTGACGGCTTATTGATGACATGGGAAAATAGATTTTTGGCTGGAGATGGGAAAACCGGCAACAAAAAGTTTGGCCGAACTTGTTCTTATAAATATATCGGCCCACAAACCTTAACAGGTTTTGGTCGTATTATCGTTGTCTCTTTTTTGTCTTGCGTCTACCTGTCTCACGTCTATCTGTCTCACGTCTGTGTGTTTGTATGGGCGAAGAGGTGAGGTGAGGTGTTTCTATGCTGCATTGCGGCGACGAGGTGAGGTGTTGCTCTATTTTTTTTGTAATTTTTTTTTTGTTGATTTTTTTTTTGTTTGATTTTAATTTTAGTTTTTTTTTGTCACAGGGGATTTGATCTGCATCCTCCATTTGTCTTCGGCAATCTCCTGACTCATGCTCGTCTTCTCGTTGCGGCTTCATCCTCTTGTCGCCTGTGAATTTCCAGGTATGCTATCCTTCTCCTATGTCATTGAATTTATAGGTATGCCATCATAGATGAATGAAGAATTGACCAGAAATTTGGGAGTTTGTTCTTAGTTCCTTTCAACTATAATTATGTTGGTTTGGTTTGTCTTTAGAACCTTTCTTGTAGAACTCGACTAAAAATAATGCATGTTCTAGAATCCCTTACTTGTTGGCTTATGTTTTATGGGGAATATGGAATCATCGGAATAATTTTATTTTTAAAAACTCTCAAACTAATCCCTTTATGATTGTCATCAACTTTATGAATTATTTTAATGAATAGGTTCCTAATCATATTTCAGCTATAAGCAAAAATTGGACAAAATGGTTATTAATATGAATGTCTATGTGAGAGGATTATTTGATGGATTCTACGCAAGCACTTAAGTCGTACTTACTTTTGAAGCCTAAATTCTTCCCTTTACTTACGTGCATGCTACCAATCCACCTGGTTCGATATATAACCTTGATAGACTGGGACCAATCAATATAGATAGATATATGTGATTTTGGTAAATCATCAGGACATGTAGGTATTGCAGAATTCACTCGGTCAATATCATAAGGGATATGTTGTTGTCTCTACTGCTCTACCAATGGCTTAATCACCAGAGAGACAGGATCACTTTCTGCATCACTTGCTTAACCAACATCATAAAATTCCAGTTGAAGAATCAACTGTCTATCCCACTTGCTGCTGGTGCTCCCCCACTTTCGGGGCAACTTCCTACTGCTACCGCTATTTCTCATGTAATTTTGGAGATGGTATGGTAATTGAAATAAACCTCTATTATAGTATGCAAATTAAGTTAGGAATTTGGCCGGGTACTATCCATCATTAGGACAACACTTACACCCTTTGTACTCGACTTTAACCACTTACCAACATTCTTAATTCACTACCCAACCATTCTCCATTAGATACACAATAGGAACCAACACATCACATATAGTACATAGTCACATCACCAACCAGAATATCACGTACATAAGAGCATAACATCTAAACCACAAGAACTCACTCAATTAGATACCTACAACACAACAAGACTTTCTAATACTTCTACTCACTCATATCTTGTACAACTATATATTATAATTGCTAATCACATTGTACCAGTATAACAGCTTGGAACTGGTTAAGAAAGAGGTAATATGGTATAAGAAGCTTCCATTTTTCTATGTTCTTTCATTACCCTTACAAGCTATAGTACTCATCTACATTGCTTCATATAAGCTTATCTACTATGTTTCCATAATAAGCTTGATGTTGGTGGTATAGCTTCTACTTACAAAGAGCTTTACATCACCTTCTCACGGAAAGCTTACTATTCTAAATACATATGGTACTTACACTGTTCACATATAAGCATATAAGTCTCTACATAATTACTAGTAGTGATGTATATAGTAACACTTTATATTCATGTGTAAACACGATTATAGCAATACTTATATTATGCATCAGCTGGTAGTTTCATGTTCTGAGCTTGTAGTTAACTACTCATGTTATAGGGCAATCATTCACCTTATTCATATTGATATCATAGAGAAGAGCTAATATGGAATCATCTTACAAGGCATACATGGTGTGTTACCATTCATTGAGCTAGTTCGATCACATATCTCTTGTTATCACTAGTTCTATTCATTAATCTATCTGTAATGGCCATATATTAACCATGTTAAAAAAAGTACCTAGTATAAAAGATATACAATATAGCTTAATCATGTTATACTTACGATGATATACATATTATCCATATATATTCAAGATGAGATAATTGATTAAATAGAGCTTATATCACTAGAGTAATGGTTGTAATTGGTTACCTATATACCAATGTGTAATCTAAGTAGATGCAACAACTAAGCTAAGCTCAGTATTCCAATATGATATCACCTATCCATGATTATTGTTATTTATATAATATTACTATTGAGCTTTCGGGGGGACAATCTTACAGATACAATTGATTTATTTAGAAAAACAACATTGCTAGGATATGCTTTCATGTTAGTGCATTAACTTTGAGATTTACCCACCTAGAGATAGATAGATACTTGCCTGCCTTAGTGAAATTTGATTTCAATTTCACTCTTATGTATTTCCGATTTTTTTATTTTTATTTATTTTTATTTTTTTTGTTGATTTTATGTTTCCCTTGTTTCAATCCTTCATGTCACTCTTGGAAATTATAACAAAGATCCGAAATTTCTTTCTTTTCAAGTTTATGTTGCAGAAATCGATAATTTATATCCAACTCCATATTTGATAACAAAGGTATATAATTCTGTTTATTTCATTCCATTTTCCTTTTATTCTTATATATATTTACATCCTAAAATTCTAGGTTTTTTAGAATCACTACTTTGACTTTCTTAACTCAGTTCAAAGTATAGTTAGATTTATATTTTCTTACACAAATATATTCTTTTATAATTAAGGAAAAACCCTCTTGTACAAATATCCTTAGTCTCTTATACTCTGTGTTTTCCCTCCACACATGTACTATACATATTTAATTTTTTATAATTACATTAGAAATATTTCTATGTACATCTCAATTATGATACTTAAATTAATTTAGTTATTTTGTGCAATGTATTTCTAGAACACATTTAATTTGAATTAATTGCAATAGAATGAAGACTTACTTTACCTCATTATTAATGAAATTTGATTTCTGGAAAAAACTTGCTATTTCTCAATCCAGTACCCTCGTACTAATCGTTAATGGAAATTATAATATTTTGTATTGAATTTTGAATTCCAATAATAATACTAGAGAAGGCTTACTTTACCTCATTATTAATGAAATTCGATTTCAATTTCACTCTTATGTATTTCTAATTTTGTTATTTTTAATTTCTTTATTTTTTTCGTTGATTTTATATTGCCCTTGTTTCGATCCTTCATGTCACTCTTGGAAACTATAACAAAGATCTAGAATTTATTTCTTTTCAAGTTTCTGTTGCAGAAATTGATAATTTATATCCAAATCCAGATTTGATAACAAAGGTATATAATTTCGTTTATTTCATTCCATTTGCCTTTGATTCTTATATATATTTACATCCTAAAATTCTAGGCTTTTTAGAATCAATACTTTGAATTCATTAACTCGGTTCAAAGTATAATTAGATTTATATTTTCTTACACAAATATGTTCTTTTATCATTCAGGAAAAACCCTCTTCGACAAATATCCTTAGTCTCTTATACTCTGTGTTTTCCCTCCACACATGTTTAATTTTTTATAATTACATTAGAAATATTTCTATGTACATCTCAATTATGATATTTAAATTAATTCAGGTATTTTGTGCAATGTATTTCTAGAAGACATTTTATTTGAGTTAATTGCAACAGAATGAATAGAATTAAGAAACTCACACATAATTCAGAAATAGAATGAACAGAAATTCACACAGAATGAACATAATTAAACACCGCAAATAAATTCACACAGAGAATTCAACAACTCATAATTCTTATAATATTTAAATCAGCCCAATGTATTTCATTAATGTACCTAAATTTACACCTTCCATGATGCTTGTAATCTTGTAAAATGTTAAAAGTGAAGTGTTTAATAATGTAATCGATATTAATAATCTATATTATGTACAATGATATTATGATAGTGTAGGTTGATGTTCAAGTTGTAAAATTCTTGTACATATCAAGGATGAATGATAGTACAAGCCAAAAATGACATTATTATAAATTATTAAACAATCTGTTAGGTGCTAAATCATACTTCTTATTAAGGAGATAACTAATGCAAGTTGAAAATTATTTTTTAATGTTCTTAGCCTATTTATAGATGTCAAAGTAAATGTTTCTAGATGTGATTTCTCCCATAAAATTCAAGGCAAACCATATACATGTCGTTTCTCCCACAAACTCGTCATTTCTATCTTAAACTCTAGGCACTTGGGAAAAATTTAAGGCATGTCATTTCTAGATGTGATTTCTCTTTCTATGTCATTTCTATCTTAAACTCTAGGCACTTGGGAAAAATTTAAGGCATGTCATTTCTAGATGTGATTTCTCCCATAAACTTTAAGGAAAACCATGCACATGCCATTTCTCCCACAAACTAAAGGATTTCTCCCATTAATTCAAGGGAAACTTTAAGGCCTAAAAATTGAACCTAAAGTGGCTGAACTTTCATAGGATTTTGAACTTCCATAGGATTTTAGTCTATCTGTTGAGTGTTAACTTCTACAAGTTCTAAAGGCAAAATATGTAAAGGGCCAGGTAGCCTCTGGATCTCATCTTTTCTCAAATGTGACATATCCAGTAAATTCCCCTATAGCCAATCTCTGGAATAGAAATAGAAGTTCTTCATTTTAATATCCATAAACCACTGTACCACTTTAAGGCAAACCTTGTACATGTGTCATTTCTCCCTTCTCCCAAAAACTTTTAGGAAAAATTTAAGGCATGTGTCATGTTGTGCATATCAGCCCCTTCATTCAAAATTTTGGCTAACAGTCCCATCCGAATCCGTTTAAAATCCCTATAGTGGCCCAAAACCCTCTTATTTCATCTATCATTGCCCTCCCTGCGCATAAAAATACACCATTCAAAGTTAAAACCCGCAATTAAATTTTATATCGGGTCTTAGTCCCTTAGTTTTAATCCCCATGTGACTCGTATGCAAAACCTTGTGTTATAACCAAACGGGGCCCATCACTTTACAGTTTCGAGCCAAGTCTTAGCCGTCCGATCTCAACTAAATCTACGGCCCGCAATCAATTCAGTAATGGTGGCCCCTGCGCCCGAAAACCAGCGGTTAATTCCGCACCATCTTCACCGGGCTGGAGGTTTTCGATCAAATGGCAGCGATTCCACACGCTGCATGACGTGTGTCCTCAATGTACGATCTCCAAACCGCCCATTTCGCGCATTAAAGATTGGTCAAAGTCCGGGCAGCGGAATGATCGTAAACCGTCAGATCTCGAAGTCTTCATCCAACGGCTACCGCTTGACTTAGTTGCACGGGTGTTAATGCCAGTCTACAGTGTCTCGTGGCCCACCGTTACATCGTTCCCAGTGCCTTTGAGCCGTTTATCCGGTTTCAAGATTCGACGGTCCAGGACACGTTCTCCTCCGCCTGTTGACTCTGCATCTCCACGTCACCCCTTCCATATCATATGTCGTCCATTCGTTCACAGCTTCCACGTGTCATTCACTTTCACCTCCACCATTCATATATTACATCCATATGCCATATTCTAGTGTTTTAGGTTATAAGTTTCCATCGGTCCATTCTCCACAGTCCCTCTGCGTTTTCACCACCACCCGGCGTACCGCCACCATTGCTGTCATGACGCTTTGTCACGCTGCCACCCTCATTGCGTGTCTATCCCTGAGTCTGGTTTCTTTTAATGTGATTGTGTATTTTTGCAGGTGTCTGGTGCTGAAGGACCATCGTAATTCATGGTTTACATCACAGAGAACGAGTACATTTCAAAGATCTATTCAGCAGGTGCAGGATGATGAAGCAGAGACCTGGGAGGATATCGTTGATAAGACATTTATTTAATGGAGCAGAGTCGGGATTTACCAAACCCTCCAAAGTCTTTTAAAAAATGAAGATTTTACAGATTGGGATATTAATGGAGCAACCACAAAATATTAGGGAATGATCGAGAACTTCGACCTCCATGCATTTAAGATTTTAGGTGTGAAATCAAAAGATGGAGGGCAAAAGTGCAAGAACTTAAAAATCATATCTTCCAGGTTACTTCAGCAAATTTTTCCTCTAAGGAAAAGTACAAAATGTCTATTATATACTATCCTTGAGCCACGTTCCTGGAGAGTTTTTCATCCTCAGCATTTATTTCATGAAGTAGTAGCAGAGTACTTGCACCAGTTCAGCACCGTCAAACAGCATAGGCGGGTTTTTCTTTCAAATTTGTTTTAAATTAGATCATTAAATGTGTATCACCTACCTCATTCTCTAGATTTTTCTCCTTCTCCTATAAAAACTAGAAAAAAAGATATTGAAAGGGTTCCAGATTTCTATCAGTAAACTGTGTAGTGAGAAGTTCTTGTATACATCTTGTAACACTTCTGTATGAAGGCTCAGAGCCCGTAGGGTCTCAGTGAGGAGGAGTTATAACTGTAATGAGGATTTTGGTCTTTGGTATCTCACAGTATGTAATTTTCTCTTATGTGTTAATATAAAATCTTATTCCATGCTATTTATCTTCTTGTATCGTGTTCTAGAATGCGAGTGGCTCACTGGTCTTAAGTAAGGATTCATCCTAGTTGGTGCCCATACTTGGATTAGTCAAGCACTTTAAATAGGCCTAGTCATGATATACTGTTCCATGTTCATTTCATCCATATTTTATGCTATATTAGTTACTTGAGGAGGGTGCTTTTAAAACGCCATTGTCATGTATGGATTCTTAGTTGGATAAGCCCATATGTGGTTTTGTTGTGTATCTGGGTATCAACCTCATGCTAACTAGTATCTTCTTCATGTTTCTTCACTGCATCCACTTTCTGATATTTGATTTCTGTGGCATATTATTTGAACTGGGCCTCTTTGCAGTAAGCTGTCTCTTAATTGTCTGATGCTTTTTTATTGGATTTTTGCATGTTTTTCCTACATTATTCTTATCTTTGTATCAGCTTCTGAGAGAGTTTGGTTCCATTTAAACTAATTTCCTTGTTTTGCAAGAGATAGTAAGAGAGCTTTTGGATTGAAAACCCAAGCTATATTATGATCTCCTTGCTATGTTAAGATGTCCTAGGCACTGGTCTATAGCAACTCTAGGCTGTCTCTAGGGTAGACAATAATTGTCGACAACATCTTTATGGCGCCGTTTCCGGGGACGAATTTGAGAATATCAGTTTCCCTGGGCCTCGACAAATCATATTCACTCTCTAATCAGGTGAGCACAGAGAGTTGAAGAGTTGCATATCTCTCACCTTGGCGACTCCACTATTATTTATTTGATAAATCTATTGGTAGTCCTGGCTCCTCGCAAGCCACATTTGAGGTTAGATACTGCTAAGCTGAAGATGAATTATGTGCCTGACTTAGAAAAGATTGTACATAGGAGAAGTTGGAGAGAAAGACAGTCAGTTCGAGCTGAAAATCCTGAACATTCTGTAGAAGACTTCCCATCCTCCTCTTCTCAAGAAATTCCAGTAGAAAACCCTGATTTCATTGAAGAAAATCCTGAATATTACTCAGATAGCCCACCCAGGGGAAGTGCTAGAACCAAAGTTAACCCTCATCCTACCCCTGAGGCTGAAGAAGTTAAAGAAGTCACAGAAGTAGCTGCTGTTAACCGTGAACTATTCCCATCTACACCTCAGGCTTTTGTACAATATATCCCCATTGTTATTCATACCCCACTTCCTCCTACTCCCCTTCCTTCATTTGTATATCAAACTGTTGCACAACCCCCACCTCCTCCAATGGCTAATTTTCCAGCTTTCCTATTGAACAAATATGCTCCACTGGCCTTACCCCAAGTGCTAAATGATATGCCACAGGATTATTTGAAGATTCTACCTAGATTTAATGGAGAAAATGAAATTGATGCTCAGAAACATCTTGAGACTTTCTGCTCTTTTGCAGAAAAATTAAATGTAGAACATTTGGATGTGGTCTTGAGATTGTCTGTGCAATCTTTGGAGGGTGAAGCCAGAAAATGGTTCAAGACCTTGGGAAACCATTCAGTGACCACCTGGGATGACATGGAGAATAATTTTCTCAGGAAGTGGGGAGAAAAGAAAGATCATGGATAGTGTCTTACTGATTTTAATACTCTGAAGAAGAAACACAATGAAGGGGTGTCGGATTTTATTAAGATATTTAATATGTTATATCTAAATCTCCCTGCAGACATGAAGCCTTATCAGAACGCCGCAAAAGTTGTTTTCATTGCAGCTTTTGACTCAGATTTCGGTTTCTCCCTCAGGGAGAGAAAGCCTGCCACCCTAGATGATGCTCAGTCAGATGCTCTCGAATTAGAAGCAAACTTTGCCTCCACTGGAAAATTAAAAGGAAAAGCTGAACAGGAAACTAGGAGGAGAGGCAAGGAAGAAGTTTCTACCTCCAATCAAGACAAAGATGTAGACAGAATTGAAGAAATGAGTAAAATGATCAAAAATCTGTCTAATAAGTTAGGTAAGCTCGAATTGGAGGCCAAGAGTTCAGCTCCCAAGAATTTTTATAATGCTCCAAACAGAGGATACAATCCTCAGTACAAGAGACCACCACTGCAGATATTGCCAAGAGAAGCAAAAGAGCAACCAGATCAGGTACCACACCCATTGTACCTGGAAGGTCCAGCAGATGGCTTCACTGAGGATGCTTCTTATGGACTAGAAGATTCAAATCTTGCTTTCTCAAACAATGATGAAATGGAATGCCCATTGCAAGAAGAAGAAGAAGAAGCAGAGATTGATCATTATTGTAAACAATTTTCTGATTTCATGCAAGCACAATTCAATGTAAAATATGATCTCAGATCTTCAAGGAAGAGGACCCGGACTCAAGATCGAGAAGAGGAGCCACCACAGAAGGAGGTACCTGCTCAAAAGGAATCAGCAACAAAGAGAAACACAGAAAAAGGTAAGAGTCCTCTAAATACCCCCTTGTAGCCTAATGATCAGATTCCTTCTTCTTCAAAAGTAGTCAGTCCACCTAATGATGAATCTGTGTCAAAAGAAATTAAATTTTCAGCTGAAAATAAAGAGTCAAAAGAAGTTGTGATAGAAAAGCCCCCTCTTGCTTTTAGTTTGCAAAAAGAACTTGAGAAAATTAAAATTCCAGTCCCCTTGACCGAGCTGCTAAAACAACCTGCATATCAGTCTCAAGTTACTTCTTTTATGCTCCCTCCTGAAATATCAATTGTGCATGATAGTTTAAACCTTCAAGAAGAGAGACCCATGGTAGTATTTGGCCCACATGTTGAGGAAGTAGATCCCTCTACTCCTCCTTTTTATGTATCTCTAGTTATTCATGACTTGCTGTTACACAATTGTATGCTAGATTCTGGGGCTTCCCATAATCTTATGCCTCTATCAGTCATGGAACAATTAGGATTACAGATCACACGCTCATATAAAGACCTTTATTCATTTGATTCCAAAAGATTCAAATGCTTGGGGATGATTAAAGATTTAGCGTTCAATTTGGCCCAAATTCCAGCAAAGAGTGTGGTCATGGACATTGTGGTGGCTGATATCCCAGCCCGCTTTGGCATGTTGCTGTCAAGGTCCTGGGGTACAAAAATTGGTGGGTCAATTAAGCTGGATTTAACATATGCTACCATCCCAATTTTTGGTGGACAGGAGAGGAGGTTATACAGAGAGACTAAATTTGTCAAGGTAGTTACTAAGGCTGATAACTCTGAAAATTCACCAGTCTATAGTAAAGAAGGAGATTTTTCATGCTTTATGCTAGAAGGAGATCAAAATTATGTGCATGAATCCTCCTTCAAAATTAAGGATGAGCAGCCTTCAGAAAACTATGAAGCTGGAATCTGGACTTTACATTTTGATGGGGCAAATTCAAGAGAAGGCAATGGAGCTGGGGTATTATTGATCTCCCCTACAGGAAAATGGGTGCCACTGTCCTTTAAATTGGAATATGAGGCTACCAATAATGTAGCTGAATATGAAGCACTTTTGTTGGGATTACAGATAGCCAAGAATATGGGCATACAAAGTTTAAAAGTCATGGGAGACTCTGAGTTGGTGGTAAGGCAGGTCAGAAATCAATGTCAAACTAAGAATCCACGGCTGAGAGCCTACAGAAATGAAGTATGGGACATGGTGGAAAATTTCTTCTCGGCTTTTAATATACAGTTCATGCCCCGGGAGAAGAACAGAATGGCAGATTCTCTTGCCGTGGCTGCTAGCACATTTCTTCCTCCACAGAATCCTCTTTTGAGGTATGAAATTGAAGTACGATACAGACCATCAATCCCAGATAATGTTAAACATTGGCAGGTATTTGAAGATGAGGAACAAATGAATAGATTCCTGGAGACATCAGGGGAATTCTCTAATATGGAGATTGATGACTGTGAAGGAGGGGACACTGAAAATATTGCAGAAAATAAATGGGAAGAAAAAATAGCAGGCAATAAAGTGCTGCAGCTAAAAGGAAATATCATACCTAGAGGGCTGGTGCCTCTAGAAAGATTGTTTGATAAAAACGATGTTCCATTGCAGCATAGTAAAACAGTAGAAGAAGAACAAGTGGAAGATTTAAATCTGGGTACTTATGCTGATCCCAAAATTTTCAAATTATCCAAAAAGGTCCCAGAAGAATATAAAGAGAAATATCTGAAATTATTTCAGTTATATAAGGATGTATTTGCATGGTCTTATCAAGACCTTAAAACTTTTGATGTTGATATAATGCAGCATAAAATTCCTTTGAGAGAAGATGCAAAGCCTTATAAGCAGAAGCTCAGGCAGATAAATCCTCTACTGCTTCCCTCTATTGAAAAAGAAATCAAGAAGCTGCTGAAGGCCAAAATAATTGTGCCACTGAGATACTCAGAATGGGTAGCAAACCTTGTTCCTATTCGAAAGAAAAATGGAGAAATAAGGTTGTGTGTAGATTTCAGAAACTTAAATAGAGCATCTTTAAAAGATAATTATCCATTGCCTAAGATGGATCACATTCTGCAGAAAGTGGTCGGAGCCTCCAGAATGTCAATGATGGATGGGTTTTCTGGTTATAATCAGGTAGTTGTGTTCCCAGAGGATCAGAAGAAAACTGCATTTACAACACCATGGGGAACATTTATGTATGCCAGGATGCCATTTGGATTAATTAATGCAGGAGCTACTTTTCAGAGGGCAATGGACATAGCCTTTGTCGGAGAGCAGGACAAGTTTCTGGTGGTATATCTGGATGATATCACGGTATTTTCAAAGGATGATACTGAACACATTCAGCA
Source organism: Pinus albicaulis (assembly GCA_034641835.2). Classification (NCBI taxonomy): domain Eukaryota; kingdom Viridiplantae; phylum Streptophyta; class Pinopsida; order Pinales; family Pinaceae; genus Pinus; species Pinus albicaulis. The sequence goes on along the minus strand of CM076574.1, from coordinate 164,601,517 downwards.
CTTGCAGAGAACCTTTGAAAAATGCAGAAGGTATGGTCTTTCCCTCAATCCTCAAAAATCTTTATTTGCATTAGATGAGGGAAAACTCTTAGGGCACATTGTAACTAAAGATGGTGTGAAAATAGACCCTAAGAGAGTTGAAGTTATAAACAGTATTCCTTTACCCATGAATAAGAAGGAAGTGTAGGTGTTTCTAGGCCGAATCAATTTTCTGAGAAGGTTTATTCCTAACTATGCTGAGATAGTTAGGCATATAACTGATATGTTGAAAAAGAATAACGAAGTAAAATGGTCTCAGGAACCTAGAGATGCATTTACAAGGATAAAACAGGGATTTGCTGAAGCTCCTGTGCTAGCTGGGCCAGATTATACAAAGCCGTTTATAATATTTTCATTTGCTTCACCCCATACAGTAGCAGGAGTCTTATTACAGAAAAATGAAGATGGATATGAGCAGCCCATAGCCTTTTTCAGTCAGGTATTACATGATGCAGAATTGAAATACAATATATTGGAGAAGCAGGCATATGCCCTAGTGAAATCCCTCAAGGCTTTTAGAATGTATGTTTTGCAGTCTCACATCACTGCCTATGTCCCTACAGCAGCTGTCAAAGATATCCTCGTTCAAGGAGATAGTGAAGGCAAAAGAGGAAGATGGATTGCAAAAATACAGGAATATGATTTAGAAATAAGGCCCACTAAATTGGTTAAAGGGCAGGGGCTAGCCAAAATTTTGTCTGAATCAAATCATCAGGCTCTAGGCATAAATTTGTCCATGTTAGCAAATGAAGAGTCTGAAAAAGGCGAAAAACAACAAGGGCTATAGATGGCCACTCAGAAGACACATATAAAATACCTCACTAGCCCTTGGTACAAGGAAATACTTGAATATATTTTAACACTCAGCTGTCCTCCAAGTTGTGATAAGATAAAATACAGGGCTGTAAGAATGAAATCACAGAAATACATAGTTGCTAATGGGCAGCTATATTGGAGAGATCCTTCAGGTATATTACTATTATGCCTTACAGAAAATGAAGTAGAAAATATAATGATAGAATTTCATGAAGGAATCTGTGGAGGACATTACAGTTGGAGGGCTACAGCCCATAAAATCCTGAAGGCCGGTTTTTATTGGCCTAAATTATTTGGAGATGTTTTTAATTGGGTTAGAGCATGTGATAAGTGTCAAAAATTTGCTAAGAGACAAAAGCTGCCTGCTTTGCCCCTAATTCCAGTTCATTAAGATGAACCATTTCAGCAATGGGGATTAGATTTTATTGGAGAAATACATCCCCCTTCAAGTGGCCAACATAAATGGATATTGACTGCAACAGATTACTTTACAAAGTGGGTGGAAGCCATACCTGCGAGAAATGCTACAGATGTTGTAATCATCAAATTCATGGAAGAAAACATCATATCCAGGTTTGGCTGTCCAACTAGAATTGTAACCGATAATGCACAGGCCTTCAAGTCCAATAAATTTGTAAATTTCTGCCAACAGTATAACATTGCATTAAATCACTCCACAACTTACTATCCACAGGGGAATGGCTTGGCAGAATCTTCCAACAAAACTCTGGTGAGGGCCTTGAAGAAGACAATTAATGAGAATCAAAAGAATTGGGATTCCCAATTAAAATTTTCTCTATGGGCGAATAGAATAACTAGCAAGAGAGCAACAGGGAAATCTCCTTATGAATTAGTATATGGACGAGCAGCTGTGTTTCCGGTGCAGCTGGCATTGCCAGTGGCACGCTTTATGCAGGAAAATCAGGAAGAACCATATGACATGGTCAGAAGAATTAACCAACTGGTGGAATTAGAGGAAACACGAGACCAGGTGAATCAAAGATTAACAGAATATCAGGAGAAAATTAAAAACATCTTTGATCAGCATGCAAAAGACAAGAAATTTCAAATTGGTGATCTGGTTCTCAGATGGGATATTCGGAGGGTTGAAAAGGGAAAGCATGCTAAATTTGATCCACTTTGGTTTGGTCCATTTAAAGTTGTGGAGCTAAAGGGTAATAACACGTTCATATTGGAAAACTTACAGGGTGATCTGCTGGACAACCCTGTCAATGGCCAATTTATTAAACCCTACTTTCAATACTGATCCAGGCCGGGAACGCCTTTTGTAACATATTGTATACATACAATTTTTTATTCTAAATTTTGATTCAGGTTTTGTCTTAATAAGGGATGAGGGCTGACAAATTATCAGAAGAAATGCAAAGGGATTGAAGCACAGAGTCCACATACAGGATGGTCTGAGGTCTGCGTGTTCTCGACATGTCCGTGGATGAACATGCCGTCCCCAAATGGAGCCGATGTTGTGCATATCAGCCCCTTCATTCAAAATTTTGGCTAACAGTCCCATCCGAATCTGTTTAAAATCCCTATAGTGGCCCAAAACCCTCTTATTTCATCTATCGTTGCCCTCCCCGCGCATAAAAATACACCATTCAAAGTTAAAACCTGCAATTAAATTTTATATCGGGTCTCAGTCCCTTGGTTTTAATCCCCATGTGACTCGTATGCAAAACCTTGTGTTATAACCAAATGGGGCCCATCACTTTACAGTTTCGGGCCAAGTCTTAGCCTTCCGATCTCAACCAAATCTACGGCCCGCAATCAATTCAGTAATGGTGGCCCCCGCGCCCGAAAACCGGCGGTTAATTCCGCACCATCTTCACCGGGCTGGCGGTTTTTGATCAAATGGCAGTGATTCCACACGCTGCATGACGTGTGTCCTCAATGTACGATCTCCAAACCGCCCATTTCGCGCATTAAATATTGTCAAAGGCCGGGCAGCGGAATGATCGTAAACCGTCAGATCTCGAAGTCTTCATCCAACAGCTACCGCTTGACTTAGTTGCACGGGTGTTAATGCCAGTCTACAGTGTCCCATGGCCCACCGTTACATCGTTCCCAGCGCCTTTGAGCCTTTGATCCGGTTTCAAGATCTGACGATCCAGGACACGTTCTCCTCCGCCTGTTGACTCCGCATCTCCACGTCACCCCTTCCATATCATCTGTCGTCCATTCGTTCACAGCTTCCACGTGTCATTCACTTTCACCTCCACCATTCATATATTACATCCATATGCCATATTCTAGCATTTTAGGTTATAAGTTTCCATCGGTCCATTCTCCACAGTCCCTCTGCGTTTTCACCACCACCCAGCGTACCGCCACCATTGCTGTCATGACGCTTTGTCACGCTGCCACCCTCATTGCGTGTCTATCCCTGAGTCTGGTTTCTTTTAATGTGATTTTGTATTTTTGCAGGTGTCTGGTGCTGAAGGACCATCGTAATTCATGGTTTACATCACAGAGAACGAGTACATTTCAAAGATCTATTCAGCAGGTGCAGGATGATGAAGCAGAGACCCGGGAGGATATCGTTGATAAGACATTTATTTAATGGAGCAGAGTCGGGATTTACCAAACCCTCCAGAGTCTTTTAAAAAATGAAGATTTTACAGATTGGGATATTAATGGAGCAACCACAAAATATCAGGGAATGATCGAGAACTTCGACCTCCATGCATTTAAGATTTTAGGTGTGAAATCAAAAGATGGAGGGCAAAAGTGCAAGAACTTAAAAATCATATCTTCCAGGTTACTTCAGCAGATTTTTCCTCTAAGGAAAAGTACAGAATGTCTATTATATACTATCCTTGAGCCACGTTCCTGGAGAGTTTTTCATCCTCAGCATTTATTTCATGAAGTAGTAGCAGAGTACTTGCACCAGTTCAGCACCGTCAAACAGCATAGGCGGGTTTTTCTTTCAAATTTGTTTTAAATTAGATCATTAAATGTGTATCACCTACCTCATTCTCTAGATTTTTCTCCTTCTCCTATAAAAACTAGAAAAAAAGATATTGAAAGGGTTCCAGATTTCTATCAGTAAACTGTGTAGTGAGAAGTTCTTGTATACATCTTGTAACACTTCTGTATGAAGGCTCAGAGCCCGTAGGGTCTCAGTGAGGAGGAGTTATAACTGTAATGAGGATTTTGGTCTTTGGTATCTCACAGTATGTAATTTTTTCTTATGTGTTAATATAAAATCTCATTCCATGCTATTTATCTTTTGTATCATGTTCTAGAATGCGAGTGGCTCACTGGTCTTAAGTAAGGATTCATCCTAGTTGGTGCCCATACTTGGATTAGTCAAGCACTTTAAATAGGCCTAGTCATGATATACTATTCCATGTTCATCTCATCCATATTTTCTGCTATATTAGTTACTTGAGGAGGGTGCTTTTAAAACGCCATTTTCATGTATGGATTCTTAGTTGGATAAGCCCATATGTGGTTTTGTTGTGTATATGGGTATCAGCCTCATGCTAACTAGTATCTTCTTCATGTTTCTTCACTGCATCCACTTTCTGATATTTGATTTCTGTGGCATATTATTTGAACTGGCCCTCTTTGCAGTAAGTTGTCTCTTAACTGTCTAATGCTTTTGTATTGGATTTTTGCATGTTGTTCCTACATTATTCTTATCTTTGTATCAGCTTCTGAGAGAGTTTGGTTCCATTTAAACTAATTTCCTTGTTTTGCAAGAGATAGTAAGAGAGCTTTTGGATTGACAACCCAAGCTATATTATGAGCTCCTTGCTATGTTAAGATGTCCTAGGCACTGGTCTATAGCAACTCTAGGCTGTCTCTAGGGTAGACAATAATTGTCGACAACATGTCATTTCTATTTCATTTCTCCCATAAACTATAAGGAAATTTGTCATTTCTCCCACAAACTCATAAAGGTGTGACTTTTGACATAAATTCATCAACCACTACCACTAGTTGTTTTAGTAAGTACATAAAATATTTTTTCAAACCATGTAAATTTCGTTTCTCCCACAAACTAAATGTTTTCTCTCATTAATTCAAGGCAAAATTTAAGGCCTAAAACTTGAACCTAAAGTGGTTGCACTCTCATAGGGTTTTGAACTTCCATAGGATTTGAGTCTATCTGTTGAGTGTTACTTCTACAAGTTCTAAAGGTAGAGTATGTAAAGGGCCAGGTATCCTCTTGATCTCATCTTTTCTCAAAGGTGACATATCCAGTAAATTCCCCTACAGTCAATCTCTGGAACAAAAATAGAAGTTCTTCATTTTAATATCCGTAAAACACTACCACTTTAAGGAAAACCTTGTACATGTGTCATTTCTCCCTTATCCCATAAAATTTTAGGCAAACTTTAAGGCATGTGTCATTTATATTTCATTTCTCCCACAAACTCATAAAGGTGTGACTTTTGACATAACTTCATCAACCACCACCACTAGTTGTTTTAGTAAGTGCATAAAATAAATTTTCAAACCATGTAAATGTCATTTCTCCCACAAACTAAATGCTTTATCCCATTAATTTAGGGAAAAATTTGAGGCCAAAAAACTGAGCCTAAAGTTGTTGATCTTCCATAGGATTTTAGTTTGTTTATTGAGTCTTAACTTCTATAAGTTCTGAAGGAGTCTGTAAAGGGTCAGGTAGCCTTTGGATCTCATCCTTTCTTAAGGCATGTAAAGGGCTAGGTAGCCTCTGGATCTCATCCTTTCTTAAGGCATGTCATTTCTAGATTTTATTTCTGCCATAAATTTTAAGGAAAAATTTCATGCAAACCATGCATGAACCATGTATATGTGTCATAAATCTCCCTCAAACTCTAGGAAATGCAATCTTTAACGCATCTCATTTCTAGGTGTGAATTCTACCATAAAATTTAATTCAAACTTTAAGATAAACCATGCACATGTCATTATCTCATCCACATGTTTCATTTCTCCCATGCATTTGCAATAAATGTTAATTGAATATATTTTATTGAATTTTTTTTAGGGATAAAAAAACCAACTAAACATGGTTGAAAAATGGACATTATGCATAGATGTTTCTTACTATCCCAATCTAGGGAAATCAGTGATTACATATGCGCTTTCCAATATTGCAACTAGCAAGGTCGTTGAAAGGAAAATAAATATACCGGGAAGAACAACAAATAACGAGGCATATTATATTGCATTGATAGAAGGCTTGGGAACAAGTAGGGAGTATGGATTAAATGGAATTGTAGTTTTCACCAATTCTGAACTTGTGTGCAACTAGATGAAAGGCATGTACCAAGTTAAGAAGGAGAGGCTAAAACAACCGCATGGAAAAGCAAACAATATTCTTAGCCAATTTCAATTTTTTAGTATAAGACACTGTATAAATATTAATAATATGTCTATTGATTTATTGTGTGGGGCAATGCATTTAGTATTCATCTATCAAAGATGAATTACTAGATGAATTAGAATTAGACAGGGCAATACCAATGCAAGATTCATCTCTCAAAGATGAATTATTTTTGAGACGCTCTTCTTCAAAAATTCAAGATTCATCTCTCAAAGATGAATTAGTGTTGATACTCTCTCCTTCAAAATTTATTCATGGAAATTAAAAAATATCTTGGATATGTGTGTGTTTTGTACTTATAAATGCTTCTTTTTAATGACCATGTGTTTTTTTCAATTATATACCAAGTGTGCTCCCACCACACCATGTAAATCTCAACTTGGTGAACTTCACATTTCCAACAAGTGGTGAACTTCACATTTTTATACAATTAAAATGTGAGGACTTCAACAAGTTTTTGTTTAAATGGAGTTCCACGCTTCCTTTTTAATAACCATGTGTTTTTTTTCAATTTTATACCAAGGGTGCTCCAACCATGTAAAGAGAAATTTGGTGAACTTAACATTTTTATAAAACAATTTCTTAAATTGAGTTTCACACATCAATTAGTTCTTTGAAAGTTGTGTTTTAAATAATTTTTGTACACTAAATTACATTAATTTTTTGAAATTTATTTTGAATTTGTTTTAAATACTAATTAAAAATACTAATTGTAAATATCCACTATAGATCTATATATATCATGGAGGATGAACGACGAAGATCAAAAAAATCACATATCTCTATGAGAGAGGGGGATCAGGGATCGAGAGATATTCACGTTATTTAAATATAATATTAAATCTCCATACATATACATACATGTGTGTACATATGGAATTGATTTTTTATCATTTTTGTGAGTTAAATTGGTTGTTAACTTGTTTCGATTTTTATTTTTTTGAAGCTAGGAGGACAAGGGTGTCTACTCCATCAATGGATCATGCCCCTGGTTCATGAGATCATGATATGGTTCACGCAATTTAATCAATGAATATGTACATGGATTTATATGTATGAATGTATTTTTGAACTGATTATAAATTCATATTTTTTTATGAAGCTTCTCTCTCGTCTCGTGAGGTTTGTGGTGGTTCAAATTCCCTTGGAGGGCCATCAATAAGTGTTGGCGGATTGTGTGATGGTGGTGATATGTATTCCCCCAGAAGCCAATCAACAGATGGTCTTGTTGGTTCTCAAAAACTCAGTGGTCGTTCTGGTTCTCAACCATCTCAGGGTGGGTAAGATGCTAGCCAACTACATCGAGGTGGCCATCAATTTGAATATTATTTTCATTCAATTTGTATAAATTTGTTTACATGTTCTTTTTTAATATAAAAAATTATATATATTGATGTAGAGGCTGAAAATGATGCTCCAAATTTTTCTCAAAAAAGATGTAGGGTAGAACACATCGTTCAAGAATAAGGTTGTACACCAACCATGACTTATCCATCTGAAATTTTCGATGTGCCTTGGGAAACAAACATTCATTAATACACCTTACAAAGGTGTCAACATCTTCATGCAAAATTGAAGAGAGATCTTGTGGCTTTAACTCTACCTACTAAGAGTCGACAAAGCTTGGAAATAGTTACACATTCTTTAAGAGAATTAGTAGATGTGTACTTAAAGCTTGGGCCAACCACTGATACTTTTGTAGAAGTGAAGAGAAAAATATAGGAAACATTGATGGGTCCCGATACATGGGAGGTTGTTAAACAAAGAGTTACATAAAAAATGGCCAAGTCTATGTTTAATTTCAAATAAGGGCCGAAAAGAAAGATGCTGAAGGTGAAATATTTCAAGCACCCTCATATAGATCACTATTTGTATGATAGACACCTTGCGGCCTATGGAAGACTCCCATGGAACGACAAGGTTCCACTTTATTTTACAAAATTATTTTATGCATAATTATTTTTGCAAATGAAACCCAATTAAAATGACCTTCCCTATGAATTTTTTGGTCCCAGAAAAGGTCGATTGTGTGACCGTAGGGGTGCTAGGCGTGATGTTGAGTTGCCTCACCCTAAGCCACCATTGGTTAGTCAACCTCTTCGTGTCGAAACTTTGCATTCATAGATGGATGCCACTTCTCAAATTAGTCGAGAAGCAAAGGATTCCATCATTGAAAATTCTCACAGTGGATTGGGTGGAGTCGATGTTTTTCTGAATCGACAAAGAGCACATGAGAATGCACGAGCTAATTTTGTGTATTATATAGATGAAGATATTGAAAACATGAGTGTTGAAGATCTCAAAACATATGCAAAGAATTGTCGCAATTGTTGGCAAGACCTAATTGTTCATGAGCAAGAGGGCATGGGAATGGTATGTTTTAATGGTTAGGGTGATTATTTTAACACATGTACAATTTGTAATAAATACATATATATACATACATTTATTTGTAAACATTAATCTAAAAAAAATGTATCATTATATGTTAACACCATTTGCAGTTGTCATGCTTTATGAGTGAATACAATGTTAATATCACGATCGGAGCCTCCAGTTCAAACAATCAAGATGGGCCCCACCATCAATCATACAATCAAGATGGTTCTCACCATCAAGATATGTTGGCAAATGTTAGTGTTTTTTAAGTGAACACATGATGATGTAAAATTATTTTTTATCTATTATTATATATATCGAAACATGATGAGATATTTTTAAAATAAATAATTGTGCACACATGTACATGTATATATATAATAAAAAAATTTAACAGACCTTCTTCTTCCTTGGGAGATGTGCCAAATCCACCATCACAAGTATGAACAACCTTTCACTTTTAAATATGTTTTTAAGTTATACATTCCACCTCAAAAAGTTCCATTAAAAAATGATATATATCTAGATCTTGAGTTGTTTTAACTTTTTTGAATTTTAGGTTTTTGGAGATTTTCTTTCTGAGCCACTCTTACGAGATGTGCCAAATCCACCAACACAAGTATTCAATTTTTCACTTAAATATATATATTTTTAAGTTATAAGTTATAAATTGAAGTTTAAAAGTTTTATTATAAATTGAGATCTAGAGATCTTGAGTTATTTTAAATTTTTTGAATTTTAGGTTCCTATAGAGGATTTCTTTTCTCCACGGACTCTAGCAATGGAGATAGGAACATCCACACCAATTCAACCATTTGAAAAAGTTGTCTATTTTTTTTTTTAATATTATTGAAAATAAGTTTATATATGCATTTTCATTTGAAATTTTTTAGTATATATATATATATACTTGTACATGTTTATTGTATAGTTTACTGTTGAAGATGTTCCAGTGGGCGAAGTTTTAATCGACGAGCAACAAATGGAGAGGGAACCTCATGAGGTATTGCATGATTTTTTTTTACATTTTTGTTTTTTACATGAATTTCTATATATTCTCATTCAATTTTAAAACATTAAATTTTAATGTTTGTACAAATTGTGTACAGGTTCCCCATGCTTCCGCTTCGCAAGACAACTCGAGGATTATGACTTTACTGGGAGAGCCACTACATCCATCTATATTTGATGGATGATGCACATGCACATGCAAAATTATATTTTCAATAGATAAATAGTCTTAAATTTACTTTTTTATATATAGTGTTATCTAGATGCAGTCATATATAACTTGATACTTGATACTTGTGAGATACAAATTTTGGACATATTTTATGTGAACTACATTTGGTACATGTGAATGTGATATAATATTTTGTTTTTATTGGATAGTTGAACTACATTTGGCACGTGAAGTAATGTTGTGATCTATAATGTTTTGTTTTTAAAACTCAAGTTTTGGATGGTTGAACTACATTTTGTGTTGAAAATGCAGCAAGATGATGGAGCTTAGTGAAATGAAGTCGCCTTCACTAAGTGGGCCCGCAGGCAAATTCTGGCGCAAAATCTATTTTTAGACTATGTCTATTTTTAGACATATGGAGCATGATTCGGGGATTCCAGTTTGAGATTCTTGAAGTATGTGTCATGTTGGTAAAAATAGATGAGACTCTATTTTTGAGGTCAAAGAGGTCGAAGTCTATTTTTAGACTGCCTCTCCTTAAAACAGGGAAGTCAAATATTATTTGCCCTTAATAATATTTAGACTATAAACAGCAGTTTACTCTCTTGGAGCACTTCAGTTCGAGCTACAGAAGTGGCTCATGCATCTGACAGAGGAATCACGTGGTTCCCAAGGGTTTGATGGCATCATGCATGGTTGACTTCAGTTGGACTTCAGTGGCAGAAGTTTGGAGGAGTTAATGAGACAGATAGTGGAGTTGTGTTTTGTTTATTTTAGTTGAACTGATTGAGATTAGTTTAACTAGATAATCAATTAGTTATGAGTGGAGTGAATTAAATATTATTTAATTCATTAATTAGTAACTCATTATTCAACTCAAGAACACATCAGTTCACTACAGTGCATGATCAGTTCAGTGGATACCAGTGAAAGAGGTAGATGAAAGGGTGGAGTTAGCTATCAGTGGTGACATCAGTTGTGCATGAGATTTGCACCAAACTTGGAGGAATTGACCATGATGATTGCGCTGTCAAGCCAAGGAGATTCGAACCTTGGATCTCTATATAGACAGGCCTGGATTGCGCAATAGAGGCAAGGCAATTGGCGGTGAGTTTTGAACCAGTAACATGTTCAAAACTGAGCTAGTTTGTGTGTAACTTTGTAATCTTGAGTACTTGTGAGGTATTATCAGAGTTTGTTACATGATTTCTCCATTATAATATACACAATAGGCTGGGGGTTTTCAGCTATAAGCTTTCCCCCATACATACTGTGTTAATGTGTATGATGATGTGATGTGTTATCGCTTGATTTTATTTCCGCATGTTTGATGATCTGAGTGGAAGAGATTATGTGTTGCATATAAATTCGAATTGTATGTGATCAGGATAGTCTCGGTGGATAATTAATCATTATTCATCAAATTTCTACATTTGGCATGTGAAGTAATGTTGTGTTATAATTTGTTTTTTTTTTTAACTTAATTTTAGGATGGTTGAACTACATTTGGAATGTGATTGCACGATATAATGTTTTTTTTTATTGGATAGTTGAACTACATTTGGCATGTGAAGTAATGTTATGATATAATTTTTTGTTTTTAAAACTCTAGTTTTGGATGGTTGAACTACATTTGGCATGTGATTGCACGATATAATGTTTTGTTTTTATTGAATAGTTGAACTACAATTGGCATGTGAAGTAATCTTGTGATATAACGTTTTGTTTTTGGAACTAAAGTTTTGGATGGTTGAACTACATTTGGCATTTGTTTTTAAATTCAAGTTGTCATTTATCAAACAAAAAAAGTTCACATGAATATATATGTACATGTAGAAATGATTTAAGTACATGTTTGAATATATATGTTAAAATGACTGAAGTACAATACATATCCACACACACACACACACACACACACACACATATATAAACAATCATAAGATTCTAGGTCATGTTAGATATGTCAAACAATCATAAAATTTTAAAATTGCATTCTATAATGTATATATATCAAGTACGTGCAACATTTTTCATCAATTCCTGTATAGAAAAGCTACTTTTAGTTAATTGCATTCTAGAACATATATATCAAGTACATGCAACATATTTCATCAATGCATATAGAAAAGCTACTTTCAGTTAATTGCATTTTAGTATATATATTATCAATTACTTGCAACAATTTCTCTAATTTATGTATAGCTACTTTTAGTTAATTGCATTCTAGAACATATATATCAAGTACATGCAACATATTTCATCAATGCATATAGAAAAGCTACTTTCAGTTAATTGCATTCTAGAACATATATATTATCCAGTACTTGCAACATTTTTCTTCAATGCATGTATATAAAAGCTACTTTCATTTATTGGATTCTAGAACTTATATATCTAGTACGTGAAACATTTTTCATCAATGAACATAGAAAAGATACTTTCAGTTATTTGCATTCTAGAACATATATAGTATCCAGTACTTGCAACATTTTTCATCAATGCAAATAGAAAAGCTACTTTCAGTTACTTGCGTTCTAGAGCATAAATCTAGTATAGTAACATTTTTCCTTGATACATAAGTAAAACTACTTTCAAATATGCATTGCATTCTAGAAAATATATATATCAATGGAAATAACATTTTTCATTAATGCACATAGAAAAGCTACTTTGGAGTTAATTTCCTAGAACATCTATATATCCAATACGTGCAACATTTTCATCAAAGCTGCACATAGAAAAGCTACTTTATAGGTCCATTGCATTCTAAAATTTATATATATCCAGTACTTGCAACATTTTTCATCAATGCACATAGAAAAACTACTTTCAGTGAATTGCATTCTAGAACATATATATATCCAATACATGCAACATTTTTCATCAATGCATGTATAGAAAAGCTACTTTTAGTTGATACTAGTGTGCATGTACCAAAACAATGTACATATGCAAACACTTGCACAGATAACATAACAAGGCAGTTCAATTTTTAGTTGAGTTCTTGAAGTTCTAAAACATGAATCCAAAGAGAAGAAATTTTTGGGCAGTTCAATAAAAAAATTCCAATGGAATGCCATATTCAATGATCCATGCATGATCGGATTTTGACATTTTCCATTTCTTAATTTTGGTGTTTTCCTTTGATTGAACCTCTATCAACTTTATGCATGCTGCACACACCAAGTGACTATATTGACAACTTATGTCATCAGTTTAATAATCTTCAAAGTAAACAAAATCCCCTCTTTTATTAGTTTGTATGAAAAAATAGCCTTTCAGTATAATAGATCCTCTTTCATATGGAAACCCGTGATCATTATAGTTTTCTAATAATTTCATCTTTCATTTAGTGCAGCGCATCAAATAATACTTCACATTTTCAGCGTTGTCAGTAGGTGCAATTAAAGCAAAAACATCTCCTGCACATTAAAACAAACTTAACAAACTTATGTATTTAAATTTAGATCATAATTAACATGAAAAATTAACTTTAAAATAATTTTAGTATCTATTTCTAGATCTCTATCATTTGAAAGCAATTCAAATGTTACCTTCTCTAACAAGATCAGAAACTCGATCACCATCAAATGATATTGTAGTCTCCTCCAATTGCATTTCTTCAAACATTGCAATAGACATTTTCCCCTTTGTATTTAGCTTTGTATATTTTCAATCTTTTACATACATTTTGTTTTCACAAACATCATTGGATTCTGTGTTGTCTATGCAAACAAGACAAAAACATGAATATTTTCTTTTATCCAATGCAAACACATTTGTGGAAAAAATTATTTTAATTGAATGAAATTTTTGAGTCCCTTTTATTGTTTCAACGTTATTTCCAATTGATCTGTCTACATCTTCGACCCTAATATGCCAAAAAACCTATATATGGAAAATTCAAAGAAGAATGTAAATATGATATAAAAATACCATCAAAGATAATCATTGTGATAAATGTACACTATTTAAAATTGGATACCCAATAAAAATTAAATTGAATGTACCTTTGCACTTCCCTTGATCGGTTAGTCTCATTGCTTAGTGTAGCGATGCACCATTGAACAAATTCTTTAGTGTCCACAAGTCGGTTTGTAGAGGGGTTCATTTGATATCTTCGAAGTGCTTGTTTTATGCATGCCCCTGCACCGTCATGTTCTCCTTTTCCATGGCCAATCTCAAATAAATTCCAACAATGTTTAATGGAGGTTTTTTTATGAAGACAATGCAACCAAAACAATGATTGTGAAGATTTGAATTGACCTGTGCATCCATCTGACCATATCCAATGTTTATTGAATTTTATTCCACACCTTTTCAAGGAGTCATAAATCTTTCCAAAACGGTGTTGTACAAAATATTTATCATGTGTATGATCGTCACTGATATAAAAGTGATATTCTTTAATAATATGTTGAATTTCACTGGTGCTTTCTATATGGTCAACTTTTTGTTCAGCATGTCTATATAGAATATGGACTAGCATGGAGACTTGGTCAAAATGATAGTATTCACTCTGAATTTCTTTTTGTGGAACAAATGTGTAGTTTTCTGCAAAATCAATTATTGACAAAATGGTCCTTGGTGGAAAAACTTCACGGGATTTTTTGAATTGCAAGTCCTGCCATCGAGCTCTTTGGATTCAATTCTTGGTGTATTTATAAATTTATGCCTCAAACTTTCTCAAAAAATCTATCACAAAAATTTCTTCTTCTTGTAATTCAATTCTTTTAGCACTATTTGAACCTTGAATCAATGTATGGATATATTCATATCTCTTCCATTTCACTTTCATGTTGGACAATGATTGATCATTTATACAAGTACGATATTTTTTTTGAAATTTAGTCAAATTTCCACAATCATCGCATTTTTTTACCACCAACATATTTCTTTTCGTAAAATAATTCATCGCTTTCTCTTCCATATAGAATTTGAGATATGAAATCACTGATAGTGGAAGGAGGAGGTGAATTTTTCCAAAATTTTCTACCAAAATTAAGGAATGTGTCATAATATAACTGAAATTCCACATGATAACGACAACAACAAGTGTCACGTATGGTGATAGGTCTTACATACCATGGTTTTTGTTGAACAAAAGCACTGATTGAGACATCAATTTCACGATCCTCTTCTTTGAACTTGTTGAACTTCTCTATATGAGTGGTGTCCAAGAAATGTTTTGAATGTTCTTCGTATTGATTTCGTGCTATTCTTCTTCGCATCACATCCCTTTCATTTGGTGAAACACGTGAATTTTTCTTCCAATATTCATATATAACTTTTTTAACATTTTATCCAAGTCTATCTTTGTATGGTTTCCTACAAATAGCTCTCCAACAAGCGATTTCATCATTTACATCTATTTGCAACCGAAATTTTCGATGTTTGTGCAAAGTTTTTCGTGAGGTTCCTAATGCTCGTGCCATAGATTTTACCAAGTGATTCTCTTTAGTACTTGATGAAACCACTGCCATATGTATTGCTCTACGTACAACTGAAACATTTTTCTGTCTAGATCTTCTAATTGAATTTATAGCACTATTTATAATTTGTATCACATTTTCCTTCATTTTTTTTTATCTTTTGTTGATTTTCAAATACCCAATAAAGTCGTAGCTTCGTTTAATTTCCTTAATGATAGGATACCTTTCAACAATTGGGCTTGAACTGCCACATTTTCCTTTATGAAGTACATATCAAAAATGTGTTTAACATGATATCGTATGACATGGTTAGCTCTTTTATCTCCATATGTCCGAGTGTCAACATTTTCTAACATCTCATCATTGACATTGATTCCATTTGTACATATTTGAATTAATAGTACATAATAAGTTTACATATTCAATAAATAACTAAATTAATAAATATGTACAATTTCAATAATACGTGCATGTGTTCAACATATATATATATATATATATATATACACACACCTTGTGATTCAATTTCTTCACTTGAATTTCTTTCAACATTTTCACCATCTTCAATCATTGGTTCAATATTTCTTTCACTTTCTCTTTCAAAATTTTGTATCTCATCATCAATGTTTTGAGGAATATCTCTCTTTATTTACATTGCAAAATATTTTTCAAATTAGTTCATCAAATAAAAATTAAGCTTCACATTTTACACTAGGAAAATTTTAAATATCAAGTTCTTAATATTTACATTTACATACCTGCTTCAACTTCTAGTTGAGATTGATTTTCCCTTTCAATATTTGAGAGTGATTCTCTCTTTATTTTGCGAGATTTTCTCCCCTCTTCTCTATGTTTCTCAAGGTCTCTTGTTTGATCATATTTTCTTGTGCAATTCCTTCGATTTCCCATGATAATAGAGTATGAAGTTCAAAAAATTTCCTTCAAAAATTTAGAAAAAAACTCAATTAAAAAAAAACATCACAAAAGATTTAATTTAAAAAAAACTCATTTTAAAAATTTTGCAAAAAATACATACTTCAATCCAAAACACTTACTTTAAAAAATTCGAGAAAAAAATGTCTTCTAAAAATGAAACGAAGCTCAAAATATTTCCTTCCAAGTCCTACAAAAAAAATTCATTTAAAAGTTAGACAAAAACTTATTTTAAAAAATCATTATAAAAGATTTACTTCAACCCAAAACACGTACTCTAAAAAATGTCCGTTGAAAATTAAATCCAACTTCTTAAAAAATGCCACTTTAAAAAATACCTCCAAAAAGCCTCTAAAAAAATATCACTTTAAAAAATACCTCCAAAAAATTTCCTTTGAATATTAAGCTTAAAAAGAGTCATTTCGAAATTAAGTCCAAAAAATGTTTTCTGGAAATTAAGCCCGAAAACCTCTAAAAAAAAAATACCTAAAAAATGTCCTTTGAAAATTAAGCCCAAAGCCTCTAAAAACAATGAAGATTAAGCCCAAAACTTCTAAAAACAAAATACATCCAAAAAAATGTCCTTTGAAAATCAAGCCCAAAACTTCTAAAAACAAAATACCTTAAAAAAACCTAATGAAAATTAAGCCCAAAACTTCTAAAAACAAAATACCTTAAAAAAAACAACAATGAAAATTAAGCCCAAAACCTCTAAAAACAAAATACCTTAAAAAAAAATGAAGCCCAAAAAACATCCAAAAAAATTATCACATACCTCCAAGAAATGTCCTTTGAATGTTATGCCAAAAAGTCCTTAAACCCAAAAAAATCCTTTGCAAAATCAGATCAAATGAAGAAATAAAAATTCTCAATTGTTGTCTTCAATGCTTTCACCTCATCCCACTTAGTCAGGGTTTTGGAGCACAAAATAATGTATCTCTTTTGTCTGGATGGAGGAACAATAGGACCAATGAATTCCATGTTGAAATTTTGATGTTTTATGCTATAAACATTACTTATTACAAAACTTCTTTCTGTTGCAATATCAGTTAAGAAATTGTAGATAGAACATAAAACAAATGCACAATAGAAGATAGCCAAGAAAAAAATGAGACATAGAGAATTTTGGTCCAATGACCAGGGGAAAACCCCACAAGGGACAACCCAACTAGATTCTTCTTCTATTACATATCAATTTTTCAACAAAGATAAAAAGTACAATGAGAGATCAAGAGAATAAGTAAGTTCACCCAAATTTGAACAATTTGAAGCATAAAGATCACAGATAGAAACAACAAATGCAAACACTAAATCAACCTTCCCTTCAATTGAATCAACAATGAAACATTGAATCAACCTTGGCTCACCAAGTCCTGCTCTTACTCTCCAAGTCTCTCTCCCACAATCTTCTTCAAGTCTCTCCATCTCTCTCTCTCAAGTTCAAATTATTCTTTCACAATGCACAATTAGTAAGGTGAGATGATACGAGACACATGCATATATATAGGAGGTGAAACGAATTCATGCCACAATGGAGGTACAACTCGCATGCCTTGAGGTAGGTACAATGCATGCCTTTTTGGGAAGAGAGACCTATGCCATTAAGGAGAGGCAACACATGCCTTAGAGAAGTGTAACTTATGCCATTAAGGAGAGGCAACACATGGATTAGAGAAGTGTAACTTGTGCTATTAAGGAGATTCATCATTTATGAGAGAAACATATGACTTAAATGAGGAGAGTGTAACATATGAATTGATGAGAGTGTAAGAGGAATATTTCATGACATGCCTTTAATGATTGTGTAAGAGAGAGTGTAACGTATCCATTAAGGGAAAGAGAGAGAGAGAGAGAGATTAACACAGTATTATGTGAGTCATAAAGAAGAGAGGTGCAAAGTGATTGACTGTCATGAAGGAAAAGGGACTAGAATTTACTTTTGATAATATCACAATATCATAAAGTATAATAATAAAAATGATGATGATGATGATTAAGTCGAAATTGAACTCTTAGGATTGATTAAGGATAATTTAGGTGATTTTCCATCAACTATACTTGATTACCAATTGATGCAAGGTGATTTACTATTTTAGGAAAGGAATACTTGAGATGCTAGACATGACTCTATAATTTTATAAATCCACTCCATAATTGTCAGAAACAAGTTTTTATTTAAGGAAATTCATCCCTGAGCTGCCAATTTGCAACACTCCCTCTCAACTAGGGAGGAATTTCTTTCTACAACAAAGATGTTTGCTTTCTCTGCTCATCTTTGTTCATCTCTTCTCTGGAACAATGATGTTTGAATCTAATGAAGAATAATCATCATAGGGGAGATTCATCTATCACCCTATATCCATTGATCTTCCCACCTTGAAATAGATGTAGGGGGATTACCACTTGTCAACACGACAAGGATCACACGCGACCAAGTCTCACCTAAAGATTTAAGTGGAAAAACACCTAAATCCATGGAATTTGTCAACACATGACGATAACCAAGTCTCATTTATTCTTGGGAGGATTACCACTTGTCAACACATGACAAGGATCATGCACAACCAAGCTTCACCACACCCATTCGTCATATGGGTGGTAATCCCAACAATCCCAACTTGTGGGTAGGATGCATACTGGGGTGTACTCTTGGAAAGTCCCAGACTTGATGGTAGGTGGGATTACCACTTGTCAACACATGACAAGGATCACACACAACTTACAGTCAAGAGTTCCCTCAACCCCAGGAGATCTTCTAGATCCAAACCTTTGAGCTTAGACAAGGGGGAAGAGCATAGCTTAGTGTTATTGATCATACATGAATGCCCCCTCTAGGAAGGATCACATATGTTAGTCCAAGTTTCTCTTTGAATACCAAGAACTTCCCTTTCGGTAAATTCTTTATAATTATTTCATTTATCTTATCATTAGTCACAATATGATGGACTCTCTTTTCTCATCTCTGCACCATATCTCGAATATAGTGATATCTAATCTCAATGTGCTTGGACTTGCCATGGAACATGAGATTTTGTGCAAGCCAAATCCCACTCTTATTTCCACATTATACTATTATCATAAAGGGTGATAGCTTAAAAATCTCTCAAAAGAGATGTATTAACCATATTGCCTCACAGCTAGTCATGCTAGCAACAATGTACTCAATATAGCCATGCTAAGGGAGGCAAACTTCTATTTTATACTCATCCAAGATATCATGGAAGATCCCAAACTAAAAAAACATCCATATGTGCTCTTTTTTTCAACAGAGTTACCAACCCAATAAACATCACAGTATCCATGTAGTGTCACATCTCTGATTGTATATATCAATCCAATATTGATGGTCCCATTCAAGTATCTCAAAAGATGCTTTACAACAATATGGTGTGCATTTTATGGCTCAATAAAATATTAGCTCAGAGTATTGACCACAAAATTTCAATTTGAAAACTCAGTAATAAATTCCAACCATGGAAATAGACTCCTCTTTTCAAGAGGACCATTTTTTACTATTGAAGCACTCAATTTGGACAAGGGAAAGTGTATTTTTTGAAGAAAATCCCACATGTGCATAAAAGCACAGGTCAACCCTAACATGAAATTGGACACCCTTGGAAGCCTATAAATACAATTGACCTCAAGCTCATTTGGACATCACCAAGCATATTATTCTTCTCTTCTTAATTGGTTGGTTCGCATAAGTCTGAGGTTGGTTCGAAGAGATTGGTTCGTACAAGTTCGAGATTGCAGGGTTTGAAGATGAACGTTTGTTAGGGTTTTGGTTTCCAACATCAGCCTTGACAGATGAAATTTTGGCTATAACTGCAGGTACACAAACTCATCTGTGTGATTGGAAGCTTTCAACCGCACACATAACTCTCCCTCCATGTGTTTGGGCTCTAGGTTTACAATTTTACATTTGACCGCAATTGACCACAGATAAGAGAAGTTGTCTCTAATCAAGATTGATAATGGGAATATATTTATGAATTTATTTGGGTTAATTTTGTTGGATGATTTTGTATTGACTCATTTTACTCTATACTGAACATTTTATGACAATCTAATAGAAAAATAATTTCAAAGGGTTTTCCCCATAGTGGGTTTTTCCCTAGTCATTGACCAAAAATCTAGTGTCTCTTGTTGATGTGTTGATTGTGTCCTTTTTCATTAAATTTAATTTTCTATATTAAATTACTTTTGATGATTGAGAATATTAATTATTGATGAAATATTTATAACTGAAGAATTGAATTGCGCTAAAGTAATCCAACACAGAGTAGTCTGAAATTTAACATGGTTTCAGAGCTAAGGTGAAGGACAAGCCCAAAAGGATACAATAATTGAAGAAATTATTTTTGGAAAGTTAAGGAACCTATCTAATAAAGTCAGGTTGTATTCCTCTCACTTCAAGGAAAATGAGAAGTTGGGTGACTCATCTAACTTTGTCGCTTGGAAGATTAAGTTGGAGATCATAGTTAATAACAATGATGTTTTGGAATATATTCAAGGAAAGGTATTTGAGCCTTTGGAGAATGATTTTTCTTTTTCCAAGAACAAGTACAAGAAAGGTGAGTTAAAAGTAAAGAAAATTATAGCTTATGGTTTACAAGATAATTTACTTGATTATGTTGGAAATTTGAAGAAGTCTAAGGACATGTATGAAGTCAACAATTTTGAATGCAATCATCTCCTTGAAATATCAATTGAAAGATATGAATATGAATAAAAGAGAGTCTGTGCAATCCTATAGTATGAGGATATCTCACCCTAGAGATCAATTGCAAAGAATTGGGAAATTGTGTCTGATAGGGAATTGGTCATTGTAACCCTTACAGGTCTCCCTCCTATTTGGGAAACCTTCATTACCACTATAAGAAATAAAAAAAAGTTTCATGTCATTTGATGAGATTGTTGGAAAGCTCAATAAAAAACAATCAAGGATGGTTTCTATAAGCAGGATACAAAAGCATGAAGAAGGAGAGCTCACTGCATTTTCCACTCAAAACAAGAAGAATAAAGGAAAATGAGGTCCATAAAATTCAAGGAAGCCTCCTCCTCAAAATTCAAAGAGAATGAATGAAATAGAATCATCACACATTGAATGTTATAATTGTCACAAGAAAGGTCATTATGCTTGAGATTTCCCTGATAAAAAAAATGGTCCACACTACCACACTAGAAGCAACAATAACAAGTTTAATGATCAAATAAGAAGAGATGATTGGAGGAATGATCTTAATGGAAGAGGTGAAAGAAGAATAAGAGATGATCCAAGTGATCCTGAAAAATATCATCATCCTCAAACCAAGTCAAGATACTCCAGGTATGAAAGTAATGTTTTTGATCAATCTGAATATATTTTTATTTCTACTCTCACTATTTCCTCTCCTCCAGATTCATGGGATAGTTGGTTGATTGATAGTGGGGCCACTCATCATTTCTATGGGTACAAGGAAGTTCTCTCTAATTTGGTAAAGAAGGGATTCAAATTTCGAAATTATTCTTGGAGACAATTCCACTCATCCCATTAAAGGCTTTGGGTTCGTCAATTTTCATTTGGATTTCGAGGAATCTATTTTTCTCCATTATGTGATGCATTTGATGGGATTGAAGAAGAATTTGGTATCAATATCTGCTTTATAAGACAAAGGGATGAGGGTTTCCTTCATCAAGGGAAATGTTCCTACTTGGCCTATTGGAACTTCTATGAGAGATAAATTCACAATGGGAATGATATTTGAAGGAATCTATAGAGTAACTGGTATACCTCTTCTAGCATTGGTTCATGTTACTAATCATCTAAGCAGACTATCACATTGAATATTTTCCCATCTAGATTCTGATGCTCTTCCGAAATTACAAAAATCAGTCTTTGGAATTCCCAATGTTCAAGCCCATCATGATGGAGTATGTCATGGATGTCCCATTGGAAAGAATACAAGGGGACCATTATGCGCTAGTGAGAAAAAGACAAAAAACGTCCTCCATCTAGTTCATTTTGAAATATGTGGTATGATTCCCATACATTCTATTTGTGTCCATCTCTACTACATCACCTTCATTGATGACTTATCAAGAAATACGTGGATATATTATTTGATCTATCTTTTCTTCTATTTTGTGATATGATTGCATAACAAATGATGATGATATATTTTCACCTATGGCTCGATATACAACCATTCATTCGATAATTTCTCTTGCTACAATTCAAGTATGAACCCTTCATTAAATGGAAGTAAAGAAAAAATTCCTCCATGGCATGTTACAAGAAGAAGTGTATGTTGAAAAACCACAAGGATTTGAAGTAGACAATCGAAAGGCACATGTTTGCAAGTTGAAGAAAGAATTGTATGGTTTGAAGCAAGCCCCTAGAGCATTGTATGCCCATATCGATAGTTATTTTCTAATGAGCCCTTGATGATCGAGTGTAAGAGGGAGTTAGCCTATGAATTCAATATGAAGGAACTTGGACTCATGCACTAATTTATAGGCCTTGAGGTGTGGCAGAGGCTTGGCGATATTTTCCTTTCATAAGGAAAATATGTCGTGAAGTTGTTGGAGAGATTTGGCATCACATAATGCAAGTCCCTGCCCACACCGATGGAAAAGAATTTCAAGAAGCTAATTGGAGAAGTTGCAGGACCTGATTTGGTGAATCCATCTGAGTATAGACAGTTGATTAGGGCTCTGATGTTCTTAGCGAACACCCATTTGTACATTTTTTAAGCAGTGAACACATTGAGTACATTCATAATTGAGCCTCTCCATGCACATTGGATTGCTACCAAACACACCTTGAGATACTTGCATGGCATGATCACCCTTGGTTTGAGATATTCTGTTGGAGATGCTCGACTTCATGGATATATTGATGTTGACTAGGCAATAAACATTGTCGATAGGAAGATTATGTCTCGGTGTTGTTTTAGCCTTGGATATGCCATGATATCTTGGATGAGAAGAAAGCAGAATTTTGTAGCATTGAGGCCCATCGAGGTAGAATCCATTGTCGCTAGCATGGATAGTCATGAAGAAGTATGGTTGAGGAAGCTCTTTAAAGAGCTATTTGAGAAGGTCCTAGACACTACAATGATATATTGTGACAAAAAGAGTGGGATCCGATTGGAAGAGAATCCCATATTTCATAACAATTCTAAGTACATAGAGATCTGCTATCATTTCGTTCGATACATGGTGTAGAGAGGAGTTTTTAGACTCCATCACATATTGACAAATGAGAAGATTGGAGATATTCTCACCAAGGATTTTTCGAATGGGAATTTCTTGGTATTTAGAGAGGAGCTTGGACTAATAAATGTGAACCCTCCTAATAAGGGGCTTCTTGATCGAGAACACTTAGTCGGCTCTTCACCCTCTCTAAGTTCCCAGGGTGAGGAATTGAGATGCAAAGCTCTTTGGGTTGAGGGATATTTGGAAAATAAGGTATCACCCCTATCTGCTAC
This sequence comes from Pinus albicaulis, assembly GCA_034641835.2. NCBI lineage: Eukaryota > Viridiplantae > Streptophyta > Pinopsida > Pinales > Pinaceae > Pinus > Pinus albicaulis. The sequence goes on along the minus strand of CM076574.1, from coordinate 164,577,922 downwards.
CCATAGGGTATAAGATGTTGCTCCCATATCTTGGCTTATGCAAAGTATACCCCCCAGTTGGCATCATACCCACACGCTAGGCTTATTGGGATTATCGCTCCCCGTTTGGCCAACAGATTGAGAAAGTGCTTGGAGGTGTGTAACCCAAGATAATTATGATGCAGGTATTCTACCACATGAATCTTGAGAGTCATTGTTGGGAATATTAGGGAGAAATAGGATGGATGAGATATTGTATTGGTCGACATAGTGTGGAAGATTTTAGCTCCCCTATGCTATGACTCTTATTTCTCAACATAGGGTGGAAGATGTTTACTCCCTATGAGATGACATGAGGCAAGATTCTCCCATATAACCTTCCTTATTGTTGTAAGAGGGTCGTATATAATAATACCTTATGATTCTTCTTCTTTAGATTCAAGAAATTTTTAGCAGACAGAGTTGTGAAAAGATGGGACATGATATGCCAACATGATACATGTGATTATTACATGATGCAGTTGGAAGTTCTCCCTAGTTGAGAGGGAGTGTTAATTTTGCACCCGAGTGACAAATTCCAACCATTGGACTATATTCCTCTTTTCAAGAGGACAATTTTGACTATTGAAGTGCTCAATTTGGACAAGGGAAAGTGTATTTTTGAACAAAATCCCACGTGCACAAAATGATAGGTCAGCCCTAACGGAAAACTGAACACCCTTGGAAGCCTATAAATACAAGTGACCTCAAGCCCATTTGGACATCACCAAGCTTCTTCTTCTTCCCTTCTTCATTGATTGATTCACACAAGTCTGAGACTAGGCTGAGGAGATTGGTTTGTACAGTTTTAAGATTGCATGGTACGAGGCTCACACATGTGTTAGGGTTTTTGTTTCCAACAATAGGCTTGACACAAGAAATTTTTGGTTATAATTGCAAGCACGCAGGCTCATCTATGTGGTTGGAAGCTTTCAACTACATTCATAACTCTCAATCCATATGGTTGGGCTCTAGGGTTACAATTTGACATATCACCGCAGTTGACCACAAATAAGAGAAGTTGTCTCTTATCAGGATTGATGTTGGGAACATATTTCTAAATGTAGCTGGGTTAATTTTGTTGGATGATTTTGTATTGGCTCATTGTACTCTCTGTTGAACATTTTATGAAAATATAATAGAAGAAGTATTTCAAATGGTTTTCCCCCTAGTGTGATTTTCCCTAGTCATTGACCAAAAGTATGGTGTCTCTTGTTGATGTGTTGATTGTCTCCTTTTTCATTGCATTTACTGTTCTTTATTCAATTATTATTGATGATTGGAAATATTAATTATTGATGAAAGATTGCTAATTAAAGAACTGAATTGGGCTAAAGTAGTTGAAACAACATAGAGAAGTCTAAAATTTTACACAAAACATATGTTTGGAAGAATGTTCACTAACAACATCAATGCCCCTATCTGTTGTTGATACTCAGAAGGATTTGCTAAATTAGGTCCTGCAACTTCACCACATAACTTCTTGAAATTCATTTCCATTAGTGTTTTCATGGACTTATATTTTGTCATACCAAATATTTTCAGTAGATTGACAAAATATTTTCCTTGAGAAAGGAAAATATCACTAGGTCTCTGTCATACCTCTAGGCCCAAAAAGTAGTGCATCAAATGAAGATATTTCATTCCAAACTCAGATGCTAACTCCCTCTTACACTAGAGGATAAGATGTTCTCCATATTTCAAGAATAATTCATCAACATATAATACCAAAGCCAAATTCATACCTTGTACCATTTTGAGGTAGATATTTGGATCAGCATTGCTTCAAGAGCCATCCATGGCCCACATAACAAGGTTGCCTTCAATTAACTTTATCAACAACTAGGCCTACCAAAGACTATACCACTTAGGGCTTAATTTAAATCTATTATAGGTACTTGAACATCTTGACTTCACCATGCAAGGGTTTCATATCTTGATTATTTTCCATAAATCAGGGTTTCTCTCAAACCCTAACCATCAAACCCTTATGCACTAACTACCTAGGGTTTTCTTCATAACCTAGAATTATTTTACGTCTCCACCATCCTCTTCTTGCTTCCATCATATGTGTCTCCATGGGGGTGATCTCGGTGGGATTTTATTTAGCCCAACTCTGATACCATGTTAATTTTTCATAGGGATACATTGATGTTTGATTTATTAGTTGCATTTATTCATTAACACATTAAGTTCACCCCATATCGTTATATCATTATTCATATTTACATTATTAACCATCAGCATATGAAACTAAGTATAAATAAAAATAACATCATCATAATCTATGCAATGGAACATAAAGGAACAATGGAAGAAAAACATGCACACATAGAGACACCAAGATTGGTCCAAGACCAGGGAAAAACCCACTATGGGGAAAACCCTTGAAAATTATTCTTCTTAGATTGTCATCAAATGATACAAAAAGAGATAGTACAATGATCTATATCTTCATAATGAAACAAACAACTATAACATCTTAAACACACTTATACTTAAAGATCATGATTCTGAGGACTGTAATGCACTGTCACTGACTGTAGTTAACTACTAGATACCATTGTTACTATGCTGAACATTGTTGAACACTTCTGCATACTGATAACTCATCTTTAAGTCTGAGAAACATGCAAAGATATTATGTGTGTGATTCTAAGTCATATCTGGATGCTACCAGACCATTATGTGCGTGTGTCTGGTGCCAAACTGGAATGCAGAAACCTTAGCCTCTCAGACACACCCATAAGGACCTTGTGCATGCATCTATGGCAAATCTAGACTCTACCAGACCATTTTGTGTGAGCGTCCAGGGACTAACTCGACTTGAACTAACTCTGAAGACCTTGATGCACCCTTAAGCCTTTGTGCATGTGTCTATGGCTTCCTGGACCCACCCATAAGCCTCTGTTCTAGCGTCTGGGGACAAAAATACTTTGTTCTGAATGTGCATCCAAGAAATAGAAACCCTAGATCAGAGTGAGCCTCGCTCCTATGATTTCGGAACCTTGCAAGGAATCCTTCTGTCAGACCTATGTGAATCAAGACAAAATAAAGAATAGAAGATATCTTGATCAATGTGTCCAAAATACTATGAGGTCTCTTCTATTTATAGGCTTTCATGAGGTTCCACTTTGGGTTGGGGCCGACCTAACCAATTTCACATGTGCTTAGGACTGACCCATTCCATTATACATGTAGGAATAAAATAATTCAAAAATCAACTTCCTCTTAACCAAATAAGGTGGTATTTAGATTTATTTTGGTCCTCTCGAAAAGAGGAATATATTGTAATTAGTATCTTCATCATATGAGTTGTCCAAAGTGGAATTTTACTGTAGTTGCATAATTTTAACATGTTTTTCATTTATAGTTTTGATCCATACTAAACCATTATCATAACATATTTCAACCAGATAAGGTCCAAGCCATTTTGTTATGATCTTTCCTTTAAAATCCTTAAAACTTGATTCATACAAGAAGGCCCAATCACCCACCTCGAAGGCTCTAGCTTTGATATGTTTTTCATGCCATTTTTTTCTTTGTAGTTTGACCAATTTGGTATGAAATAAGGCCCACAACCTATATTCATCAAGTGAATTTATTTTTTGCAACCTTTCATCATGTGCTTTGGTGATATCCATGTTGAGTAGGACTTCCATCCTTAATGTGTTTTACTAGAACTCAATAGGTAATAATGCCTTCTTTCCATATACTAGCTCTTAGGGCATGAACCTAGTAGTGGTATTCTAGGTGGTGTTGTAGGCCCAAGTGGCCTTAACAATTCTCTCTACCCAATCCTTTTGTTGTTTCCTATCGCAATGGTCAGAGTGGTCTCTAATGCTTTGTTAGTCACCTTTCCTTGTCCATTTACTTGAGGGTTATATGGATTATATCTTAGATGTCAAATGTGATATTGCTTCATGATTCCCAAGATTTTATTAGACGTGAAATAGGAGCCCTGGTTTGTCACCAATTCTATTGGAAAACCATACCGGTAGAAGATATTTTCTCTTATAAACTAAACTATTTTTTGCTCAATTTTTGCCTTCAATGGTTTCACCTCATCCCACTTAGTCAGGTTGTTGGTGCATAAAATAATGTATCTCTTCTGTCCGAATGGAGGAAAAATAGGAACAATGAATTCCATGTTGAAATTTTGATGTTTTATGCTGTAACAATTACTTATTAAGAACTTATTTCTGTTGCAATATCAGTTAAGAAATTGTATATAAAACATAAAACAAATGCACAATAGAAGATAGCGAAGAAAAAAATGAGACACGAAAAATTTAGGTCCAATGACCAGGGGGAAACCCCACAAGGGAAAACCCAACTAGATTCTTCTTCTATTAGATATCAATTGTTCAAAAAATATACAAAGTAAAATGAGAGATCAAGAGAATGAGTAAGTTCACCCAAATTTGAACAAGTTAAAGCATAAAATTCACCGATAGCAACAATAAATGCAAACACTAAATCAACCTTCCCTTCAATTGAATCAACACTGAAACATTGAATCGACCTTGGCTAACCAAGTCCTACTCTTACTATCCAAGTCTCTCTCTCATAATCTTCTTCAAGTCTCTCCAACACTTTCTCTCAAGTTCAAATTATTCTTTCACAATGCACAAGTATTAAGGTGAGATGATATGAGACACACATATATATAGGAGGTGAAACGAATTCATGCCAAAATGTAGGTATAAATCGCATGCCTTGAGGTAGGTACAATGCATGACTTTTTGGGAAGAGATACCTATGCAATTAAGGAGAGGCAACACATGCCTTAAAGAAGTGTAACTTATGCCATTAAGGAGAGGCAACACATGGATTAGATAAGTGTAACTTATGCCATTAAGGAGGTTCATCATTTAGGAGATAAATATATTACTTAAATGAGGAGAGTTTAAAATATGCATTGATGAGAGTGTAAGAGGAATATTTCATGACATGGCTTTAATGAGTGTGTAAGAGAGTGTAACATATCCATTGAGAGAGAGAGAGAGAGTAACATAGTGTTATGTGAGTCATCAAGAAGAGAGGTGCAAAGTGATTGAGTGTCATGATGGAAAAGGGACTTCAATTTACTTTTTATAATATTGAAATATCATAAAGGATAATAATAATAATGATGATTATTATTATTAAGTCGAAATTGAACTATTAGGATTGAGTAATGGTAATTTAAGTGATTTTACATCAACTATACTTGATTACCAATTGATGCAAGGTGATATACTATGTTTGGAAAGGCATACTTGAGATGCTAGACATGAATTTCTAATTTTAGAATCTCACTCCATAATTGTCAGAAACAAGTTTTTATTTAAGGAAATTCATCCCTAAGCTACCAATTTTCAACTCTCCCTCTCAACTAGTGAGGAATTTCTGTTTACAACAAATATCTATGATTTCTCTACTCATCTATGTTCATCTCTTATCTAGAACAATGATGTTTGAATATAATGAAGAATAATAATCATAGGGGATATTCATCTATCACCCTATATCCACTGATCTTCCCACCTTGACACAGACGTGGGGGGATTACCACTTGTCAATACATGACAAGGATCACGCACAACCAAGTCTCACCTCAAGAGTCAAGTGGAAAAACACCTAAATCCATAGACTTTGTCAACACATGACAATAACCAAGTATCATATATGCTTGGGGGGATTAACACTTGTCAACACATGACAAGGATCATGCACAACCAAGATTCACCACACCCATTCGTCATATGGGTGGCAATCCCAACAATCCCAACTTGTGGGTAGGATGCATACTAGGGTATACTATTGGAAAGTCCCAGACTTGATGGTAAGGGGGATTACCACTTTTCAACACATGACAAGGATAACGCACAACCTATAGTCAAGATTCCCCTCAACCCTAGGAGACCTCATAGATCCATTCCTAACCTGTGAGCTCAGATAAGGAGGAAGAGCATAACTCAGTGTTCTTGATTATACATGAATGCCCCCTCTAGGAACGATCACATCTTCCAGTCGAAGTTGCTCTCTGAATACCAAGAAATTCCCTCTCGGAAAAGGCTTTATAAGTATTTCAGCTATCTGATCATTAGTCACACTAAGATGGAGTCTCTTTACTCCTCTCTGCACCATATCTCGAATATAGTGATATCTAATCTCAATGTGCTTGGAATTTTCATGGAACATGATATTTTATGCAATTAAAATCCCACCCTTATTTCCACAGTATATTATTGTCATAGTCAGTACATGATTAAACATATCTCCAAAGAGAATTCTTAACCATACTGCCTCACAGCTAGTCATGCTAGCAACAATGTACTCAACTTTAGCCATGTTAAGGGAGAAAAACTTCTATTTTCTACTCATCCAAGATATCATGGAAGGTCTCAAACTAAAGAAACATCCATATGTGCTCTTTTTGTCAGCATATTTACCAACCCAATAAACATTAGAGTATCCATGTATTGTCACATCTTTGATAGTATATAGCAATCCAATATTGATCGTCCCATTCACTTATATCAACACATGCTTTACAACAATCTAGTGTGCATTTGATGGCTCAATAAAATATTAGCTCAGAGTATTGACCATAAAATGTTAATTTGACAACTTAGTAATAAATTCCAACCATGGGAATAGATTTCTCTTTTTGAGAGGACCAATTTGACTATTGAAGCACTCCATTTTGATAAGGGAAAGTGTACTTTTTGAAGAAAATCCCACAAGTGCACAAAATCACAGGTCAATCCTAACATGAAATTAGACACCCTTGGAAGCCTATAAATACAATTGACATCAAGCTCATTTGGACATCACCAATAATATTCTTCTTCTCTTCTTCATTGATTGGTTCACATAAGTCTGAGGTTAGCTCCAGGAGATTGGTTTGTATGGGTTCAAGGTTGCAGGGTTTGAAGATCACACGTTTGTTAGGGTTTTGGTTTCCAACCGCATGCTTGACAAAGGAAATTTTCGGTTATAACTGCAGGTACGCATACTCATCCTTTTGATTGGAAGTTTTCAACCACACTCTCCCTCCATACGGTTGGGCTCTAGGGTTACAATTTGACATTTGACCACAGCTGACCACAAACAAGAGAAGTTGTCTTTGATTTAGATTGATGCTAGGAACATATTTATGAATGTATTTGGGTTAATTTTGTTGGATGATTTTTTATTGAATCATTGTACTCTCTACTAAACATTTTATGACAATCTAATAGAAGAATAATTTCAAAGGGTTTTCCCATAGTGGGTTTTTCCCTAGTCATTGACTAAAAATATAGTGTCTCTTTTTGATGTGTTGATTGTCTCCTTTTTCATTAAATTTATTGTTCTATATTTAATTATTGTTGATGACTGGAAATATCAATTATTGATGACATATTTCTAATTGAAGAATTTAATTGGGCTAAAATAATCCAGCATAGAGTAGTCTGAAATTTAACATGGTTTCAGATCTAAGGTAAAGGACAAGCCCAAAAGGAGACAAGAATTGAAGAAATAATTTTTGGAAAGTTGAAGGAACATATCTAATAAAACCATGATGTATTCCTCTCACTTCAAGGAAAATGAGAAGGTTGGTGAATCATCTAAATTTTTCACTTGGAATATTAGGTTGGAGATCATATCTAATAACAATGATGTTTTGGAATACATTCAAGGAAATGTATTTGAGCCTTTCGATAATTCTTTTGCTTTTTCCAAGAACAAGTACAAGAAAGTTGAGCTAAAAGTAAAGAAAATTATAGCTGATGGTTTACAAGATAATTTACTTGCTTATGTTGAAATTTGAAGAAGTATAAGGACATGTATGAAGTCAAAAAATTGAATGAAATCATATCCTTGAAATATCAATTGAAATATATGAATATGAATAAAAGAAATTATGTGCAATCCAATAGTATGAGGATATCTCGTCTTAGAGATCAATTGCGGTGAATTGGGGAAACTGTGTCTGACAAGGAATTGGTGATTATAACCCTTAGAAGTCTTCCTCCTATTTGGGAAACCTTCATTTCCACTATAAGAAATAATTTTTTTTTATTCTCATCTGCTGAGATTTTTGGAAAGATCAATAAAAATAAATCAAGGATGGTTTCTATATGAAGGATAAAAAGGCATGAAGAAGGAAAGCTCGTTGTATTTTCCACTCAAAACAAGAAGAATAAAGAAAAATAAGGTCCATCAAATCCAAGGAATCCTCCTCCTCTAAATTCAAAGAGAAGGAATGATAGAGAATCATCACACATTGAATGTTACAATTGTAACAAGAAAGGTCATTATGCTCGAGATTTCCCTGATAAGAAAAATGGTCCACACTAAAACACTAGAAGAAACAATAACAATTTTAATGATTGAATAAGAAGAGATGACCAAAGGAATGATCGTAATGGAAGAGATGAAAGAAGAAGAAGAGATCGTCCAAGTGATCCTAAAAAATATCATCATCCTCAAAAGAAGTTACGATACTCTAGGTATGAAAGTAATGTTTCTGATCAATCTGAATATATTATTATTTCTACTCTCACTAGTTCCTCTCCTCCATATTCATGGGATAGTCAGTTGGTTGATAGTGGGTCCGCTCATCATTTATCTGGGTATAGGGAAGTTCTCTCTAATGTGGTAGAGAAGGCATTCAAATTTGGAAATTATTCTTAGAGACAATTCCACTCATCCCATTAAAGGCTTTGGGTTCGTCAAATTTCATTTGGATTTCAGGGAATCTATTTTTCTCCATGATGTGATGCATTTGATGGGATTGAAGAAGAATTTGGTATCAATATTTTCTTTAGAAGACAAAGGGATTAGGGTTTCCTTCAACAAGGGAAAGGTTCCTACTTGGCATGTTGGAACTTCTATGAGAGATGCATTCACATTGGGATCGAGATTTAATGGACTCTATAGAGTTACTGGTAGACATCTTCTAGCATTGGCCCATCATACTATTCATCTAAGCAGACTATCGCATTGAAGATTTTCCCATCTACATTATGATTCTCTTCCAGAATTACATAAACCAGTCTCTGGAATTCCCAATGTTCAAGCCCGTCATGATGGAGTATGTCCTAGATGTCCCATTGGAAAGAAGACAAGGGGAAAATTATGCTCTAGAGAGAAAAAGACAAAATACGTCCTCCAAATCATTCATTCTAACATATGTGGTATGATTCCCATACATTCTATTGGTGGCCATCTCTACTACATCACCTTTGCTGATGACTTATCAAGAAGTATGTAGATATATTATTTGATCTATCTTTTCTTCTATTTTGTGATCTGATTGCATAAAAAATTATGACGATATATTTTCACCTGTGGCTCAATATACAACCATTTGTTAGATATTTTATCTTTCTAAAATTCAAGTATGGACCCTTCTTCAAATGGAAGTAAAGAAAAAATTCCTCCATGGAATGTTACAGGAAGAACCATACGTTGGAATACCACAAAGATTTGAAGTAGACGATCGAAAGACACATGTTTGAAGGTTCAAGAAATAATTATATGGTTTGAAGCAAGCCCCTAGTGCATGGTAGACCCATATATATAGTTATTTGGTGAAGCTTGGATTCACAAGAATCAATGTCGATCCCAACCTGTACTTCAAGGTAGTCCAAGGCATGTCATTGATTTTGGCTTTATATGTTGAAGGTCTATTATTGACATGTAATGAGCCCCTAATGATCGAGTGTAAGAGGGAGTTAGACTCTGAATCGAAAATGAAGGAACTTGGACTCATGCACTAATTTCTAGGCCTTGAGGTGTGGAAAAGGCTCGGTGATATTTTCCTTTCATAAGGAAAATATGTCGTGAAGTTGTTGGAGAGATTTGGAATGACATGATGCAAGTCCCTGCCCACACCGATGGGAAATAATTTCAAGAAGCTAAGCAGAGAAGTTGCATGACCTGACTTGGTGAATCCATCTGAGTATAGACAGTTGATTGGGGATCTGATGTTCTTAGTGAACACCCATCCATACATACGTTATGTAGTGAACACGTTGAGGTAATTCATGACTGAGCCTCTCCATGCACATTGGATTTCTACCAAACACATATTGAGATATTTGCATGGGACGATCACCCTTGGTCTGAGATATTTTGTTGGAGATGCCCGACTTCATGGATATATCGATGTTTACTAGGCAGTAAAAATTTTTGATAGTTTCGGTGTTGTTTTAACCTTATATCTTCCATGATATCTTAGATGAGAAGGAAGTAGAATTCTATAGCATTGAGTACCATCGAGGTAGAATACATTGTCGCTAGCATGGATACTCACGAAGAAGTATGGTTGAGGAAGCACTTCAGAGAGTTATTTGAAAAGGTCCTAGACACTACAATGATATATTGCGACAAAAATATTGGGATCCAATTGAAAGAGAATTCAAAATTTCATAACAATTCCAAGTACATAGAGATATTCTATCTTTTCATTTGATACATGGTGTAGAGAGGATCTGTTAAACTCCATAACATATCTAAAAATGAGAATATTGTAGATATTATCACCAAGGATTTGTTGAAATGGAATTTCTTGGTCTCTCTAGAGCATCTTGGACTAACAAATGTGAACCCTCCTAATAAGGGGCTTCGTTGGTCAAGAACACTAAGTCGACTCTTCCCCCATGTCTAAGCTCCCAGGGTGAGGAATTTATATGGAATTCTCTTTGGGTTGAGGGATATTTGGAAAATAAGGTATCACCCTTATCTGTTAGCCATAGGGTTGAATATGTTGATCCTATACCTTGGCTTATGCAGAGTATACCCCTATTGGCATCATACCCACAAGCTAGGATTATTTGGATTACCCCTCCCCATCTAGCCAATGGGTTGAGAAATTGCTTGGAGATGTGTAACCCAAGCTGATTATGATGCATGTGTTCTACCACATGACTCTTGAGGGTCAATTTTGGGAATATTGGGGAGAAATAGGATGGATGAGATATTTTATTTGTCGACATAGGGTGGAAGATATTAGCTCCCCTATCCTATGAATCTTATTGCTCAACATAGGGTAGAAGATGTTTTCTCCCCTATGAGATGACATGAGGTGAGACTCTCCCATAGGACCTTCCTCATTCTCCTAAGAGGGTGGTAGCTAATGATCCCCAATGATTCTTTGTCTTTAGATTCAATAATTTTTCAACAGATAGAGTTGAGCAGAGATGGGACATGATATGTCGACATGATACATATGATTATTACATGATGCAGTTGGAATTTATCCCTAGCTGAGAGGAAGTGTTAATTTGGCAGCTTAGTGACAAATTCCAACCATTGTACTATATTCCTCTTTTCGAGAGGAAAATTTTGACTATTGAAGTGCTCAATTTGGACAAGGGAAAGTGTATTTTTGAGGAAAATCCCACATGTGCACAAAACGACATGTCAACCCTAACAAGAAATTAAACACCCTTGGAAGCCTATAATAGTACAAGTGACCTCAAGCCCATTTGGACATCACCAAGCTTCTTCTTCTTCTCTTCGTCATTGATTGGTTCACACAAGTTTGAGGCTAGGCCGAGGAGATTGGTTTGTACAGTTTCGAGAATGCAGGGTACGAGGCTCACACATGTGTTAGTGTTTTGGTTTCCAACAACAAGCTTGACACAAGAAATTTTCGGTTATAACTGCAAGCACACAAGCTCATATATTTCGTTGGAAGCTTTCAACTGCATGTATAACTCTCGCTCCATGCGATTGGACTCTAGGGTTACAATTTGACATTTCATTGTAGTTGACCACAAATAAGAGAAGTTGTCTTTAATTAGGATTGATGGTGGGAAAATATTTCTGCATGTAATTGGGTTAATTTTTTGGATGATTTTGTATTGGCCCATTGTACTCTCTATTGAACATTTTATGAAATTATAATAGAAGAATAATTTCAAATGGTTTTCCCCATAGTGGGATTTTCCGTAGTCATTGACCGAAAATATGGTGTCTCTTATTGATGTGTTGATTGTCTCCTTTATCATTGCATTTAATGTTCTCTCTTCAATTATTATTGATGATTGGAAATATTAATTATTGATGAAAGATTGAAAATTTAAGAATTGAATTGGGATAAATTAATTGAAGCAATCCCAACAAACCTGACTTGTGGATATGATGGAAACTGGGGTATAATATGCTAGACCAATATAAGGGAGCTACATCTTCCACCCTGTGGGTGAAAAATAGGGGAAATACACTATCTTCTAGAGACCCCTCAACACTCCATTTCCTCCTTGGGTAGGTCAACCAAGGGGGGAAGATTCATGCTCAGTGTTCTCGATCAGTGATGTCCCTTATCAAGAGGGGTCACATCCATTAGTCAAAGCTACTCTCTTAAGACCAAGGACTTCCCTTTGGGAAAATATTTGGTGAAAATATCTGCAACATGCTCATATCTTGATATGTGATGGAGTCAAATGACCTCCTGCCTATACCATGTATCAAATGGATATAAAAACTTGTAAAGGACTTGTCAGTGAAACATAGAAAGATATTATGCTAACCAAATCCCACCCTTGTTGTCACAATATATCACTGTAGTGTCTATGACCTACTCAAATACCTCTCTAAAGAGCTTTCTCAACCAAGCCGCTTCACAGCTATCCATGCTAGTAGAAATATACTCTACCTCGATGTTACTCAATGCTACAGATTTGTGTTTCCTTCTCATCCAAGATATCATGGCAGATCGAAGGCTAAAACAACATCTAGAAGTGCTCTTCCCATCAACAAAAATTCCTACCCAATCGAGATCGGTATATCCATGTAGTCTAACATCTTCAACATAGTATCTCAGACCAAGGGTGATCACCTCATGCAAATATCTCAAAATGTGTTTGCAACCAACCCAATGTGAATGGAGAGGCTCGATCATGAATTGAATCAACATATTCACTACATAGCATATGTTCGAACAAGTTTTGACTAAGAACATTAGAGCCCCACTCAATTGTATATACTTGGATGGATTTTCGGAATGGGGTCTTGTAGCTTCTCCACATAGCTTCTTGAAATTCATTTCCATCGTTGTGGGAAGGGACTTGCATTATGTCATTCCAAATCTCTCCAACAACTTCACGACATATTTTCCTTGTGAACAGAAGATCTCACCAGAAATTTTCCACACCTCAAGGCCTAGGAAATAGTGCATGAGTCCACGATACTTCACCTTGAATTTAGAGGCTATCTCCCTCTTACACTCAATCATCAAGGGCTCACTAATGGCTAGGGAAATGGGGACGTCAACATGTAAAACAAAATCAATGGAATACCTTAGACCACTTTATAGAGAGGTTGGCATTGGCGCTGTTTCTTATGAATGCAAGCTCACTGCAATTATATATGTAGGTGTACCATGCTCTGTCGAGGGATTGATTCAAACCATAAGCAATGCCTTATTCAACTTGCAAACATGTGTCTTTCGATCCCCATTTCCAAGCAAATATACACTTCTTATTATAACATGCCATGGAGAAATGATGTATTTATCTCCATTTGATGAAGGGTCCATCCTTGACTTGCGACAAGGGAAACTATCAAGGTTGTGTATCAAGCCACAAGAGAAAATATATCATCATAATATTCTCCCTCTTTTTGGGAGAATCCTCTTGCTACGAATCTTGCCTTATATTTTTCAATACTTACATTGACTCCATGTTTTATCTTGAATAGCCATTTTGAGATTCTGAAACAATTCCCATTTTGTCTCAATACAACATCCCATCGTCATTCTTCATAATGGATTCTTACTCTTTGGTCATAACACATCCTTCCAAAGAATTTCTTTCATGACTTTTTCAAGCATTGGGAGGCTCAACTTGAATCATATTTCTTAATGTTTAAACATATCCCTACTAGCGCATGGCTTATTGCTTTCTCTAAAGAACATTATATCAAGGATGAACTCCTAGAGCATCCTGTGATGTATCACGAACCCAAAGTGGCCTCTTCTTGGGAGGAGGATCACATGGAGGATCCAAGGGGTCCATAGGCTCCCATTAGAGAAATTTTGAGGTCTAAAATGGGTCTATTAAAAAAATTTATAAACTAATATTGGAAATAATAAAGTAAGATTAGATTACAGCATCAAATTTTAGAGGGAAAAAGGGAAAAAACTACCTTTTCAGCTCGTAATTTCAACTTATCTCCATACAATTTTACTCAAATTTTGAGCACGAACACTTTTTGGATGTAAAATTTAATTCCTCATCCAAGAAATACCCATGTTGCATACTTTCAATGGACCCTGTTATGCAAAAAATGAGAAATACATGAAAAAAATGTGTTTTCAATCACATTTCTCATGTATTTCTCATTTTTTGTATAGCAAGGCCCATCAAAAGTAAGAAACATGGGAACTCCTTGGATGAGGAATTAAACTCTGCATCCAACGAGTGCTCCTGCTCAAAATTTGAGTAAACGCGTAGGGAGTTAAGTTGAAAATATAATTGAAAAGTAAATTTTTTTTTTTAATATTTTTACCCTTTTATTTAAAAAATGGTGAATCATCCCCATGGTTGACATCATCATCTTGAATCCTATTGGTTGTTATAAAGTTTATTTTTGTTGTACATTTTTCTTAGGAGGCCCATTTAGACCTCAAAATTCCCCTAATGATGGGATCTATCAACTTGATGTCTATTGAAGCTAGTAAGGACATTTTTAAAATATACATATCCTTGACCTTCTTCTTAGGAGGAGGAGGGAGGAAAGGTCCCTTTATTTCCCAAGGGCAAGTAAGTAATTTTCCCTTTATGAAGGAAACCCTCATCCCTTTGTCTTCCAAAGCAGATATAGAAACCAAATTATTCTTCAACCCCAACACATACAGCACATCATGGAGCAAAATAGACTTCCCAAAATCCAGATGAAATTTAACAAACCCAAATCCTTTAACAGGATGAGTGGAGTTGTCTCCAAGAATAATCTTCAAACTTGACTCCCTCTCCACAAAATTAGAGAGAACTTCCTTATAATCGAATAAATGATGAGAGGCCCCACTATAAACCAACCAATTGTCCCAAGTATTCATAGGAGAAGAACTAGAAAGTGTAGAAATGTGAATATATTCAGATTGATTTTCAACATTAGTTTCATACCTGGTATATATTGTCTTCTTTTGAAGATGTTGGTCTTCTTCATGATCACTCAAAGCACCTATTCTTCTTCTTTCATCTCTTCCATTATGATAATTCCTTCTATCTCTCTTATTCTTTGATTATTAAACCTATTATTATTGCTTCTAGGTTTGTAGCATGAACCATTATTCTTCTGAGGACAATATCGACCATAGTGTCATTTCTTGTGACAATTGTAGCACTTAATGTCTATTTTTTTTCTTTCATTCATTCTATTTTAATTTTGAGGAGGAGGATTCCTTGAATTTTATGGACCTCCTTTTCCTTTCTTTTTCTTATTGTGAGTGAAAAAAGTAGCGGCCTCTCCTTATTCATGCTTTTGTAGCCTGTGCCTTGAGATCATCCTCAATTCTTCTTGAGTGATTTTTAAAACAAGATCATCAAATTATGGGAAAACATTGTTATTTCTTATAGTGGTAAGGAAGGTTTCCCAAATAAGAGGGAGACTTCTAAGGGTTACCACCACCAACTCCCCGTCAGTCACAATTTCCTCAACTCTCTGCAATTGATCTCGAAGACGAGATATCCACATAATGAAGGATTACAAATACTCTCATTCATTCATATTCATGTATTTAAGTTGATATTGTTGAAGTTTGCAACAAGAAATAGTGAAATTGGCATCTGGAAACAACATTACAACACCTGCACTAAGTGTGGGACCAAGAGGTCCAAGCAACACCTACACTAGAGTGGGACCAGGAGGTCCAAGCAACACCTACACTAGGGTGGATCTAGGAGGTCCAAGAAACACTTATACTAGTGTGGGACCACAGGTCCTAGCAGCACCTACACTAGTGTGGGCTAAATTTGGTGCATTTATATTTTAATTATCCCTTAATTAAAATGGACAATAAAATGTAATCGTATTTCATAATCACTTATAATAGTTAATTGAGTGTGATAAATTCAGTTATCCAATGAATTTAGAGTTGAGGATAGTTGGTGAGGCATGCAAAGTAATTGTAGTTGTAACAGAGTTGATGTAGTGATGCATTAGTTAATGCGAGCGTAATCAATTTAACTTCCGAGTTAAGTGAGTTAAAGTCGGTTGATGCTAGTTGTAACCATTTGCTAGCTAGTGAGAGATCAAGAGTGGATTTAATATTATTTAATTCATAACCCGGTAATGAATTTCCATGCAACGATGATTTATTATTAATAGAAGCGCATGCATGTCGGTTCAGTGGAGACCCGGTTAGACAAAGGTTAAAGGGAAGTTAACTATCAGTTGTGATTTTAGTAGAATCCCAAATGTTGTTAAAACACCACAGGATGCACATGATACTCAGCAAAGTTAAGGAAGGCTGAAATTCCTAAAGAATAGGGATTGCATTCATCAAGATTGCGTGAGCAAGGCAGGCTGGAGACAGGTTGAGAATTGGCTAAGTGTTGGCCTGATTTTGTCTGGATCAGTGTCAGATGATAGGCAGATTGCAGGAGACGCTTGTGAGAATAGTGCATTGTAATTGTTTTGTTATTACTTGTGGAATATACAATATATGATAGAGGGGTTTTGAGCAGTAATATTTCCCCAGGAAATTATCTGTGTTGTGGTTTGATTGATTCTTCTTTACTTCATGTGATTGGCGATTATGTTTAATTTTTGCAATTGATTTGTAGAAGTGATTTAGTATATAGATTTAGCACATTATTAGATCAGATTGAATCCATGATATAAATATTTTTTGTATAATCTTCTACATGGTATCAGAGCACAGGAAATCATAATAGTGAAGGAGGAGCTGAGTTTGTGACTGAATAGAATTCAAATTTTCAGAAGACTTTCTTGGTGCTACAACTAATTTAGGATCGAAATGGATTTCAATGGCTTGAGATTGGAGTATGCACTTGAGGTAAACTCTAACTATATTGATTGGAAATACAATATGGAGGCAGTGCTTGAAGATAATGGCTTGAAGGAATTCATTGACAATGATGTTCCTAAACCCACTGTGACAGATGCTGCAAATCTTGATGCATAGAAAAAGAAAGTTGCAAGGGTGAGGAGGATCTTACTGGAGGGAGTACAAGACCACATTATCTCAAGCCTCCATGGAAAAGAAACTCCATATGCAATGTGGAAGGCTTTAACAGATCTATTTCAGAGCAGCAGTGATCATAGGAAATTGGCACTGAAATATAAAATTAGGAAGATAAAAATGGAGAAAAATGACACTATTCCAGTATACTTAAAAAAAGTTTGTCTAATGTCAGGATGAGCTTGGGAGTGTAGGAATTACTATCGCTGATGATGATTTGGTGAGCCTAGCTCTTCTAGTACTTCCCAAGAGTTGGCATAGTTATCAGGACTCTGTCAATGGGAGGGAGAAGCTGTCAAATTGGGAACGAATTTGGTCGGATTTGGTGCAAGAGGAGTTCAGACGGAATACCAGAGATGGATATTCATCTAAGAATGAAGATGAAGAATTTTTGTGCTTTGGCTACCAAGGTGAAGAAGGGGAAAGAAAAAAAAAATTATTTCCAAATCTGAGTCTGGTGAAGAAGGCAAGGAGCGCGACAAGTCCAAAGTGAATTGTTTTCACTGTCACGAGCATGGACATTATGCCACTAATTGTCCAAAAAAGAATAAGAACAAGAAAGCTTCAGCCTGCAGCTGGTGAGGCTTTGGCCTCACAGTTTGAGTTGGAATTCTCGCTGATCGCATGCATGGTGTCAAGTGCGATGGGATCAGGGTGGTACTTGGATAGTGGTGCATCTTTCCACATGACAGAAAACAAATAACTTTTCAGTAGCTTGGAGGAGAAGGATATCTAGATGCATATCGAAATGGGTGACGAAAAAAGGTATAGAGCTACCGGGATTGGTACAATTACTTTCCAGAGACAGTCAGGTAAACAATTTTTATTAAAATATGTAATGCATGTACCAGGCTTGAAGAAAAATTTAGTTTCAGTTGCAATGTTGGGGGATATAGGCTATGAAGTTGTTTTCAGTGAAGGAAAAGTTTTCCTTCAACACAAAGCAATAGGAAAAGCCAAGAAGATTGGGATTTGTGTGAAGAATCTCTATAGACTTGATGTAGATGCGATTTCTACAGAGCTTCCAACCATTGGGAAGTGTGATAAATCCATGTGATTTTCCCTTGAGAGGGAGATGGATTTGCATGCAAGTGAGGAACTCTTGGTTCCAAAGAATGAACTTGAAGATATGGAGCAGCCACATGCGGAGGATCATGGAGTGGCAGAAACCACTCAAGCAGAGAAATTTCGAGCCAGATGGGCAGAGGAAGTGCATTCAGCTATACCTCCAAGTGTGAGGTGGGGCGACATGTCCTTGTGTAATAATATCCCAACTAAGAAGAAATTTGGGAGTTAGAGATGGTGCGTCACATGGATTAAACCTAGCTGCGAGGAGACCGCAATACATCTCAGTGTAGGTCCGATTGGGTGATGCGATCGGATACCGAGAGGACATGAAATCAAAGTGATAGTGTCGGATACTGGAGCGCATATCAGAGTTGACAACAAGTGTAGAGTGCATGGATGCAAAGGTCAGCAGTGTAGTGGTTCCCAAAGACATGTGCAATTGGTACCAGCAGAAGTCAGAAGACTTTGATAAAAATGCATTATACTGATTCAGTTGTTTGGAGGCTATTCAGTTTTGGGGTATTTGCATGCAAATATTTTCATGTGCAAACACTGAATTTCTTGTATGCATGGAGTTGCATGTCGCATTCAAGGACACTCCTTTCTTTTTTTTTTTTTTTTTTTTTTTTTTTTGAGAGGTACTGTTGAAGTTTGCAACAAGAAGTAGTGAAATTGGCATCCGGAAACAACATTCAACACCCACTCCTAGTGTATTAAGCACCTGGTTGCATTAAACACCTACACTAGGGTGGGGCTAGGAAGTCCAAGAAACCTACACTAGGGTGGGACCAGGAGGTCCAATAAGCACCTACACTAGTGTGGGACGACAGGTCCTAGCAACACCTACACTGGTGTGGGATAAATTTGATGCATGTCTATTTTAATTATCCCTTAATTAAGATGGACAATAAAATGTAATCTAATCTCAAAATAACTTGTAATAGTTAACTGAGTGTGATAAACTCAGTTAACTCATGATTTTTGAGTTGAGGGTAGTTGGTGAGGCATGCAGAGTAATACTAGTTGTAACAGATTTTGAAGTGTAGTGGTGCATTATTTAATGTAGGTTGTAATCAGTTTAACTCAGTTAAGTGAGTTAAATTCAGTTGTGCTAGTTGTAACTGTTTGTTGCACTAGTGAGAGATCAAGTGAATTAACTATTATTTAATTCACAATCAGTGATTCGCCATGAAACTGATGATTTACTATTAATAGCTACATGCATGTCAGTTCCAGTGGAGACCCACTTGAGACAAAGGTTAAAGGGAAGTTAACTATCAGTTGTGATATTATCAGACTTCCCAGATGCAGTTAAAACACCACAGGATGGCCATGATACTCGACGCAGTTGAGTAAGGTTGAAATTCCTAAGGAATATGGATTTCATTCATTAGGGATTGCGTGAGCAAGGCAAGCTAAAGACAAGATGAGAATTGACTAAGTGTTGGCTCGATTTTTTCTGGATTAGTGTGAGACGATAGGCAGATTGCAGGAGACTCTTGTGAGAAGAGTGCATTGTAATTTTTACATGACTCCTTGTGGAATATACAATATATGATAGAGGGGTTTTGAGTAGTAAGCTTTCCCCGTAAAATTATCTGTTTTTTGGTTTGATTGACTCTTCTTTACTTCATGTGATTGGCAATTGTGTTTAATTTCCAAAATTGATTTGTAGAAGTGATTAAGTATCTAGCTTTAGCACATTGTTAGATCGGATTGAATCCATGATATGAATATTGTTTGTATAATTTTCTACAAATATTTCAAGGAGATTATTTCATTCAAATTGTTGATGTCATACATGCCAACTAGCTTATCATACATATCCTTAGACTTTTTCAAATTTCCAACATATGTAAATAAATGATATCGTAAACCATCAACTATAATTTTATTTTCTTTTAACTCACCTTTCTTTCACTTGTTCTTGGTAGCAGTGGAAGAATTCTATAAGAGGCTCATGTAATTTTCCTTGAATGTATTCCCAAACATCATTGTCATCAACTATAATTCCAACCTACTTTTCAAAGCAACAAAGCTAGATGAGTCACCCAACTCATCATTTTCCTTGAATTAAAATGAAGACATCTTGATTTGATTAGATAGGCTCCTTCAACTTTCAAAATATGATTGCTTCAATTATTGTCTCCTTTGGGCTTTCCCTTCACCCTTGCTCTGATACCATGTTAATTTTACCATTGTTCTATGTTGCTTCAATTACTTTAGCCCAATTCAATTCTTCAATAAGAAATATTTCAATAGAAATTAATTCTTTTTATTAATTAACAGTAACTGAAGATAGAATAGTGATGCAATGACAATAGGAGACAATCAACACATTAACAAGAGACACAATTTTGGTCAAAGGCTAGGGAAAAACCCCATAAGGGGGAAAACCATTTGAAATTATTATTCTATTAGTTTTACATAAAATGTTCAGCGGAGAGTACAATTTTGGGAATATTGGGGAGAAATAGGATGGATGAGATATTTTATTGGTCGACATAGGGTGGAAGATATTAGCTCCCCTATCCTATGACTCTTATTGCTCAACATAGGGTAGAAGATGTTTTCTCCCCTATGAGATGACATGAGGTGAGACTCTCCCATAGGACCTTCCTCATTCTCCTGAGAGGGTGGTAGCTAATGATCCCCAATGATTCTTTGTCTTTAGATTCAATAATTTTTCAACAGATAGAGTTGAGCAGAGATGGGACATGATATGTCGACATGATACATATGATTATTACATGATGCAGTTGGAATTTATCCCTAGCTGAGAGGAAGTGTTAATTTGGCAGCTTAGTGACAAATTCCAACCATTGTACTATATTCCTCTTTTCGAGAGGAAAATTTTGACTATTGAAGTGCTCAATTTGGACAAGGGAAAGTGTATTTTTGAGGAAAATCCCACATGTGCACAAAACGACATGTCAACCCTAACAAGAAATTAAACACCCTTGGAAGCCTATAATAGTACAAGTGACCTCAAGCCCATTTGGACATCACCAAGCTTCTTCTTCTTCTCTTCGTCATTGATTGGTTCACACAAGTTTGAGGCTAGGCCGAGGAGATTGGTTTGTACAGTTTCGAGAATGCAGGGTACGAGGCTCACACATGTGTTAGTGTTTTGGTTTCCAACAACAAGCTTGACACAAGAAATTTTCGGTTATAAATGCAAGCACACAAGCTCATATATTTCGTTGGAAGCTTTCAACTGCATGTATAACTCTCGCTCCATGCGATTGGACTCTAGGGTTACAATTTGACATTTCATTGTAGTTGACCACAAATAAGAGAAGTTGTCTTTAATTAGGATTGATGGTGGGAAAATATTTCTGCATGTAATTGGGTTAATTTTTTGGATGATTTTGTATTGGCCCATTGTACTCTCTGTTGAACATTTTATGAAATTATAATAGAAGAATAATTTCAAATGGTTTTCCCCATAGTGGGATTTTCCGTAGTCATTGACCGAAAATATGGTGTCTCTTATTGATGTGTTGATTGTATCCTTTATCATTGCATTTAATGTTCTCTCTTCAATTATTATTGATGATTGCAAATATTAATTATTGATTAAAGATTGAAAATTTAAGAATTGAATTGGGATAAATTAATTGAAGCAATCCCAACAAACCTGACTTGTGGATATGATGGAAACTGGGGTATAATATGCTAGACCAATATATGGGAGCTACCTCTTCCACCATGTGGGTGAAAAATAGGGGCAATACCCTATCTTTTAGAGACCCCTCAACACTCCATTTCCTCCTTGGGTAGGTCAACCAAGGGGGGAAGATTTATGCTCAGTGTTCTCGATCAGTGATGTCCCCTATCAAGAGGGGTCACATCCATTAGTCAAAGCTACTCTCTTAAGACCAAGGACTTCCCTTTGGGAAAATATTTGGTGAAAATATCTGCAACATGCTCATATCTTGATATGTGATGGAGTCAAATGACTCCTGTCTATACCATGTATCAAATGTAAGGATATAAAATCTCTATGTGCTTAGACTTGTCATGAAACATGAGATATTATGCTAATCAAATCCCACCCTTGTTGTCACAATATATCACTGTAGTGTCTATGACCTACTCAAATACCTCTCTAAAGAGCTTTCTCAACCAAGCCGCTTCACAGCTATCCATGCTAGTAGAAATATACTCTACCTCGATGTTACTCAATGCTACAGATTTGTGTTTCCTTCTCATTTAAGATATCATGGCAGATCGAAGGCTAAAACAACATCTAGAAGTGCTCTTCCCATCAACAAAAATTCCTACCCAATCGAGATCGGTATATCCATGTAGTCTAACATCTTCAACATAGTATCTCAGACCAAGGGTGATCACCTCATGCAAATATCTCAAAATGTGTTTGCAACCAACCCAATGTGAATGGAGAGGCTCGATCATGAATTGAATCAACATATTCACTACATAGCATATGTTCGAACAAGTTTTGACTAAGAACATTAGAGCCCCACTCAATTGTATATACTTGGATGGATTTTCGGAATGGGGTCTTGTAGCTTCTCCACATAGCTTCTTGAAATTCATTTCCATCGTTGTGGGAAGGGACTTGCATTATGTCATTCCAAATCTCTCCAACAACTTCACGACATATTTTCCTTGTGAACAGAAGATCTCACCAGAAATTTTCCACACCTCAAGGCCTAGGAAATAGTGCATGAGTCCACGATACTTCACCTTGAATTTAGAGGCTATCTCCCTCTTACACTCAATCATCAAGGGCTCACTACCTATTAGAAATAGTTCGTCAACATATAAAAACAAAATCAATGGAATACCTTAGACCACTTCGAAGTAGAGGTTGGGTTTGGCGTTGCTTCTTATGAATCCAAGCTTCATCAGGTAATTATATATATGTAGGTGTACCATGCTGCGGGATTGATTCAAACCATAAAAGCACCTTATTCAACTTGCAAACATGTGTCTTTCGATCCCCTACTTCCCAAATCTTTGGCTTGGATTCTCAACATACACTTCTTATTATAACATACTCATGGAGAAATGATGTGTTATCTCCATTTGATGAAGGAGTCCATCCTTGACTTGCGACAAGGAAATGAGGAAACTATCGAGGTTGTGTTTCGAAGCCACAAGAAAATATATCATCATAATATTCTCCCTCTTTCTCGGAGAATCCTCTTACTTACGAACCTTGCCTTATATTTTTCAATGCCCACATTTCCTCCATGTTTTATCTTGAACAGCCATTTTGAAGTTACGACACAATTCCCATTTTGTCTCAACACAACATCCCATACGTCATTCTTCATAATGGATTCATACTCTTTGGTCATAACATCCTTCCAAAAAATTTCTTTCATGACTTTTTCAAACGTGGGAGGCTCAACTTGAATCATATTTCTCAATGTTTAAACATATCCCTACTAATTGCATGGCTTATTGCTTTCTCTAAAAGTCATTATATCGGGGATGAGTCTCTCGACATCCTGTGATGTATCACGAACCCAAAGTGGCCTCTTCTTGGGAGGAGGATCACATGGAGGATCCAAGGGGTCCATAGGCTCCCATTAGAGAAATTTTGAGGTCTAAAATGGGTCTATTAAAAAAATTTATAAAATAATAGTGGAAATAATAAAGTAAGATTAGATTACAGCATCAAATTTTAGAGGGAAAAAGGGAAAAAACTACCTTTTCAGCTCGTAATTTCAACTTATCTCCATACAATTTTACTCATATTTTGAGCACGAACACTTTTTGGATGTAAAATTTAATTCCTCATCCAATAAATACCCATGTTGCATACTTTCAATGGACCCTGTTATGCAAAAAAATGAGAAATACATGAAAAAAATGTGTTTTCAATCACATTTCTCATGTATTTCTCATTTTTTGTATAGCAAGGCCCATCAAAAGTAAGAAACATGGGAACTCCTTGGATGAGGAATTAAACTCTGCATCCAACGAGTGCTCCTGCTCAAAATTTGAGTAAACGCGTAGGGAGATAAGTTGAAAATATGAGGTGAAAAAGTAGATTTTTTTTTTTTAATAACTCTTTTTACCTTTTTAATCCATAAATGGTGAATCATCCCCCATGGTTGACATCATAATCTTGGATCTTATTTGTTCTTAGAAATTTGATTTTGGTTGTACATTTTTTTAGTCCCATTTTAGACCTCAAAATTTCTCTAATGATGGGATCATCAACAATGTCTATTTAGGCACGTAAGGACATTTTAAAATATACATATCATCAGCCTTCTTCTTAGGAGGAGGAGGCAGAGGAAGGTCCCTTTATTTCCCAAGGGCAAGTAAGTAATTTTCCCTTTATGAAGGAAACCCTCATCCCTTTGTCTTCCAAAGCAGATATAGAAACCAAATTATTCTTCAACCCCAACACATACAGCACATCATGGAGCAAAATAGACTTCCCAAAATCCAGATGAAATTTAACAAACCCAAATCCTTTAACAGGATGAGTGGAGTTGTCTCCAAGAATAATCTTCAAACTTGACTCCCTCTCCACAAAATTAGAGAGAACTTCCTTATAATCGAATAAATGATGAGAGGCCCCACTATAAACCAACCAATTGTCCCAAGTATTCATAGGAGAAGAACTAGAAAGTGTAGAAATGTGAATATATTCAGATTGATTTTCAACATTAGTTTCATACCTGGTATATATTGTCTTCTTTTGAAGATGTTGGTCTTCTTCATGATCACTCAAAGCACCTATTCTTCTTCTTTCATCTCTTCCATTATGATAATTCCTTCTATCTCTCTTATTCTTTGATTATTAAACCTATTATTATTGCTTCTAGGTTTGTAGCATGAACCATTATTCTTCTGAGGACAATATCGACCATAGTGTCATTTCTTGTGACAATTGTAGCACTTAATGTCTATTTTTTTTCTTTCATTCATTCTATTTTAATTTTGAGGAGGAGGATTCCTTGAATTTTATGGACCTCCTTTTCCTTTCTTTTTCTTATTGTGAGTGAAAAAAGTAGTGGCCTCTCCTTATTCATGCTTTTGTAGTCTGTGCCTTGAGATCATCCTGAATTCTTCTTGAGTGATTTTTAAAACAAGATCATCAAATTATGGGAAAACATTTTTATTTCTTATAGTGGTAAGGAAGGTTTCCCAAATAAGAGGGAGACTTCTAAGGGTTACCACCACCAACTCCCCGTCAGTCACAATTTCCTCAACTCTCTGCAATTGATCTCGAAGACGAGATATCCACATAATGAAGGATTAAAAATACTCTCATTCATTCATATTCATGTATTTAAGTTGATATTGTTGAAGTTTGTAACAAGAAATAGTGAAATTGGCATCTGGAAACAACATTACAACACCTGCACTAAGTGTGGGACCAAGAGGTCCAAGCAGCACCTACACTAGAGTGGGACCAAGAGGAGTCCCGAAGCAACTGGGGGATATGCTAATTGAATCCGGGGAGGTCATATTGGTGTTCATGTGGGACCACAGGTCTTAGTAGCACCTACACTAGTGTGGGCTAAATTTGGTGCATGTCTATTTTAATTATCCCTTAATTAAGATGGACAATAAAATGTAATCTAATCTCAAAATCACTTGTAATAGTTAACTGAGTGTGATAAACTCAGTTAGCTCATGAATTTTGAGTTGAGGGTAGTTGGTGAGGCATGCAGAGTAATTCTAGTTGTAACGAGTTCGAAGTGCAGTGATGCATTAGTTAATGCGGTATTAATCAATTTATCGGTTAAGTGAGTTAAAGTCGGTTATTGCTAGTTGTAACCATTTGTTGCGCTAGTGAGAGATCAAGTGGATTAAATATTATTTAATTCATAACCAGTGATTTTCCATGCAACTGATGATTTATTATTAATAGTTGCATGCATGTCAGTTCCAGTGGAGACCCAGTTGAGACAAAGGTTAAAGGGAAGTTAACTATCAGTTGTGATTTTAGTAGAATCCCAAATGTTGTTAAAACACCACAGGATGCACATGATACTCAGCAAAGTTAAGGAAGGCTGAAATTCCTAAAGAATAGGGATTGCATTCATCAGGATTGCGTGAGCAAGGCAGGCTGGAGACAGGTTGAGAATTGGCTAAGTGTTGGCCTGATTTTGTCTGGATCAGTGTCAGATGATAGGCAGATTGCAGGAGACGCTTGTGATAATAGTGCATTGTAAGTGTTTTGTTATTACTTGTGGAATATACAATATATGATAGAGGGGTTTTGAGCAGTAATATTTCCCCAGGAAATTATCTATGTTGTGGTTTGATTGATTCTTCTTTACTTCATGTGATTGGCGATTATGTTTAATTTTTGCAATTGATTTGTAGAAGTGATTTAGTATCTAGATTTAGCACATTATTAGATCAGATTGAATCCATGATATAAATATTTTTTGTATAATCTTCTACATGGTATCAGAGCACAGGAAATCATAATAGTGAAGGAGGAGCTGAGTTTGTGACTGAATAGAATTCAAATTTTCAGAAGACTTTCTTGGTGCTACAACTAATTTAGGATCGAAATGGATTTCAATGGCTTGAGATTGGAGTATGCACTCGAGGGAAACTCTAACTATATTGATTGGAAATACAATATGGAGGCAGTGCTTGAAGATAATGGCTTGAAGGAATTCATTGACAATGATGTTCCTAAACCCACTGTGACAGATGCTGGAAATCTTGATGCATAGAAAAAGAAAGTTGCAAGGGTGAGGAGGATCTTACTGGAGGGAGTACAAGACCACATTATCTCAAGCCTCCATGGAAAAGCAACTCCATATGCAATGTGGAAGGCTTTAACAGATCTATTTCAGAGCAGCAGTGATCATAGGAAATTGGCACTGAAATATAAAATTAGGAAGATAAAAATGGAGAAAAATGACACTATTCCAGTATACTTAAAAAAAGTTTGTCTAATGTCAGGATGAGCTTGGGAGTGTAGGAATTACTATCGCTGATGATGATTTGGTGAGCCTAGCTCTTCTAGTACTTCCCAAGAGTTGGCATAGTTATCAGGACTCTGTCAATGGGAGGGAGAAGCTGTCAGATTGGGAACGAATTTGGTCGGATTTGGTGCAAGAGGAGTTCAGACGGAATACCAGAGATGGATATTCATCTAAGAATGAAGATGAAGAAGTTTTGTGCTTTGGCTACCAAGGTGAAGAAGGGGAAAGAAAAAAAAAAATATTTCCAAATCTGAGTCTGGTGAAGAAGGCAAGGAGCGCGACAAGTCCAAAGTGAATTGTTTTCACTGTCACGAGCATGGACATTATGCCACTAATTGTCCAAAAAAGAATAAGAACAAGAAAGCTTCAGCCTGCAACTGGTGAGGCTTTGGCCTCACAGTTTGAGTTGGAATTCTCGCTGATCGCATGCATGGTGTCAAGTGCGATGGGATCAGGGTGGTACTTGGATAGTGGTGCATCTTTCCACATGACAGAAAACAAATAACTTTTCAGTAGCTTGGAGGAGAAGGATATCTAGATGCATATCTAAATGGGTGATGAAAAAAGGTATAGAGCTACCGGGATTGGTACAATTACTTTCCAGAGACAGTCAGGTAAACAATTTTTATTAAAATATGTAATGCATGTACCAGGCTTGAAGAAAAATTTAGTTTCAGTTGCAATGTTGGGGGATATAGGCTATGAAGTTGTTTTCAGTGAAGGAAAAGTTTTCCTTCAACACAAAGCAATAGGAAAAGCCAAGAAGATTGGGATTTGTGTGAAGAATCTCTATAGACTTGATGTAGATGTGATTTCTACAGAGCTTCCAACCATTGGGAAGTGTGATAAATCCATGTGATTTTCCCTTGAGAGGGAGATGGATTTGCATGCAAGTGAGGAACTCTTGGTTCCAAAGAATGAACTTGAAGATATGGAGCAGCCACATGCGGAGGATCATGGAGTGGCAGAAACCACTCAAGCAGAGAAATTTCGAGCCAGATGGGCAGAGGAAGTGCATTCAGCTATACCTCCAAGTGTGAGGTGGGGCGACATGTAATATTAATCCCAAGAAGAAATTTGGGCAGGGTCCTAGAGATGGTGTGTCACATGGATTGAACCTAGCTACGAGGAGACCGCAATACATCAGTAGCAGGACCAGTTAGATTGATGCAGTCAGATGCCAGGAGGACATAAATTAGAGTGACAGGTGTTGGATATTGGAGCGGAGATCAGAGTTGGTAGCAGTGTAGAGTGCATGGATGCAGATGTCAACAACGCAGAGAATCCAGTAGAAATGTGTAGTAGCTAGCAGTAGTCAGAAGACTTTGATGACAAAATCATTATACTGATTCAGCTATTTTGAGGCTATTCAGTTTTAGAATTGTTGCATGCAAATATTTTCATGTGCAAGAAACACTAGAGAAGTGTTGTATGCAAGAGTTGCATGTCGCATGCAAGGACATTC
The DNA here is from genome assembly GCA_034641835.2 of Pinus albicaulis. Taxonomy (NCBI): domain Eukaryota; kingdom Viridiplantae; phylum Streptophyta; class Pinopsida; order Pinales; family Pinaceae; genus Pinus; species Pinus albicaulis. The sequence continues at coordinate 164,549,241 of CM076574.1, read as the reverse complement.
ATTTCTTTTTGAGAGGGAGTGTTGAAGTTTGCAACAAGAAACTGTGAAATTGGCATCCAGAAACAACATGATAACACCTACACTAAGTGTGGGATTAGGAGGTCCAAGCAACACCTACACTAGGGTGGGGATAGGAAGTCCAAGAAGTACCTACACTAGGGTGGGACCAAGAGGTCCAATAAGCACCTACACTAGTGTGGGACGACAGGTCCTAGCAACACCTACACTGGTGTGGGATAAATTTGATGCATGTCTATTTTAATTATCCCTTAATTAAGATGGACAATAAAATGTAATCTAATCTCAAAATAACTTGTAATAGTTAACCGAGTGTGAGTGTGATAAACTCGCTTAACTCATGAATTTTTAGTTGAGGGTAGTTGGTGAGGCATGCAGTAATTGTAGTTGTAACAAGATTGGCGTGGTGCATTATTTAATGTAGGTTGTAACTCATTTAACTCGCCATGAGTTAAATTCGGGCTTGTGCTAGTTGTAACTGCTTGTTGCACTAGTGAGAGATCAAGTGAATTAACTATTATTTAATTCAAAATCGTTGATTCGCCATGAAACTCGATGATTTACTATTAATAGCTGCATGCATGTCAGTTCCAGTGGAGACCCAGTTGAGACAAAGGTTAAAGGGAAGTTAACTTTTAGTTGTGATATTAGCAAACTTCCCAGATGCAGTGAAAAAACCACAGGATACCCGTGATACTCGGCGCAATTGAGGAAGGTTGAAATTCCTAAAGAATAGGGATTGCATTCATCGGGGATTGCGTGAGCAAGGCAAGCTGAGAATTGGCTAAGTGTTGGCCTGGTTTTGTCTGGATCAGTGTGAGACGATATGAAGATTGCAGGAGACTCTTGTGAGAAGAGTTGCATTGTAATTGTTTCATGATTCCTTGTGAAATATACAATATATGATAGAGGGGTTTTGAGTAGTAAGCTCTCCCCAAGAAATTATATGTGTTGTGGTTTGATTGATTCTTCTTTTCTTCATGTGATTGGAAATTGTGTTTAATTTCCACAGTTGATTTGTAGAAGTTGGATTAAGTATCTAGCTTTAGCACATTGTTAGATCTGGATTGAATCCATGATTGAATATTGTTTGTATAATTTTTCACAAATATTTCAAGGAGATTATTTCATTCAAATTGTTGATGTCATACATGCCAACTAGCTTATCATACATATCCTTAGACTTTTTCAAATTTCCAACATATGTAAATAAATGATATCGTAAACCATCAACTATAATTTTATTTTCTTTTAACTCACCTTTCTTTCACTTGTTCTTGGTAGCAGTGGAAGAATTCTATAAGAGGCTCATGTAATTTTCCTTGAATGTATTCCCAAACATCATTGTCATCAACTATAATTCCAACCTACTTTTCAAAGCAACAAAGCTAGATGAGTCACCCAACTCATCATTTTCCTTGAATTAAAATGAAGACATCTTGATTTGATTAGATAGGCTCCTTCAACTTTCAAAATATGATTGCTTCAATTATTGTCTCCTTTGGGCTTTCCCTTCACCCTTGCTCTGATACCATGTTAATTTTACCATTGTTCTATGTTGCTTCAATTACTTTAGCCCAATTCAATTCTTCAATAAGAAATATTTCAATAGAAATTAATTCTTTTTATTAATTAACAGTAACTGAAGATAGAACAGTGATGCAATGACAATAGGAGACAATCAACACATTAACAAGAGACACAATTTTGGTCAAAGGCTAGGGAAAAACCCCATAAGGGGGAAAACCATTTGAAATTATTATTCTATTAGTTTTACATAAAATGTTCAGCGAAGAGTACAATTTTGGGAATATTGGGGAGAAATAGGATGGATGAGATATTTTATTGGTCGACATAGGGTGGAAGATATTAGCTCCCCTATCCTATGACTCTTATTGCTCAACATAGGGTAGAAGATGTTTTCTCCCCTATGAGATGACATGAGGTGAGACTCTCCCATAGGACCTTCCTCATTCTCCTAAGAGGGTGGTAGCTAATGATCCCCAATGATTCTTTGTCTTTAGATTCAATAATTTTTCAACAGATAGAGTTGAGCAGAGATGGGACATGATATATCGACATGATACATATGATTATTACATGATGCAGTTGGAATTTATCCCTAGCTGAGAGGAAGTGTTAATTTGGCAGCTTAGTGACAAATTCCAACCATTGTACTATATTCCTCTTTTCGAGAGGAAAATTTTGACTATTGAAGTGCTCAATTTGGACAAGGGAAAGTGTATTTTTGAGGAAAATCCCACATGTGCACAAAACGACATGTCAACCCTAACAAGAAATTAAACACCCTTGGAAGCCTATAATAGTACAAGTGACCTCAAGCCCATTTGGACATCACCAAGCTTCTTCTTCTTCTCTTCGTCATTGATTGGTTCACACAAGTTTGAGGCTAGGCCGAGGAGATTGGTTTGTACAGTTTCGAGAATGCAGGGTACGAGGCTCACACATGTGTTAGTGTTTTGGTTTCCAACAACAAGCTTGACACAAGAAATTTTCGGTTATAACTGCAAGCACACAAGCTCATATATTTCGTTGGAAGCTTTCAACTGCATGTATAACTCTCGCTCCATGCGATTGGACTCTAGGGTTACAATTTGACATTTCATTGTAGTTGACCACAAATAAGAGAAGTTTTCTTTAATTAGGATTGATGGTGGGAAAATATTTCTGCATGTAATTGGGTTAATTTTTTGGATGATTTTGTATTGGCCCATTGTACTCTCTGTTGAACATTTTATGAAATTATAATAGAAGAATAATTTCAAATGGTTTTCCCCATAGTGGGATTTTCCGTAGTCATTGACCGAAAATATGGTGTCTCTTATTGATGTGTTGATTGTCTCCTTTATCATTGCATTTAATGTTCTCTCTTCAATTATTATTGATGATTGGAAATATTAATTATTGATGAAAGATTGAAAATTTAAGAATTGAATTGGGATAAATTAATTGAAGCAATCCCAACAAACCTGACTTGTGGATATGATGGAAACTGGGGTATAATATGCTAGACCAATATATGGGAGCTACATCTTCCACCCTGTGGGTGAAAAATAGGGGCAATACCCTATCTTCTAGAGACCCCTCAACACTCCATTTCCTCCTTGGGTAGGTCAACCAAGGGGGAAGATTTATGCTCAGTGTTCTCGATCAGTGACGTCCCTTATCAAGAGGGGTCACATCCATTAGTCAAAGCTACTCTCTTAAGACCGAGGACTTCCCTTTGGGAAAATATTTGGTGAAAATATCTGCAACATGCTCATATCTTGATATGTGATGGAGTCAAATGACTCCTGTCTATACCATGTATCAAATGTAAGGATATAAAATCTCTATGTGCTTAGACTTGTCATGAAACATGAGATATTATGCTAACCAAATCCCACCCTTGTTGTCACAATATATCACTGTAGTGTCTATGACCTACTCAAATACCTCTCTAAAGAGCTTTCTCAACCAAGCCGCTTCACAGCTATCCATGCTAGTAGAAATATACTCTACCTCGATGTTACTCAATGCTACAGATTTGTGTTTCCTTCTCATCCAAGATATCATGGCAGATCGAAGGCTAAAACAACATCTAGAAGTGCTCTTCCCATCAACAAAAATTCCTACCCAATCGAGATCGGTATATCCATGTAGTCTAACATCTTCAACATAGTATCTCAGACCAAGGGTGATCACCTCATGCAAATATCTCAAAATGTGTTTGCAACCAACCCAATGTGAATGGAGAGGCTCGATCATGAATTGAATCAACATATTCACTACATAGCATATGTTCGAACAAGTTTTGACTAAGAACATTAGAGCCCCACTCAATTGTATATACTTGGATGGATTTTCGGAATGGGGTCTTGTAGCTTCTCCACATAGCTTCTTGAAATTCATTTCCATCGTTGTGGGAAGGGACTTGCATTATGTCATTCCAAATCTCTCCAACAACTTCACGACATATTTTCCTTGTGAACGGAAGATCTCACCAGAAATTTTCCACACCTCAAGGCCTAGGAAATAGTGCATGAGTCCACGATACTTCACCTTGAATTTAGAGGCTATCTCCCTCTTACACTCAATCATCAAGGGCTCACTACCTATTAGAAATAGATCGTCAACATGTAAAAACAAAATCAATGGAATACCTTAGACCACTTCGAAGTAGAGGTTGGGTTTGGTGTTGCTTCTTATGAATCCAAGCTTCATCAGGTAATTATATATGTAGGTGTACCATGCTCTGGGGGGATTGATTCAAACCATACAATGCCTTATTCAACTTGCAAACATGTGTCTTTCGATCCCCTACTTCAAATCTTTGTGGATTCTCAACATACACTTCTTATTATAACATGCCATGGAGAAATGATGTATTTATCTCCATTTGATGAAGGGTCCATCCTTGACTTGCGACAAGGGAAACTATCAAGGTTGTGTATCAAGCCACAAGAGAAAATATATCATCATAATATTCTCCCTCTTTCTCGGAGAATCCTCTTGCCACGAACCTTGCCTTATATTTTTCAATACTTACATTGACTCCATGTTTTATCTTGAATAGCCATTTTGAAGTTACGACACAATTCCCATTTTGTCTCAACACAACATCCCATACGTCATTCTTCATAATGGATTCATACTCTTTGGTCATAACATCCTTCCAAAAAATTTCTTTCATGAATTTTTCAAACGTGGGAGGCTCAACTTGAATCATATTTCTCAATGTTTAAACATATCCCTACTAACTGCATGGCTTATTGCTTTCTCTAAAAGTCATTATATCAGGGATGAGTCTCTCGACATCCTGTGATGTATCACGAACCCAAAGTGGCCTCTTCTTGGGAGGAGGATCACATGGAGGATCCAAGGGGTCCATAGGCTCCCATTAGAGAAATTTTGAGGTCTAAAATGGGTCTATTAAAAAAATTTATAAAATAATAGTGGAAATAATAAAGTAAGATTAGATTACAGCATCAAATTTTAGAGGGAAAAGGGGAAAAAACTACCTTTTCAGCTCGTAATTTCAACTTATCTCCATACAATTTTACTCAAATTTTGAGCACGAACACTTTTTGGATGTAAAATTTAATTCCTCATCCAAGAAATACCCATGTTGCATACTTTCAATGGACCCTGTTATGCAAAAAATGAGAAATACATGAAAAAAATGTGTTTTCAATCACATTTCTCATGTATTTCTCATTTTTTGTATAGCAAGGCCCATCAAAAGTAAGAAACATGGGAACTCCTTGGATGAGGAATTAAACTCTGCATCCAACGAGTGCTCCTGCTCAAAATTTGAGTAAACGCGTAGGGAGGTAAGTTGAAAATATGAGGTGAAAAAGTAGAATTTTTTTTTTTTAATAACTCTTTTTACCTTTTTAATCCATAAATGGTGAATCATCCCCCATGGTTGACATCATAATCTTGGATCTTATTTGTTCTTAGAAATTTGATTTTGGTTGTACATTTTTTTAGTCCCATTTTAGACCTCAAAATTTCTCTAATGATGGGATCATCAACAATGTCTATTTAGGCACGTAAGGACATTTTAAAATATACATATCATCAGCCTTCTTCTTAGGAGGAGGAGGCAGAGGAAGGTCCCTTTATTTCCCAAGGGCAAGTAAGTAATTTTCCCTTTATGAAGGAAACCCTCATCCCTTTGTCTTCCAAAGCAGATATAGAAACCAAATTATTCTTCAACCCCAACACATACAGCACATCATGGAGCAAAATAGACTTCCTAAAATCCAGATGAAATTTAACAAACCCAAATCCTTTAACAGGATGATTGGAGTTGTCTCCAAGAATAATCTTCATACTTGACTCCCTCTCCCCAAAATTAGAGAGAACTTCCTTATAATCGAATAAATGATGAGAGGCCCCACTATAAACCAACCAATTGTCCCAAGTATTCATAGGAGAAGAACTAGAAAGTGTAGAAATGTGAATATATTCTGATTGATTTTCAACATTAGTTTCATACCTGGTATATATTGTCTTCTTTTGAAGATGTTGGTCTTCTTCATGATCACTCAAAGCACCTATTCTTCTTCTTTCATCTCTTCCATTATGATAATTCCTTCTATCTCTCTTATTCTTTGATTATTAAACCTGTTATTATTGCTTCTAGGTTTGTAGCATGAACCATTATTCTTCTGAGGACAATATCGACCATAGTGTCATTTCTTGTGACAATTGTAGCACTTAATGTCTATTTTTTTTCTTTCATTCATTCTATTTTAATTTTGAGGAGGAGGATTCCTTGAATTTTATGGACCTCCTTTTCCTTTCTTTTTCTTATTGTGAGTGAAAAAAGTAGCGGCCTCTCCTTATTCATGCTTTTGTAGCCTGTGCCTTGAGATCATCCTCAATTCTTCTTGAGTGATTTTTAAAACAAGATCATCAAATTATGGGAAAACATTGTTATTTCTTATAGTGGTAAGGAAGGTTTCCCAAATAAGAGGGAGACTTCTAAGGGTTACCACCACCAACTCCCCGTCAGTCACAATTTCCTCAACTCTCTGCAATTGATCTCGAAGACGAGATATCCACATAATGAAGGATTACAAATACTCTCATTCATTCATATTCATGTATTTAAGTTGATATTGTTGAAGTTTGCAACAAGAAATAGTGAAATTGGCATCTGGAAACAACATTACAACACCTGCACTAAGTGTGGGACCAAGAGGTCCAAGCAACACCTACACTAGAGTGGGACCAGGAGGTCCAAGCAACACCTACACTAGGGTGGATCTAGGAGGTCCAAGAAACACTTATACTAGTGTGGGACCACAGGTCCTAGCAGCACCTACACTAGTGTGGGCTAAATTTGGTGCATGTCTATTTTAATTATCCCTTAATTAAGATGGACAATAAAATGTAATCTAATCTCAAAATAACTTGTAATAGTTAACTAAGTGTGATAAAATCAGTTAAATCATGAATTTAGAGTTGAGGGTAGTTGGTGAGGCATGTAAAGTTATTCTAGTTGTAACAGAGTTCGAAGTGTAGTGATGCATTAGTTAATGCAGGCTGTAATCAATTTAACTCAGTTAAGTGAGTTAAAGTCAGTTGTGCTAGTTGTAACCATTTGTTGCGCTAGTGAGAGATCAAGTGGATTAAATATTATTTAATTCATAACCAGTGATTTTCCATGCAACTGATGATTTATTATTAATAGCTGCATGCATGTCAGTTCCAGTGGAGACCCAGTTGAGACAAAGGTTAAAGGGAAGTTAACTATCAGTTGTGATTTTAGTAGAATCCCAAATGTTGTTAAAACACCACAGGATGCACATGATACTCAGCAAAGTTAAGGAAGGCTGAAATTCCTAAATAATAGGGATTGCATTCATCAGGATTGCGTGAGCAAGGCAGGCTGGAGACAGGTTGAGAATTGGCTAAGTGTTGGCCTGATTTTGTCTGGATCAGTGTCAGATGATAGGCAGATTGCAGGAGACGCTTGTGAGAATAGTGCATTGTAAGTGTTTTGTTATTACTTGTGGAATATACAATATATGATAGAGGGGTTTTGAGCAGTAATATTTCCCCAGGAAATTATCTGTGTTGTGGTTTGATTGATTCTTCTTTACTTCATGTGATTGGCGATTATGTTTAATTTTTGCAATTGATTTGTAGAAGTGATTTAGTATCTAGATTTAGCACATTATTAGATCAGATTGAATCCATGATATAAATATTTTTTGTATAATCTTCTACATGGTATCAGAGCACAGGAAATCATAATAGTGAAGGAGGAGCTGAGTTTGTGACTGAATAGAATTCAAATTTTCAGAAGACTTTCTTGGTGCTACAACTAATTTAGGATCGAAATGGATTTCAATGGCTTGAGATTGGAGTATGCACTCGAGGGAAACTCTAACTATATTGATTGGAAATACAATATGGAGGCAGTGCTTGAAGATAATGGCTTGAAGGAATTCATTGACAATGATGTTCCTAAACCCACTGTGACAGATGCTGCAAATCTTGATGCATAGAAAAAGAAAGTTGCAAGGGTGAGGAGGATCTTACTGGAGGGAGTACAAGACCACATTATCTCAAGCCTCCATGGAAAAGCAACTCCATATGCAATGTGGAAGGCTTTAATAGATCTATTTCAGAGCAGCAGTGATCATAGGAAATTGGCACTGAAATATAAAATTAGGAAGATAAAAATGGAGAAAAATGACACTATTCCAGTATACTTAAAAAAAGTTTGTCTAATGTCAGGATGAGCTTGGGAGTGTAGGAATTACTATCGCTGATGATGATTTGGTGAGCCTAGCTCTTCTAGTACTTCCCAAGAGTTGGCATAGTTATCAGGACTCTGTCAATGGGAGGGAGAAGCTGTCAAATTGGGAACGAATTTGGTCGGATTTGGTGCAAGAGGAGTTCAGACGGAATACCAGAGATGGATATTCATCTAAGAATGAAGATGAAGAATTTTTGTGCTTTGGCTACCAAGGTGAAGAAGGGGAAAGAAAAAAAAAATTATTTCCAAATCTGAGTCTGGTGAAGAAGGCAAGGAGCGCGACAAGTCCAAAGTGAATTGTTTTCACTGTCACGAGCATGGACATTATGCCACTAATTGTCCAAAAAAGAATAAGAACAAGAAAGCTTCAGCCTGCAGCTGGTGAGGCTTTGGCCTCACAGTTTGAGTTGGAATTCTCGCTAATCGCATGCATGGTGTCAAGTGCGATGGGATCAGGGTGGTACTTGGATAGTGGTGCATCTTTCCACATGAAAGAAAACAAATAACTTTTCAGTAGCTTGGAGGAGAAGGATATCTAGATGCATATCGAAATGGGTGACGAAAAAAGGTATAGAGCTACCGGGATTGGTACAATTACTTTCCAAAGACAGTCAGGTAAACAATTTTTATTAAAATATGTAATGCATGTACCAGGCTTGAAGAAAAATTTAGTTTCAGTTGCAATGTTGGGGGATATAGGCTATGAAGTTGTTTTCAGTGAAGGAAAAGTTTTCCTTCAACACAAAGCAATAGGAAAAGCCAAGAAGATTGGGATTTGTGTGAAGAATCTCTATAGACTTGATGTAGATGCGATTTCTACAGAGCTTCCAACCATTGGGAAGTGTGATAAATCCATGTGATTTTCCCTTGAGAGGGAGATGGATTTGCATGCAAGTGAGGAACTCTTGGTTCCAAAGAATGAACTTGAAGATATGGAGCAGCCACATGCGGAGGATCATGGAGTGGCAGAAACCACTCAAGCAGAGAAATTTCGAGCCAGATGGGCAGAGGAAGTGCATTCAGCTATACCTCCAAGTGTGAGGTGGGGCGACATGTAATATTAATCCCAAGAAGAAATTTGGGCAGGGTCTTAGAGATGGTGCGTCACATGGATTGAACCTAGCTACGAGGAGACCGCAATACATTAGTAGCAGGACCAGTTAGATTGATGCAATCAGATGCCAGGAGGAAATAAATTAGAGTGACAGGTGTTGGATATTGGAGCGGAGATCAGAGTTGGTAGCAGTGTAGAGTGCATGGATGCAGATGTCAACAACGCAGAGAATCCAGTAGAAATGTGTAGTAGCTAGCAATAGTCAGAAGACTTTGATGACAAAAGCATTATACTGATTCAGTTATTTTGAGGCTATTCAGTTTTAGAATTGTTGCATGCAAATATTTTCATGTGCAAGAAACACTAGAGAAGTGTTGTATGCAAGAGTTGCATGTCGCATGCAAGGACATTCATTTCTTTTTGAGAGGGAGTGTTGAAGTTTGCAACAAGAAACTGTGAAATTGGCATCCAGAAACAACATGATAACACCTACACTAAGTGTGGGATTAGGAGGTCCAAGCAACACCTACACTAGGGTGGGGCTAGGAAGTCCAAGAAGTACCTACACTAGGGTGGGACCAGGAGGTCCAATAAGCACCTACACTAGTGTGGGACAACAGGTCCTAGCAACACCTACACTGGTGTGGGATAAATTTGATGCATGTCTATTTTAATTATCCCTTAATTAAGATGGACAATAAAATGTAATCTAATCTCAAAATAACTTGTAATAGTTAACTGAGTGTGATAAACTCAGTTAACTCATGATTTTTGAGTTGAGGGTAGTTGGTGAGGCATGCAGAGTAATACTAGTTGTAACATATTTTGAAGTGCAGTGGTGCATTATTTAATGTAGGTTGTAATCAGTTTAACTCAGTTAAGTGAGTTAAATTCAGTTGTGCTAGTTGTAACTGTTTGTTGCACTAGTGAGAGATCAAGTGAATTAACTATTATTTAATTCACAATCAGTGATTCGCCATGAAACTGATGATTTACTATTAATAGCTACATGCATGTCAGTTCCAGTGGAGACCCACTTGAGACAAAGGTTAAAGGGAAGTTAACTATCAGTTGTGATATTATCAGACTTCCCAGATGCAGTTAAAACACCACAGGATGGCCATGATACTCGACGCAGTTGAGTAAGGTTGAAATTCCTAAGTAATATGGATTTCATTCATTAGGGATTGCGTGAGCAAGGCAAGCTAAAGACAAGATGAGAATTGGCTAAGTGTTGGCTCGATTTTTTTTGGATTAGTGTGAGACGATAGGCAGATTGCAGGAGACTCTTGTGAGAAGAGTGCATTGTAATTTTTACATGACTCCTTGTGGAATATACAATATATGATAGAGGGGTTTTGAGTAGTAAGCTTTCCCCGTAAAATTATCTGTTTTTTGGTTTGATTGACTCTTCTTTACTTCATGTGATTGGCAATTGTGTTTAATTTCCAAAATTGATTTGTAGAAGTGATTAAGTATCTAGCTTTAGCACATTGTTAGATCGGATTGAATCCATGATATGAATATTGTTTGTATAATTTTCTACAAATATTTCAAGGAGATTATTTCATTCAAATTGTTGATGTCATACATGCCAACTAGCTTATCATACATATCCTTAGACTTTTTCAAATTTCCAACATATGTAAATAAATGATATCGTAAACCATCAACTATAATTTTATTTTCTTTTAACTCACCTTTCTTTCACTTGTTCTTGGTAGCAGTGGAAGAATTCTATAAGAGGCTCATGTAATTTTCCTTGAATGTATTCCCAAACATCATTGTCATCAACTATGATTCCAACCTAATTTTCAAAGCAACAAAGCTAGATGAGTCACCCAACTCATCATTTTCCTTGAATTAAAATGAAGACATCTTGATTTGATTAGATAGGCTCCTTCAACTTTCAAAATATGATTGCTTCAATTATTGTCTCCTTTGGGCTTGCCCTTCACCTTTGCTCTGATACCATGTTAATTTTACCATTGTTCTATGTTGCTTCAATTACTTTAGCCCAATTCAATTCTTCAATAAGAAATATTTCAATAGAAATTAATTCTTTTTATTAATTAACAGTAACTGAAGATAGAACAGTGATGCAATGACAATAGGAGACAATCAACACATTAACAAGAGACACAATTTTGGTCAAAGGCTAGGGAAAAACCCCATAAGGGGGAAAACCATTTGAAATTATTATTCTATTAGTTTTACATAAAATGTTCAGCGGAGAGTACAATTTTGGGAATATTGGGGAGAAATAGGATGGATGAGATATTTTATTGGTCGACATAGGGTGGAAGATATTAGCTCCCCTAGGGCATCATCTTAAGATCATTTTCAACCATTAAAAATACTTCAAAATTGGTCCACTATGGGGTATTAATTAGAGGAATTTTGAGGTCTAAAATGGGCCTCCTAAGGAAATTATAAAATAATAATGGAAATAATAAAATAATATTAGATTGCATCGTAAAATTTTAAAGGGAAAAAAGAGAAAAAAATACTTTTTCAACTCGTATTTTCAACTTACCTCCCTATGGGTTTACTCAAATTTCAAGTGGGAACACTCGTTGGATGCATAATTTGATTTTCCATCCAAGCAGTACCCATGTTACATACTTTCGATGGAACCTGCTACAAGAAAAATGATAAATACATGAAAAACGTGATTGCAATCACGTTTTTTCGTGTATTTCTTATTTTTCGTGTAGCAGGGTCCATCAAAAGTATGAAACATGGATACTCCTTGGTTGAGGAATTAAATTTTACATAAAATGAGTACTCCCACTCAAAATTTGAGTAAAACCTTAGGGAGATAAGTTGAAAATACCAGTTGAAAAAATAGTTTTATTATTTTATTATTTTTTAATCTTTTTACTTTTTTACTCCAAAAATGGTGAATCACCCCCCATGTTTGAAATTGTCATATTGAATCCTATTGGTTCTTATAAATTTTATTTTGGTTGTACATTTTCTTAGGAGGCCCATTTTAGACCTCAAAATTCCCCTAATACTTGAGAGGTTCTCCAAATTTGAGGTTGATGCCACGGTGGAAGCTCGAGATATTCCAAGCCCTAGCTTGAAGACCATTCTCTTCCCAAGTTTTCCTTTGGTTAGTGGCTTCTTTAGGATCATTTCACACAATTCCCAAGATAAATTCAATTTCCTTGATCCTATTCTCCTCTCAACTCGGTCAGAACCATCAATTTATTGCTACAAAGAAAACCCTTGGCATGTATAGGTCTACTTGGGTTTCTTTATGGTCCCACTACATTATAACTTCAATTTCACAAATAAAACTTAGAAGCCCTAGTATTCTAGGATTCCTTGACCTTGGGCCCTCCTTTTCAAGCAAAACCCCTCAAACCCTAGGTCTAGGAATCATATTAGCTCTTCTAAGAGAGCCATCCAACTTTGTTCTATAGAAAATAAACCCATTAATTGAGCCTCTCTTGTGAATAGGATTTAGGAATCACCTCACATCCTATCATTGATCCATCTAGTCTAGTGATTCCTCTCATACTAGGACTCCTCCCATCAGTGAAATTATGTAAAGAGTAGGGATCCTTAGCTGAGGTGGAAATGGGCTATCACTCCATTGTTACCACTTGAACTAGTAGTTTCTCTATAATATCCCCTCATAGGACCCCTACAAGTTTGAGTGGTAATAAGGACCAAGAAATTGAGTGACCAATCCTTATTTTTCTTTAATAATGGAAAGATGGGATACTAATATGCGGAAAAAAATTGTAAGGATGCAAATCTAAGTGAGTCATTATGATTTATTGGGTCCAAACCAAAATATATTCATGTTATAAATCAAATTCCAACTACCTATGTAAGCCAAAGAAAAATAAACCCTGCTTACTATATATTCTACTGCATAAGCTTATTTGAAACATTTGAAAGAAAATAAATCCTTTATTAAGTGAAAATGAAATAGTCCATGGTCCATTACATTTCAATTAGTTCCTACAAAATATTATAATTCAACTAAAACAAGGGTTCAGATAGTACTATAAAAAAATGTGTTGCTACAAGAAACCATACATTCATGTAAACAATGCTACAAGAAATTGTATAGGAATTTAGAAATTATTACAAGAAAATGGAAGAATTCCATCATAACCATATAATGCAAGAAAAATATATTGAGTTAAGCTAGATATAAAATGTCTTTAGCATGAAAGAAATAATCAAACCATAAAATATTTCTTGTGAAAATTCTATAGTAAATAAATCGTTAGTTATGCAATACTTCTTGTGTAAGCAAGGGAAACTAAAATGATAGCAATAACTTAAAGGTATAAAACCTCTTATAGACTATCCTTGCATAGGACCTACCTAAGGTCCTTACAAAGAACTTGTAAGTAACTAATAACAAGTACATTAAATATGAAACCTCACAATTATCATATCATTTCAAGAAAAATAAAGTTGAAAATGAAAAGAGTAAAATCTATTTGAACACCTCTACAATGACTTGTAAATGAATAAAAAGGAATAATTTTTAAGGTCAATCCTTGATTCCTTCTTATACAAGGACCTATTATCAACTCAACCCTTCAATCACCCCTTAATTGTGTTGGTTATGGAGCTTGATTATCTTCTTTATTTAGATATCTTGTATTTTAGTCATGTTTGGACCCCAATTCCTAAGGTGGGATGTAGGGGGGATATCCCCCCTAATATTTTTTCCAAGGGGTCCAAGGGGGGGAACAAAAATTCTTTAGATACCCCTCTGGCAAGAATTCAGGTGGAGCGCTTGATGGGCCTCCAAATTAGGTAAAACATAGGGCTCATCTAACCTTTCCTAGGCACATAAAGGCTATATTAGACTGTCCCTTTTTCACTTCATAATGTTTTCTTAGGTTAAATGAGTTCATAGGGAGGCTAAAAATATTCATAATTTATGTGCCTAATGTGATTATGATGCATGGTATTGAGAAAATTTGGCATAGATTATGAAGATATCTAGTCATATATATTTATGGGGCCTGCACTCTACTATAGAAAGATCAAACATGGTTGACTTGAAGCACTAAATACTCCTCCCTATAGCTACGATGTCACTTAGGCATCATGATCCCGTTTTCTAGGAGTTTTGGAGGGAAAACAATCCTTCTTTCAAGGACATTTACTTTCATTCATTTTGTATAAATAGAGGGCTCGAGTAGCCCATTGTGTAGCTAGTCAAAGTTAGTGTAAGTAGTAGAAGCATAGTAGTACAGAGCTTTTAGGATATTCAGTTTTTCAACTCTTTATGTAGAAGCAATTTTCCAATTAATGAAAGAAATATTTGGTGCTTAGTTTGCTTCTCTGTTAGGGATCTGAGCTTCCTTGGGTTAGGGCCCAACCCAAATTTTCAGGACCCCTTTTGTATCATTATTCTTTATGCACTTGTTCATGTCTACAATTTATTTCTAGGTATTTTTTTCTATAGGGTTAACGAGCTTGCTTCTGAATAATTTTTTCTTGCAAAATATTTAAGTATTAGTGGATAGAATTGATAGTTATTATATTTTTTAGTTTGCATATTTATTTATGATTTTTTTATTTTAGTTGTTGATATTTACATATTGTACATCATTGTGGTTTTTTTGTGACTATACAGTCCCCTTCTTTTGCAAAGATACAAGAGACTCTACAAGCACACATTTGCTGAATAAATCATTCTATCATGATATTATTACATGAGCATGAGCACTTTATAATTTCTTAGCCTTCCCTTAGCTCCTTTTGGTTTCAAACCTTGTCATTAGCACATTTTGTTTCTTACTAGACTATCTCCTATAGCAAAATAGAGACTCTTGTAGTAGTTTGCATTTTTCTTTTGAAATTTTTCCAAACTTGCATCCAACTCATGTTTCACCTTCCCCAATGTGTTACAATGTCCCTGGAACCCTGAACATGGAATATATAAGTAAATGGATCAACTATATTCTTTTACCTAGTTTGTTGTAGAAATTGTCTTTTTTCCTCCAAAATTAGTTTTTTGTTATTTACATGCTTTATTTCAGTTTTGAGTTTACTTTCGTTGCACAGTAGAATAGATATGCTTTCATTTCGTCATAGGTAAGAAGGTTTTCCTCCTTTCATTGCAGTTAGCATATGTTTTCTTATTGTATTTTATTTCTTGCAATTATAAATTTTTCATGTAGCATAGTAGAATGGTCATTGAGTAACTAGATCTGATCTCAGTGTTTTCACTTATCAAAAGCCAACAAATTAAAAGGATAAGTACATACTCCATGCATATTGTCTACCTCTCTTAAGTTTGTATGAACCTTCGGCTGAAAATTAAAGTCGAGACCTTTAGAGGTTGCAACATTATTATCATTGTCAAGGACGTGTCACTGTAGGTACTCCCTTCTTACCTAGTTGATTTACTCTTTTATTTCATTTCACTTTCTACAAAAGCAATAAAATTTGCATTAGGAATTATTCATTTTCAAAAATAGATAAATTACATTGCATTAACATTTTCATTCCAAAAATATATATACAAAAATAGAAAAATATATTTTCTTTTATGCCTCGAAGAGATAGGGATAAAATATGAAATTTCATATCAAAAACACCCACTTCCACTAGCAGTTAGCCTCTTTTTGTTGATTGTAATCCTCCAATCCTATCCACGGGGACTATTAAGGCCTTTTAGGTGAGCAAGCAAGGTACTCTGAGGAGGTTGTAGAAGGAGAAATACATTCACAACCCAACAATACCATTGTTGAAATTAAGAAACTTGAAGCACTATTTTTCCCCATTAGATAAATATATGGAGAATCCAAGATGAAAATCATCAATCCATCTTTCCTTCCACACTTCTATGGTTTAACTAATTAAGATATTAACACTTTTATGTTTGATTTTGTTGTAGTTTGCAGGACTTATGACTACACAAATGATGAGAAAAATCTCAAATAGTTCCCTTCCACTCGTAAAGATGTATCCCTTCATGAGCTTAGAAGGGAATAACATCACTTCATGGGAGCAAATGCAACAAGCTTCAACACGAAGTAGCAATATTATTGCAAAGAAAGAGACACCAGAGATGAGATATTAAAAATGACTTAGGGAGTAGATGAGTCTATAGAATATTATGAGGAAAGATTTCAGTTAAGTTATAGAAGAGCACACAACTGCATTTTAGATCCAGATTCCTTGAAGTTAGTTTTATTGCGAGGAGTCAGAGAATAACTAATGGAAACACTCAACCTAGTGGAAAATGGAGACATATATCAACTCAGCTATGATGATATCAAAATGATGTTAAAAAATCATTCAAGGGATGCTAAAAAAAGAGGCAGATAAAACAAAGGCTTAGTAAGTTCCTCTTCCTCCTCCACAATTACTAAGACTGAGATAGGAGGTATGCTAGAGGAATTAAATACCGAGATCTTATACACCTTTTCTATGCATATGGATACACTACATATCAAGAGGAAACAAGAAGAAACATATGTTAATTTTCCATTATTCTATGCTATTACAAACACTTTAGCCCAATTATTAACTTCAACTAGCAATAAATTCAATCTTCTAGTAATAAATAGCCATTGTAGTTAGAACAATAAATGCAATGTACAATAAGAGAAAATCATAAGAAATGAAAAGAGACAAGAATTGGTCACAGACTACGGAAAAACCCCACAAAGGGGAAAACCCTTTCAAATTCTTATTCTTATTAGACTATCATAAAATGGTCAACAAAGAGAGCACAATGATCCAATTCATCAATGAGTCAAAGTCAAATTTCTCCCTCTCAGCTAGGGAGAAATTTTTTAATGCAATATATGACTCATCTCAAATATCTCATCATTTTCAAGTCAATTTTCATCTATGCTCATCTCATAGGGGAGCTCAAGCTACTACCCTCTCTCTAGTGACAATATGTGAGATACAACTTACCAAGCAAGGATCACATCCTTCTTGTTGTCTATCAACAGGTGAGATACAAATTTCTATAAAAGGTAAGGATCACACCCGTCCTATCGTCCAGTGACAATGGGTGAGATCCATATACCAAGAAAGGATCATATGCATCCTATTCTCTAACCAATAGGTGAGATACAACTTTCCATAGAAGGTAGTGATCACATCCATCTCAATATTTGTTGTTATTCCCACATTGACCTTCAAGATTCAATTGGTAGAACACCTACATCCTAATCACCTGAACGAGATACCACTTTCCATGTAAGGATAACACCATTTCAAGTCATCTCAACCCATTGGATATATGGGGAGGAACAATCCCAATAATCCATGCTTGTGGGTAGGATGCATACCGAGGTATACGGTGTCAATCATGATAGGGGGAGATACCCAAATTTTCATAAATAACAATGATCACACACACCCTATGGTGACAATAGGCGAGATTATACTTACCACAAAGGGTAAGGATCACAACTATCCTATTGTTTAGATATGCGTCAATCCCAGGAACTCTCAAGCTCAATTCCTCTCCCTATGATCTCAAACAGAGGGGAAGAGCATAGCTCAATGTCCTTGATCAACTGGGATCCTTGGGAGGGTCACATCCATAAGTACAAACTACTATTTGAAGACTAATAACTTCCATCTTGGCAAAGCCTTGGTGAGTATGTCTATTATCTGCTCGTTAGTCGAAATATGATGGAGTCTTATGACTCCTCTTTGTACCATGTCACAAATATAGTGGTACCTAATGTAAATATGCTTGGAATTGTCATGGAATACATGATTCTCTTATCGGATCCCACTCTTTTTGTCACAATATATCACTGTAGTATCCAAGACCTACTCAAATAACTCTCCAAATATCTTTATCAACCCAAATTCCTCACATCTAGCCATGCTAGAAAAAATTTACTCTACCTTGGTTGTGCTTAAAGCTACAAAATTTTGTTTCCTTCTCATCCAAGATATCATAGCATACCCGAAGCTAAAACAACACCTTGATGTGCTATTCTTGTCAATAATTTTTCTAACCCAATCAACATCAATTTACCCATGAAATTCGTACATCTTAGTAGTGTATCTCATATCAAGGTTAATCGTCCCATACAAATATCTTATTTTGTGTTTGGAAGAAACTCAATGTGCATGAAGGGGCTCAGCCATGAATTAAATCAAGGAATTCACTGCAAAGCATATATTTGGATGGGTATTCACAAGGAACGTCAATGCCCCAATCAACTATTGATACTCATAAGGATTTCCCAAATCAATTCCAACAACATCTCTGCATAACTTCTTGAAGTTCATATCCATTGGTGTGGCCAAGGACTTGCATTCTACCATTCCAAATCTCTCCAATATCTTCATGAAATATTTTCCATGAGAAAGGAAAATATCACTGAGTCTTTGCCACACCTCTAGTCCCAAGAAGTAATGCGTCAAACCAAGATCCTTCATCTCGGACACGGAGGCTATATCCCTCTTACACTAGAGCATCAGAGGCTCATTACCTGTCAAGAATAAATCGTCAACATATAAAACTAAAATCAAAGGCATACGTTGGACCACTTTGAAGTAGAGGTTCAGGTCAGCGCTACTTCTTTTGAATCCAAGATTCACCAAGTAACTATCAATGTAGGAATACCAGGCTCTGGAGGCTAGATTTAAACCATATAGAGCTTTCTTCAACTTGCAAACATGAGTCTTCTTGTCCTTCACTTCAAATCCCTGAGGTTGCTCAACATATACCTCTTATTGTAGTATGACATGAATAAATGTTGTATTTACATCCATCTGGTGAAGATTCCATCCTTGAATAGCGGATAGGGCAACAATCAATCTAATGGTGGTGCAACGAACAACATGTGCAAATATGTTATCATAATATTCCCCCTCTTTTTGGGAGAAATATCTAGCCATGAACCTTACTTTATACCTCTCAATTCTTCCATCAACTCCTTGCTTGATTCTAATATTCCTAATTGGGAATTAACAATAAATATAGAGCTATGAACTAGGAACAACAAGAAAAATATAAAATCAAGCACCCAAATTAGAATACCAGTAGATAAGAGAAGAATATATGAGCCATTTTATTAATATGGGAAAATTTGAGTACAAAATGAGAGAACAATGGAACCTAGGCTTCCCAAGCAAGCTATGCAAACCCCATGTGAAATATCGCTGACACAAATGTTGAAATGACTCCAAAATGATAATATTATCTCCCCAGAAAATATCCTATGGACTGCCAAATGGAATTGGACGTTCTACTCAAAATAATGCCCGGAATGCTTTGAAATTGTAGATGTGAACTCCTCTCCTCAAACCCAAAAATACCCAGAAAATGTTTGTCCTATATCCCAGCCAAAATTGAACCTAAAAAATTATGTAAATTCCCTAGTTAATTAACAATTCGCCCTTAGTACCCTCTCATACTCTGCCTCTGATCATTACCCAGTTACCCTCTCCTTAGGAGATTAGAACTCTCTTGGACCCCTCCCTTTTAGATACAATCTGCTTTGGAGTGACTTCCCTGAAGCCAGACAGATTGTGCTCTTTTCTGGGAAGCAAGATGTGGAGGGATCCCCAATGTATATTTGGAAATCAAAGCTGAAGAAAGTACATATGGAACCTAAAGATTGGGAAAAACTGCACTACAAGGAATCGGAAAAAGACATAAACAAAATCAAAATGAAGTTGGAAGCAGTCCAGATTGACATTAACACCCATGGAGTGAATCAAGAAAAGCATGAGTAGGAGAAATATCTATACTGGAACTTGTATAAATAAAACATGAAAGAAGAGGAGAAATGGAGGCTCAAATCAAGAAATCTTTGGTTGCAGGCCAAAGACAAAAATACCTCTTTCTTCCATAAACAAGCTACGGTTAGAAAGTCAAGGAATAATATCTCAACCATAACTAATGATGAAGGAAAGGTTCACGTAGATCATGAAATTATCAAGGCTTTTGTTGTCTGCCATTATAAAAATCTTCTCACTGAAACAGTTGCGCCGGAGGATTACACTAATCTCTTGAATCACTTGCCCAAATAGATCACGGACGAGATTAATAATTCCCTCACCAAGGAGATATAGGAGGCTGAAATTCTCAATGCCATTTGGAATCTACATCCAGACAAGTCTCTGGGTCCAGATGGCTTTTCCATTAGTTTTTTCTAGACCTTTTGGGAAGTCATCAAAAAGGACCTTATAAAAATGATTTTGTGGGTACAAAGAAAGAAGAAGATCGGTGGCTTTACAAAATCTTCCTTCCTCGCTCTTATACCCAAAGAGAAACGTCCCTCTTCATTCTCAATCTTTGGACCTATTTCCCTCTGCAATTCTTCGTACAAAATCATAACTAAAATTCTTGCTACCTGCCTCAAACCCCATCTCCCAAACCTCATTTCATAAAATCAAGGGGGCTTCATTTCCTAAAGACAAATCTCTAATTCTATTCTCTTAGTCCAAGAAGAAATTCACTCGAGTATGATGAGATCTGAAAAAGGATTCATCCTGAAACTTGACCTTGCTAATGATTTTGATAGAGTGAGACATTCATTCCTCTTATCTGTCCTTCAAAAAATGGGATTTGAATCTAATTTCTTATCTCTAATCAACGCCTGCATCTCCAACCCTTGGATCACCCCCTTAGTCAATGGAATTCCTGGGAAATTCTTTCAATATACCCGTAGCCTCAGACAAGGTTGCCCTCTTTCTCCTTTCCTTTTCATCCTCATGGCAGAGTCATTTAGCAAGGCCTTGGATCATAAGTGAAAAATTGGGCTCATCACTGGCATCAAGTTTAGGAATGGAGCCAATAATATGAATCACTCTCAATTTTTTGATGACATCCTCTTGATGGGTGGAGCCACCTGCATTATTACACAAAGATTCAAATCTCTTCTCGAAAAATTTATACTTTTTTCAAGAGGGAAGATTAACTATCATAAAAGTTGCATCTATAGGTGGAATGATACAATAAACACCATCCATAGTATCGAACAAATATTTTGAGTCTCCTATAAGTTGAATTGGACCCATTTTAATTATCTTGGGATGCTTGTTAGTGCTGGACACTTGAAGACTGAGGTCTGGAACATCACCATTGAAAAAATGAAAAAGGAAGTGCAACAGTGGGGATCTTCATGGCTTAATCTGGCTGGGCGCGCAATACTCCTAAAATCTATCCTCACTGCCTTGCCTCTGTATCACTTTTCCTTGCTTTATGCCCCCTCCAGCAATCAGCAAAAAATAGAAGCAGTTTTAAGAAAATTCTTACGGAAGGGAGGGAAAAATGAGAAGAAGAAATTCAATTTAGTCAAATGCAGGCAAGTTACTCAAAATTATGAAAATAGTGGACTTTGTATTTGCATTCCAAAGCTCTTGAACAATTCCTTTGAGGGGGAAATAGTGTGGCGTCTTATTACCGAACATCAATCTTGGTGGAAGAAAGTGTTGGGAAAAATAATGAGAGGGGGGGGGGGTGAATCAGTATTTACTGCAACAATAAAACTTTTACTTTTTCTTGCTTCTAAAACCAATACGCTACTTTCCTGAAGCAGACTTGCGTATATACGCGGATACCCTTTATGAAACTCGCGTATACACAAATATCTAATTGTGTCATTAGTTCTTCACTTAAATCATTCCATCATTCATTCATCAAATGCTTAATAAACAGTAAACATATGCAGTAAGAACAGAGTAAACCATCACACAAAGCAACACACATGAACACCAGGATTTTTAGGTGGAAACCCAAGTCGGGAGAAAACCACCGCTGCAGTTGCTCAGCCTTCAATATTTTATTATAGAGAAAATATCTTACAACATATGTGCTGGCGCAGACTTGACCAGCACGCAGGCACCCACCTGCGCTCGTTTACCAGCCTCTCCTGGAAGGGAGCTCCAACCCCCTGACTCGTTTACCAGCCTCTCCTGGAAGGGAGCTACGACCCCACGATCTCGTTTACCAGCCTCACCTGGAAGGGAGCTACGACCCCCTGACTGAAGGCTACAACCCTCAGCACCACCTTGGACCACGTTTCATCAATTTTCACACTGGATCCAACCACTTCAATAGAACAACACTTGCGGGCCACATTTCATCATATTTTCATACTGGACCCTTTCCATACTTTTAAGAACAGACATACATCACCAACAGATACTTATCAACACAGATCAGATAGCAGAAACACAGCAGAACAGATCAGATATTTCATACCCCTTTCTTCAGCAAACCCTAGTTTGCATACGCGCTTTCCCTTCACTGATGTCGCGTATATACGCGCTTCTGTCCACACAAACCAGCATATACCTCTGTATGTATTTCATTGCGCATACGCGCTTTCTCTTTAGCGAAGCCTCGTATATACGCTCTTCCTCCGCGGCGAAGTAGCGTATAGATCTTCAATCATTACAGAGCAGCATACTTCATCAGATCAGATATTCAGTTCAGATTTACCCTTTTACTTCAAACAGATGTTCGCCTAGATGTTCGCCTCATCACAGATCTAGGCCTTCCATAAGAATATCTAGTAGATACAAGTGCATTTCAGATCTAGATCCCCTTCTTCATCATTGGTGCATCATACATTCAGATTTATCTTCAAGTGTAACCCTTTCCATTCAGATCTACTTCAGAGAGAAGTATTCATTCAAGCTCAGACCTCTTGCACCCACACTCATGTTTTGCACAATGAATTTCTTCTCCTTATATAGGTTTATCCTTTTTCAATACCATGAGCCCCTTTTTCAATACCATGGGCCAAAACAATACCATGAGCCCAAAACTACCTGGACGGGGTTAATTAGGCGGATCATTACCCAATACCATGGGTCAATACCATGGTGGTTACCCTTGGTTTTGCACTTTTTGAGCGCTTTAGCCCATACGCGACTTGGCACGTTATGTTCCGCGTGCATACGCGACTTCCCCTAGGCCAATCCGCGTATACCAAGAGACATACTCTTTTTCATCATAGATTTAGCACTTGCTGACTTCTTTTCTTCACTGCCTTCTGTACACACTGCAGATACATCAGATTTACTTCATCAAGAACATATTCTATCAAGCACAACTTCATCAAGTAAGTTTCCATCTTCTTTATCAAGTGAGTTGTCTTTCAAGGACAATACTCCGCATCATATTGTCAACAAACATCATATCATATCATATATACATCATTTGCTAAGTCCATCAAGTCAAGCATAACTTCATCAGGTGGATTTCCATCAAGGACAACACATGTCAACAGTCGCATGTCTTCATCTTCATTCAGTGGGTTGCCATCAAGGACAACACTTTGCATCATATTTCCAACAATCTCCCCCTTTGGACTTGATGGCAACCACGATGGTGTTTGGTTACCACAACAGATAGGTACATTAAGAATATAATGACACCATGTCACTCTCTCCAATTATTTGACATCATTATCTTCATTCAAACACCATGTCACTCTCCCCCTTTGACATCAAGGGCAACGGGCGGATCAAAACCAACACACTCACCCCCTTTTCTCCTCATGTAGAAGAAGCGTTCTGCAGATCTGATGTATACTGAAGTGACCAAGCTCCCCCTGAGTTCATGCTGAATCTTCAAACATATTTTTTCAATGAAGTACATGACTCTATGAACTTCCTATCACCAAAGACTCATACTTACATCAATTATCCATCCAAGTGGATTTACATATGAGACTCAACTACCCAACCAAGTGGGTTTATAAATTTGACAAGTCCTTACATGACTGAATAATACAATTTTACAACATGGGTCTCAACAAGACCTTTTCATCAAACTACAAATATAGCTTTTAAGACCAACACCAGAAAGTCCTCAAGAAAGAGAACATATTTTAGAACCATCATAATGCCAACACTGCATTATAGTCAGCAAAGCTAATGCTCCCCCTGAATCTGTGCAACCAAGCAATCTTTCCAAATGACTAAGGCTCCCCCTTAGTTTGTGCATCCTGAAAACTTCCACCAACAAATCATCAAGGCATCTTCATCAAAACATTAGAAACAGAATTATGAGAACTGGAACACCACCAGAGATACCAAACAATATCAGAGTTACCAAACAGCACTACAGCTGTGCTGAAGAGAGCTGACTTCAAACAGAAAATTGATAGCAATCAGACATACGCGGTTTTCTGTGCATGAACTCGCGTATATACGCGACTGTGTTTCAGGAAATCCGCATATCAATGCCATCTTCTAAATTTACACAGATTTGTTCTTTTTACTGGCAGACAACACTCCCAGCTTCTGTCTTAGATACTCGAACGCTTCCCTGGGCAGAGGTTTGGTAAAGATATCAACAACTTGTTCTTTGGAGGGAACATACTCCAACTTCACGGTTTGCTCAAGCACTTGTTCACGTAAGAAGTGATACTTGATGGGAATGTGCTTGGTCTTTGAATGCATAACAGGATTCTTTGAAATACTGATGGCACTTGTATTGTCACACTTAATGGGAACAGGAGGTGTACATTTGATTTGAAAATCTTGTAAGGTTTGCATCATCCAAAGGAGTTGAGTGCAACAAGATGCGGCGGCCACATATTCTGCTTCTGCTGTAGATAAGGCAATAGAATTTTGCTTCTTGCTGAACCAAGATACTAACCGGGGTCCCATATAGAATGCACCACCACTAGTGCTTTTCCGATCATCAACACTTCCAGGCCAATCTGCATCAGTGTAAGCATGAAGAGTAAGATCAGCATCCTTTGGATACCATAGACCAAAGTCTTGAGTTCCTTGTAGATATTTGAATATCCTTTTGACGGCCTGAAGATGAGACTCTTTTGGATTAGCTTGGAATCGTCCAACAATCCCAACAGCATGCATAATGTCTGGTCTGGTCCCAGTGAGATAAAGTAGACTTCCAATCATCGATCTTTATTCTGGTTGATTCACAGTGGGAGAATCATCATTAGAACTGAGACTGCATCCGGTTATCATTGGTGTACTTACAGGTTTGCATTCTTCCATGCCATACTTCTTCAGAATTTGCTTAAGATATTTTGCTTGTGATAGGAATATGCCATCTGCAGTTTGATGCACTTGCAAGCCAAGAAAGAATGTTAGTTCCCCAAGTAAGGACATTTCAAATTCTTGCTGCATGACAGAAGCAAATTTTTGACTCATAGATTCTTCGTTACTCCCAAAAATGATATCATCGACATATACAACCACAATCAATAGTTTATCATTTTCAACTTTTGTGTATAAGTTGCTATCAGCAGACCCCTTTGAAAAACCTTGTTGATGAAGATATTTGTCAAGACGATAATACCATGCCCTTGGAGCTTGTTTGAGACCATATAGAGCCTTTTTAAGTCTACAAACAAGATTTTCATGATTTCCCAAAATGAATCCTTCCGGTTGTTCTATATATACTTCTTCTTCTAGATCACCATTAAGAAAAGAAGATTTAACATCCATTTGATAAACTTTGATTTGTTGATGACTTGAAAAAGCAAGAAACATTCTTATGGCTTCAAGTCTAGCTACAGGAGAAAAATTTTCTTCAAAGTCTATACCTTCTTGTTGAGTATACCCTTTGCAAACCAGTCTAGCTTTGTTTCTTACAATATCCCCATTATCATTTAACTTGTTCTTGAAGATCCATTTAGTTCCAATGACATTTTTATCATGTGGTCTTGGTACCAGATCCCAAGTGTCATTCTTTTCAATTTGATCAATCTCTTCATTCATGGCTTGGTTCCAGCATTCATCTTGGCTAGCTTCATTGACATTGTGTGGTTCAATTGTGGACAGAAGTTCCAGTTGACTAGAAGATCCCACAAGAGTTCTCCTTGTTCGTACACCTGATTCCTTGTCTCCCAAAATTTGAGATTCAGGATGATTATTTTGAACATATCTGGATGGAGCCTTTTCAGATAGATCATTTTCAGTTTCTTCATTGGATCCACTGTCTATATCATTTTCATTTGGTGTAGAAGGCCATATGTCACTGTCATCTTCTTTTGTTGTTTGTTTTTCTTCTTCTTTAGGAGCTGCAGGAGACTCATCAACAACAACATCAATACATTCAACAATATTTCGAAGCCTTTTATTGTAACATGTGTAAGCTTTGCTTGAAGATGAGTAACCAAGAAATATCCCTTCATCTGATCTAGGTTCAAACTTGCCAAGCTTTTCATCATTATTTTTGATAAAGCATTTACTTCCAAAAACTTTAAAATGCTTCACAGTGGGAGAATTACCATACCAAAGTTCATATGGAGTTTTGTCACTATTTACCCGAACATGAGCCTTGTTGAGAATGTTAACTGCTGTAAATGTTGCTTCACTCCAGAACATGTCAGGAATGCCAGAATCAGCAAGCATAGCTCTAGCCATTTGAACAATTGTTCTATTCATTCTTTCTGCTACACCATTTTGTTGTGGAGTGCCTGCTACAGAGAATTGTCTTTTTATGCCATGTTGTTCACAAAATTCAAAGAATTCATTTGATGAATATTCTCCTCCTCGATCGGATCTAAGACACTTGATTTTTAGATCTAATTCATTTTCTGCCAATGCTTTGAAGCTCTGAAATTTTTCAAATGCTTGATCTTTGTGTTTAATGAACCCGATCCAACACATTCTAGAGTAGTCATCAATAAATAAGATATAGTATTCTTCCCCATGTAATGACTTTTTCCTCATAGGTCCACAGATGTCAGTATGAATGAGTTCAAGAGGCTTACTTGGTGATCCTTCTTTGGCATTAAATCGTACTCTGGTCTGCTTGCCAAATTGACAAGATTTGCATATGATACTTTCTGGAAGATTGACTTTGGGAAGATCACGAACAGCTTGAAGTCTGCTTGCTTTGTTGATTTGAGAGAAACTCAGATGCCCCAGCCTTCTATGCCATAGCCAATTTTCTGAAGACTTGCTCAAGTAACATTGATCTATGTTTTTCAGAACATACAGGTTTCTTGGATTCCTTTTTCCTTTAATAATGATTTTACCTGTATCAAGATCACGAACCACACATTCTTTTGAACTAAAGACCACTTATGTTCCTTGATCACACATTTGACTTACACTTAACAGGTTATGCCTTAATCCATCCACATACATGACATTTTTAGCTTTTACCTTTTCTTTCAGAAAAACTGACCCTTTTCCTTTAATTATAGCAGGAGTGTCATTTCCAAATGTAACTTTCTTTTCCTTTTCTAGAGCATCATATGCAAGAAGTTTGCTTTTGTCACCTGTCATGTGTCTTGAGCACCCACTATCAATGTACCATTGATTTTCTTCACCTTCTTCAAATAACGCTATCCCACAATTTTCGACCGGTATTTCTTTCTCTTTCCACACTTTAGAGCTTGAGGGAACATGTTCTTTTGGCTGGACCTTGCTCATGCATTCAGATTCTTCATGACCAAAGTTATTGCAATAAGTACATTCAACTTCGTTTTGAAGAGGCGAAAAGTTGTTGTAGGTGTTCTTCTTTGGTTCGATATTCATCCTTTTATTTCTTGCTTCTCTTGTCATGATGGTTTTATATGCAACACATTGAACAGCTTTATGACCAAAATTGTGACATGAGAAACATTTTCCATTGAAGTAGAAATTTCTGTGATCATGAAATCTTCTATTAGAATTTACCTGTTGGTTGTAACTTCTTTGAATGATCTCCTTGTTAGTGTTCCTTGAATTGAGATGATCATGCTTTACCTGTAAAGATCCTTTGTTCCCTTGCTGAGTGGCTGAATGTAGAGAACCAGCTGTGGCTGTTTTTAGAGAATTTGGTGTTGAAGTCTGGGAAGATTCCCCAATATATCCAAGACCTGTTTTTATAAGAGGGGACCGCTGTACCTTGATAATCTCTTCTAAGGTTTCTGAACCTTTAGCAAATCTAAGATTGAGAGATTTCACTTTCTCATTATCTTTTCTTAGACTTACTACTTCACACTCCAATTCTTCAATGCGTTTTCCTTTTGATTCAAGCTGATTTGCTTGAGTCTCTATGATTATGTTCTTTTCTTCTAGGCTTACTTTGAGTTGAGTGTTTTCTTCACGAAAATTATTGTCTTCTAGAGCATCCACAGAAGTATCCTTTTCTTCTCTAAATTCTTGTTCACATCCTTTCAATATTGCCCATACTTTTGCACCAAGATTTTGCAGATAAGCTTTTGTTGGTACCTTCCAGAATATCAGATTTCTTCCATTGAATGAAGGTGGCTTTATAGACATACTCCTTCATGACTTCCCATTGCGATGGATCTCCTTTAAGCGATCAAGCTTCTGCACAAGGACCTGCTCTGATACCAATTGTTGGGAAAAATACTGAGAGGGGGGGGTGAATCAGTATTTACAGCATATTCAAAACTTTTTACTTTTCTTTACTTCAAAACCCATACGCTACTTTCCTGAAGCAGACTCGCGTATATACGCGGATACCCTTTATTAAACTCGCGTATACACAGAGAACTAATTATGTCATTAATTCTTCACTTAAACCATTCCATCATTTATTCATCAGATATTCAATAAATAGTAAACATGTGCAGTAAGAACAGAATAAAGCATCACATGAAGCATCACACATGAACACCGGGATTTTTAGGTGGAAACCCATGTCGGGAGAAAACCACCGCTGCAGTTGCTCGGCCTTCAATATTTTATTATAGAGAAAACATCTTACAACATATGTGCTGGTGCAGACTCCTACCAGCACGCAGGCACCCACCTGCGCTCATTTACCAGCCTCTCCTGGAAGGGAGCTCCAACCCCCTAACTCGTTTACCAGCCTCTCCTGGAAGGGAGCTACGACCCCCTGCTCTCGTTTACCAGCCTCACCTGGAAGGGAGCTACAACCCCCTGACTGAAGGCTACAACCCTCAGCACCACCTTGGACCACGTTTCATCAATTTTCACACTGGATCCAACAACTTCAATAGAACACCACTTGCAGGCCACATTTCATCATATTATCATACTGGACCCTTTCCATACTTTTAAGCACAACCATACATCATCAACAGATACATATCAACACAGATCAGATAGCATAAACACAGCAGAACAGCTCAGATATTTCATACCCCTTGCTTCAGCAAACCCTAGTTTGCATACGCTCTTTTACTTCACTGATGTCGCGTATATACGCGCTTCCGTCCACACAAACCGGCGTATACCTCAGTGTATATTTTATTGCGCATACGCGCTTTCTCTTCGCTGAAGCCGCGTATATACGCGCTTCCTCCGCGGCGAAGTAGCGTATAGATCTTCAATCATTACAGAGCAGCATACTTCATCAGATCAGATATTCAGTTCAGATCTACCCTTTTGCTTCAGACAGATGTTCGCCTAGATGTTCGCCTAATCACAGATCTAGGCCTTCCATAAGAAGATCTAGTAGATACAAGTGCATTTCAGATCTAGATCCCCTTCTTCATCATTGGTGCATCATACATTCAGATTTATCTTCAAGTGTAACCCTTTCCATTCAGATCTACTTCAGAGAGAAGTATTCATTCAAGCTCAGACCTCTTGCACCCACACTCATGTTTGCACAATGAATTTCTTCTCCTTATATAGGTTTACCCTTTTTCAATACCATGAGCCCCTTTTTCAATACCATGAGCCAAAACCACATTACATTCAATGGTATTCCTGGACGGGGTTAATTAGGCGAATCATTACCCAATACAATGGGTCAATACCATGGTGGTTACCCCTGGTTTTGCACTTTTTGAGCACTTTTGCCCATACGCGACTTGGAACGTTCCTTCCCGCGTGCATACGCGACTTCCCCTAGACATATCCGCGTATGCCTAGAGACGTACTCTTTTTCATCATAGATTTAGCACAAGCTGAAATCCTTACTTCATTGTCTTCTGTACTCACTGTAGATACATCAGATTTCCTTCATCAAGAACATATTCTATCAAGCACAGCTTCATCAAATAAGTTGCCATTATCTTCATCAAGTGGGTTGTCTTTCAAGGACAACACTCAGCATCATATTGTCAACAAACATCATATCACATTAGATTTACATCATTTACCAAGTCCATCAAGTCAAGAATAACTTCATCAGGTGGTTTGCTATCAAGGACAACACATGTCAATAGTCGCATGTCTTCATCTTCATTTAGTGGGTTGCCATCAAGGACAACACTCTGCATCATATTTCCAACAGAAAGTTTTGGAGACCAAATACCTTACTGTTGGTAGACAAAATATTCTTGATCAGGCCATCCCAAACAGTCCATGCTCCAGAATCCGCGCTTTATTCAAAAAATCCATACCTTTTATCAACAGCTTTGTCTCCAAAGTTCCTCAAGGAGGAAGCAAAATTAACATATGGGAGGATAGGATTATGGAACAGTCTCCCCTCATTAACAGCCCGAGCATTCAATGTATTTAGAAATATCTCCGGAGTCATGGTATAAATACCATGGATGAGATTTCCAAATGGGATGAACATTCCAATGGCTGGAATGGATGGGAATTTCCTATTACTCCCCCTCAGTTTTCAATGGGATCCCTCTGGTTCATCATATACTATCAAAGCTACTTATGGGACCCTTCTTAAAGATTAGTTCCCCTCTACACTGTGGCCCATATGGAAGCTTACATGGAAATATAAAGCTCTCGCAAAGCTAAAAATGTTCATTTTGATTCTTCTCAAAGGTAAGATACTGACTTTAGATAATTTTAAAAAAAGAAGCATTTATGGACCTTCCAAATTTCCTCTCTATAAAAAGGAAGAAGAGACTGCATTCCATCTATTTGTGATGTGTCCCTTTGTTAATCAGTGCTAGAATGATCTCACGAACTTCTCCCATATTGACTTAGCAACCATCAGTTCAATCTCAGAATTGATAAACAATTGGAAAAAAGGCTATCCCTAGGGAAGAAAGAGAAAGAACATCGCCAAAAGGGTCTGGGACACCCTCCCATACGTGCTTCTCTAGAATATCTGGCTCGCAAGGAATAAGGCGACTTTTTAGGATAAAAATCCCTGCCCAAGGAAAGCACAAAACAAAACTTGGAGTCTCTCTGTTGAGACGGTTTTATCCAAAAATAACAGCCATATCAAAGTCAATGATATGCAAGTAGAATAAAGAACATTTCCAGGGAGAGCGCTTGACATTCCTGGCTACAGCAAAAATCCGATCACTCAAAATCCACAAAAGGAGAATTGGCAGATAATACTTAAGGAAAAAGAATTCATTGAGTGGATGGACAGTTGTAAAAGAACAACACCCTTCTTTGATGGAGCATCAAAGGCCAACCCATGCATTGTTGGGGCAGGAGGCCTCATTAAGAATGAACATGGATGCATTTTGAATTCCTTTGAATGGGGACTTAGCTCTCTGTCAAACAACAGAGCTGAGGCCTACACTCTATTCAAAGGCCTCAAAATGATCAAGAGCCTAAATCTGCAAAATGCTATGATATTTGGTGACTTTGACTTTATCATTAGTATGATAAAAAACAGTAAGCAATCCCCCAACATCGCTCTCTGCAGGCTCATCAACAGATGTTGCATCTTGAGCAAAGATATGAAAGATATTACCTTCTACCATATTCTCAGAGCTTATAATAAACAAGCTGGCATCTTGGCTAACAAAGCTTGCAACACACCAACCAGTCAATTACTCTATCAAGATGGCACATCCTTTTCTTCATTGCCACGATTTCTCCCTCTGTCTTTTTTACTGATTGTATGACTCTCCGCAATATTATGTCAGTGTTGGTAAGCTCTCTCCATACCTTCAGAAATGCCTTACCCGTGATCTTACCTCCTCGTGAAGATCACCTCGAATCACTTCACCTGCCAACCCCTCTAGCCCTCCTTATTTATTTTACCTCTCCTCATTGTTAGGTCCCTATATTAATAGTGTACTCCCTTATTTTTGTTAGTGTAGCCCCCTTATTTTTATTATTGTACCCCTGTAACCCCAATATTATTATTATTGTGCCCTTACATTATTATTGTTAGGTCTTCTAGGATTATATTGTGACCCCATGGACTCCAATATATAGAATGAGGTTTTGTCATTTGTATCATCCAAGAATTGTTAATTTATGTAATGTATTGGAGGTTTCCCCCTCGAGGTGGCTTATTTCTAAGGTGTTGATCTCTGTTCTCTTATATTTTTGGAGCTGGTTTCATAACATTGGTATCAAAGCTTTGGATTCTAGGGTTTCGCTGCTACAAATAGGTCATCATGGAATTTTCAATATAACGTTTTTTCTATGAAGTTTGAAAAAAAAAAAAAACTTTTTTATTTAGTCTACAATTTCACTAGAGTCATGTGATTTTCCTAAATTTTGTTCTACGAAGTTCAGAAGCTAAAATTTTCATAGAAAGAAGCTTAAATTCTGAGTAACGTCATATAAAAATTTTAGATCTTGGTTCGCAATATTTTGGGAGATATGATCTGTGGAAGTTAGAGTTTGTTCAGGCTCCCGGATTTCATCTTAAAGAGGTGACCGTTTGAAAATCTTCGTAACTCCCTCTCTGAGTATTGAATTGGAATTCTATAAAGAGTGGCTACAAGCACACAGATTTCAGTTTTCTGTGTATCAATTTCAGAGCTGAAGGAGGAAACAATGACACATGGCAAGTCATAAAAGTTATCTCTACTAAACTAGTCCATAATTAGGTCATTGTGGGAGATTGGGCATAACTTTGCCTTAAAGAATCCAAATCAGGTCAGATCCATGGCATTCGAAATAATATTCAAATGGTTAATACAGGACAAAATTTCAAATATTGAAGATCCGAAGTCACAGAGATAATTTAGTTTCAATATCAAGCTCCTAAAAATAAAGAAAAAGGTGTGTATTTTTTCGAATTACATAAGTCTTGTTTGAAAAATTAGTTTGAATTTATTCCAAGTGCGTATTGAAGAATAGATATCAGTATTGAGTTCTAAAATGCCCCCTAAAAAGAATTCAACACCCATTAAGCCTTCAGAAGGATCTACTATGACTCATAAAGACGAAGAAATGCAACATGAGATATCAAAATTACAAGAGCAAGTGCACCAAATTTCACTATCGCAAAGAGCAACAAAAAATGAAATGGAAGTTTTGAAGAAAGGCGTGGAAACTAAGATGGATGGTTTGAAGAAAGGAGTGGAAGCTAAGATGGATGGTTTGGAAGCTAAGATGGATGACATGGAAGTTGGCATGGAAGCTAAGATGGATGACATGGAAGCTAAGATCGATGAAAAAATGAAAGACAACATGGAAAATATGAAGAATGATCTAAAAGTATACATCGAAGGCTTGGTAAAGTTGATACAAGAAATGTTTCCTAATGGAGAAAAAATAGTAGAGGAAACTCATGATGAGAACAAAATAAATGTTAATCGTGATTTCATAAACTCTAATGTTGGATGGAAGAACCACCATATTCCAAAGATGGATATGAAGAAGTTTGATGGAAATGTTAAACACAAAAGATAAACACACACAATAAGAGACTCAACACACAATAGAAGGATAAGCGTGTAGCTTCAATATTTTTCCATTATACATGATGTACATTTATAGTACAATGGTGTGACTCTTGGTTTCACATTCCAAGGTCACTTGGACTCCATTGTGACTTTTCTCATTCCACACCTACCCATGGAGGATTAGGTGTTCCAACAGGCAAGGATCCCGTAACATGGATACTACAAATGGAGCAACATTTTGATCTCAATAATGTGAAAAACACACAAAAGGTATGCATTGAAACTTTACATCTAGAAAGAAATGCATTTGTATGGTATCATTGGCTTTTGTTAGCCTCTCGCACAATAATAAATCCAAACATAAATAAATTAATTAAATATTCCAAGTTAGGAATATGTGCCTAACTCTTGGGTTGTTCCTCAAATATTGGAGTTTGTTTAGTAACTCCTATCTTGGTGGGTTTTTGGTGAGAAATTATCTCAACCAAAGGAGTCTAAGACAGCACGGACTATCTTATACATTTTCTCTCATCTATTTAAATTGTAAACTAAACTCTTTTAATAAGAGAGAATGATGAGAATGCCATGAGGCTGAAGCCTCTTTTCCGCCATTTTTTTGTCAGGTCCTGTATCTGTGTTTTCTGTAATATGTTTTTAAGTTAATTTCATTTTCTAATATGTGGTATCGAATCTTAGCGATGCTCTTTGGGGGAGTTTTGTTGTGATTATTTTTTTGTGAGCCCTGTGTTTAAGAGGGAAAGAGGTTTTTTGCAACATGATCTCATGCCAGTAGCGTTGAAGGAGGAAACTGATACATTTTGTGGTGTTGAGATTGTTGTCACTAGCCTAATAAGGATAGAGAAAAATGAAGCCAACGTGAATCCAAACCTGTGGTATGAGTAGCTTGTGCGAGTGTGTTGTGCATGTCAAATGTGAGATCGATTTCCAGATCAGCTCTAGCGCTCAACCATTCTCATGGAGCAGTATTAAAATTTACTCCTTTGCGCACGCTGTTGAAGATTAAGAGAAATCCACCAGGGACGCAAGCCAAGATTCACACTTTACAAATATTGTGCCTCAAGTGGGTTGTCTGAGTTGCTACTTGCACAACGGATGAAGGGAAACTGAGACTGAGCCTTGGAAATATGATTTGACTTTTCCTCTTCAAAATTTTGGCGTACCCAACAACTAAGGAATGAATGTTGACAGAGTTTCATGACAGTCTGCAACATCGATCTGTAGATATACAACTAAGTATTATCTGATTTTTTTTCAGAGCATGAACCGGTGTGAAGCTACTAAAGAATAAAAATAAATTTGTTGAAATTGGCTCTTGTCTGCGCGTGAGGCCTGTTAGCAGAAGAGTGGTGGTTCCTTAGTGTTTGTTTGCGGTTTGAGCAGTCGAATTTTGAGCGATATGTAGATATGACTGCGTGAGGTTTTTTACGCAGTACATAGAGTGGGAATCGTTTTCTGACCATGTACCATGACTAATGGCAACAACCTGCATTTTGAGGGGAGCGACCTACATGAGTCTTCTTGTGTGCAGATTCTTCATTAAAAAAAATTGTCCCTTGGTCAATTTTTACGAAGGAAATGATAGCACATTATGAGGATACAAAGAGCAACACCTTCTTTAGCCAATTGATAAATCTTAAACAAAAGGGTTCAGTGGTGGAGCACATTGAGGAATTCCAAAAATTGAATATAAGGGTAACTGATATTCCATAGGAACACGAGATTGATGTCTTCATAGGGACTTTAAAGGATAACATCCAACATGAGGTTTGCATTTGGGAACCTGATTCATTGGAGAAGGCTTTCAGGTTGGAAAAAAATGAATGTAAAATTATGGTGACAAGGAAACCTACCACTCACATCTATAAAGATGGAAGTTTTACTACTCCTAGACTTTCACAACCTACAAGGTTGGCACCACAACAATTGGAAGAAAAAAGAGAAAAAGGGCTTGGCTACAGTTGTTATAGAAAATACACTAAATGTCATAAGTGTGCTGAGAATAAATTATTTTACATAGATTGTGAAGAGGAGGAAGAAAATGAACAAGAACCTTCAAAAGAAGAGGATATACACCAAGAACCAACCCTAGAAGAAGACGAAATGAGTCCGACCATATCGTGTAATGCATTGACAAGAATTACCACTCCTCAAACTCTCAATATAGCAGGACATATCAAGAAGAAAAAGGTAATAGTGTTGATTGATTCAGGTAGCACCCATAATTTTATTCATTGTAAGGTAGCCAAGGAATTTAATTTATTCCTATACCCAGCACCAGAATGTCAAGTGATGGTTGCAAATGGAGGGACTATAAATTTCTCTAGAAAATTCCATAATATCAAGTCAACCATGGGGGAATATGTATTGAATACTCCAA
This sequence comes from Pinus albicaulis, assembly GCA_034641835.2. Taxonomy (NCBI): domain Eukaryota; kingdom Viridiplantae; phylum Streptophyta; class Pinopsida; order Pinales; family Pinaceae; genus Pinus; species Pinus albicaulis. The sequence continues at coordinate 164,513,080 of CM076574.1, read as the reverse complement.
TGCTTTCCATTCCAATGGGAGGTGTTGATGTTGTACTAGGAGTACAATGGTTACAATCTTTGGGGATGGTAGCTTTTAATTTTCAAGAACTTTTCTTGAATTTTTTTTTTGGAAGGAAAGGAAGTTGAATTACGGGGTATCGCAGGGAAGCTAGGAAATATAATAAGGTCTAATGTCATGACAAAGCTTCTGAAGAAAGAACAACAAAGTGTAATTGCACAATCATGCTCACTAGAAGTTCCAACATCAAAATCTTCTATTTCTCCAGATCTCCAAAAAGTCTTGAATTAGGGGAATTTTGAGGTCTAAAATGGGCCTCCTAAGGAAATAATAAAATAATAGCTAAACCAATAAAATAATATTTATGAATTTTCAATTCAATTTTTGCACCAAAATTAATGTAACCATGGTTAAATTCAATTCAAAAGTTGTACCAAAATAAAAATAAAAATAAATTGTATTGATGTGACTATATAAGAATAATATTTTCAAGAAAAAGTCATTATCGTTGCACAATTAATGCATTGTCCTTTGTACTTAACTAACTTAAAATAAAATATAAATATAAATTCATAAATTCTTAATTGTAGAATATACTATTAATTAAAATTTATATTATTTAAATTATACAATAACATGTAATTAATATATTGTATAAAAATAATAGAATATAATATATTGTTTTATGTATGAATTTTATATTACCTGTTGAATTGATGTGATTTATAAATAAATATTTGAAATTATACAAATATAATATTTATTGAAAAATGTGTAAATACATGAAGATTGTGTAGGGATATGCATTATTTCTTTCAAAAAATATGAAATGAAAATAATAATATTTTATTCAAAAAGTGTGAAATTACATTTATTATGAGTATTTTACTTTATGACTTTAAAAGTACTTAAAGCACTATCATGGTTAACCATGAGTTTTTATCAACCATTGAGAAGGTGACAATTAAGTACCTTTAACTCAAGCAATGCCACCTCAACCATTAGGGATGATATCATTCCCTAAAATGTGATTGGTTCTCATAAAGTGAATTTTGATTGTACATTTTCCTTAGGAGATCCATTTTAAACCTCAAAATTTCCCTAATATGATAATCATTCCAAGGTTTTTGAAACTCCCAAAGGACTCCCACCTATTCATGATCATGATCATGCTATTCATTTAATTCTAGGAATTGTTCCTCCAAACATCAGGCCTTATAGATATCCTTATGTCCAAAAGAGAGAAATTAAACATATGATTGTAGAAATGTTAGAGGCTGGTATAATTCAACCTAGTCAAAATTCTTTCTTTGCTCCAGTAGTATTAGTGCACAAGAAGGATGGATCATGGCGCATGTGTCTGGATTATAGGGATTTCAATAAGCTCACTATTAAAGATAAATTTCCCATTCCTGTGATTGAATTATTGGATGAATTAAATGGAGAAAATTATTTTACCAAGTTGGATCTTCATTCAGGATATTATCAAATTAGAATGAAGACTAAAGATATTCCAAAAACAACATTTCAAACTCATGAGGGTCATTATGAATTTTTGGTCACGCCTTTTGGCCTTACCAATGCACCTTCTACATTTCAAGGGTTGATGAATTCCATTTTCAAACCCTTCCTTGGAAAATTTGTGCTAGTATTTTTTGATGATATACTAATCTACAACAAGTCTTAGAAGGATCATGTTCAACATGTTGACATGGTGCTAAAATTGTTGGAGGAGAAACAATTATATGCAAAAACATCCAAATGTTTCTTTGGAGTACAAGAGGTGGAATATCTGGGTCATATTGTATCTCATGAGGGTGTTAAGGTATACCCTAGAAAAATTAAAGCCATTAAGGAATGGAAAGTCCCCGCAACAATAAAGAAATTGTGAGAATTTCTCGGGTTAGCAGGGTATTATCGCAAGTTTGTTAAGAATTATGGGAGAACAGTAGCACCTTTAACAACATTATTGAAGAAATATGATTTTTCATAGACTCCTGAATCAACTAAGGCCTTTGAACATCTTAAAGAGGCAATGTGCCTAGCACTGGCATTAGCTACGTCAGACTCACAAAAACCTTTATTGTGGAATGTGATGCCTCGGGAAATGGAATTGGTGTTGTTTTAATCTAAGAAGGAAGACTCATTGCTTTTGAAAGTCGTCCAATCAAAGGAAAGTATTTACAAAAAGCTATTTATGAGGAGGAAATGATAGCAATACTACATGCACTAAAGAAATGACGACCTTACCTAATGGGAAGACACTTCAAGGTAAAAACTGATCATGATAGTCTTAAACACTTTTTGGAACAAAGACTATCTTCAGAAGAGCAGCAAAAATGGATCACAAAGATGTTGGGTTATAACTTTGAAATCATCTACAAAAAATGGAAGCTAAATGTTTTTGTAGATGCACTCTCAAGAAATAATGAAGATGTGGAAGCATTTCTTTGTGCCATTTCTATTATCCAACCAGATTGGATAACTGAAGCAAGGGATTAATAGAAGAAGGATGAAGAAGTGTGGACACTCATTCAAAAGTTGCAGCAATATCCTAGTACATCTAATACATTTAGTTGGAAAAATGATTCCTTATGGTACAAAGATCACTTATATCTTTGTAATAATTCCCAACTAAAACAAAAGATTCTTTTGGAATTGCACACTTCTCCTTTAGGAGGAAAGTTCATGGAAAATTTTAGGGGCTAATATTTGCAGGTGGGCTAATTTTCCATGTTTTTTCAAAAAAAAAAATCGCCAATTTCCTTTTTTTATAAAAATGATTCGCCCAAATTTTTCAATATAAAATTATTTTATGTTAAAAATCGCCAACATTATATACAGAGTATATATAAGATCATAATAAATTTGAATAATTTTATAAATACATCAATAAACATTTTATATTTTACATATTAGGGACTACTGAGATTCGCCAATTTTTTAAACTTCAAGATAATTTTATATCCTTAAAATTTTCCCTAGAGGACACTCAGGGATTTTAAAAACTTACCACAGGGTGAAGAAAGAATTTTTTTGGGATGGCCTTAATTCTGATATTCAAAATTTTGTGGCAGAATGTTTGGTTTGCCAACAAAATAAAGTTGATACAATTAAGACCCTAGGTATTCTACAACCTTTATCCATTCCAAGTCAACGTTGGGAGGATATTTCGATGGATTTTACCACAGGTTTACCTAATTCCGAAAGAAAGAGTGTCATCATGGTGGTAGTTACAGACTTACCAAGTATGCAGACTTTTGTGCATTATTTCATCCATTTAAAGCAAGTACAGTTGCTACTACATTTATGGAAACAATTCAAAAGCTACATGGAAACCCAAAGATTATTGTAAGCGACAGAGATCCCATTTTTTCTAGAAATTTTTGGACGAAATTATTTTCTTATTTGGGTACTCAACTAGCTCATAGCTCATCCTATCATCCTCAATCCAGTGGTCAAACTAAGATAGTGAATAAATGTTTGGAAGGATATCTTCATTGTTTTGTATCTGATAAACAAACACAATGGGTCAAGTGGTTACCTCTCGCTGAATGGTGGTATAACACTTCCTTCCATATTGCAGCAAAAATGACCCCATTTATGGCACTTTATGGATATCATCCATCGTCCATCACATCATCTTTAAGAGAACATTCTAAGTTTCAAGCAGTGGAAGATACCTAAATTTGGCACAAAATCATAGGAAACAACAGGCATATCAACATCGTAGCGAGAGAAGTTTTGATGTAGGACACTGGGTATTTTTACGGCTACAACCATATAAAAAAATGTCCCTCAAGAAAGCTAATAAGGATAATAAATTATCGCCAAAGTACTATGGTCCTTACAAGGTGTTGCAAAAGATTGGTACTATGGCATACAAATTGGAGTTTCCTCCTTCGTCGCGAGCGCATCCAGTTTTCCATGTTTCATGCTTAAAGAAGGTTATAGGTGAAAAACTTCCAGTTCAAACAATATTTCCAGAACTTGATGAGGAAGGAAAAATCATATTGGAACCTGAAGCAGTCATGGAAACAAGAAATCGACAGCTACAAAATCGATCAATTTCATAGTATCTCATCAAGTGGAAGAACTTACCCACTAAAGATTCTACATGGGAGGATGATAATTTTATACAGAAGCACCCAGAGCTACTCAAGCATGGAGGAAAGTACTCTTTTGAAGGAGAGGGGCATGTTAGGTCCCTATATTACTAGTGTACTCCCGTATTGTTTTTAGTGTAGCCCCCTTATTGTTATTGTTGTACCCCTGTAACCCCAATATTGTTATTATTGTGCCCTTACATTATTATTTTTAGGTCGGCTAGGATTTTGTGACCCCATGGACTCCTATATATAGAATGAGGTTTTTTCATTTGTATAATCCAAGAATTGTTCATTTATGTAATGTATTGGAGGTTGCCCCCTCAAAGTGGCTTATTTCTAAGGCGTTGATCTCTCTTCTCTTCTATTTTTGGAGTTGGTTTCATAACACTCACGCAAAGTCTCAACATTCTTGCTACAATGATTGCTCCTCTCTACCTTTGGTAAGGCATCGAATCTGCTCCTATGGGACTCTTCCTCCTGCATGGCCACACGATCTCCCCATCCTGGTCTCCTCTGCCCATATATTTTCTCCACTTCCTATTATATCCTGTGACACTTATGATCTCACTCCTCCAGTTTTTAAACCTTGGCCTACTCGTGCATCATAGACTCTAGCGCTATCTTCCTTCCATCCCAGCCTCCTCGTGTTTCAGCTCAGCTCTACAACTGACTGTAGTGTGCTCCTCTACCTATACCTTTGGAGACATCATGAGAAGAAAACATTTCTTCCATTGTGTAGACCTTCAAGCAGAAATGGCTCTGATTCATGGATAGCTGAAGATCATGGAAGAAAAACACCATGTGGACACAACCTTTCTCCAGCAACAGGCTCAGTCTTGTCAGCAGCAGCTTATAGCTGCCTCCAATCGATGTGCACATGTGGAAGAATCTCTACAGATCCTAAAATATAAGTTAGACAATCGCTCTGCTCCAAGCTCTAGCTCAAACAATGTCAAAAATGACAATCCAGATGACAATCAAGACAACACCGATGCCTCTACAAGATGACCAATCAGCATTGACTAATCCTCACTCCTCCCCTGTCTTTTTTGTTCATGTCTTTTAAATTCACACTTATGCTTTCGCAGTTTGTTAGAACTTACCTTGAATCTGTAATGCAATATAGTGTCAATAGTCGACACAATGGAGGCTCGGTATTTTGTCTTTATACCCCTCATTGGCTATCCTCACCGTCATCAGAATGTAACAGGAAAATATCTCCATTTTTTTTGGAATATAATATAGCAACCGACTTTGTAAAAAAAAAAATTAACAATTCACCCTGCTATAAAAATGAGTATTTTAGGCCTGAATATTGCCCAATTTTTTTTATAAAATTAGCGAGAGGCTCCTCTAAATACACCCACAAAAACCCATAAAGGGTTTGGGCTGAATAAATTGACCCCTGGTGACCCTGAACAAGTGTAAATTGCTCAATTTGGCTAGAAAATGCCCTACAGTTTAGATACTGCTAAATTTGGCCCAAATGTCTCTCCAAGAAATCCTCCCTAACTCCTGCAAATTTATCCCCTCAATCACCAAGCATATACCAACTCGAATGCTCCTCAAATTATGAATCTCTACAAGTGCACATAAGCTATCAGTAAACCCCTGTGGAGGCCCTGGAATAGATAAATCTGGTCCTCCATAATGCAGCACTCTCGGCCCTGCAAATCCCCAAGGAAAAACTCATCCTCCCTATGGATAATTCTCTACAAATTCTCTGGCCAAAACTCTAGTACCTTCTAGCTTATCTTAGACCCTTAGAATTTCCTTCTACGCCCTAAGAGAAGCATGCTCCAACTAGAAATAGTATTCTATGTAGCTCCTATAGAAGCCTTGATATGGACTCCTTACTCCCCTAGGGTGACACTCGAAGTTCACCGAAGGTAGAGGTGGAATTCTGCTTGGAATTCCTAGTGCTAAAAAACACTTTTCTTCTTGTGATAAACAACCCCTATAAAAAATGAAAGGTGAAATGTAATAGTCAAAAGATGATTAGAAAATGAGTCCATCCTCCTTTTATAATTTCTCCCCATGCTTCTAGACTCCTTTTTTAATTATTATTTTATAGGTGGGGGTCATTTTCCACCAAGTGAATTTTTCTTCCATTTTAATAAAATAATAATTTTCTGCCAATCTCCAATAAAATAATACTTACCACCTTTAAATAATATTTTCCCCTTTACTTAATATCACCAAAATGAATCAAAATTCCCATTCTCATAAAATTGGGGATATTACAGTCCTCCCCGCCAAATATTTCTTGTCCTCGAGAAATGTTGAAATAAGTGCCCCCTCTGCTTGCTAATTAGAACTATCATCACCAGTAATACCAGGGTCCCAAAAGTGCCACTGATTCAGCCCCGATATCTGCATTTTCTGATCATGATGGAATCTCTCAATATTAGGATCCCAAGGCATCTTGATCAATGTGAAGCACCCCTTGCTCCACTCACCGTAAAACCATGTATAAGATCTAGAAGCCCTCTGTATACTATCAATAAGTAGAGCATCATGATAATGTAGGACTCTGTCCAACTCTCCATAAATTTATCCTACTAGGTAGTCCACGTCATGCACACCAAGAGTAAACTTCTGAAGATACAACCCAATCCCTATGGGAAATAAGTCTCTCCTGCAAGAGCTCCTCCTGATATCCTCCTTCTGATAAACCTACCATCTTGATGAAGTCCCACATGCCATCAGTGTGTCACTAAAGCCAAATGGAAAATCTGAGTGATCTCCCCCTATAGCAGCCATCTCATCCATAAATTTCATTGAGTTGTCTAGTACTTTGATGCCTGGGTCCCATGCTCATCTAAAAAAAGTGCCAACATGTTGTCGTTGTGCAACTCTGACTCGAATAAGTTGGCCATCGTGTGCACACTGCAATCTCCTCCCCTGAAACCCAGAGGCGAAATATCGATGAAGGCCAAACTCATCCTACCCATATGTCTCTATGATGTCAATATCTACCCACCCATTTCTAGTATCAATCCTTAGTTGCAGTTGAAGAATCTTGCCTCGCTAAACAATGGAAGCCTCAATGATTCCCCATGTGTCAACCCCAAAGTGAGAAAGATCACCCTCTGCTATGGTCCTACTCCTCACAAGATGGAGTGGCTTGTCAAAAAACTGAATCCCTGGATCCCCTAGCCAGACCTGTTGCAACATAGTTCTAACAATTGTTGGAATCCATCTGTTCCTTGCCCCTAGTCCCTACATGAAACCAACATATAGGCCCCATATATCATGAACTAATCTGATGCATGCTAAACTTCCATGTGCCCACCACTTCATTGTACTGATGACTGCTGGAAGCCACATGTGCCAAATAACTACTCACTGAAGGCACCGAATAGATGGGTATATGATACTCACAATCGTCTCAATGTATCCAGATTTGTCATACTTCTATGAACCATCACCACTAGGTCTACCGTTCGCCCTCTCAATAATGTGCCAGTACAATGTCTAGAGGCTGGACACATACTGGAAAACTGCCTCAGTTGTACACAGTATCCTCTGCTCATGCATGATCTTGACATGCTCTATGGAAAGAGTGACACATGTCTCCCTCGTGAAGAAATCCCTAGGCCTAGGCTCACTAAAGAATGATATGCCACTCCTTCAGATAATCACCTCATCCCCCAACCTATGTTTATCAACTCATGCATCGACCCAATGCCACTGCTAAGAAGTCTCTCCCCTAGTGCGTTGAGTGTCATCCCAATATCTCGGGTGAGCTCCCTATCCCCTGCTACTCGCTCTCAGGGTTTTAAAGTACAACAACCAAATCCTTTGTTCTTGTAAGTGATTTGTTAGAAGGATAGGCATTTGATTCCCCATGGATACCATTTAGTATCACTCATCTGCGTCCCCGTCGATCCTGGGTGAACTACACCCAAAGGTATGCCCGATCTCTTCGTCCATAAGCCTCCTTGGAGGAAACCCTCCAAGACCACACCATGCAGAACCATATGCTCCTGCATCCCACCGAGTATCCCTGTAATCCCTGACCTAGCATTGTACCCTACAGAATTTCCCTATACACCATTGGATACCTCGTGTTATTGTTGTACCATCTTGTATCCTTCCTATGTCACTTTACCTCACACTCCCCATGTGTGCTTGATGTGATGTGAGTCACTCAATGAAACCAACAAGCTACATCAAACAACCACACATCTCCATGCTCCTTTATAGGCCACCGCTCATCACTTCATAACTCTATACAACGCTAGATTCTAGGGTCTAAATTGGGCTTGTATGCATCAGGCTTCATCCCTCTACATAACACTGGACTCTGTGGCATATCTCTGTGCACCCATGGGTACCATGCCTACCGTCGTACCACCCTGTATCATATGTCATCCCGCATGTGCCAACACATCCACTACTATACTAGTAAGCCATCCATGATGTGGGATACATCTCCCCATCTACCCTGAAAGACCTAAGCGGCCTGACTCCTCACATGCTAATGGGAATGACACTACTGAACCTATCCTCAATAGATTTGGTGTCCAATATACCAACGAGAGAGCATCGTCTCCATGTAATGCCTTGTCTAATATATTGTCGATGGCACCTCCTCCTACCAGCTCCTTCCAGAGTAGGCTAATCACCCTGCGACTCCATGCACAGTCAATATTCCAAGACAAATAACGGAAATTTTCTGCTCCCTTATCAAACCATCAAGTCACTAGTGTTGTTCGGGGCTATGATGGAGATTTGAAAATGTGTGTGTGCCCAAACGCCGGATCCATTATGATGCTACTACTATTACCTACCGGCTCTATGATGTGATGGGAAATCCCACCTAGATCCCAAAAATATTTTGTCCCTCAAGCCCCTCTGGTAATCCATAGCCTCTGCTAAAATGTGGCCATGGATGTATCAAACCACCTAGCCTGCTCCATCAAGTACCAACTCGTTACCTCTCGCCATCCAATCCCAAAGGAGGGATCGAATGTACAATCCCCTGTGGAAGGAACAAGCCCTCCAAGTTGATGCAGTGTCATATGCAGCTCATGTTGTTTAGTCCTGCTAACTTGGCCATCCCGTTGGGTATGTCTAGAAAACTCTACCTCCCTCAAACCAAAGTGTAAGGGTGGGATAATAACGTTGTAGATCCCATCAGTGTGCCTCTTAAATGAACTATGATTAAATCCCAACATGTGGTCTCTATGCTACCCCTCATAAATGGTTAGCCCAAAGGATGGTTGCACATCCTCCTCCATCATGGAATCAACATGAGCCTCCAACTGCTCCTCCATAGACTACCCAACATGCAAGACATGATCACTAGTCAACTGCAGGTGATTTTCGTCTAGTAACTATGGCATAGATCTGGATGCCTCTATACCTATCGACTCCTCATTAACAGTGGAGATGTCTCCTGACACCTCATCAACCTATGGTGCACTTCTATCACCTAAGTACTCGGTCACAACCCCTGATACCTCAACAACGAATGGTCTCATCAACAGATGTATGCTCTTTTTTCTCCTTTCCAACCATGGCCCCTTCAACTACTCCTTCATCTTTTGCCTTAATCCTCCTCATCATCCCTACATAATTCCAGTGGATTCCCATTGATTTGTGCATGTCTCTTAGTTCACAGAACTTCCAAAAAGAGAGGGATTCATGAATGCCATGCCCCAATGAATGATATGCCCTCCAATTTGTTGCAAATAACTCCACATCAGTTGCAATCTTGTCTTGCCATCTTGATGCATTATCCATAATTTTGGGCATAGTGGATTCGTTGTATAATTTAGAATGGTCCCTATTCTCAATTTCAGTATGAATTAGTTTCTTCCCCACATCAATCATCATTTGCTTCATCCTAATCACCTCATTCAAGGTTACTACCATGTTGTTTGATATTAACCTTTCTTTGGATCCCATGATTTCTTAGTCTTTTTTCTTTTTCTTTTTCTAATTCTAGTTTTGTCATATAATGTCCCATAGGCTGAGCCAAGATTAGGGCTCTGATACCACTGTAATATTCCTAGTTGGGAATTGACAGTAAATATAGAGCTATAAACTAGGAACAACAAGTTTTTGATTTATGGTAGCATTGGATGTGCTCTAGCCTTGTAATTTTGTATATAGGCTAAGACACATGTATTCCATAATACCCAGAAAGGAATTTGGAAAATTCCACTTAGATATGGTTTAGTTAAATTAAGTAATCATTTTTTAATGTTTTCCTAAGTCTAAACTTAGGGAAACTGATTAAATAAAGGGTATTAATTAAATTAAGTGTGAACCTTCTAGATAAAGTCATGGATCAACTCCCAGTTAATATTATCCCTTGATTATGTTTTAATCTTGGCTATTGAAGGGTCAACGAAATATTATAAGAAGAAGGGTTAGGGGCATATGGAAAACGCATTGAGAATTTGGCATTTTTGAGCTTGTGAGAGAGACACAACTTTTTTATCAAGATCGAATCACTAGGGCAAGGTTTTTAAAGTGATTTTGATTTAGTGATCAGTTCTAGAAAGGGGCAGATGCAGTCACTGGTGAGGAGGACCAGGAGTACATTTCAGAGAGAGATGCAGTAGTGACGTAGTAGAGGCAACGCAGTCATCTAGAGGTGTGACATAGTTCCTGAAGGGAATCACACAGAAGTGACACAGTGCCTTCTAGATTCAGTCTGGATATAGCTGGAAGCTGGGGTTTCTGAGCCAGTAGAGCCAAAACTCAGTTTCTGATAAGCTTGATTGTTGCAGATGAGGAGGTGATGTAGTTCCAGATCTTTCCCACGCAGGCTTACGCAGTAGCATCATAGGCATCACGCAGAGGAAGAGAAGGGCTTCACCAGCGAAGTTCCAAATCAGTCGAGGACTTGCAGAGTGAGGTATATCTCACATTTATTATGTTGCCGAGATTTTTGCTGAAGGGGAGTCGGATATCAACACCCTAGTTGTAGTCAAGATTCTGATGCTTAATAATATAAAACCCTCAGATCTATTGCACCGTTTTTCCCGAGTTGGGTTTTTGCGGGGACTTAGTCCAAAAATAATTGTTATGTATATTTTATTATTTATTAATTAGATTTAGTTATCTTAGGTTATTAGCTGAAAGGGCATGATCAAAGATCATGCCTCTTCGCCAAGGGACACCTTGAGGCTGTATTTAAAGCCTAGGCGATCCCTCATTGTAATCATCTCATCTTTCATCATTAATAATATATATTTATCAAGTTTTACCAGAGTTTTTACACTCCATTGGTATCAGAGCCATCGCTCTTCTGGATCTGTGGATCATCAGGTTTAAAAAAAAAAAAAAAAAATTCCAACGGAAATTTCAGGAATTTTTTTTTACCAAGTGCAGAATTACAATCTTCGCTACGCTCACCCTCCCCATCTCTCACATTACGCCCTCCCATTACACGCATTACACCTCCCCGTCTCACACAATACACCTTACACTTCCGCCAATTACCAATATCGATCTCTGTGAGATTATTAACAGGTTTCGGTGAGGTTTCGTTTTTTTTTAGCAACAGCTTCGGTGAGATTATAAATCGTGGGTTTATTAAACTGAAGGGGCTCATTTTTTTTAAAGCGGACGGTTGGTGACATCAAAAATAAAGCGATTTGTTATAAATCTAAACGGTGTGCCGGTTCGGTGAGATTAGGTTTCGGTGAGATTACCTATCATCTCTGTTAATAAAGGTTCGGGGCTCGTTTTTTTTTTAAAGCGGACGGTTGGTGACATCAAATATACATCAACAAATAAACGGCAGCAGATATACATCGACTTGGCAACGTTTAAATTCGGAACAGTGGTCAAACGGTGAAACAACGCAACGTTAAAATCAAAACAGTGGTCAAACGGTGAAACAGCGCAACGTTTAATTCGGAACAGGTATCGTTAAACGGAAATCATTTAAATAATCAATTCATTTTATATAAAAACATATGAGACAGCAACGAGCACACTTTAAAAAAAAAAAAATACGATTTTTTTATTATATAAAATATATAATATATAATTCAATTGATAATTATATATATATATATTATAATTATATAATTTATTTATATATATATTATAATTTTCATATAATAATTATATATATATAATAATTATATAATTAAATTATATATATTATATAATTTTTAATTAAAAAATTATATATATATAATAATTATATAATTTTAAAAAAAAAAAAAAATTAATTAATTAATTAATTAAATATTAATTAATTAATTTTAAAGAAAAAAAGAGGAGAAACTGGCAGAAAGGTATTCCCCACCTCATACACGCTCGATGTCTTCGTCAATGTCGATGGCGGAATTCCAGAAGAAATTAGGAGATCTTGAGAAACAAATTAATAATAACTCCGAAGAATTCGGAAAAAGATTAGTCAGTCTGGAAGGTACAGTTTCAGGGCACTCCAACGACATCAAAAAAATCCATGATACAACAAATCGAATAGAAAGACAAATGTGGCTAAATCATCACGAGACCACAGAAGCAATGAACAAGCAGAACGAAGCAATGAACAATATGACAGAACTCTTCAACAAGCTAAATGATAAAATAGATAAGTTGAGTCAGACACAATCCCCAACATCTCCTAACAGGGAACCAAATCAACAAAACAATTCCACAGATTCAGGGAACTCGGAAGAGCATCAGGAAAAGATTGATTCTCCACATCATCAAGAAGATAGTAATGCAGATTTTCAAAATAAGCAGCTCTGGAATGCATTCGCTAATCAATATCCCCTTCTTGTTCCACCATTAGCATATCAGCGCAAAGCCAAGATCGACCTACCCAAATTTGATGGTAATGAAAAAAATAGCGTTGCATGGTTTAATAAAGCAGAAGAATATTTTGAGATTTATGACATTACTAGTGATGACGAAAAATTAAGCATGCTTCCATGAAAATGGAAGGAGAAGCATATAATTGGTATATGTGGTGGAAAAAAACAACGCTCGCTATCAGTTGGAGGAAATTTAAGGATGCGTTCTTCAAAAGGTTTCAAGGCATAAAAGAAGAAAAGTTTTTTTCAACCTTTATCAAATTACGCCAAAAAGGAGATGTGGATGAGTACACTCGAGAATGGGAGACCTTGGCAACACGAGTACCAGGATTGTCGGAATCTCGTCTAATCCAGTCTTACATCTCAGGAATTAAAATCCACATACAGGAAGAACTAGAACTTCATGAAATTACGTCCGTAGAAGTAGCAAGGCAAAAAGCAAAAGCTGCTGAAAAGAAGTTTGAAAGATTATCAAAACCAGAAAAAGTATATTCGAGACGACGGTTTCCTCAATCTACAAAAGAAGATAACATGAAATATGTTCCACCACGCCTGCGTGAAGGAGACAAATCTAACCTGGAAATACAAAGAATAAAGGAAGGCAAATGCAAACGTTGTGGCGAAAAATGGGACCCTAAGCACAGATGTGCTAATGGGAAAGAAAAAAATCTGTATAACTGTGAAGCAACTAATGATTCTGACAATGATGATTCAGACATAGAAGGGATAGAAGACACCCTAGAATTCTCCCCAGAAGTAGATGGTGACAGCACCCCGCAAGTGTCATTATCAGCCATGACAGGTATATCACAACCGCAGACACTAAAATTAAGGGGACATATAAAGAAAAACAACGTAATGGTTCTCATAGACACAGGCAGCACGCACAATTTTCTAGATTCAACCATGGCCAAAAGACTCCACCTCTTTACCTTTCCCATGCCTAATATGAAGGTAATGGTGGCCGATGGTAAGAAGATTGAACAGGTAGGAAAATGCCATAAAGTCAAATTGCAGATTAAAGACTTTAATTTAGAATCTCCATTCTATGTCGTACCACTCGGAGGAGTAGATGTGGTTTTAGGAATTTAGTGGTTACAAACCTTGGGTACTTATTCGGCCAACCATCAGAAGCAGTTTATAAGCTTTAGGTGGGAAGGGCGGAAGCACAAGTTATTTGGATTCCAAGCCCCAGAAAATCAAATCGTATCATCATCCCAGATGATGAAGATGATCCGAAAGGGAGCGCCAGCCTATATAGTCGAATGTCATCATTTAGAGATGTTATCTACAAAAGTCAACCACGAAGAATCACAAGAGGTACAAGCTCTAGTTCAGAAACATGAGAAGGTATTTCAAGATCTACCAATGAAGATGCCTCCTCATAGGGAAATCGAACATACCATAGAAGTCAAGGCAGGATCAGACCCTGTTAACATCAAGCCTTATCGCTACCCACATCACCATAAAACGGAAATTGAGAAGATAATCCAAGACCTTTTAAAATGTGGGGTCATTTCAAAAAGTAAGAGTTCGTATGCTGCCCCAGTTATATTGGTAAGAAAAAAAGATGGATCGTTTCGGCTATGCATTGACTATAGAGGATTAAATAAGATAACCATTAAAAATAAGTTTCCAATTCCCTTTATCGATGAAATGTTGGATGAACTCCATGGCGCAAAAATTTTCTCTAAATTAGATTTAAGGTCAGGTTATTACCAGATCCGAATTAGATTGGAAGATATACCAAAAACTGCATTTCAAACACATGAAGGTCATTATGAATTTAAAGTAATGCCCTTTGGGTTAACAAATGCACCAGCTACGTTCCAAGCCACTATGAACGAGTTATTTCGTCCATATCTTAGGAAATTTGTACTAGTATTTTTTGATGATATTTTGATTTATAGTAAAACCTGGAGGGAGCATTTGCAACACTTGGATAAAATTCTCACGTTACTTGAAGACCATCAATTTTATGCAAAAAAATCTAAATGCACCTTTGGAAAAGAAGAAGTTGAATATCTGGGACACCTAATATCCCATGAAGGAGTAAAAGTGGATCCTTCTAAGATTAAGGCTATAAGGGAATGGAATAAACCAGTGAACATATCCAAGCTCAGAGGATTTTTAGGATTAACGGGATATTATCGAAGATTTATTAAAAATTATGCGCATCGAACTGCACCTCTTACAAATCTTTTAAAGAAAAATCAGTTTAAATGGAATGAAGAAGCAGGGAAATGTTTTGAAGATTTGAAGGAAGTAATGGCTAATGCACCAGTATTGGCAACTCCTGACTTTTCTAAACCATTTTTCATTGAATGTGATGCCTCGGGATTCGGTATTGGTGCAGTATTAATGCAAGAAGGGCACCCTATTGCTTTTGAAAGCAGAAAACTAAATAAACGTGAGCGTCTCAAGTCCACATACAGTAAGGAAATGCTCGCAATTATGCATGCATTAGCCAAATGGAGACAATATATGTTAGGAAGTAAATTTTCCATCCGAACTGATCATAACAGTCTTCAGTATCTCCTTCAGCAAAAAACACTCTCTGAAGAACAACAAAAGTGGATCGAGAAGATTGCCGCTTTTGACATGGAGATATTACACAAGAAAGGAAAGGACAATGTAGTAGCGGATGCCTTGTCTAGAAAAGATGAGGAAACAACATTACTTGCAGTTTCAATTGTTGTGCCTGAATGGCTTAATGAGATTAGAAGTGAGTACGCCAAAGATCCGGACATGTTGGCTATAATCAACAATCTCCCAGGGAATTCAAAATTTGAATGGAAGAACGATATCTTATGGTACAAAGGGAGAATTTATCTAAACTCCAAATCCAAGTTTATATCAAAAATACTCAAGGAATCACATGATTCCATGTCATCGAGACATGTAGGATATTTCAAAACCTACTACAATGCACGTCAGTCATTTTTTTGGAAGGGTATGAGTCACGATATTCAAAAATATGTTGCAGAATGTGACAAGTGTCAAAGAAATAAAACTGAAAACATTATGACACCTGGCTTACTTCATCCCTTAAATATTCCGGCCCAGAAGTGGGAAGAAATATCAATGGATTTTATTGAAGGATTACCTGTATCAGATGGAAAGGATAAGATATTCGTTGTAGTAGATAGACTCACTAAGTATGCTCACTTCATCGCTATTAAAAAAACAGACTCTGCAAAGCAAATTGCAGAGATATTCTGCAAACATATTTATAAACTACACGGCTTTCCGAAGGTTATTGTTAGTGACAAGGATGCCAAATTTAAAGGAAAATTTTGGAAGGAATTGTTCAACCATGTTGGAACCTACCTCAATATGAGCTCAACTTATCACCCTCAAACAGATGGGCAAACAGAGGTTGTTAATAAATGCTTGGAAGCCTACCTACGGTGTTATGCTACGGAGAAACAAAACAAGTGGGTCCAATGGTTGCATCTTGCTGAATGGTGGTATAATTCTACTTACCATACATCGACAAAAATGACTCCGTTCCAGGCTCTATATGGATATGAGCCTCCGAAGTGGAAAGATTTTGCTTCAATTCAAACTAATTTGCCAGTAGTAAAAAATCAACTAGAAGAACACCAAAAGGTCGTCCAAATTCTAAAAGAGAATTTGAGTGTTGCACAGAATCGTATGAAGCAACAAGCTGACCGTAATCTCACTGAGAGATCATTTGAAGTTGGAGACTGGGTGTTTGTCAAGCTTCAACCATACAAGCAGTTGTCCCTTAAACAAAAAGGAAAAAATAAATTAGCTCCAAAGTTTTATGGTCCGTATCAAATTATTAAAAAGATCAATCAGTCTCATTCTTCATACCTTTTATATAATAATATTTGTATCCTCATGGATATTTTCATATTCCAAGTTTTCTGGAGTAATTAACTTGAGAAGAAACTTTGTTCACTTCATTTGGTATCAGAGGTTGAGCCTTCCCGATACCAGTCGTGTTCACAATGTTTTCCATGTGTCCTGCTTAAAAAAGGCATTGGGTAACCATCAGTTGCCCCAAACAACACTGCCCATTTTGGATGATGAAGGCAAGCTCGTTCTAGAGCCCGAGGGGATCCTATCTACTCGTGATAAGAAGCTGCGCTCTCGTGTTATTACCGAATATTTAATCAAGTGGAAGGACTTGCCCATTGAAGAAGCATCTTGGGAGTCTGAAGCGTTTCGCCAGCAACACCCATCATTACGTATGCTTTGAGGACAAAGCATCTTAAGAAGGGGGCAATGTTATGTATATTTTGTTATTTATTAATTAGATTTAGTTATCTTAGGTTATTAACTGAAAGGGCATGATCAAAGATCATGCCTCTTCGCCAAGGGACACCTTGAGGCTGTATTTAAATCCTAGGCGATCCCTCATTGTAATCATCTCATCTTTCATCATTAATAATATATATTTATCAAGCTTTACCAGAGTTTTTACACTCCAATAATTGTGTCAAATGTGGATGTTTTTCATTGTATTTTGTTCAGTTTGTTTCAGCACTTAGATTTTTTCCGCAACATTATTTGTGTAGATTGCTTTAGTAATTACTTCGATATTTCAGTTTAATGAAATAATTATGAAAATTAATAGGAGAAGTAATTCATATTTGTTGTAGTCGGAATCCAGATTTAGGATTTTTCACATGGTATCAGAGCTTATTCAAGCTGAAGTGTAGGAGAAACAAGAGTGAACCAGAAGATAAACACTGAAGAGATTGGAAACTGGGTAAGCAGCAGTAGACTACCCCAATAGTTACGCAATACAGGCCAGGAGGGCAATCCAGCGCAAAAAGAGCTCGCTCTGAGAGAGTTGACAGAGGTGTAAGCTTTTTCAATTTCAGAAGAGGCAACATAGCAGACCAACGTAGATGAAGGACACAGTAGCTGCACAATAATGAAGCTAGTCCATAAGCGTCAGAAAATTTCTAAAAAACATAGTTGGGGGATTTCTTGACCTCATATAGTTCTCTTACTCAAAGAGACTCAGTTTGTTTTCTCGTGCAGCAACAGAAGCATTGACTTACTCCTCAAGGAGTGTGTAAGTCTAGCTGATAAGAGGGTTAAATGGAGAAGTAGACAGTTGAGAAGATGGCCAACAACGGATTGCGTGACCAAGATAGGTTGAACAGTGCCTCCAACTATGTCATTTGGAAGTCAAGGATTCAGTTTCTCCTTGATGAGCATGATCTAAAGACCCTCATTGACAGTGCAGTTGCAGAGCCACTGGATACAACACATCTAAAAGCCTTCCAGAAGAACATGGAAAGAGCTAAACGATTGATCCTAGATAGCGTAAAGGATCACATCATACCCCACATAGCAACAAAGGACACTGTTAGAGAAATGTGGGTAGGGCTGGAAAAGCTATATCAAGGATCTTCCGAGCAACAGAAGATGTATTTGGAGGAGAAGACGCGTAATACCATGATGAAGAAGGGAGAGCGTTTTGACTCTTTCCTGTCTCAAATTCAGGAAAACCGATACCAGCTATCAGCAGTGGGATCAACACCTAGAGACTCAGAGTCGGTAAGGCTCACTCTGAACTTTGTTTCAGAAGACTATCAGGTCTTTGTCAAAAGAATTCTGGGCAGAGAAAGACTCCCAGGATGGGAAGCGATTTGGGCAGCCTTGTAGCAAGAAGAGTTGAGGAGATATCTCCTCAAAATCCATATTGAGGATGGCAGCAGCAGTTCGAAAGTCAAGAAGGAGGAGGAAGAAAACACAACCATAGCATCAAAGGGGAAACAAAGGCAGAAAAATAAATATCTATCCAACATCAAGTGCTTTAGGTGTGGGGAACTGGGACATTATGCCACACAATGTCCTCTTAAGAAAAAGGACAAGGAGGAGAATCAAGATCCTCAAGCCGGAGCTAGCAAGATTGAGGCAGAAGCTAATTGTCCTATGTTAGCTCATATTTCGAAAGGAGGGAAGTGGGCTGACTTGGAGTTGTAGATCAAGAATCTACATGAGGAAATATCCTTGAGTATTTCCTAACTCTTATATCGCATGCGAGCTACGACATTTTTAAGACAGTAGAAGAATGGACAGTTGTAGTGGAAGATGAGGAGACAGTGCAGTGGCTAGCAGTACTAGAGCCTGATCAGCGCGGAGAAGGAGCAGCAACAATAGTAGTTGAGCAGTAGTAGTGCAATGAATAGTGGTGCAATGCAGTGCGATGAAATTCTCAGGCAGTGCAGAGCAGTAGAAACGCAACAATAGTGCAACATATTCAGAGAGCTAGAGTAGAACTTAGCAGAAGATAATCTTACTATCCAATATCCAGTTTTACTTGTCCGATTTCGGATGTTTTACTATTGCAATTAGAAACAGTGCAGAAGTGTAGCAATAACAGTAGTTGAGAAACAACAACAGCAGTGGAGCAGCAACAACATAGTGCATAGTGGTGCAGCATAGTGCAAAGCAATGCTCATGCAGTGCAGCAACATGGTTGTAGAATTCAGAGGGAGTTGCAGTACAGTAACAGTTGGCACAACATGCAGAGTCATCAGTAGTACAGTTGCAACATTTTTTTCACTGTTGGTGAGCAACATCAACAATACAGCAGTAGATGTTACAGAAGTCAGAGCAGCACATAGAGTTGTATTGTTATAACACTTTCCTCGCTAAGAGGGAGTGTTGATTTATGGTATCATCGGACGTGCTCTAGCCTTGTAATTTTGTATATAGGCTAAGACACGTGTATTCCATAATACCCAGAAATGATTTTGGAAAATTCCACTTAGAGATGGTTTAATTAAATTAATTAATCATTTTTTTAATGTTTTCCTAAGTCTAAACTTAGGGAAACTGAATAATTAAAGGGTATTAATTAAAATAGGTGTGAATCTTCTAGATAAATTCATGGATCAACTGCCAGTTAATATTATCCCTTGATTATGTTTTAATCTTGGTTGTTGAAGGGTCAATGAAAGATTATAAGAAGGAGGGTGAGGGGCCTATGGAAAACACATTGAGCATTTGTCATTTTCGAGCTTGTGAGAGAGACACAAAATTTTTATCAAGATTGAATCACTAGGACATGGTTTACTAAGTAATTTTGATTTAGTGATCAGTTCCAGAGAGGGGAAGATGTAGTAACTGGTCAAAAGGACCAGGAGTACATTTCAGAGAGAGAGGAAGTAGTGACGCAGTAGAGGCAGCACAATCATCTGGAGGGGTGACACAGTGCCTTCTAGATTATGTTTGGAGATAGCTGGAAGTTGGGGTTTCTAAGCCAGGAGGGAAAAAACTCAGTTTTTTATTAGATTGATCATTGTAGAGGAGGAGGTGGCACGGTTTCAGAGCTTGCCCATGCAGGCTTACACAGTAGCAACGTAGGCATCACGCAAAGGCGGAGAGGGGCTTCACCAGCGCTGTTCCAGACAAGCCAAGGACTTGCAGGGTGAGGTATATCTCACATTTCTTCTGTTGCTGATATTTTTTGTGAAGGGTGAGCCAGATATTGGCACCCTAGTTGTTCTCAAGATTATTTTGCTTAATAATATAAAATCATTGGATTTGCTGCACTGGTTTTTCCGAGTTGGGTTTTTCGGGGGACTTAGTTCAAAAATAAGTGTGTTAAATGTGGATGTTTTTCATTGTATTTTATTCAATTTGTTTCAACACTTAGATTTATTCCACATCATTATTTGTGTAGATTTCTTCAGTAATTACTTCAATATTTCACTGTAATGAAATAATTATGAAAATTAGTAGGAGAAGTAATTCAGATTTGTTGCAGTAGGAATACAGATTTAGGATTTTTCACACAAGAAAAATATATAGGCAAGCACCCAAATTAGAACACCAATTGATATGAGTAGAATGTATGAACCATTTTATTAATATGGGTAAATATGAGTACAAAATGCGAGAACAATGGAACTTGGTCTTTCCAAGAAATCTATTCAAACACTAGGTGAAATCTCGCTAGCCTACCTGCTAAAATGGCTCCAAACTGATAATACGCTCTTCCAAGAAAATATCCTATGGACTGCCAAATGGAATTTGATGTTATACTCAAAATAATGCCTCGAATGCTCTGAAATTGTAGCCGTGAGCTCCTCTCCTCAAACCCAAAAAAATCCTAGAAAAGGTTTGGCATATCTCCAAGCCAAAATCGAACCCACAAAATGATGCAAATTCCCCAACTAATAAGCAATTCGCCTTGCTATAAGAATGAGGATTTTATGCCTGAATATTGCCCAAAAAATTCTATAAAATTAACCAAATACTCCTCTCAATAAACCACAAAAATCCAGAAAGAGATTGGGTTGAATCCACTGACCCTCGGTGACCCCCAACAAGTGTAAATTGCTTAATTTGTCTAGAAAATTCCCTACAGTTTAGATACAGCTAAATTTGGCCCAAATCTCCCTCCAAGGAATCCTCCCTAACTCCTGCAAATTTCTCCCCTCAATCACCAAGCAAATCCCAACTCAAATTCTCCCCAAATTCTGAATCTATGCAAGTGCACAGAAGATGTCAGTAAACCCCTGCACAAACCCTATAATAGATAAATTTGGTCCTCCAAAATGCAACACTCTCAGCCCTACAAATCCCCAAGGAAAAACTTGTCCTCCCTATGGATAATTATCTGCAAATTATCTGGCCAAAACTCCATTGTCTACTAGCTTCTCTCAGCCCCTTCAAATTTCCTTATGTGCCCTGAGAGGAGCATGCTCCAGCTGGAAATAGTATGCAATGTAGCTCCTAGAGAAGCCATGATATGGACTCCTTCTTAATCCCCAAGGGTGACACTCGAAGTTTACTGAAGGTAGACGTGAAATTATGTTTGAAATTCCTAGTGCTAAACAACACTTTTCTTCTTCTGCTAAAACACCCCAAGAGAAAATGAGAGGTGAAATCTAATAGTCAAAATATGATTAGAAAATGTGTACAACCTCCTCTTATAATTTCTCCCCATGCTTCTAGACTCACTTTTTAATTATTATTTTATTGGTGGGGTCCATTTTCCACTAACTTGATTTTTCCTCCATTTTAATAAATAGTACTTTGTCATCAATCTCCAATATATATACTTGCCACCTTTATCCAAAATAATATTTTCCCCTTTACTTAATATCACCAAAAAGAGGCAAAATTCCCATGCTCACAAAATTGGGGATATTACATTGATCTTGTATAACCACTTCAAAGTTACAACATATTTCCCTTTAGGTCCCAAAATAACATCCCATACATCTTTCTTCATAATCGATTCATATTCTTCGACCATGGAATCCTTCCAAACCTGCTCTTTTATTGCTTCTTCAAAGGTGGGAGGTTAAAATTTTATTATAGAGCTCATAGCTACAACATATCCATGATACCAACATGGCTTCTTTCTTTCTCTAAATGTCCCTTTGGAAAGAACATATCTCTTAGCATCTTGTAATGTATCTCTAAGCCACGATGATATTTTCCCAGCAGGGGAATCACATGGAGGAGAGTCTAAGGGGTCCATAGGCTCCATGGGATCATCAACAATGTCTTTCTCAGATTCCAACACAAAAGGATCTTGTACTAGGTCCATATCATCATCTTTCTTCTCTGAAGGAAGAGGTGGAGGAATGTCCCTTGATTTTCCAAGGGGGCAACATCTTCATCGAAATTTACATCCCTACTAGACTCGATCTTCCTTTGACCATATATGTGTGTGTGTGTGTTTGTATCCTATATTTTTCATAGTATCCAACAAAAGTACCTTTTTTTTTCAGTGGCTTCCAGATTGTTCCTTTCATCCTTCAGCACATGAAAATATACAGGGCAACCAAATATCTTGAGATGTCCAATGTCGAGCTTCACACTTTTGAATACTTATTTGGTAGTCTTGTTATCCAAGGCTTGATGAGGAACCTTGTTTTGAACATATACCGTTGTATTTGTTGCTTCTCCTTAAAGGAACTTTGGTAGCTTTTGATCATGCAACATAGCTCGGGAAATTTCCACTATGGACCTATTCTTTATTTCAACCACTCCATTTTTCTCAGGATATAAGGTACTATAGTTCCTTCTTTATTGCAGCTTTCTTGCAAAAGTCAATGAACTCATTTGAAATATATTCTCCAACATTATCAGACCTAAAGGCCTTGATTTTCTTCCCTATTTGTTTTCTACCAATGCCTTCAAGTCCTTGAACATATACAAATCCTCATCCTTATGCTTCAAGTATTATATCCATGTCTTCCTGGAGAAATCATCAATAAATTTTATGTAGTAAATATGGCCACTAAGAGAATGGACAAGTATGGGTCCACATAGGTCAGAATGAACGAATTGAAGAATATCATTTGTCCTTTTCTTGTTGGAGGGGAATGGACCATTGCTAGAAAATGTCTTCCATTGACTCTATAGAGTCCTTCAACTCTATATCTCAGTGTAAAATCATCCATCATATGGGATTCCATAGGCTAGGTGAGGAATTTTCCTCTTGTGAAGGCTACTCTCATCCCTTTGTCTTCCAAGGAATAAACATATACCAATTGTTTCTTTAGTCCCAAAACATACATCATGTCATGAAGAAGAAAATATTTCCCATAGTCCAAATGAAATTTTACGAAACCAAAACCTTCATAGGATGAGTAATGTTGTCCCTAGCAATGATCTTTAGACTTGTCTCCCTCTCAACCATATTTGAGAGGACTTCGATATGTCTAGAATCCCCACTATCTACCAACCAACTATCATACAAATCTGGAGGGGAAGAAATAGGAATATATTTAGATTGACTAGAAGTTGTATTATTTTCATACATGGAGTTCCTTTACTTATTTTGAGGACAATGTCCTTCTTCACGATCATTTTGAGCATCTCTTCTTCTTTGATCATATCCTCTTCTATTATTGAACCTACTATTGTTGAAGCCATGAATTTTTTTGTACCTTGACCTTGGAGAATTCCTATTTTCCCAAAAATCTTGAGGATAATGGCCAAACCTGTGACAATTATAACATTCAATATTTGACATATCCTTGTCCCTTCTTGATCTTCTATTAGAGTCCCAGAATGTTGGAGCAGGCTTCCTTGTATTAGATGGACCTCCTCTACCTTTCATCTTCTTGTCTCGTGCAACAAAAGAAGATGAATCTCCTTCTTCATGATGTTGAATCTTTCCTCTAGAGATCATCCTGGTTTCCTCTTGAGTGCATTTTCCAACTAGCTCATCAAATGCTGGAAATTGATTATTTTTTTATAATGGTAGTGATGAAGGTTTCCCAAATTATCTTTCAAACCATCAATGAGAAATTTCTTAGCTTTGATATCACTTTTCTTGTACTTGGACTTGGCGGAAGAAGGAGCATTCTTTGGAGGCTCATGAACTTTTCCTTCTGCATATTCCAAGACATCATTTTCATCCAATATCACTTCCAACCTGATCTTCCAAGTTGAAAAATATGAAGAGTAACCCAAATTCTCAGAGTCCTTGAGGAAAGAGGTAGTCATTTTGATCAAATTAGATGGGCTCCTTTAGATTCTTCTAAAGATGATTTTTTTAGTCTCTTGTCTCCTTTGGTATTTTCTTCACCTTGGCTCTAATACCATGTTAAGTTTCAATTGTTCTATGATGTTACAATCACTTTAGCCCAATTCTTAACTTCAATTAGCAATCAATTCAATCTTCCAGTAATAAATAGAAATTGTAGATAGAACAGTAAATGCAATGTAAAATAAGAGACAATCATAAGCAATGACAAGAGACACGAGAATTGGTCAAAGACCAAGGGAAAATCCCACAAGGGGGGAAACTATTTAAAATTATTCTTCTTATTAGATTGTCATAAAATGTTCAACAAACAGAGTAAAATGATCCAATTCATTAACGAGTCAAAGTCAATCCTTTGACTATCAACAAATTAAACCAACCAGTATCAAATGCTGAACCAATAGCCAAATCTGTCCCAATTCAACTATGGTCAAAGATTCGGCCTCCAATGTTGGTTAAACCTCATTCAAAATAGTCCCAAAAATCACAGTCAAACCCAATCAATAGAGAGAATATCTACATTCAAAGTTTGCAGTTAACTGCAGTCAACATGCCCAAAAAACCTTGGTCTTTGTGCCAATAAATGCAACCTCCCAAAACAGGTCCAAATCTAGTTCGACCAAGTCAAAGAGTACCAAAACAAAGCTGATAAAAAATAGTCAAAATTTCTCAAACATAAGTACAATTCAGTCAATAGAAAAGAAAACCTTCCTCCTTCACATGTGTGAAGAGAACCTTGCAAATTTTAAGATGTACAAACCAATAGAATAAGAGAGAGATGCTTGATGTGATTTCTCCAAATGAGGTGCCCTGACTTGTATTTATAGGTGTAGGAGGAGGGATAATTTGTCTTCTAGGTCGATCTAGACTTTTGTGCCATTGTGGGTTTTCACTTTAAAAAATAATTTTCCTTAACTGAATTAAATTCTTCCAAGGGAAATTTGAGGCTAGTTTGGATGAGGAAGATTGTCCAATGGAGGGAATTTTTCCCTGAGCTTCCAAATTAGCAACATAAAGTGGATTAGCTATATTTTTTCCTAAATTCACTAAAAGACATCCTACGAATGAATTTCCATTAGATGTCATAAAAATAGGTTTTGTATGTGAAGAAAATCACTCAAGTGACAAATTTCCATCTTTTCCAAGTTTGAAATTTGTATAACAAGGAGAAAATGGGAGCATGGAGAAACTATGCTTTGTTAATCAAAAGAGGCCACAAGCCCCCAGGTAGTTTCAACAAGGTATGAAATACCATTCTCCTTTTAATAAATTACAATGCACACTTTCAACCTTGGTGTCCTCCAAACCCTTCACCCTATTTTATGCCCACTATATTGCCTTATTCTCCCCAAAATATTATTCCTCCTTTTCAGCCATATCCACACCAACCTCCTCAATGGGGTAATTCATCCTCAAGATGGATACCTTAGGAAACTTGACCATGTGCCTTGATGCCTCCTCCTCCTCAACCACAAGTACCCCAAAATATTCCTCCAAAACAACCTCGATCTCATCCCAACCAAACCCAAATCCCAACAATAAGAAGACTCAACCAGTTTACAATAGAGAAACCACCTATCCAACTTATGTTGTAAAAATTCATGAGATCAAACTTAGGTATGGGAAGGTCCTTCTATATGCTTACTCTTCTTCTCCAATAGAAAATATAGTGGAAGAGAAGGGAGATCTTGTGCCTCAACTCACCCAAACTAAGCCTCCCTATCCTAAAATGTTGACCACTCACAAAGCACACACCAAAAAAGAAGTTGAACTTCTGGGAGAATTGAAAAAATCGTGTCAAGATTCCTATCCTTTAACCCATCAAGGATGTTCCTATATACAATAAGTTCATAAAAGAGGAATTTCTTAGGAGGATAGGGAGGAGAAAAAGAGATTACCCTACTATCAATGTCATAGGGAAACTATTTGATAATATGTTGGGAAGAGTCAACATCCCCAAGTACTTAGATCCTAGGAGCCTAGTAGTAGATGTACAAATCAATGATATTGTAGTTCCTAACACTCTTATTGACTTCGAAGACTATACTCAAAATAAATCTCCAAGGAGACTATAGTCAAACTCAATCTCCATAGATCTCTAAGGAAGACCACCATAGTGCTACAACTTGGTGATAGATCTATAGTAGCACTTGAAGGCATCATCAACGATGTCATGGTCTCTATTGATTCCTAGGAGTACCCCATATATTTTCTTCTCCTTAAGCCTAAGATCAAGTTTAATCAATACTCTCTCATCTTGGGAAAACCTTTGTTAGCCACTATTGATGCCTACATTAGTTTTAAGGCTGGAAATATGACTATCACCAATGGGAAATCTAAAAAAAAAACATGTATTATATCCAAATTCTCAACCTCTCATTGAGAATGATTTTGAAGAAGACTCTTTACTATGACCATCCTAACCTATATTTACTTTAGAAACCACTATTGGCAACAAAAAAATTCATGAAGATAATCTGATTAAGAAATTTTTGCTAATTAACTACCTTGTTGCCATGAATATTTATGGCTTAAAAGATAATATATAGGAAAACTTGGTTTTTCTCAAGATAGTTCATGGGTAGATCTGATAACTTCTATTTCTAAGAAAAATAATGTGAAAAACATAGAAATCGTCCCCTCCAAAACCTTGAAAATCAACCCCTTTTTCTCAGTTGATCAAGCGGGCCAACTACTCACTGCCTTGAAACATGTTGATGCATTTCGAAGGGACTATAAAGGAATGGAGTTAATCCTTTTATATGCACTCATAATATATATATCAAGGAGGATCATAAAATTGTTTGTGATCCTCAGAGGTGAATGAACCATGCATTAAAAGATATTATGAAAGATGAATTACAAATTTTGTTGGATTTTGGATTCATCTATTAAATCTTAGATAGTGAATGGGTGTCTCCCTTAGTAATTGTCCCTAAAAGGAATGGAAAATGGAGAACTTGTGTTAATTATAGATAAATCAACAAAGACATTAGAAAGTATCATTTTCCCTTTCCTTTTATTGACCAAGTTTTTGATGTCCTTGCAGTGAGAAAGTTCTCCTTCTTAGATGGGTTGAGTAGGTACAACCAAGTCCACATCAACTCTGAACATCAGGATAAAAGAACTTTCACATGTCCATGGGGAACCTTTTCTTACAAAGTTCTTCCATTTGGTTTGTGTAATGCCTTGCCACCTTCTAGATGTTTGTGTTGAGTATATTCCATGACCTTGTGCATGATTAAGTGGAAATATACATGGATGATTTTACACCCTACAAGGATGATTTCCAAGAGGCTCTCTCCAACTTATGCAAAGTTTTGCAGAGGTGTAAAGAAATGAACCTCTCCCTAAGCCAAGATAAATTCTTGTTTTTTTATGAATGAAGGGATTGTTTTAGGGCACTTTCTCTCTAAAAAATAATCCAAGTAGATCCTAACAAAACATTACAAAAAATTTGAGCTAAAAAATGGTCCTAAAAACAAAATTGTACAACAAAAATAAACTTTATAAGAAACAATAGGATTCAATATGATGATGTCAACCATAGGGGTTGATTTACCATTTTTGGAGTAAAAATATAAAATTAAATAAATAAAACTATTTTTTCAACTCATATTTTCAACTTATCTCCCTACAATTTTACTCAAATTTCGAGCAGGAGCACTCGATGGATGCAAAATTTAATTTTTCATCCAAGGAGTACGCGTGTTGCATACCTTTGATAGACCTTAGTACATGAAAAAGGTGATTGCAATCACGTTTTTAGATGAAAAATTAAATTTTGCAACCAATGAGTGCTTTTGCTCAAAATTTGAGTAAAATTGTAGGGAGATAAGTTGAAAAGCAGTTTTTTTCCCCTCCAAAACTTAAGGATCTAATCTAATATTATTTTATTATTTCCACTATTATTTTAAAATATTCCTTAGGAGGGTCATTTTAGACCTCAAAATTTATCTAATTTAGCCATCATAAAAAAGGTTCATGTTCCTAAAAAATAGAAAGGCGTTAGAAGTTTTCTAGTCCTTGTTGGATATTACAAAAAATTCATCAAATATTTTTAGGAAGATTACTTCTCCTTTATTCTCACTACTGACAACAGATGCATAGTTTTGTTGGAAAAATTTATGTCAGAAGGAATGTGAGGAAATAAAATAAAAACTAATCATTGCACCTCTCCTTAGGGGTCGAAATTGGATTTTTATCTTCCATATCCATAAAAATGTATAAGATAAAGTAGTCAGGGCAGCACTAGGACAACTCGAAGGTAAAATTCCCTATGCCTTTTATTTTACTAGTATAAATTTGTCTAAGGTTAAACTTAACTATAGAGTTACTAAAAAATAACTCGTTGTACATTCTCTGAAAAATTTTAGGCATTACATTACTAGCTATCAGGTATTTCTACATATTGATCATGCAACAATAAAATACTTAATGAATAAACCATATGTGAATGCTAACATAATTAGTTGGTTATTTTTGTTGCAATAGTTTGATTTAACTATGTTGATAAACCTGGGAAAGAGAATGTTGTTGCAGATTTTTTTTCAAGACTAACCTTTTTTATAGATGATTAAAAAGTGGTGGATGAATAGCTCTTAGAAAATCTTCTCTTTTCTATATCACTCTTATCTCCATGGTGTTGATTTTCTATGTGCAATCAAGAATAGCACAATATTTCTGAAAGACTAATAATTAATTTTTATGTTGATCTTCTTTTAAATTATTCTAATCTATCATACAACAATTATACTTTAGAAATTCAACAATACAAGAAAAATAGAACAATAGATATCACAATGCACAAAGACAAGACAAGATTTACCTTGGGAAAACCCACTAAGGGGAAAAACCCAACAAATTTTTCAATAGAGAAATTTTTTGTTCAACGAGAGACACACCTAGACCCTCTAGTCATTAACTAGGTCACACCTGGTCAAACCATCCAAGTCAAGCCTACCAATCTGATCCAACACTTCGCTCTGTCGATCTGCCCCATGATTTTGACCCATCTGCAACTGCCATAATCCCAAAATTTAGGCCCCCAACAATTGCCCAAAAATTTCGTCACTTGCAACAGATCCTGACCAGAAATATGAAAATTGAAAAGAGAGAGTCTATCCACACGTGTGAGATTGAGAGAGAGAAAGATATATAATTCATCCTTCTTTTCATCCTATTTGTCCATCTTGATCTTCACTAGGACGCTTGAAAATTGTCTTCTTAAGATAGTGTGAATTGGTGCCATGAGAAGGAGTTCGAGTTGCCTTTATATAGTGATTTTCCTAGGTTGAAAGGATGTGTCCCTACTTGTGCCGACTTGACTTGGAGGGAAGATGACTTGAAAAACTTGGAGGCAAACATTTCAATTTAAAAAATTCAAACTTTCCTCTTTTAAAAGTATAAATGGGACTTCACTCAAAATATAATTTTCTATTAACTCTAGCATTTAAAATATTCTTTATAATATTAATATAAATACATCGACCAACTATATGTTATGAAGACCGACCATATTTACAAAATTCAACACTCCCTCTAAACTAGGGAGGTATTCATAATGACTGTCATAGATTTTCTCAAGTTGAAAATTTTCTCTAATAAAATTTTGTATCAAATCGTCATCATTATTAGCATTATCATCTACCATCAACATATTCTAATATCCATATATTGGTTGGTACATAACCCATGAATTATCATCAGCATATCAAGACTCACTCTCTTAGAGTAATCGTTCCTCAAATCTCAAGGCCTCTCACTATTCCAAAATGTTGAGATACTAACTCAACTAGAAGGCAGTCACTCACCCTTCTTGGTAAGCACTTTGGGCCTAGACCTCACTCAACCCTTCCTTGGTTAGTGATTGGGTCATGATTATGAAAATACCTCACTTAACCCTTCCCTAGTGAGTGATTAGGTCCATATGATGAAAAACCTCACTCCACCCTTCCCTAGTGTGTGATCGAGTCCAAATTTTGAAAGACCTCACTCCACCCTTTCCTGGTGTGTGATCAATTCCAAATAATGAAAGACCTCACTCCACCCTTTCTTGTTGTGTGATCGGATCCAAACCTTACTCAACCCTTCATGGGGAGTAATCATGTATCCTCACCGAGAGGAACTCACTAAACCATATCTGGTGAACAATATGGGCCTCTCGGACCATTCTCCGTATCAGGAGAATCTCCATCCATGCTGGTATCAAATCAACACTCCCTCTCAACGAGAGGGGTAATATCCACAAGCCCCATCTTGTCTCTAAAGTACAAAAGCTTATCTTTGGTCAACAACTTTGTTAATATATTAGTTGTCTGCTCATCAGTGGAGATTTACTCGAGCATTATTGCTCTCCTTTGTACCATGTCATAGATGTAATGGTACTTAATTTCAATATTCTTCAACTTGTCATGGAACACAGGATTCTATGAAAGATTCACATAGCTTTTATTCTCACAGTGTATCACGGTCGGTTCCAACTCTTTATCGAAAAATCCTGCAAACAAATTTTGAGGCCACACTACTTTTGTACATGCTTCATTGGCTACAATATATTTTGCTTCTAAAGTGTTGAGTACAATCGATCCCTGCTTCCTGCTCATCCAAGATATCATAGTGGAGCCCATGGGGAATCATACCCCCGAATTTCTCTTCCTAGCATCATCACTTCCCGCCCAGTCAACATTTTCATATCTCTGATGTTGTACATCCTTGTTTGCAACATTTCTCAATTCATATTTCACAATAATACGTAGTTATCTCAAAATGTGCTTCACTGCAATCCATTGTTCATGTCTCGGTTCCACCTAGAGCTGGCTCATTGTGTTCATTGCAAAGAAAATGTCTGACCTGATGTTAACCAAATACATCAAGGAGTCAATCAATTGTTGGTACACATATGGATCTACCAATATAGATTCGAAGCCTCTTAAATTTTTCAAGTTATTCACCATGGGAGTAGCCATGGATTCATAGTTCATCATGCCAAATTTTTGAAGTATATCAATAACATACTTTCCTTGACCAAGGAATAATTCGCCAGGTTTTTTCCATACTTCCAGCCCCAATTAATAATGCATTAAACCAAGATCCTTCATATAAAATTTAGAAGTCAAGTTCTTTTTACACTGAATGATGAGAGGCTCAACACCTACCATAAATAAACCATCAACATATAGCAACAAGATCACATGTTCATTCTTCACAACCTTAAAATGAAGGTTTCAATCCACATAAATCTTAGTAATTCCCAATATTTTCATATTGCTATCAATTTGAGCATATGAAGCTCTTAGAGTCTAATTGAGTCCATATAAGGCCTTCTTTAACATGCAAACACGAGATTCCTTTCCATGCACCTCAAAACCTTAAGGTTGCTTTATGTACACCTCATCCTCAATCACACCATTGAGGAGAGTAGTCTTCATGTCCATCTAATTTAAATTCCATCCCAACAAAGAAAAAAAGAAAAATAATAGAT
The DNA here is from genome assembly GCA_034641835.2 of Pinus albicaulis. Lineage (NCBI taxonomy): Eukaryota > Viridiplantae > Streptophyta > Pinopsida > Pinales > Pinaceae > Pinus > Pinus albicaulis. The sequence goes on along the minus strand of CM076574.1, from coordinate 164,481,190 downwards.
CTAATGGAGGTGTGCCTAGAATCTAGAGCAAAAGTATCATCATGATCTTCTCCCTCTTTCTGAGAGAACCCTCTAGCCATGAATCACACCTTGTATTTATCAATATTTCCATCTCCAACATGCTTGATCTTGTATATCCATTTGGAAGTCACCAATGACTTCCATTCCATCATTGAAACAATCTACCAGACATCATTCTTCATGATGGATTAGTATTCTTCATTCATGACCTCCTTCGTACTTGTTGGCTAGTTTCTTCTTCATAAGTGGAAGGATTTACATCAATAATATAAATCATAAGAGCTGCATAGCTAGAAAATATTTTAGGTTTTTCAATTTATCTAGATGTTCAATTAGGAGTTGCATGTCCTTCTGATTCTTCCAATGTAGATCTAAACCATACTAGGGTCTTTATGATTTCTGGAACAAAAACTGGTTATGCTGGTTCACAAGACCCTTCTAGCTCTTCAGGAAATTTTGTAGAAATCAAGCACTTTTACTTTGAAATCCTCCTACTTTACTTCATCGTAGGAATCCTTGGAGACTTCCTTAGACTTCTAATACACAACTTCCTCATCAAAGGTGACATCTCAATTGACCTTAACCTGTTACTTCTTTGGAATGTAGATTATATAGGTCGTTGATGAATCACTATAACCAACAAATATGCCTTTCTTTCCTCAAGGTTCTAACATGTTCCTTTTATCCTTAGGAACATAAATATAGACAGGGCAACCAAATATTTTCATATGTCCAATGCTTGGATTTTGTCTAGAGAACGCTTCTTCAGGAGTCATATCTTCTAGAATTCGACAAGGACTTATGTTTTGAATATATACAACTATCAATGGTGTTGAAAATACAACTATTGTCGGTCTTCATAATTAAATTCAAATGTACTATTGATGTGATTATTATATTAAATTGTTATTAAATTCATTATTATTATTATTTATTTTATAGTCAAGCATCTGTTGAGAAATCCTTCAAGGCGGCTTAATTAGGATTTTTATTATTTTTGTTTCTCTTTACTTGACATTTTCTTGTGAATTTTCTTATTATTTCTTCTTTCAATTATTATATTCTTCTCATCAAGACAAATTCCAAACAGTGAAGATCAAGAACACAACATGTAGGAACTCAACTCAGGAAAAGCCCCTGTGAAGGGGAAAACATAGTCAAACTTTTACACTAGAAGATCAAATTGAGACAACCTAGACCTTTTGACCAATACAAAGATTCTCCTCCATCCATAAAGTCAACCTCCCATGGAGACACATTAAATTGTCCTGACATTTCCATTCTTGAAGCTCTTTTGGCAATCCTGAAGCGGGGTTCTCCACTTCAGTCCTGCAATTTCTGAGATATGTTTTGAACCTTCAGCCCCTACAGCTAGGTCATGGATCCTTCACACTTGTGGCATACACTTATATATTTTTCTTAACTTATTTCCCACCTCTTTTCTTTACCTTTTCTCCTATTCCTTTAGACTTCACACCCTTTTCTTGGCATTTTAATTGCAGAAGAAATCCATGCTTATCATCATCCAAAGTAGGTTGAATGATTCGTATATATAGTTGTTCGAAGATGTCCCTTTTGAATATGACTTGAGATGAGGGAAGGCCGACTTGATGGTGGAGGAAATAATGACTCGATTACAACAAAATAATTTTTATTTCTTGACATGCAAAACCAAGAATGGTTTATGACTTTGACTTGGACTTTAAATAAAATCCCTAGAGCACATAATGGGTGCTTTGAACTATTGACCATTGACCCAAGCATGAAAACCATGCTTTAATAATTCAATTTCTTTTTAAAATAAAATTCCATTTTGTTTTATTTTGAAAAATACATTACACCATGACTCAATATAATTATGAAGACCAACACTAGTTACATTCTTCAACACTCCCTCTTAACTAGAGAAGTATTCTTAATTGCATATATACATAGGTATATGGAATATCTCAAAATGATATGTTCTACGAAGAGTCACAAAAAACACAGTGCTAAAGATTATATACTTGACCAATGGATCTAATTGGGTGGGACTGAGCTGTGTTCCAGGCTTTATCCACTATAGGTGCCATCAAGATTTAAATCCAACACCAACTCAATGATCTAGGTGTGTATCCAAGGTTAGAGCTCCAATACCAATGTCACCCTCCCTACTTCAGGATCTAGACATCATCACGGGATGACCATATGTCCTTGGAAGTATCTTGTCTCCCCAAGATGTTTCATCTCTCCTTATCAACCAAATCATGTATATCCACCAGTCCAAGCATGCTTCAAAAAGTTCATCCTTCTTATGGAGAGATCATACACAATCATAACCCCAATCAAAACCTCCAGGGTTCTCAAATATATTTATTGTGCTAGGTCATCATCATATCATTCAAACACATCTAGGAAGCTTTCTTCTTTTACTTTCATAGCAACACCAAAAATTAGCCTCAACTCTTTTTTTGGATCATCCAAGTCTTGTTTAACAAATTTTCCATTCACGAATATCTATTTGCAAGTCTTCAGTCATGATATTTATTCTTTCTTCAAGGTCTTAGTTGTCACATTATGCCCTACCTCTCAACTAGGGATATATATCCAAGCTCCTTCTCAACTTAGGGATATCAACAACTTCATTCTTATAGGTTATTTATCATAGTGTAAGAGAAAATTCAACCTTTCAAAGCTCCATTTCTATAGGAATATCATTCTTTCTCATGACAATAAGGTCACCTAGTCACCATCATTCTTACATCTCCCTTTATTCATCATTATTAAGTCTTATTCAATTATGAACATCTTCAACATTTTGAGGATTATGTACCTGCAAGTCTTCAACAACAAGTACAATCACGTACAAATATACAGAAGCATGATGTCAACTATATCAAATTATGCCAAGAAAATTAAGCTTTAGACATCAAATACCTAAACCTAGTTAGGTTCATAGTCAACAAGGGTTACAACTTTTATAACATGGAATTTAACAACTTTCTAGGGTTTTTGTCACAAACCCTAGATTCCATTAATCAACAAAAATCAAGTTAGCATGCTAGAATATCATATCTAGGGATTCATTCTTATATCAATTTATTACTAGGGTTTTTATTGTAAACCCTAGATACACAAATCTAGTTTCAAAAATTAGATATACAATAATTCGATTAGACTAGGGTTTCAATCATGTGGAAGCTCATACACAAAGGTTTTAATTTTACTATTGCAACGGTTTTGTCATAAGCCGTAATTCACCAAACCCTAAATTTAAGGGTTCTATCATATAAATTAAAAATCATCAACAAACCCTAAAATGTTAGGGCTTAACAAACCATAAACATCAAGAGAGTAAGATTTCATCACAGGTTCTAAACTTTATCAACAAACCCTAAGTAGACTAGGGTTTCATAAAAAAACAACATCAAACCCTAAACATTAAAATAATAGGATTTGATTATGAGATCTAAACTTTATAAACAAACCCTAAGAAGACTAGGGTTTCATCATTAGCATACCCTAAGAATCTATTAGCACTCTGTAATTCCTCTAGGTTGAGGAGATGAAACCAAAGGTAACCACAAACCACTTAGAAGATGGAATCTAGCCCTTCCAACTTCAGAGAGGGCTCTCTCTGTCCAAAATGTTCATTCACTTAGATCTTAGGCTAGGTATGGTACTCAGAGGGATATAAGTTTTTATATTTTACTAGCATGGGAGAAGACAAATCCATTGGGCATGGATTCATGTCAAGTTGATGTTTTTCCAGTGATAGGATGAAGAGATGAGGGACCTTCTACATGACCAAGGTAGGCAGAATTTATGGATTTTTCAATCAAATTCGTTGCAGAAGGGTGAGTAGAGGAAAGGTGAACAATGAAATATAAATAATCTAACCAGAAGGATGAAGATTAAATGGCATTAAAGAGGAAAACACATATTGTTTAGAAACTATAACATAGCACCTTTAATAGTGAATTATGAGATAAAATTTTGCTTATATAAACAAGAAGACATATATTCAAAAGAATGATTTATAACAGAATATAACTTACAAAACAAGGAAGCACGTCTCCATAGAAACTGACACAGGAATCCTTGTAAAATCATACCAATATCTTTTCATTCACTGAAAAATATATCATAAATATGCAATATGCAATGTGTCTTCTTATAAAACCTTACCAACCCCTTGCTTCATCAAAATTATAGCATAAATAGATAAAAAACAATCATTTCCCACCTCTAGGAACCGAATTCCCTAATAGAATTTATGTTTCTACCTAATGCAGTGATAATATAATTGTTTTTCCTGAAATCTTGGAACTGTTTGACCAAGTATTTCTAAAAAAAAATTATACAAAGTCTAAATCGAGCTTGAAGGTCCTTAGATGCCTTAAAAAATTAACCAAGATCATAAAAGTAAATTACATAGTTTTTATACATAAAATTCTTGGTCAAACCCTGATTGTGTGGAAGTGCAGCGCTAGTACTACGCAACCTCCTAATCTAGTAAAAACGTGACATTGAAGCGCAACAAATTGATGGTTCATGTAGCTATGGTCACTCCCTAAGTTTCTTGATGATTGATACATGTGTGAAATGGTTTGTACATCATCAAATTCCCCTTTAGAAACCTTATTTCATTATGCAAATCTCCCAACTCTCAAAATTCCACCTACAACAAAAGTGCAACGCCTGTAAGAAAGAGCAGTGAAACCTTTCCTCCATGGTTTAAACCAGTGTTGAGGTCTTTGAACAATAACCTGTTGATGATGTTAAAGCCCCCAAAACCCTTTTCAAAGCACCACTCACCAAAAATATGACAAAATTTCTAATTTCCATCAAAACCCTAACCCTAATTCTTGGCCATAACACAAAATAGCTTTAATTTACTTGTTCCAACCCTCATACTTTGGATGTTTCATCCAGCAAATCTATCTTACCTATGTCCTTCTCCTGTACTTCTTGCAACTACAACTTGGAAGCCCTCAACTCCCTTCTCATGGTAAGGTTTCATCTACATATTTTTTCCAGCTGACTATGTAAAGGGAGGGACCTCTTCAGCATATGCTTAGCATTTTCCATGGTTTCCTCACACATGTTAAAATGCTCATATATATTTTTCCTATCCCTCTCATCTTGATTCTTAAGTTTAGTGATCTCCTTCTGGGATTTCTTCGACTGCATCCTCAATTTGTTGAAAGTGTGTTTCTCTTCATCTATTCCAACCTTCTCCTCCTTTTGCACTGACGTTTCCTCCTATAGCTGTTATTTTCTTATTTAGGACCTAGTTGTTACGTGGATTAATCCCTCTTGTGGACAAGAGAGATCTTCCTAGTACTCAACAAGTAGTTAGAAACAAACATCTATTTGGAAACCTATTTCTCTAGATTAATTGCATTTCAGAATTATTATAAGAAAGTAGAGAGGACATTCCCCTACTTTGAAATCCAAAAATTTGATGTAGTCTTTTATCCCATCGCTCCAAAGTGGTTTTTCCAATAAGTAGAACCTGCAATCAAAGACAAGACAAAAGGATCAAAGCATCTGCAACATATAATAATTAAGAAAATCTAAACCAACTTAGTGATCAAGAGGTCTAAGTTATGTTATTTCAATAATCATAAGAACAAATCAATGAGAAAAAGAGATCCATATGTATTATCTTGAATAAAAAGAGTAATCTTACAACCTGATGCCTTGATGTCGTACAAATTTCTCCTTGGGTCTTGAACAAATGTTTCTCATTCAGTTTGATAAGCCTTCCTCTCTTAATACTAACATGGAGTTATGGACACAAGGGTGTGATCATTCTCATGCCAACAACAACTCACTAGTGTAGAAAGTATGCACTCTTATGAATTTTCTTCAGTAACTACAATGTATGTCGACCCTTCAACCTAAAACTTGAGCTCAATTTATAAGGAAATGGAGGTATTTTCAGTTCCATGAAGAGGGGGATGGATTCCTCTCATGAAGGGATTTGAGCTCCATGTACCAAGGGATAAGCTCCATGAGTGGAGGGATAACGCTCGAATTGATTGTGACTCTAGAAGCTTCCTGTTGGGAGAATATTCGACCAAATAAGCTTCTAGAATTTACTTTTTTCTTTTATTTTTCTTTTCATGGGGGTGCGCAGGTCATAGTGACAAAAAAGTGCGAGGGTTTCTGCAGTTTGTGGACTAAACAACAACACATGTGCAGGGAAAGGCTAGAAAAACCACGTAGGTAGACTTTTAAGGGTTTTACAGATATTTTATCCAATTCGAAGACTTGTATTAGGAACATTAGTGCTTTTTACCTCTAAGGGAACATGATATAGGTAGTGATAGACCCATATGAACAGTAAAATGTCATGGTGAAAAAATGACATATAACATATTGCCCCCTAAAGTGCGAAGTCTGAGGTTATTCTGAAGAGTGAAGTGTTTTATCATTCCGAGGATTAGATTGGAGACACTCGTCGAAAACCTATAAAAAAATTCAATGCATATATATATATATCATCGCTGAGGTAGGCATTTCCATACTCAGATCAAAACTAACTAAATGTTCCAGTATAAATATGGTTTCAATATTTCATCAAAAGTAGATATAGTATGGGCACAACCATCTGTCATGAGTAGTATATTGTATCATCAATAATAAAACTCCTTGCAACCTGGATGGTGGAAACTAGATCCAAGGTCTTGATTCCCACTTCCCGAACTAGTACGAATCTATCCATGCGATTGATTGTGTCGAATTCAAACATGGTAGAAACCACTTGATTACCGGTCAATGATGTGAATCGTTAACAAGTGTGAGAGAAACCACCAATAATGAAAATGGATCTCAAAGTACTCCTATACAATATATGAAGTGTGAATGAATGATTTGCAGTCGAACACTCAGAATCGTTTGATCGAAGGTCAATGATGCAAATTGTCGTCGAAGGTGAGAAACCTGCCATTAGGGCATGTAGATCCCAAGGTACCGATAGGATTCTAGTTCAACTTTCTAGATGATGAGTTGACGTCAATAGAAAGTGATCCGTCGTAGGAAAGCCCACGACACAAAACCATTAGATCAAGTTTTGAATAAATAATTGCAAGGACTGTCTCAGGGATGGTCAACGTGAATGGAGACAAATGTTTGCAATGAATGGTTTATTTGAAATCTCTCTTAAACACATAATGACACTGCAGATGGTTTGACAAAATTTGACCTAAAGCTAATAATTAGAAACCAACTGAAGACTTTCAATGTGGTTTGATTAAATTTTAGACAAAGAATTCCCAACCCAGGTACAAGTGTGACAAAGTGTCATGTTCAAGAGTGGCACACTGCTTTCTAAACAAGGGTGACAATTAGATTCTTTTTCTCTCTTTTCCCCCCACCATTACTGGTAAGTACCTCTTTATTTTTGTCAATCTTGAGGAGGATAACATTTTCTTGTTTGTGTTAGCTCATCCTTCGGATGAGTCCATCTTAGTATTAAAATCGAACCCTAAGAAGGAGTGGTTCGGTCCTATTTGTAAACGACAGGTCCTTTACTGTTAAATTTTAACGAGTTCAGTATAGGAAAAACTCAACATTTTTCAGTTTTATGGAGTTAGAAGAAAAACATAAGTAAACTCCATGGTTGTTTTTTTTCGTATTTTTAGTCTCTCAAGCCCGAAAAAGGATAAAATAATGCGGGAGAGAACTTTATTGACCATGATTAGTCAATGTATAACTTTTTCGTAATTAGTCCATTTCAGTTCGGAAAAGAGGTAAACTTATACTAAAGGGATGATTGTTCATTTACTTTAACAAGTTCGAATAGTCAAGTACTCGATGATATTTTCATATTTCGAAAGTCTGAAAGGGCTTAAAAGAGAACTCCAGGGTTTCATTTTTTCGTAATTTTAAAGAGCCTGTAAAAGTGATAAAAGTGTAATCAGTGTCAAAATAATTCTTTTCACCAAAAATCATGTATCCTGCACAAAAACTCAAAATATTACACAAATCTGTTTTCAAAAAGTAAAAAATATTTAAAAATGACATTTTAAAGTGAAAAATAAATAAAATAATAATATTTTATTCATTAAAAATTATAAAAAGGGATTAAAACAAGTCATTTTCACCTTTTGTGTTCAGAACAGTGCATCGGGAGCTTTAGGCCAAAAAACTTCCAGAGCAGATATTGGGAGAACCGACCTTCCATTTCTCGAATCGTCACAACTAGGTAATCCACATCATCCTTAGCTACATTTTTATTCGTTTCATTTTTTATTTTGAGCCTTTATTTCATTTTTTAGGAGAATTTTATGTTTAAAAATACGCCCTCGGGGGTCCGCGTGCAATCCATGTGATAACCACGGACCTTGATAATTTTTAAGAGGAAAAATTATCGAGCTGCCGTGGGTTCTACATGGAGTGCGTGCGGACGAGCGCACTGTCTACACACAGAACTTGGACAGGCACTGTGAACATTTTAAAAACTCAAATTTCTCTTTAAAAATGGTTCAATTTTTCTTCCAAATGGTTTTAACTATTAAATTTGTTGATTTGTAGGTTGTTTAACCATGTTGGAGTGGCGAGAATGCGAACACAAGCTCATAGATAATGAAGCCATGGATGACCATGCAACTATGTGTGCACTGAAGAATTGTGGTTTATACAAATTCTGGGTTATCCAAGGGATGAAGGCACAAGTGGAGTTAATGATTTTTCTTGTAAACACGTGGGACATTCAAGACCAACGCTTCATAATTAGTGACCACCAGCTCAAGATTGAACTAGAGGACATATATTTCCTTACCGGATTGCCCCGGAGAGGGATAAGCATATCCTTATTTGGGGCTAGACAAGGAGGTCTTTCTACTACCATCTACAAAGAACAATATTGTAGCAATGATGCAGATTTGAAGGATGGTCGCATAGATATAAAAACTATCTTGTGATTGGATCTTAAAGTGATAACATTTACAGTGATCAGATTGTGTGGGAGTGCAGCTCCTCATGTGGCTACTAAATCACAGATGAAAATAACAGTCGTGTGTATTAGAGGAACCATATTCAACTAGTGCGAAGGAGCATTGGCCAATATGAAAGGCCAATTAACTAGAGAAAAGAATGCGAAGTTGAAAAACTTCGGATATGGCGCCATTCTTATTTCATTTTCTTTAGAGAGAATTTTGCTTCTCGCTCCTCAACTAATTCCAATAGATCTTGGGACTCCTCAGGAACCTCAGATGGTGCAGTTGGTAGCACTACTGGCTCGCCATGGTGGCGAGGGTGGTTCAGTAGTTTGGTTTAATCCAACATATTTCATGTGGCTTAGGAACCAAGTCTTCACTATTGAAGACTTTCCTTATGCAGGAATGGATTACAGGGGTGATCCTGAAACATATTTGCCTCCAGGGGCACAGTGGGATGAGACAGGTTATTGAATCATTTTGATGTTTTTAATCTATTTTTTATTTGATTTTTATCATCTAATACTGATAAAAATATTTAAATGTAGATTTCGGTCCACAATGACCAACAACACTTTGTCGCTTTGACAGGCGAGAATCACAGCCTATAGCACCTCCACAAGACAAGGAAGCGGAGATCTTAACAGACATGGAGCACAACCTTGAGAGGTTGACCATAGATATTCCTGAGACAAGAACATATGATATCCCTATCAGGCTTCAGAGACACGTGACAGGTGTTCCAGGTCCATTCAGGAGATTTCTATGCAAGGTGGTGAGTGTTATAGTCTATTACCATGATCATCATCGTGGATAGTTGATGTTCATTGTAGATCGACATTTTTGTTTTTTGTATTAGTATCTATTAGATCATAAGGTTTTTGAACCTATGATCACAGACGATGTAATATTTTTTGAACACAAACTTATCTATGCTAATGGTATTACTAATTTCGTTCTCTGAGTATCTTTTTCAACATGGATTGAATGTTGTTTTGGTTTAATTTGTTAATGTTGAAAATGTCTATTTAGAACACGATTAGCTAATGCATCAGTCAATGTGTTTAAATTTCTTGAAGTATGTTGATATTCAATATAATTAAATTTTCGTTCCAAGAGATGAACCTTCAAAAACAATCTTAATAACATTGGATTTCTAATTTCATAAACTATTTTTAAATGTAATACAATGAGTTGTGAATCCAACCTAATGATCAAACATCGAATACCAAACGAAATGGCATCAGATAATAACTCAATGACTACGCTATATTTTGCAATATTGTTCGTTGTTTGACCAAGGCATATCCCATAAATAGAAACTAACTCATCGGTGGGTGAATAGATAACCCAAGCCGCAGAAGAGATATTTTGTGTACTACGACAGACACCATCAACAAAACCAATGTATGTTTGAAGGGATATCGACATCTGCAATATCAAGAGTAATCAAGATAAGCAGCGATAGTAGTAACAAAAAAAATAATCAAGGCACACTTGTCTAATCTAAGGCACACTAAAAGTAACTATTGTACAAGAGAGATCTTCACACGATAGTCAAGCATAATATCTATTAAGATAAAGACCATTTCTGGGTTTATCTAAAAAGACTCTGTCATAATCAATTAATTCATAGGCTCATTTTGTGAGCACACGCTTGAAAATATAGGGACCATGCCACATCAGTTCGAATTTTCCAGTGCCTAGCTTATCATATACTAAAAGTAGATCACCTTCTGAATAAATGCGAGGATTAACACTTTGATCATACTGAGCTTTCACACATTTATTATGAGCTTCGGCAACCAATGTAGTGGTGCGCCAAGTCTCATCTAATTGTGCTAATTATAGAAAATGTTTCTCCTCTTCAGAGATAGTTGGTAACAACTCAATGGCTAATTTAAGTGATGGTATTTTGCATTCAATGGGTAACACAACTTCTAAACCATAGACAAGTTGAAAAGGAGTGAACCCTGTATCAGTTTTTGCAGAGGTTCGATATGCCCATAGTGTCGAAAAAAGCATGGTATTCCAATTTGATTTATGAATCCCAATAATCCATTTAATCATGGTGGTTAAAACCTTGTTGACGGCTTCAACTTAACCATTAGCCTATGGGTAATACAAAGTAGAATTATCATGGCGTAGGACAAGTTGATCGAAAAGTTTAGTAATCATAATATTTTGAAAATGACTCCCATGGTCTATGATAATAGCTTGAGGCACACCAAAACAAGCAATCACATGATTGAATAATAAAGTAGCTACAATTTTTCCGTCAGCCACAAATGTAGGCATCGCCTTGGCCCATTTGCTAAAGTAATCTACGACGAGACTAATATACCCATGCCCCCCAGCCGAGTGAGGGTTACATGTAATAAAATCAATACCCCATTTTGCCAAAGGACAGACAACAATGATTGGGTGAAGAGGAGCTAGAGGTACACACATATTTCGATAAAAAATTTGGCAGTTGTGGCATTTTCTGACCGCAATAATACAATATTTGAATAAGGACGACCAAAAATAACCAACGCGCAATATCTTTTGGGTTGTGGCAAACCCAGACATATGACCACCACACGCTCCAGAGTGGCAATCATTTAACACCTTTTCAGCCTCTTCGTGAGTTATACAACGTCAGAAAATAGAATCTGCTCCATGACAATAAAGAGTGTCACCAACAATATTGTATTTCTGGGATTGATATCGGATTCTTCGTCGATCTGAACGTGAAAGATCTGGGATAAAGTTTTGGGTTTGAAGATATATGATGATATCTCCATACCATGGGTCTAAATTACTGATGAGAAACATATATTCATCGACGATGAGACTCTTTACCACAATTTATGTCTCAGTATTGAGAAGGTCACACATAAGCTCAGAAAACACTAGTGATTTCTTTGACTTAGATTTCTCGAATTCCAAATCAAACTCTTGTAGGATGAAAATCCATTTGGATTATTCGACCGCGAGTAATTGTTTTGTCAAGATATACATCATCGGGGTGCAATTAGATATCATGATTGTTTTACGTAACAGTATGTAGTGATGGAATCATTGGAAAACTTGAACTACTGCCAAGGCCAATTTCTCCACATGTGAATATTTGATTTCCATCGGATTGAGATTTTGACTTAAATAATAGATCACATGTTCATTTTGAGATTCATTCTCCTGAACCAAGACCATTCCAATGGTGGAATCAGAGGCAACTAAGTATAAAAAGTAATCCTGGTGGTAAGTGGGCAGATGCAATAAAGGTGCATGGGTCAATGCATGTTTTAGTGCATCAAAATATTTATAGCAATCTCATCCCAAATAAAAGGAACACTTTGTTTCAACAACCGGGTAAAACATTTTGTTAACTCACCATAGTTCGGGATAAACCTACATAAAAAAATTTCTTTCCCTTGCAAACTTTGGATTTGGTGAAGAGTGGAAGGAGGAGGTAAATTGATGATAGCCTCAACCTTCAACAGGTCGACACGAATGCCATCTTTCGAAATGATGAACCCAAGTAATCGTCTTGACTGTACACAAAAAACATATTTGTGCAGATTCAAATGAATTTTGTAATGCCTACATCTCATGAAGATAGCTTGTAGGTGTGTAGAATGATCTTCTTTGCCTAAATAATGAGCAGGTAAATCATCCAGATAAGGTTGTACAATATGTTTGATATCATGAAAAGCATAAGACATAGATCTTTGAAAAGTTGCACCAGCATTTTTTAGTTCAAAAGGTAATTTGCAATAAAAAAATGCCCCCCAAGGACATATATATGTTGTTTTTGGTTGATCGAAAAGGAGTATGTTGATTTGATTATAGCCAGAAAAACTATCCATAAATGAACATTTCATTTCCGGCACAATCATCAATAATTTGGTCGATATAGGGTGTAGGGTAATTATCTTTTGGACATGCTTTATTAGTGTCCCTATAATCGACACATACTCGTAGAGTTCCTTGTTTCTTTGTAATGAGAACTATGTTAGATACCCAATCTGTTAATGGAATTGGATAAATAAATCCAGCTCGTAATAACTTCTCAACTTCAGCTTTGATAGCTGTAGCTTTCTGCAGATGTATTGGACGTAATCTTTCTCTAATAGGCTTGGCATCCGGGTATGTTTTAATTTCATGAATTATAATATTAGGATTGATTCCTGGCATCTCTTTGTAAGACCAGGCAAAAATGTCTCGAAATTCTTGAAATAGGGCTTTGTAAGTGTTAATATCTTCCATCGTACAAGAAGCACCTATATGAATGTTTTTAATAATTCCAGGTTTAACTGATATTTCGATAGGAACTGTTGTAGAAATATTTCCCAAATTAGTCTTAGAATCCGAATGTGTAATCGATATTGGATTTTGTGGTTCCTTGACATAATCAATCGTAAAAATAGATGAAAACTCGTTTTCAAACTTAATATTAAGATCAGGTAAAAATGAAGATCTATGATGTAGATCATCCCAGGGTAATTCATCCAATGAAAAAACTTCTAGAATACTTTCATCAGTGTTAAATACATGTTGAAAGGGATCTGAAAATGATGTCAAGGCTGAGATTGATAGAGAATATGATTCTTCGCTGATCACATTCATTTGATCAGGAGTAGTTGAAAGTGTGTCAGAATACTATTGTACTGCTACATATGCCTTTTCAAAAGGACTCAAAGGCATATCGCCATTGAAAGAGTCCAATTATGATTTTGAAGGCACTACCCACATGTCATGAAATGATATAGTGCTTGATGAGATCATATTGATGTTGGAAATTATTCACGGTACGTTAGGTGGAGGTATGGAGAAAGTTCCCATGAGAGCAGAATCCTTCACTAGTCCTACACTCACATATTCATATGGGATAGTCATTTTTCCGACATGTTGGATGCTATCTGTAGAAGTAGGGTCTAATGAAAAGTATGAAAACTAATCGATTTTCACAATATTTCCTCTATGAGGAAACATTATTACCCGAAAGACTTATGAAACGACAACAGTCATGGAATAATACCAGCTACGACCCAAAATAAGGTTGTAATCAAGAGGGGCATCAACAACTTCCACCTCTATATTAACGATTTTTCCTTCTACTTCTATAGGTAGATCCTGGAGTATTCTGTATGAATGAAATCCTCTTCCATCAAAGGCTTTAAGGTAGTCGGTGATGGTTGAGTGTTGGAGAACCAAGATTTTTACAACAGTTTAACGACATTATACAGGTAGATTCCCCCTAATCAATTACAGTATGAAAAACTCGTCTGGATTTTACTAATACTGGAATCTGAAAAGCCATATGATGAGGGAGTCTTGGTGTAAAATTTTCAAGGTCAAAGACCATGAGGTTCGAATCCTAAGGGTGAATCACTCCGATAGATGATAATAGTAATTTCCTTTGTGCTGGACATGATTGTAGCACTTCTAAGGCTGACATTGCTAAAGGGGATATCACTGGCATCATTCCAGGCCCGCCCAAGGTGTGGACTATTGAGATATGTAAATTGGTTCGGTCTTCATAATGACATATGCAATCATGATTTTATGCATTTAATGTAAAGATAAAAATAAATTTATTATTGTTATTCTTGAAGCATGGGTTTCATGCTTAAGGGAAATTTATTTTTATGTCAAGCACCCATTGAGTGCTTCTAGGGCTTTTCATTGAGTCTACAAGTCAATTGAGTCATTGTAATGTATGGAATACCCTTTTGGGAATGTTACATATTGTAAAGAAAATTTATTTGAGTCAAAAATAGAGTCAAAGACCCTCTAAGACCTTGTCAAACAACTAGCAACAAGTCGGCCTACATGAAGGGACAAGTCAGCTTAAGGATAACAATTAGTACCCCTCAAAAGCTTATATATAAGAAGGAAATCGACCTCATTTGAACAAAAACTCAAGCAAGTTTGATCTCCTCAAGATAGAAGCTGGAAAAGGATGAAAGAGAAGAAGAAGAGAAAGATCGAAATTTTTAGCCTCTCTCTCTCATGTTAGGGTTTCTAAAGTTGTTGGGCAAGTCGAAGTTCTGGAAAGTTGCTGGGAAAATCAAAGTGCTAGAAATTTGTTGGGAAATTCAAAGTGCTGGAAAGTTGTTGGGAAATTCGAAGTTGCAGAAGAAATTGTTGGGTCAAAGTTGTAGAAGAAATTGTTGGATCAAAATTTTAAAAGAAATTGTTGAGGTCGAAGTTGCTAAAGAAGTTTCTAGAGACAAAATTGATAGAAATAAATCTCATCAAGAAGAAAGGTTGACTTGGTCTTGAAGGGAACTATGTCAAGGGTCTTAGGTCTTGGAATTCGTCATTTCAAGATTCTATAAGAAGAGAAGAATTCTTGTGGGTTTTACTATCAAGAGGAGAGGCTTTGGCCCTGGCTGATCGCCTACATCTGGTGTCCTCTTGTCTCATTGTTCTTTGTTGTTTGGTAGTTTCTTGATGATAAGAACACTAATAATAATCAAGTGAAAGAAGAAGATAATTAAGTAAAGTAAAAATACATCACAAGCAATTATCAAAGTAACATAAATCAAATAATCTAGTTGTGCTAGATTTCTCAACATGGTATCAGAGCTAAGGTGGCAAGGCAAGGAAAGGAAATTTGAAGAAGGACCATCAAAAGGAGTATCAAGAAAGATAAAGACATTGAATAAGACTGTACCATCAAGAAAATACACACAAACATTTGGCAAAAGGAATATTAAAGAAGATCTAAAAACCATAGCTTATCAAAAGAAGGCTTTCACACTTGAAGCATTGTTGGGAAGCTGACATATCATCATCAAAAAATATCTCAGGGACCCTAACTCAAAAGAAGGACTACACATTAGAGCATACTTGAAGGAAGACATATTCTATTATCAACATCATTAAGGAAGGAATCAAGTTGAATATTTCATCATCAAGAAGTATCTTCACTTGACAAGTAAGTACCTTTATATTTATGTCTAAATCTACTATCAAAATGACTTCAGTTTGCAAGGAAAACAACAAATTGGTTGGATCATCAAAATTTCTTGCATGGAAGAAGAGGAAAAATTTGATCCTCATAGAAATTGAATTCATTAAACATGTTAAGGGTTCAATCACTAAAACTCTAAAGGAAGAAGCTGAAGCTATAACTAAATATATGAAAGGAGAAATAAGGGCTAAAAGAATCCTTATAGAATCCATCAAGGATCCCCTCATACCTTATGTTGCAAAGTTAGAGACATCAGAAGAGATATACGAGAAGTCAGTAGAATTTTTCCTTGTAAACATCGTTGGAGAATTCATATCTTTGAGAATCGATCTATACAAGATGGAGATATCAAAGGAAGAAGGAATAACCTCATACTTTATGAGGGTATCGAAAATTCAAGACCAACTACAAGAGTTGGGGGAAATGATGTTCGATAAAGAAATGACCACAATTGTGCTCAATGCACTACCAGAGGAAAGGGACAACTTCATATCAAGCATCTATGGAAAGAAGGAAGCCACCCCATTCGATGAACTCTGGTCACTATGTAAGATCAAAGAAACCAGGTTGAAGGAAAAAAGTGATGTAGAATCAAATGATCAAGTACAATAATTTTTTTCCATGGCCAAGAGAAAAGGAAAGTTTGGGAAAAAGAAGAATATAGATATGCCAAAGATCCAATGCTACGGATTTCAATAGTATGGGAACTGTTATCACTCCACAGGATCTCTGAGGCTAAGAAGAGACCAGCAAAGGTAACCACAGACCAATCTTTTGCCAATTACCTAGCCCTACTAAGCAGGAGAGGGCTCTCTCCACAAGATCACAACCAAGATTTTTGGATAAAGAGGATTTTAGGCCAGGTATAGTAGCACTAGGGTTTGGTTGATTGAATTTGAGGTGTTGGATGGTGAATAGGTCAAAGAAGAACTAGGTCAGGGAAAATAAGGATCAGAATTGCAGAGATCTGATGGGGCAAGGTAGGTATGTACTTTAACACATTAAGGTATATTGATGGAGTGGTTTAGAATTCCAGGGTTTCAAAAAAGAGCATTGGAAACATGAATTATTTTCAATTAGAAGAAGATGAAACAAAATTGTAACTATTCCTCCAAAACAAAGCATAAGCTAATGAATTCTGCCTTTCTGACTTAGGAATCAAATACATTCAGAGATGGCATGAATTTGAAATCACAATACATTTAAACATTTGAAAACATAAGAAGAAACAATATCAAATCACATTACCACAGGAATCCCATCAAAATAGCTGCAACTCAGTCTGTTATTTCTTGCCAAAAATCTGATTACAATAGTGTTCAATGATCAAATTCTACAACATCCAACCATTGCAATGAGAAAGGAAATGAAATATATAGGCCAAAAATACTTCTCCCACTTTCAAGGGCCGAATCCCTGACTTGTGGAGCTGATCCAAAAAGTGCTCAACTGGAATCCTAGTGATTAGGGAGGTTATCCAACTCATCCCTATCATTCATGAAACTGATTCACTTTGACCAAAATTACATATTTACATGATGTATCTACCCCTAGTAATTATTTATGACATAATTACATTTACTTCTGAAAATTAAATCAGTAAAAGTTCATTGAATCCATCCATCAACTGAAATTTTTTGAAAATTCTGTAGAAAATAGAAAACTGCAAAAAGCACAACGTGTCTGGTAAAAAGCGCAGCGTGGGCCTTCAAAACCATTTTTGAGTGACTTTCCGAAGTCCAAATTGGGCCCAAGATGTCTCATTCGAAATATCTTCCAGTATAGTTGTCAAAAATGTGGTCAAGATCTGAAAATGGTTGAGTGAAGCTCCTAAAAAATGAAATCTCCCAAGACTGCTCAAAATGCGCAACGAAAGGCTGAAAAATGAGGCAGAAAGGTGGTGTTTGAGTGGTTTTTTGCCATTTTCACCCGTCAAAAACACTGTTTCTTAAGTGCCAGTAGTAAAAAATGATGTAGATATCATTCTGAATCCAAATATGCAAGCCTTTTTTCATTTGGAGGCCTCCACAAAAAGCATAGTGTGGCCCATGCTGCGCTTTTTTGCAGGCTGATTGTGCAAAAAGTCTGTCAAAATTTGCAAAAATGCCCAAAAACTTGAAACTTTCCCAAAACTCTTCAAAATTGGTAGATGAAGTGCTAATGAGGTGCCTCAAGAAATAAAGGAGGCATCAACAAGTATCTCAAGTTTTTCCTCCTCCTTTTTCTTGATTAGGGTTTGCTTAAGTTTATCCTTCAATTGCTTGATTATGATGTTGCAAATCTTGTTTCTAGTGGTGTATCTGTTTGCCATGTGTCTGAGCATCTCATGTTCCTTGTTGGCCTTATGGAGGAGCTTCTCAAGGTGGATTTTCATTCAGTCAAGCCACACTTCTCTGTCATCATTGATTTCCTTTGCAATTATTTCCTCAAAGTTGAGTTGTTCTGCCTCATGTTTCTCCTGCTCTAATGCTCTCTTAAGACAAATTATTTTTGGTCTTGTCTTGGTGGTTTGAGTCTCATCATGGTTAGACCCATCAGATGCCATCACTTCTTTACCTTTGGTGTCTTGCCTCTTGGCCTTCAGCAACTCCAATTCCATGAGTACTTGTTTTATTGTTTAAGGAAGGATATGATAAATTGTGCTCTGGCCATATTGTCTGCAACTCTCTAATTATGGCATCTTTCTCTTTGATGATCATATTTTAGGCTTCATGATCATCTTGGACATCCAAGTCCACCAAGTCAAACTCTCTTTCTTCCTCATGAAGGTCTTTCTCCTCTTGAACAACTGCCTCTTTTTTCTTTTGATTTCTTTGTTTTGTTGATGAAGAAGGCAAGGCCCCTTCCACAATCTGTGGAAAAAAAACTTGCCTAGGTCCCCTCTGGTAGGTTTTGACCCCTTTGACCTCTTTCACTGTAGCCCTGCTAGATAGCCTAGTCTTCCTATGTGGAGTTGATGCTGTTGGTGGAATTGGTCTAGCAGGTTGACTTGGTCCTGTGTGAATATTGTCTCAATGAAGGTCTTCCATGCTATGTTAAACTGATTGAGATGGTGAAGGACAATGATTTTAATCAAAGATTGATGGAAGAGGTTGTTCATCTGAAGCTCGTAATATCTGTTTTTCACTATGTAGGACATTTTATCAATGCTTCTATACAAGTAGTAGGGAAGGTTGAGAAATTTCACCCTAGTGAAATGCATGAGCAACCTAATGTGATAGATGTATAATCTAGAGAATCTGCCCTCACAGGTGAAGTATTTCATGATGATTTTCATCATGGGGGAAAATATGTTCAATAACTGGCCAAAAGGAAAGATATTTTTGATGTTATCTTTGTAAGGTGCCTTGAGGTAAGGCTCATACAATTGGGCTTTCAAATCCTTAGTCTTAAAACAAATTTTCACCCACATTGGGTATCCTTGTTGTTGCTACAATGATGTCAGTGGAAATGGTAAAAGTCACCCCTGCGATAGTCACTTGGTTATTTTGGAGGTTGTTGATGAAAACCCTGGTCAAAGTAGGATGAATTTGGACTCTTTGTACCGTCTCACAAAATTGAAAGCAACCTACATGCTGGAAACATTTGACAGCTAAGGGTGATGCCATTAATTCCTTAGTATATGTTGGCTCTAATCTCAGAATTCTTCCTCTTTTGTTATATGTTTTGTTATATTCTTCTGTGGCGTTTCTTTTCACCTCCATTATGTTTCTTTCATTAGGGGAATTTTAAGGTCTAAAATGGGCCTCCTAAGGAAAATGTACAATAAAAATTCACTTTATGAGGATCAATCACATTTTAGGGGATGACATCATCCCTAATGGTTGAGGTGGCATCACTCGAGTTAAAGGTACTTACTTGTCACATTCTCAATGGTGGATAAAAACTCATGGTTAACCATGGTAGTGCTCTAAGTACTTTTAAAGTCAAATTAAATACTCATAATAAATGTCATTTCACACTTTTTGAATAAAATTCATACATAAAATAATATATTACATTTATTATATTATTTTGATATAGTACATTAATTACATTTATTATACAATTTAAATAATATAAATTTTAATTAATAGCATATTATATAATTAAGAATTTATGAATTTACATTTATATTTTATTTTAAGTTATTTAAGTACAAAGGAAAAATGCATTAGCTGTTCAATGATAATGCTTTTTTTTTTAATAACTCATTCTTATTTATAGTCACATCAATACAATTTTTTTTATTAATTTTATTATGGTACAACTTTTGAAATGAATTTAACCATGGTTACATAGATTTTGTGTTGATCAGCGGTTGTCATTGATGTCAACCCAAGCAGCACCAGGGGCTACCCCAATATTGCATGGGAATTTTTACCTATCAAATTACTATATTATGGGTCAAGAATGCTTTTGATGGTTTCTACTTGTCGAGATGTTTCTGTTGATATATGTCACACCACGTAATTCTTCACGGTTTGAGAGATATTCATGTTCGAAGTTTGTAACCTCAGTTAGTGGGCTAAAACCCCATAGTTTTGTGGCATGGGTCATTGAAAATTCAATAATTAATAATTTTTAAGCTCCTAAAATCCCTCCCACATTCACTTGTTGAAGCCCCTCTCAACCTAAGCATTTATATTAATTGTGATCCTCATATCCTCCTTATGTAGGGATTTCGCTATCTAAAACAAGCCATCATGGCATTTTCACTCTAACATTTTTTTCTACAAAGGTTAAGAAGCTGAAATTTTTATGAGGTGAAGCCGAAATCCCGGGGAAGCTCTTGTAAAAATTTCAGATCAAGGTACGCAATATTTTTAGAGATATGATTTGTGGAAGTTAGTGTTTTTGCAGGCTCCTGAAATTCATATCAAAGAAGTAACCTTGGGAAAATCGTCGTAACTCTCTCTCTGAGTATCGGATTGGAATTCTGTAACAAGTGGCAGATATTTCATGGAATGTAGTTTGTGCTGTATCAATTTCAGAGCCTAATGAAGAAACAATGACATATGGCATGCCATCAAAGTTCGCTCTACTGAACTAGTCCATAATTAGGGCATTGTGAGAGATTGGGCATAAATCTCCCTTGAAGAATCCAAATTGGGTCAGACCTATGGCATTGGAAAGAATATTCAGAGGAATACTATAGGGCTGAAAATCACATATTGGGGATCTGAAATAAAAGAGATACACTAGATTCAATATCGAGCTCCTAGAAGGCAAGAAAAAGCTAGATCATATGTTGTCAAGGGCTGCAAAGGACCAGACTTTCTAGGGCAGCAAAGCAAATCAAGGTGAAGCAGAGGATAGCATGACAAGAACAAAAACCAAGGTGCATAACAGCAGCAAGAAGTTCGCCACATGAAGTCTTCAAGTGGGCAGCACTGCATACAAACATTGTAAATATATCATTGTACTAAGTCATTGTAAATGCATCATTGTAAAAATTGTACAAGTGTCTATCTGCCAAGAGTTGAAGAGGTAGTGTCCGGAGGTCTAGGATCATCATTAGGTGGTTGTGTCATAGTTGGGGTTATGGTCTAGTCTTTCTTCTTCTTCTACATCATTCTATATCATTGTAAAGTGGACCATTTTCCCTGGTACGAGAGTCCATTATTGTTTTATTCTTCTATAGGGTGGTAGGGTAATGCTAGGGTGAGTTGTAACTCATTGGGTGTTGGAGCATTCGTTCAGTTGACTACTGAAAAATCTTAGGCGTTGGAGCATCCATCCAGTGGGAGCTGGAGAAGAAAGATTTTCTAGATTCTAGAAAGTTGGAGCTTTATTTTCAATTCGAGTTGAATATTAAAGAATTATTAGAAAAACATTAAGTGGTTTTTGTCCCAGAGTGAGTTTCCACCTTAAAAACTATGTTCATTTGTGTTCCTTTTGTTTACTGCTATCATTGTACAAAAACTGATAATAATTGAAGATTAACTAATGCTCTAATTGAAAGGAAAACTGATTCACCCCCCCTCTCAGTATTTCCAACAAGTGGTATCATAGCTTGGTTCCTTCAATAGCAGTTTAACAGCTGAAAGGAGGTCATGGAGCATACCAAGAATGGTGTACCTCTGTTCAATGAAGAATGGAGGTCTATCTCTTGGCGCAAGGTTACGAAGTATGGGACACTATTCAAAATGGATTTACATCAACCGCGGATGAACAAGGTAAGAAGAATTTGGTAAATGATGCAAAGGAAAAGAATATTATTATCAGTGGACTTATTGAATCTGCTTATCATAAGGTATTGGGTTGTAAACCGCCAAAAATGTATGGTACAAGCTTGAGAATATATATGCAGGTGACTCAAATGTCAAAGAAGCAAAGCTTGACACCTATAGAGAAAATTTGAGCAGCTCATAATGAAAGAAGATTGCAACATTGTTGCATACTTCCAATACGTTGATGAAATAACCAATACTCTGGAAGGATTGGGAGAGCCAGTTGATGAGAAGACTATTATACGAAAGATTCTTAAAACGTTACCAGGGAGATTCAACCCAAAGGTATTGGTCTTAGAATACAGTGCAAATTTGGACAAACTTAGCAAAGAGGAATTAATGGAGTTCTCATAGCATATGAAATGAGACTTGATGAAGAAGAGGGTACTTCACATCTATAAACTGCGTTCGTTGCATCTAAGAAAACCAATAAGGACAAACAACCTTCAATTGAAAATACATGCACCTGCAAGTGTGAAGAAAATAGAGATGATGAAGAAGGTCTTTCAGATGAAGAATATACTTACTTTATGAGAAAACTAAAAATTGATAAGGGAAAATTCAAAGGTAAACTTTCATTGATATGTTTCGTCTGTGGTGAGGTTGGGAATTTCGCATCAAAATTTCCGAACAGAAGTGATGGCAACTCAAAAGGAAAGAAAGGCTTTAATAAATTCAACAAGCAAGGATCCAAAAGGAACTTTCTCTCTAAAGAAGATAGCTCATCATCTGATGAAGACAATGATAGCGAAGAAGAAGCCAATGAGAGAGTATTGTTTATGGCCAAGCACAATAAACAAGACGTATCAAACAACATAGAAGAAGAGTTGGCCTTAGAATAATTTTCTAAGGAAGCAATCAAGCTTATAAAAGAGCTCAAGGCTGAGAAGATCCGTTCCAATACTCTTGAAGAACAAGTTCAAGGTCTCAAAATTGAAGTTGAAGAACACAAATGCATTGAAGATTCACTTCAAAAGAAGTTGGAAGAAAGCAACCAAGAAAGGGAAGAATTAGAAGCCGAAGTAGTCTCGCTGCAGAAGGAAGTGAAGAAGGGAAAAACTATCCAAAACTATGCCAATAGCTCAACGACATTGGAAAAACTCATTAACAATCAACGATCTTACAATGACAGAATTGGCCTCGGTTACAATGAAGAAGAAGTGGGATCTTATACAACAAAATACAATGAACCTATCAGATCTGACATGCATGTAGACTTCATTGGACAATATTGCAAGAACAGCCTTGGAAGACAATTCCTCGACGAAGATTTCCATCCAGGTACCAACATATTTTTTATGGCTGTTGTTATTCATGTGGAAAATTTGGTCATAAATTTGTAGAATGTCGCAAGTACCCTAGGAACCAATACAATTCCAGGAGATCTATCAAATATGAACCTCCCAGGGCTCAGCGAAACATCAATAGATTTGAACATTTAAGAAATAATATTTAAAGTTACAAATTTCTAAACTTTGGACACATAGCCAGAGACTGCAGACTTGAAAATCCTCTAGAAGAATCTTCGAAGCCACATAATGAACGAACATGGAAGAAGAAGAAGACTGATAATTGTGCTCTCTCTCTTAAGGCTCAAAACAACAAAGATGTGTGGTATGTTGATAGCGGTTGCTCAATGCATATGACTGGAGATAGAAATAAATTTGTATCTATGAAAGAGAAGAAGGATGGAACTGTGTCATTTGGAAATAATGGATCTTCAAATGTTATAGGATCAAGTACTGTCACTCTCGGAAGCAAAGATGCTCTAGCCAAGAATGTTCTATTGGTTGAAAACATGAATCACAATATGCTCAGTGTTGGACAAATGTGTGATCAAGGACACACAATACTATTCAACTCCACAAAATGTGAAATCAGGAAAGGCAGGTATGGTGAAATTGTGGCTACAAAAAGTCGAGCTATAAACGACATATATGTTCTGGATAAAGAAACTAAAGCACGTCTAATAGCTAAAGAGGATGATATAATATTTGGTAGCAATGATGATTGACTAAGTAAGAAGTTTGCTGCAAAGATGCAAAATGATTCCGATATGTCTTTACTTGGTGAGCTGACTTACTTCTTAGGGCTTCAAATATCTCAACAAGAGAAAGGAATATTTATATGTCAAGCCAAGTACATCAAGGAAATGCTCAAGAAATTCAAAATGGAAAATTGCAAACCCATCCTTACTTCGATGGTAACAGGTTGCAAATTGAGCATAGAAGACTCATCTAAGCATGTGGATCAAAGGTTGTACAAATATATGATTGGTAGTCTTCTATATGTAACAGCCTCCCGGCCAGATGCTATGCAAGCAGTTGGAAAAGTAGTAAGATTCCAAGCAGCACCAAAAGAATCACATATTATTGCCATCAAAAGAATTCTTCGATATTTAAAGGGAACAACAGAATATGGCTTGTGGTATCCCAAGGGTAACAATCTCATTATTCATGCCTTTATAGATGCATATTGGGCAGGAAGCATTGATGATCGTGAGAGTGCTCGTGAAGCATTGGAATATCTTTGCCATAAGCTTGGGATTCTCCCAAGTTCTCATTAGATTTTCCTTATTCATAATATAAAGGGGAAGTGGAAGTGTGTACAGGTCCACATGATGGTTGTGTGTCAGGGGGAGTTACCCTTTGCCATTGATGTCAAAGGGGGAGAGAATGTTGTAGGAAGAGGTGTCATGATCGCAGGGGGAGTACTTGTGTTGCCATCAATGCCAAAGGGGTAGATTGTTGATCGATGGTTTTCATTGATGTCAACCCAAGCAGCACCAGTGGCTACCCCAATATTGCATGGAAATTTTGACCTACCAAATTACTATATTCTGGGTCAAGAATGCTTTTGATGGTTTCTACTTGTCGATATGTTTCCGTTGATATATGGCATGCTACGTAATTCTTCACAGTTTGAGAGATATTCATGTTTGAAGTTTGTAACCTCAGTTAGTGGGATAAAACCCCATAGGGTTGTGGAATGGGTCATTGAAAAGTCAATAATTAATAATTTTTAAGCTCCTAAAATCCCTCCCACATTTAATTTTTGAAGCCCCTCTCAACCTAAGCATTTATATAAATTGTGATCCTCATATCCTCCTTATGTAGGGATTTCGCTATTTGAAATAGGTCATTGTGGAATTCTCTCTCTAAATTTTTTTCTACAAAGGTTTAGAAGATGAAATTTTTATGAGGCGAAGTCAAAATACTAAGGAAGCTCTTGTAAAAATTTCAGATCAAGGTGCGCAATATTTTAGGAGATATAATCTTTGGAAGTCAGTGTTTTTGCAGGCTCCTGAAATTCATCTCAAAGAAGTGACCTTTGGAAAATCGTCATAACTCTCTCTCTGAGTATCGAATTGGAATTTTGTAAAAAGTAGAAGATAGTGCGCGGACTATAGTTTTCTCTGTATCAATTTCAGAGCCTAATGAAGAAATACTGACTTGCGGCATGTCATACAAGTTCGCTCTACTGAACTAGTCCATAATTAGGGCATTGTGAGAGATTGGGCATAAATATCCCTTGAAGAATCCAAATTGGGTCAAACTTGTGGCAGTGGAAAGAAGACTCAGAGGACTACTACAGGTCCGAAAATCACATATTGGGGATTTGAAATAACATAGATACACCAGATTCAATATTGAGCTCCTAGAAGGCAAGAAAAAGCTAGATCATGTGTTGTCAAGGGCTGCAAAGGACCAGACTTTCTAGGGCAGCAAAGCAAAGCAAGGTGCAACAGAGGGTAGCATGAAAAGAGAAGCAACCAAGGTGCAGAACAGCAACAAGAAATTCACCACATGAACTCTTCAAGTGGGCAGCACTGCATACAGTAATTGTAAAGGTATCATTGTACTAAGTCATTGTAAATGCATCATTGTAAAAATTGTACAAGTGTCTATCTGCCAAGAGTTGAAGAGGCAGTGTCAGGAGGTCTAGGATCATCATTAGGTGGTTGTGTCATAGTTGGGGTTGTTAGTGTCAGTCTTTGAAACCTTCCTCCAGTGATCAAACATGCTCTTACAAAGTGATTTTAAGGTTTCAAGGTCAAATTTTGTCATTTCAGTGAGTCTTCAAGTAAAATTTGGTCACTAGGTATTAGGTCTAGGGTTTGCTTTTACTCCTGTCAAAGTTGTTCAAATGTCGGTCCATGTCACCATTCAGCTGAGTGTACCATCATTCAAAGGGTTTTCATCATCATATCAAGTTCCACTGGGTCATTTTACACCTTGTTCATGCTTCAGTTGTGCCTAGGTAAGGTTCATTTCCCTCTCCTAGGGTTTTGGAGGTAATTTCTCTTGGATGGTTAAATCATCAGCAAAACTTGTATCCTAATGTTTATACACTTTTCCTTATCCATAATGTACCTTTTTAAACACTTCTCATCACTGAGATCCCCCAAATTCCTCATTTTCGCATAAACCCTAGTTTCTTGCTACAACTTGGCAATTTTCTAGGCTAAGCCTGTGTTTTGCCCTTTTGGACCCCTTCCCCTCACTCAATCTCTGAAATTCCACTTTCCCCTGCTTCCTAACATTCCTCCCTACTTCCCAAAATTTTCTCAAGAATTTAGAAGCCCCTTATCCCCTTCATTTCACTTCATTTCGACAAATCCCTTGTTTTACATATCGGGATAGGTTTTACTCCAATGATGTTTCTGAGCAAGAAAAGATGAATTTGGGAAAACTGAGAGAGGTTTTTGTCCAAAATAGGCCAAGGAAGAAAAAACTCCTTCACTTTTTACACAGGTGTCATGGTTTTAGAGAAATGTCAAAAATACAGTTTTCTCAGGAGAATTGATGCACCTCTGAAGTGACCTTGGGAAAATCAATATTTCTCCTAGCTTGGTTGGCCAAATGACTTGCTTGATGATTCAAATGATAGCTAGACACAAAGATATTTCCAATGAGCTATCATGAGCTCAATTTGGAGTTGATAAAGACCTTCAAAAGTTGACTGCAACAGCACTCTGCCTTGAGGCAACCTCATTTTGCACATTTTGACCAGTCTTGGGATATTTGATTTTTCACAAGGAAAATGAACTCCAAATTGAAAAATTCCAGTTGGGTTGGAAAGTAGACTCAATAATATTTCCAACGAGCTATCCCGCGCTCAATTTGGACACCGATAAGGCCTCCAAAAGCCTCCTGAAAAAGGGCGCTACACATTGGGTTTGTGGCGCGGCACATAGAGCTGCAAGCCCAATTTCACCATAAACTTCTCCAAATTTTCCAAATGTGCTCAAATCTGTGGTGTGCAAGTAAGTTAAGAGTTTTTTCCATTGCAAGTGAAGATTTTTTCTCAGAATTTATGGTGGTTTAGTGTGCGAAAGCTCATCATTCAGTCCAAAAGAACAAAGGAAACAAAACAGAGTTTTAAAGTGAAGTGTGAAGTTTGCAACATTACAAAGTGGGTTTTTTCAATTGAAAAATCAAATTCTTTGGTATATATATGATTTTTATGTTTCAACATTCCATTTGTATGCCAAAGAGAAAGCAGTGAGCAAGATGAGAGTTGTGAGGAGCGAAGCAATTGTTTGGAGGTCGGACTGTGTGAAGTTGCAGAGCGCGGCGCATTGGGCAGCCGGCGCGACGCATCGGGCGTGCACGGCGCATAGGGTAGCTTCCCTGGTGTGTAGTTTTGTTCCTGCGCGGCGCATTGGAGGAGCACGGCGCACTGGGTTGGTTGCGCGGCGCATTGGGCCGAAACATAAATTTTTTCCATTTCTTCAAAAACTCCAAATCGACTCGGTCTCCCTTGCTCCAAGTAAGTCCATGCGACCTTGTAATTGCCATGAAAAAGTATTTGGTGTTGATATGAGATTGATTATGAAGACTTGAATACAAAAACTCAAAACCATATTCTCTTGTTTTAAGATTGCTCCTAGGGTTTTAAAATTGGTTTTTGGTGTCAAACATTTCCACTTCCCTCACTTTGTTTTTCCCCTCCTCACTGTTCATTTGCTCACCACAGTCCCCTTTTCCTATTCACCTTACATCCCTAAAGTCAATAAACCCTATCCCATTCCCATTGTCCCCATAAAATTTGTGAATTTCCCTCAAATCCCAAGTTATTCCAAAAAAGTTAAGTGGTTGTCCCAACACACAGATTTCAAGTGGTAAATTTCTAATTTCACTTGACAAAAGCCCATTATTCCCATTACCCTATTCCTCCATATTCCCTCCCATTTGACACATATTTTGCAATCCAATCAAAAACACCAAAATTCTCATACAAGACAACATAGACCTTGGACATCATGGAGACAGATACCGATACATCTTATGACCGAGACAATGATTCCACCACTGAATTGCACACACCAAGAAGGCATTAAAGCGTCGGAAAAGGCATGATAGACTCCAAATTTTGGCCGAAGCTTCTTTGGCTCAGCATAGCACTTAATGGTGGACATTTAACCCAAATTTCAAGAAATTTGGGAGACTTTTTGTCAATTTTGAAATTTTTGGCCTTAAAACATATTTTCCTGCCCGACGCGTAGCGCCACTTGGCGCGCGCTTATAATTGGAAGCTCCTTTTGAGGAAAACTTTGTATTTCTGGATTTGTCATCAAAATTTATGCATGCCTACCCATTACTTAAGGATTTTGACAAGTTTTGGGTTGCTTGAAGGGTCAAAAACACCTCAAAAATAGCCTTTCTGCCACTTTTTGGACACATAGGAAGCAATGTTGGGAGATTTGATTTTTGGAGGGGCAAATGGAAACCAAATTCAGAAATTCCACTTGGGTTGGAAAGTAGACAGATAGAGCTTTCCAACGAGCTATCTTGCACTCAATTTGGACTCCGGGAAGGCCCTCAAAATCAGCCTCAAACTGGCGCGATGCATAGAGATTTCAGGTGCGGCGCATTGGGAATTTTGGCTTAATTTTCACTCAGCAGTTCGATTTTCGCCTAGTTTTGGCTAGTTTGACTTTTTATCTCCAAATATGAAACTCTTGATGTAACTTGATGTAATTTCATGACTTTGATGTAATTTTGGCACATTTTTACTCATCCAAGTAGATTCATTCACCAAAAAGTGAAATGTAACTGAATGAATCGGTTTCCTATCTTATAGAGGCAAGCTGTTTCATTGCCTATTTTCCAGTTCTTAGTTTAGATCTTGTTGAAACAGCTCCTAAACTAGTGAGCTCGACCCCTAGAGGCATGGGAATGAGTTAGGCTTGTCTATATCTTGTATTTTCTCAGTCATTTTCAGAGGTGGGACATTTGGGATTGCTTGGGACTTCATTATACATTTCATCTCTGCAATTTTGGCAAAGGAATAGACCAGGGTTTGCAGCACTCTTTGGGATCCATGTGGCTCTGTGTTTTGATGGTGTTTTTCTTTATGTGATTGTAAGTTCATTGATGTTTATGTGTATCATTTCCCTTCTCCTTTCTTCTTAAATTAAACAAATGAGTTATAAAGGTGGAATTCATTAGATTGCTTTGCTCTGCCTTCAGTTTTGTTTAATTTTCCATGTTTTCATCTGTTTGAAGAGGATTCTTGAAAGCCTCTTGCCCTCTTCAGCTCCTCACCGGTCTGAACTATTCATTCATTCGATCCAAAGCATCAAAACAATTTCCTTCCTTGCCCCATTCAGAACTTTGCAAAAACTAGGCCTCATCCCTGGACCCAAAACTGCCTTTTCCTCTGATTCCAACAAAAACCCCCAAAATCAAAATCAAACTCCTTTACTTATATACCTAGCCTAAAATTAGCTTTTATTTCAAGTCATCTCAAGCCCCAATCGATTATTTTTGCTGAGATTGACCAGGAGAGAGCCCTCTCCTGATCTGGTAGGGCTAGCTACCAGACTGAGTGTGGTTTGATGTTACCCTGAACTCTGTCTTTTTCAGCCTGAGGTAGATTTAGGCAATAATAGGGGTTATGGTCTAGTCTTTCTTCTTCTTCTACATCATTCTATATCATTGTAAAGTGGACCATTTTCCCTGGTATGAGAATCCATTCTTGTTTTATTCTTCTATAGGGTGGTAGGGTGGTGCTAGGGTGAGTTGTAGCTCATTGGGCGTTGAGGCATCCGTTTAGATGACTACTAAAGAATCTCGGGCATTGTAGTGTGCATCTAGTGGGAGCTAGAGAAGAATGCTTTTCTAGATTATAGGAAGTTGGAGCTTTATTTTCAATTGGAGTTGAATATTAAAGAATTATTAGAAAAACATTAGGTGGATTTTGTCCCGGAGTGGGTTTCCACCTTAAAAATTGTGTGCATTTGTGTTCCTTTTGTTTACTGCTATCATTGTACAAACATTGATAACAATTGAAGATTAACTAATGTTCTAATTGAAAGGAATACCGATTCACCTGCCCCCCTCAGTATTTCCAACATTGTGGTGCAAAAAGTGAATTGCAAATTCATAAATATCATTTTACCGATTTAGCTATTATTTTATTATTTCCTTAGGAGGCCCATCTTAGACCTCAAAATTCCCCTAATGCTTCCTCCATTATGCTCAGTTTGTCTTTGAAAACCATAGGGAAGAAGGGGAAGGGGAATGGAGTAGGATTGTGGGGTTAGGGCATTGTGATGAGTGAGGGAAAATTTGGGGGAATGTATAAAGGGATTAGGGAGCTTAGGGAAGTGATGGGGGGGTGAAATATTTAGGGAAATAAGGTAGGAAATTTTGTATTACAGGGAGGTATCTAGCTACCTAGGAAAGCACAACTAGGGTGGTAGGGTTTAGTGAATAGGGCTTGGGAATGGGTAATGAGTAAATGTAAGGGCAGTGGGGAGTGAGTTAGGGTATAGGGAAGGTAAATGGGTCCAAGGGAAAGAAATTAACCTTGTAAAATGTGAAACTAGGATTTAAATTGTTTAAAACATAGCATAGAGGGTAAGGGAGGGTATGCACCATAAAATTAGCACCACAAGATGAAAGGAGGGGCTATGGAGGTGCCACTTACTTGAATATAGTTGTAGAAACCATGAACTGAATATGAAAACCTCTGCAATGAAGATTTGGGACCGTGGCTCCATACTGCAAAAAACACAACATACAGAGAAAAAGCGCAGCGAGGAACTGTGAAAAGAGCAACACCTTTGGAAAAAGTGCAACGTGGCCTCCTGCAAAAGTGCTACACCTTTGGAAAAGGCACATTGAATGACCCAAAAGTCGATTTTTTGAAGGAAAACTCAATTTTTGCTTGGGGAGGCTGAGAGCTCGATGCTTTGAAGATGCAAATGAATGACCTCTTGGTCTTTGGGAGCCTTTATACTTGGAGAAATGTCATTAAACAAACTTGGGACCCACTTTTCCTTTCTTGAAATTGACTTTACATTTCTCTTTATCTTTAATTTCTGAATTAGATCATTAACCTTCATATTTTGATGGCTCAGGAACACTGATTGACTTTCTGCAACTTTGCTTATTTGCTGATGGAATTTTGAGTGTGCAGCTACTTTGAACTATGAGAACTTATTACAAATTAGCAAAACAAAATTAAATTTCTCTCTGAAATCAAATTTATAATCAAACTTACTGATGAAATTTCTTTATTGGCACTCCTTCATTTGTTAGACTTTATGCATGGAAAGATGATTTGATGACCTTAGAACCCTAAGACCTAATGGAGACTCTGGACTGAATGAAACCATGATGAAAATGATTGTAATTATGATGACAACTCATGAATGATGGTACACTCAACTGCGAGGTGGAATGAACTAGCAAGTAGTAAAAATTTGAAAGGAGTGAAATTAGACCTAGATCTGCATCCATTGATCAAATTTTTGCATGATGACCTAATGGAATGACAAAAATTTGAAAATGAGACCCTAACAAGACATGATAAGAGTCTATTTGATCACTGGTGGCACGATGCAAAAACTAACATGAACAGGAATTATAAGAGAAATTGTTCTAAACTCAAGAAGGACGAAAAAAAAGGAATGAAGCCCATCTTACCGAAGAAATGGAAGAACATGAAAAGAGGAAATCAGAGAAGGAGAAGTGAAAGATCTCTACTATGTTTGAGATAATCTCCTTCACTTAGTTCTTTTCAAGTTTTAATAGCAATCATGATAAGAAGCATTGTAAGTATGATAGGATGCATCGTATTAGGAGACGATATCATATTAGAAGAAATATAATTGAAGCAAGAGCTCATGATACCATTGTGAGGATAATTGAAGCAGATGGTTGTAGTTGTCATCATAGGAAGGAAGTAGCTCTTGGTAACCTCATTGAAAACATAAGTAGTACTTATGGGTAAAAGAAAGTCATCTATCATGATAGAGGATAGAAATAATTCATCATACATCATCATTAGAAAGGAGCATTTGCAAGATGAGGATAATCAAGATCCTTTGTTGGAATATTCATTAGAAGGTTCACCTCCTTTTAAAGAAACAAGTGTCTTACTGATAATTCCACCTTGTATGGAATTCATTGTTTAGAAGGACAATGGTATGGTGACAAAGGAATGCAACATGGTTAAAGAACTTTCAAGCAAGGAAACACAGTTGCCGAAGGAAGTCTAAATGACCAAAAGAAGAAAAGAGGTATGTATATGTTTGATAGATTAAGTCATGTCATAAAATAGTTGTAGATAGAATGGGTGAATGCTCTACCTCATGAGCATGATCGAAGAAAAAAAATCTCTTCCTTTGGAAATATGCATGAAGGCATGGTTCACATATTGACAAGATGAAATCAACATAATATGTCCTCATATGGAATATGAGGTGGTTGACAAATATGAAGGAACTATGGATGGAAGTTACGGGGGAGAAATATGTGAAGAAAGAAAGAAGAGATTGTGAAATATGCAACTATAGTCACATAAGAAAAGATTAAAAAAAAAGTGCTCAACCATCCAATGACTAAAAGAATTGGATAGGAAAACTCCATGGAAAAGGTATGCAGGCTCTGATGAAGTTCGTAACGAAAGGATACCCTTGACATTGAAATTTGGAGATAAATGCACAGGATGTTGATGTTACGAGCAAGTGGATGTCATGATGAAAGGGCATCACAAACGGTAACTTTGATTTGATGTTCATTTTTTAATTTTTGAACAACATCTGTATGGGATAATAAAGGGCTACCAAAAGAGAGTTGTAGATGTAACCTACAATTAGCACTCATGTGGTTGGATGGAAGATCCTGAAGGAAACATGAATTGGAAGAGGTATTTATATGAAGAAAAGCTAATTGTGGACTAGAATCTCACTTTTTGAGGGAGAGAAGGATGACATGAATTGCATGGTTCGTGAAGGAAAATGGTTGTTTCCCTACAAGATGAAGGCTCCATAATGATGAAGATGCAATTCATGACATCGAAGGGAGGAGCTCTATAAGAATTTGAAGGTACGTACCATGATGTCCAACAAAGAAGCAAAAGGCTCCTGGAATCAAGTACCTAGATAAGAGGGAGCTTGGGTATATTCCTTTTATTGGAATGTGCTGGTCCTCCCTAGTTAAGAGGGAGTGACAGACATGGTTCTTTACTTCATGTATCATGCACTAGACCAAGACTAACAACCATAAGTCTTAGTGAAGGCCACGAGGAGAGATAAACATATCATTCTTGTCTTCATATTGTGAAGTTATAATGGAAGATTGGGTAAGCATCTGACACTAGTTCCGATGCTCTTTGAGGATGAGGTAGGGCATCCAAGATAAGAGTAGTTGAAGAGGACCAATATTCTTTGAGGATTGGGAATCCAAGATAAGAATAGTCCTGGAAGGTCATACCCTGTGAACACCCGAGTGGAGTATGTGCCTTGAGAGACAATGAAGGTGTCTATCAGTCATTGGTCTCGCCAAGATTGTGCTATATTGTGGAGAGATAGAGTTGTTAGTCAAGGCCTTGTTGTGTGAAAATGTTGGTTGGTTTGATGCAAAGAGATGGCTTACTAATCTCACTCTTTGGATGCGTGTGGTTCCAGGTTAATGCCAGAGAAAAAAGATTTTGGTTATATTTTTTCTTGTGATGGTCTGGGATAGGGTAGTAATTGCGATATCTCGGCCTGGGATGCTTTTTATTTAGCAGTTTTCTAGATGTTGAATACTATTGGATGGGTGCAATCCACCGCTTTGGTCCGCTCAACCATCTCTCCAAGATGGAAGAGTTCATGTGTAACAAAATGAATGGTGGAGTAAAGGTGGAGAATTATTCAGTTTGAGAATGTCCAAGTACCTTGTATGGACTAGGAATACCTACGTAGTTAAGAGGGACTGCTGAAATGTGTAACTAGGTTTGGTCTTCATAATGACATATGTAATCATGATTTTATGTATTTAATGTAAAGACAAAACTAAATTTATTAATTTTATTCTTGAGGCATGGGTCTCATGCTCGAGGAAAATTTATTTTTAGGTCAAACACCCATTAAGTGCTTCTTGTTAGGATATTTCGACACATAGGAAATAGTTAAGTATAAATTGGTCTAGTGTAGAGTTAGGTAAAGTGTGTTTCTTTACTATGTACATTTGTAACTTATAATCTGACGATCACGATATGTAGTGATTTGACGGTTCACTGTCTCCTCGGTATTAATGACACTTGATCTGTGGCTTAACACCCAATTGGTCCGTGATCTCTATTTAAAAAGCATGGAGGGTCATTTCTCCGGTAAGCATTTATGAGAGAAGCTTATGTAAATTTTTTTTTTATATTAATAAATTGCCTGAAGTGGCCGCGTTGGCTCAGGTTGTGGACTGTTTCCCTCTTCGAGGGTTTTAATGTAATATCCCGGAAGGGAAATAGACAACAATACAAGCATACGACAATATGGAAAATGCCAGAAATAGAACATAAAGCAAATACACATAAAAATGCCGGGAATGCTAAGCCATTTTATTAATCTGAGAATATAATGAAATACAATGGATAATAAAAATGATAGCACCTATTCTTGCTCAAGGCAAGTGAAGAACTCTCTCAGACAGATAGGAACTGGCTGCCACAAGGAACTGCGTCCCAGCTGCTAGGAAACTGTCGTAAACTGCTGCTGCCGGAATGAACTGAAACTAGGGGCTGATCCCCTTGCCGGAATGAGCTGAAAATCTGCAGATCTCCTGTACTCACCACCCTGGGCAAAACCCAGAAACCATATCAAAAATGGTCAGCCTCTGAAAAACACCACAAAACCCTCCTCAAGGAATTACACTGCCCCTGCCAGGCTCAACGCAGATGCCAAATGGTAATAGCTGTAATAGTGCCGCAATCTCCTCAGGAAACCTCCTCCTGACAAAGACTGATCCTCCACACTGGGTATCCATTGAACTCCTGCAGAAATTCCCGCAACGGAACACCTCCAACTAAAACTGTGTCCTCTCTCCCAAACACTGCGTAGTCACAAGAGAAGCCCAGCTCCTCAGCCAAACAACCAACCAAATCTCCGCTAAAGACTGAAGGAAAAACCTTGCCCGAGCAGGCACTCGAATTCCCCCGGGGCTAAGGGCGAGATCTCCGACCGGAGACACTCAACGCACTAAACAGTGCTGCAGACAGGCTAAACAGCCAACGTGCTCAAGGAGACAAAATGTCTAGCTCCAATATCATCAACAACAAGAATGCCAAATGAGAAGGCTTTCCCACCTTTTATAACGCTGGCCCCTCTCCAAAACCCTAACGTGGTCCCCCTCTTCTCCACGTGCTCCTCATCAAACTGCGCAGAAGCTCCTAGAGGCTACGTGGGCCACCTCCTCTGCGTGGTATTGGACCGCCATGGCTCCCCCATAAGTTATAACGTCGTGCTACTAGGGAAACACTTTATTTTATTTAAGTGAGTTAGACCCCTCCTCTCACTTTTTATTTATTAATAGACTATAGTCGGCAAAACTATACAAAAATCGAATATTCCAATTAGCTGTTGCTAATTAGGAATATTACAGTCTTCCCCGGCAAAATGTTGCTTGTCCTCAAGCAACTGAAGTGATGGATGCT